>UELW01000234.1:0-1200000 GCA_900490495.1 Danionella dracula | reverse complement strand
TCTCGTCAGAAAACCTTCTGTCCAGATGTTAACTTCCATGGATGGCCTGTATGTTTCTATTATAAAATGTTGCACTTCCATTTGGATGCTATTTTGACTGATATGTAAAACTTTCTTGACTGGTTTAGTTGTCTAAACCATGAAATGAAAATGAAATGTTTTAGCCAGGTCTTAAATATCACTTTTTAAGAGATTTTAATGATCAACTTTAGACTGCTGACTTGCAATGTTTTAGTCCCTTTAAGATTTGACTGCAACAGTTTTTAGGAAATAAACCAGCAAATTATGTAGGTGTTATTACTTAGATTGTAAAATAACATCCCAGTTTTGATTCTAAATTGATTTGGCCTTGACATCAAGGTGCCTACTTGGAAAAAAACTGTTAGTAAACTAGGTATCTGAAAAGCTCAGGTTTGCATATTTTCGACCTGGAGTAAATTAATTGTTGTCGGCGTGCAGGGCGTCTTGCACTTGTATAGCATTAGTTTTGTAAATTTGGCAAGTATAGGAGTGCAACAGAGAAACCTATCGAAAGGGTGGTGTAGGACATCAGTTTTAGTAGTCAATGATGGTATCTAGAGGACTAGATAGTTATAGGAGTTAATTAGGTCAAGTTGAGTGGGACTTTATCATCATGCTCCCCATGGCACCAGCTCCTAAAACTTTAAAACTGATAAAAATCTGAAAATCTCTTTGATGTGCATTATTCTCTGTGACCTGTTCATGTTCAACAGAATCTGCATTCATTTTTTAATCCTATGCAAAAACATACAACACATAAAAAAAACCCTTTTCAGACGAGTCCATGTATAAAAAAATTAACTCAAAACATTATACAAACGTATCAAATTATGCTAGGATGATTAAATAAAAACTGTCACGTTCAGAAATAGTGTCTCTAATTCTTTCTGTTATGGTGCACAACAGACAAACACCTGCATTAATTTGACAAATTACTTTCAAATATGACTGGTGAACAATTTTATTGCCCTGTTTTCAAATATATGAGGTGTATTAAGCTTTATACAAGCCTCATATTTCTAATAATACACATGGGGAAATCTGATGCCGCATGTATCCTTCACTGACGTATAACACCATTACTCAGATAAATAGAGCTAATTGAGCAAAACAGCTCTTGGCTTTAGTCAACAATAAATCAGACACCACTTTTCCAATACACACAGAGAGAAAGAGAGGGAGGACTATAGTGACGAGACCACTAAATAGCAGATATTAGCATGTGCACCAAGCTACAAGCACTAGTGTTTATTGGTATAGGCTGCTGGGTAAAGCTGAACATATAGATATGGCTTGACAACAAAAAGCACATATTCACATTCTAAGGGGCATTTTTTTCTGTGATATAAAGACTATGTAAGTAAGCACATTGATACCTTGAAATACGAATGTTTCACACTACAAAAAATCCTAGATACGAAAAACGTCAATCCGAGAAGTACATACATATTTGACATTTGAAATTTGCTAAGAATCACGTGACTGCCTTCAACTCCCAGCAACAGTGGGACGCTCTCCTATTGGTTAGCTCCTACCCTAATACTGTGTGTTTGTGCGTCGCATCCAGCTCTCCTATTGGTCAGATCATATCCATGATACCTTCACCGAAGAGCTCGCCCGCTATTTCGTTACTGTGTAGTTGGTTTCATGTTAGTGTCTTAATATTGGGATTATTGTCATGCTGCTTTTTTGGAAAAGTGTATTTTTGTGGTCATGGCTCCGCTACCATCCATTCTCCTCCATTAACACCTCCTCCGACACTTCGCCATATCGCCATGTCAAAAGGTAAGGGTTATTATTTTTATTTGTTTATTCGGTTTTCATTGTTACATGTAAAATTTGCTTTGACATATGAAACATATGATTAATTTTGTATCTTGAGATACCACTGTATATTATTTGTGTTTGAAAAAAATAAGCTCATGATAAGTCTGAAAAGTGCTGCAATTTATATGGTATAGCATTAACATTAGAACCGCAACGTGGGTCTTGTTTTCAAATGCTTGAAACTTGGGTAAAATAAATTCTCAGTTGTTCTCTGTCCATGACTAATCATTTAATTTCTTAAATAATATACTTTGAATTAAGGTAATGGTTGTTAAAAAAAACATAATTTGTAAATTAGGTATGTAGAATGATAACTATAGTAACACAATGAAGCCGGCCAATCAAAGTCCATATACAGTTAAAAAAAAAAACAACAGCAATGAGCCAATGGACAAGAACATGGCAACAAAATTTTCATACACCCACTATAAAAGAGTAAACGGGTGCACTTGGACTTTCTATGATGCTTTGAAGCAGACACAGCCTTACCTCCAGATTGTGGCAAGGGGACATAAATCTCTGTTCCCTATTTGAGGAACATGAGTTACTCAAGTAACCAGACATTCTCCTGCAGTCAGTCAATTTCCCTTCAGTATGTCGAATAGCATCTCTGCCAAGGGCCTCAAAATCAGGTCCTCTAGGGCCAGAGACCTACACAGCAGGGTTGCAACTAAAATGTGCCAAGCTGCGGCCCTCCAGGACCGGATTTGGGAAACCCTGATCTATATGAACATCCGAGTGTTTTACTGGGTTATAAAAGACAATTGAATTAAACTCTTTAATCTATATTAAACCCTAATTTGGTGAATACTGGCAGTGATGTAGCAGTGGGTCCTAAAGGTCCTAGGAGTATTGAACAGTCTGCAGTTCTAAGGATTGAGATTGATATTGCTCCATATAACAATATAGTGTCGTATTTAATTTAAGGAAAGCATGGTGTTGTTTTAATTCCCTAACCGTCACAGACATGTTCACACAATAGACATTACAGGCTGTAGCGTGCCTATGAAGACTTTGAGCTTTATATGAGGTCTCAAAATAAAGGATGGTGTCATTCAGACCTACATGTCAGCTTCATTATGTCTGTAACAATGTTTCACAGCTTGGTAATCCCACATCTGACCTTCATGGAGAAATGATGCCATCAAATGCGACAGACCCATTGTAGAGAAAATTGCTGGAAAAATGGAATGTAATCATCTCAGATTACCAAACGGGATGCCTTCACCCACTGTCTGCCCCACAGCATCTCACAGAAAGAGCATTTAAGACTGAGCTGTGAATATCAGGAAGAAGCTTTGACTGGTGAGAAGGAACTTTTCCCTGCTGGCAGAGAATCTAATTCCAGGTCTAGAAAGTGTGTGTGTGATTTTTTGTTTCCTTTTGTTAAAGGAGACCTCAGATGCCAATTTCACACAATATACCTTAACTCTATATGATATATTTGTAATATTCTAAGTTTATGTTTTTTTAACAAAACACTTTTACCTCAACAAAACCGTTTCCAGCAAAAACAAGCTGTGTTTTTTTCAATGAGGGAAAAAATTAAGTTATGTCTGTTTCATTCATATTGGTAGTCACAAATGCTAATTTTTAGGTCCTTTTAGAGTGTATTTATTGGGAGAAAGAGAACTGAAGATAGAGATATTTATTTTCTTGAAATTAAAACTCATAGATTCACTGTGTCTTCACTTGCTCAACACCTGGAGAAATCCTGAGGGGAATCTCTCCATGGCCCATGCTGTCAGAAAACACCCCAAAGCCAATGTGTACATACCTGCATCATCACATTAACCAAACGTTCAGTATGGAGGATCACTGCGAGTAAATGTGAAATAAAATAAAACAGTCACCCATCAGCTAAAGGCAAAAATGTCTTCCACCTTCCTACAAAACTAGTCACAGCAATTTAAAATATCATTAAAGAGACTACACTAGATCCATATACACTCAAGCACTTTCGACATCTTCAACATGTAGCATATTAGGCTCTCTTTGATCCTGCTTGATGATAGACAGATCTTCTAAACTGTGATTTCTCTTCTATTAAATTTCAAAGATAAGGTGTGGAAGTTAAATTGTTCAGCTTTATCCTTACTCGCAGGACTTCTTGCTATTTTTAAACAAGGCCCCAAGCTACCACATTAGTCCATGTGTAGTCTCTAGAGCCATGTGTAATGTAGCAAATTAAATCAAATGCTTTACGTTCATGACCTCCAGCCATAGCAAGAAAACACATGTATCTTTTGCTAGATTATAATATGCACAGGGTGTTTGATTCTACTCTGTATTCAGTATAAATCGTTTATTTTGACATTTATTTTTTCATTCGCACGCTTGATATCTTTGAAAATGCTTGAATGTTAATGCTGTGTTAACAAGCTTATGCATCAGTTTCCTGTGCACTATTATATCTTTCACGTTTGATTAAAAAAATATTGCACAAAATAGTTTTATTCATCTAAATTATTTTAATTAATTGTTTTAATCATTTAATTTTTAAAGATTTTACAAATTGCCGATATTACAAACTTAATTTTATGTTTTAATACTAAGGCAATGTTCACATAATTGTCCGCAATGATTTAAATACGAACTGTTATATTATATATTTTCTGATTTACTATACTCACCTCTATGTTTGCTGACACTTATAACAATGTTTTTAACGTTGTTAATGTGTGTAAGTTTTAATTAACAGTTATTTGTATATATGTGTGGAAACAATGGATTTAGAATGGACTTAAAAAGTGCATTTGCATTGCCTTAATGGTGATTCATGTTTCTTTTTTCAAGAAAATGAGTTAAACCTTTTAGAATAGAAGTCGAACAAAAGAAAGAATGCAATCATTTGTGAAAAAAGTAATGAGCAAGTTCAGAGCAAGAATTAAATGTGGAATAATGTATTCATGGCACATTGTATTGATAATGTAATGATGTATGATGCTGGTCAACTGTCAAAAATAATAATTTTCTCTCTCATAAAGTATGCACAGCTCCCATCTGTAATTTTACGCATGATCTGGAGTCCCTTTATCCTTTCGGTGTCTGCTGAGCGTACACTATTAGGTGTACACCAGGGCTCTTGCAGCAAGACAAGTTTAATTGTCACAGCAGAGGAACCCCATAAGAACACAGAATAACGATTAACATTAACTCTTCAGCTATGATGGATGCTAACAGTTAGCTGAGTTAAAGCTGATTGTGTATTACATTAAGTTGATATTTTCAAAAACATTTTGACATATAAAGCATATAAACATATAAAACATATAAAATGTTTACATTATTTCGTTGAGCTTTTTAAAGTAGTGGGTGAAAAGTATTTGTTTAGTTTTTTTATTTTGAAAAGTCTTAACCCTGTTTTCAGCTTTCATCAAAAGAAAAATTATAAAAGCAATTATTGTTTGAAACTGAGATTCACTGGCCTCATTTTCTATGAAAAACATATCAGAACAGATTTGTTATGACCCCACACTGTATTCCCCCCTATACTTTTATATTACACACAAGATGTTCGGGTCTACTGGACCTGAGGCATGTTAAAATGTGAAAATGGTAGATTCTTTACCTTTATTCTGTCTTCGCACACAAACATAAATCACACATAATTATACAATTTTTAAATGTAGTATACAGTTCTATGATTTTGTGAATTAAAAGGCCCAAAATGCAATTGGTCTAGCAGACCCACCAACCCTGCCAAAGTAACAATAATTAGAACACCACACATGGCTTAAATTCTAAATGTGAAGAAATAGGGTTAAAAACAAAAAATAAGGTATATTGTGGCTTAATCACTTGTTTTCTGGCTAAAGTAAAAATTATTTTAAAAAGTATTTTAACATAACCCTAAACCTAACACTAACCCCACACAAGGGTTAAAGGTACAGGATGTGTTAACCTGAATTATTTTAATGATAATATGGCATCAAAGTTAATGTAGTTACTTATAAGTCATGAGAGCACCAGTGTAGGGCAGCAACAAGTTACTAATAACTGTAACGAATACTCTAACACAATACTTTTTAAATAAACTATCTCAGTTACAGTTACTGTATGCTGGATAAGTGTGTTACTTTTTTCTCCCACTTCATCTTATTGTGTGTTGTTGAACGCCACATGTTGTAAAGCAAAGACGAAAGCACGTTCATCGATTAGTGTACATCTTCCGGGTAGCAACGCAGAAGAAAACACGTAGATTGGTGGTTGTCACTCGCCTGAATACACTCTGAGTCTGGGTTAAACAAGTGCGATCGTGGCAAGTTTTTCAAAGTGGCAGTATTACACATTAGTTTACCAAAGTGGAGATTAAAGAAAAAAACATCTTGCCTAACAAGCAACCCTATTTTGTTCTAATAATACATTACTACTAGATCTAAGTTCTATAAAAAATACATAGCTTTACTATAGTTTTTCCCATTTTTCACATATAATGTGAAATATTGTTGTTATTAATTATTTATTTATTTTGTTTTTCTTTTATTTGTGAAGGTACTTTTAAGGCTTAACGCAGTTACTTTTTGACTCAGTAACTGTAACTAGTTACTATTTTTATGTAGCAGCACACCGGAGAGCACACACCAGCACCGCTACTAATCTAAGTATTCAGAAAAGATTCAGAGTTGAAGAGCCTATAACGATAACCTGTAGTTAGAATCCGGAGGCATCAATTAGGCCACAGAGTATAAATATGTCAACTCAGAGACACAAAAGAGAGGGATGTAATAATATTATATGCAGCTATTGTGTCTCCCATGTGGCTGCTGCTGCAAAAAAAAATGCATCTTATTATGGGAGTGCATCAATAGATATTATTCCTTCCATATTAGCGACAACCCCGGTCAATAAAGTACAGGCTCCAGGGAAATACATAGACTTTGCAACATGTAAATGTGCAATGCAAGAACTTAAGCATTTGTATCATGCATTTGTAGATGCAGCTGATTGGACACACAATCTGAGCAGTTAGTCCATACAGCATGTGAACATGAACCCGCGTTTCTTTCAGACTGTTTACACCAGGGGTCACTAAAAGGTGGGCCACTGTCTTGATCCGGACAGAGAAGCAAAAAACAAATCGAAGGCTTTGACTAGCAGGGTGTATTTTTGAACAGTTTACAGTCCTCACTTGTATGAGAATGACCTCTTCTTTTTGCTCTGTGAATGTGTGTGTGTGAGTGTGTTTTAGTTAGTTAAGTGTTTTATGTCTGTTAGTAAATAAACGGTTTGTCTCACAAATACAGATCTTGTCTCACCTTGCATATCTTTGCATATCAAAGTTAGATGATTCTCGCTAGACGGGAATCATGAAAGGTTTAATGTAGTGAATCTAAACCAAGCTAAATTATGGCAGGTGATTTCTCTTTTAATCGCCACCAAAACTCCATTCTTGAAATATTATATATTAAATGAATATTCGCCAAATTTAGCCCCAGGTTCCTACAGCAGTATATAGTAAAACATTATTATACTCTGAACTTTTGGTTCCAGAAAAACAGACCTTTTCAAATTTTAGTTGAAACCGATTGTTTATGCTGTTGCTTTCCCACTATTAGACAAATTACACAGTATATTCGAGTTTAAGGAGAGGGGACTAAAAGCTACTGACATTTGTTTCACTTTCTGGTGTTGCAATATATCAATGTCCAATATTTTTGGTTGCAATTAATTACATTTTCATGAATGGTAATTTAATACTCGTGTTTGGTGAGGGAATGGAGAGATTTTAACAGTAAAGGAGAATGCATTTATTTGTCACAAAAGACCAGAAAATACAGATTTTTCATAACAATCGACAGTTTCAATCAAATCTTTTATTTTAAAAGCTATTTGCCGTTTTCATACTGTGCCCATTTTGAGAACAAAAGCAAGTTTCTGTTAAGAAAAAACTGGACGTACTGTTAAGAAATGAAAAAACAACAATGGCAGATTAAATATTTTGAATATATTGTCATTAATATAACATTTTTAACATTACCTTCGCCTTTACTGATATAGCATTATGCTATACTTTTACTAGAACAGCCCATTGGATTCCACATTCATATTCATCCCAATTTTTAAGATAAATAATAGAAAGCTTGACATAAGCTCCAAATAGGTTGTCCACTCCAATTTCTATCTCTACTTTCAGGTTGATTCCAACCAGAGAGAGCCTCGCTCTCATTTTCAAATTGGCTGGTGTGTGAACTCAGCGTGTATCTAGATACACAGGATGTTCACATAAATTGTACAGCCATGATACACACCACTATAGACACTTTTTAAAATCCAGTTTTAGACACAGTATGCTAAGGTGAGCTGGAATCCTTTACTACTGCATTTGCACATGTAAATTAATCATTTTTAAACACTTGAATTTAGTTATTGAGGTAGGTAAATGTTGTTATACTTAGTATTTCAACAAGCAACCTTTTTGCCTCTGAATTCATACTCTGAAAACCTCTCAACCCGAGTAAAAAAAAACATGGACAAAAGGCTAGCAAGCAAGAAGATCCTGATTTCTATCATAATTGCGCTCTCCACACACATTGCACATTCAACCGAAGCTCATTCAGTGTGTGGTTTGATGCTTGACTCTGGAATGATTGTGTTTACCATCCTTATTATTTCCTCAACAAAAAGCTAAATATTAATCATGCTTATTTGCATGCCTTGCGGTGGGATTTCAGACACATCTGTAATGAGATTTGATTACGCGAGATGTGACTCGGTGGCTCCCTGCCACATTTGCTCCTAACACACCTGTTTACTGTGAAATTGTCTTGACTTCTGATTAAGATTACAGGGTATAGAGAGCGGGCATCTACACAGAAAGAGCAGATCAAGAAGGAAATGGAGTGGAACTTCAGCATATTGACATTGACTGTTAATGGAAATGGTTTGCGTATTTTGGTTTGTGATTTATTTCCCCAGCTGCTATGCAATACCTTGCTTGCACTGTATTTAGAAGTTGTTAATTTGAACTTTTTATTTATTCCTATTTAAATTGTTCAAGACAATTGATCTCTAAAAAACTAAAGTGAGGCCATTGCTGTGTGATGAAAGTATCCCTTTCATTACAGCTTAAAAATTACTTGTTTGTTTATTGTCATATACCTTTTATGGATTTTTGGTAAATGCACTTTTGTGGAACTGATTCTGGGAGGAGTGTTACATATAATTGCCCATTTAGTCCTAACTGTTTGCAACTATTTTGCCCATTCTCTAATATTTAAACAACCAAAGTTTCAATCGACCCTTTGATGAGGTTCTCTTTATTGAATGTTTCAAAGAAAGAGAAGTCCTCCCTGTCTCAAAGCTAAGACGATCTAATCGCTCCTGCGGCCCAACCTCCCAGCTCTCAACCATCATCCTGAGCAGCAGACCTCCTGGCTTTCTCCAGAAACAGGCCCCTTACTCTACACCCGCTTGTCAGCAGCATCTGTCCCTCCCACCCAGCACACCTGCTCGGCCCTGTCTTTCAAAGCAAGTTCCCATACTATCTGTTCACTGCCGCGTTCATGCCTGCACCGTCCTACGCTCTAGCTGGAGAAACATCACAAATAGCCCCGTTCATCAGAGACTTTAGCAGGTGCAGACGTCGGGTTTGCTGTATTACTGTCACCCACCCGACTCACAGATCAAGAATGACAAATCATATGCGGTTATACATCAGTCACCCTCAAAAGCACCACCTCTTTGTCATTCAGAGCACCTACTTTCACTGAGTTTGTCTTCGCCCGCCTCATCATATACAACCCAATCTATTACATTTTTTCTTAACGATGTCGGAAACTCAATGATTGCCTCATGGTGAGCTAGTGCTGTCTTATGTGGATACACAATTCTACACCGGTCATAAATCATTTTATTCCCAAATACACACTAAGAGTGTTTGAGTGGCAAAGTACCCTAACAGTACCCAAATGTATTCTTTCTGAAGTAAACTCAACTGGCTGCTATTACCCACAATCAACTTTGCTTGGGTGGGAAAACTCTTTTGGGCCAATATGACTCCATTTTTAAAAAGAAGTGCAGTAATAAATAATGGCAAAATAAAGAAGGTTGTAATTATTGGTAGACTAATTTCAGATAGAATGAATCAGAAAAAAGGTGTAAAGCTCTCACACACAGCTTGTGTGATGACATGTTCCTGATCACAAACCACTTGCATTGCATGACGTTTTATACTTCTAGACCATGCACACTCACATCTTACTCACTAAAAATCTACTTTAAGAGTTTAGTGTAAGTATTTGTATTAAGACGTGGCAACAATATCTGCAGTAACACATTTTGGCTCAAATTCCTAAAACTTTATTTATAGCGTATTGAAACAACCTGTTAACATATTAACCTGACAATAAAGCTTTCGACTTACTATTAGACTTTTGCTATTGCTGATATAACAAGAAACACGTTTTAATTGTATTTTATTGACAAGGATCAAGAGTATTCGACACTTAATTGGCCAATTATTGGTGTTCACAGTGTGGGGCGGTTGTGGTGACTTTTAAAATGATTAATGATCAGTCTTTTGCGAAATAATGGAAGAATTGCTCTCCAGAACTTCACAGTACGATAGTTATTTCCTTTAGGTGCTACGCATGCTCAAAGATTAGTTTCAGATTATTGATTTTAGGCAACCAATTAAATGCATGACTTCAAGCCAGTATAGCAACAAAAAAACTTAAAAGAATCAATTGTTTTCCATAACTGGGTTTTGGTGACTGAACAGTCTTCTACTACTCTGGTTGTTGAAAGCAAGCCCTATATTCACCCTTTTTATTCTGAAAAGCATATACAAAACTTCTCTCCAACACTCCTTTGTTACATCTCAAAGATTAGATAGATTTGTCCAGCTAGGCATAATTGCTACAGACAAGAACAAGTTGTTCTCTTTGGCAACAACAGAGAGCAATGTGCTAGATTCACACTCTGCTTAGCTCTGATACTAAACATTTGACATTCAAGAGGAAATAGAAAGTGAAAGGATCAAAGTAAAATCTTCCAATAAAGTCAAGCGTTTGCCAATACTGCTGTGATCTTTCAGAAGGTTTCTGAAGCACAGTTCTTCACAGTTTTACTTTCAATTTAAATAAATGTGATTTCTGTTTACTGTTCATTTCTCAGCTTGTATTGTAGAGCTTGTAGAGTGTATCAATGCAGATCAAATTTTTATTTTTTTACAGTAGGCATTGATCAGAAACTGGTATATAATATGTAGGCCACACTTAATTCATTGTGGTACTTTGACAAAGACAAAAAGTTTCATTTAGCTGTTTCATATAAAAATGTAATGACATAAAATCCTAAAATCTGCCTACTTAATCTACTTATCTACTTAATCGCATAGTCCTCCAAAATTTATCCTATATTGTTTTTTAGAATGTTGTACATGGGTTTGCTTAATTGTATATCTCCACTGCAAAAAGTGCAGTCAGTTTTTCTTGGAACAAGAAAAAATTTTTTAAACTCTTCCTATATCGAGCAAAAAAATCTGCCAATGGGGTAAGAGTTCTTAAAATTAGAAAAAGAATTCTAGATGATAACAAATACTGTTGAATCTTAAAAATAGACAAAAACTGTCAAAATAAGTCTTTACAAGCTGCAAAACTGCGCAAAAAATAGAATATTTCAACTTGTATCTAGTCTCTAATGGTCTTAAAACTAGACAATCTGTCTTAAAACTAGGATGTTTTCTCTTTTATTTATAACTAACTTAGAAAATGTTGTATTAAAATAAGTATATATGACCTTAAATTAAGAAAGTTTGTGCTTAATTTTAGTTCCTAAAGTAGAACAGGGGTCTAGACATTCTAGCTTAAAAATAAAAAAGTAAATATTATATCATTTAGATCTATTGATGGATTTTTAGATAGGACAGTTCCAATATGAGAGAGGAAGAACACTCAGTAGAGATCAGGTGGGAAAATCGGTGAAGGACCAGAGCTGGATTCTTGGTCCTTGTCACGGTTTGTTTGGATGACTCTGAGTTATTAGCTTCAGAGTACTCTGCCCAATCAGACATCTTGCTATTTCTGTCTAATGCTATGTGACATTTTTGAAGGTGTAGGCATCAAAATACAATTGATGGTCAAGCCTCACTCAGGAGTTAGTGCCACATCTAGAGGAATTTTCAGTCTGAAGTTTCACATGTTGAACACACTTCCAGTCCAAACAATCGGTGCCAACGTGAGCTCACACATCCTGAGTGATGGGCATAAACAAAAAAGTTTGGTTCTGTCATATCACTCTGGTTTCATGAGGCAAAGTTGGATTTTTTTATTAATAATTCAGAGTGCTGTTGGGGCATAAAAGAGCAGCTAGGTGGTGCTTAATACACAACCTTGCATCAACCCTGACAGGAAACAGGGATGAAACACAACAATGTGAATTGATGAGCCAAAAAAGGAACCACAGAAGAAAAGAAAAAAAGACATTCAGAAGCTTGTCTTGATGGTGTCTGGCCATAAAAGTTGTTCATCAAATTCCACAAAGATTATGAAACTGGCCAGGTATGTCATTCTTGTCCCCTGAGTGCAATCCAGGAGCAAGGAGTGCCACTAAGGAGGTCACTCGAGTTCAAATGGCAGCAAAAAACATGAATAGTATGATTGATAATTGATATAATTTTATTACAAAACCTGCCATGAAATTAAATTATTATAATAAATTATTGAGCTACCTCTGTGCAAATGTAACAAGGGAAAAAATGGTTAAATATCATATACTTAGGGAAGATGTCATCTATCTACACGCAACATGATCTGAAAAGTATAAATACCTTTAAATTATCCTGATGAACAGATAACTATAAAGCGTGTCTAACACGTCTCAAATGTTATTGATATTTACTGTTTGTATGAAAAAGGGGAAGTTTAAATATCTCTTTTTAACTAACCATGAATGTGTATACTTGTTTTAGTGGTTGTTTAAAGGCTGGCACACATCTTTCACAGCTCAATCCTGAGTTTATTTCAAGTCAAAACAAACTCTATTATAAGTTACCAAGAGTGGAAGAGTTTCAAAGTAGGACATCTTAATCAGGTATATACAGAGGCAGGCTCTATAAAAGCTCTTTATGTTTCCCTTAAGACAAGAACAGTGATGGTTTTGGAGAATGGTAGTGATTCATTTAGAAATCCCAAAAGATTTTTTAAGTAAAAAAAAAAACATAAAAAAAATCAAAGACAAACAGTACCTTGTTTTGTCTGTCCTTTTATTTAAAGAACACTGTGTTGAATGGAATTTGCGAAGAAAGTGTTCTATTAATAGTTTAGTTTTCTATCGATAATAGAATCGTTTGTGAGACTTAGTGGTTTATAACGTCACACACACTGAGCTCTCCTGCTTGGCCTGCTAACCATCAATGATTGACAGGTTTAAGGGTCTTCCTAGCAAACGCCAAGTAATGTATGACATGCTCAAATAAGTGGAACGTTCTAAAAAACTGATTTTGTTTTTATCAGAGATCATATTTGTTTAACAGTTTTACAGTGTTCTATATAAATCAGCTAAACAATTAATCATTTAGTTATTTCTTTTATTTAGAGGATCTTATAATCAGCCGCACAACGAGCAGCTCAGGTCCTTGTGCCAGGAAGTCAGGCAACACTATTCACAAAAAATATAATAGCAAATAATTTTTTTTTTTCAAAAGTTATTATGAATTGTAAAAAAGTACAGTATTCTAAATTGAGACTTAACTTGTTAATAGTACATTATGTTAAAAGCCGATAACAGCTAACCTTTAGGCTAATGTTTGCTTGGAAAAAAAGTTACTGTAATTTACATGAACAAACGAGCATTTAGATTTCAAGAGTTTATCTTCTTTATTAAATGAACTGATATGTTTTGGGCTTTCTATTGTAACAACTGGTTTATCGATTGGATACTGAAGCCAAAGAGCTAAATTTTTTTCTGTTGAGCAGTTTTTATTGTTTTCACTATTATATTCTACAATTACAAGGTCTAAAAAGTATGAGTTTATACCATAGGCATGCTTCTTTAAAACTTTTTAAAATATATTTTTGTTTTTCATATATATATATATATATATATATATATATATATATATATATATATATATATATATATATATATATATATATATATATATATATATGAATTTTATTTATAATATACAAATTTTATTTAGCTGTGATCCCTTGTTTATACTGGTAGACAGAAAAATAAGAACAATTTAAGCGAGACACAATCACAACAAATAAACAAAAAATATATTTGCACAATTGAAGCGATACAATTTACACAATTATATTTAACAGAAACAGTTTTTTTGGTGGCATAGGGGGACCTCGCCTGAAATTCTGCTTAGAGCCCCTGAACCGATTATGCAAACTATATTTTTAGCATGATATTTTTTATGAATTCATTGGTATTGTTGATACTCCTTTAATTATTTATTCACCTTTCTCCCAAAGGTGAATAAAAAAAAACTTTTAGATTTTCATTTCTTTTCTTTAGAACAAGAAAATTAATTAATGTCAGTGAAAGCAATTGCTACTGTTTTTGACTTTGATTGAAAAAAAAAAACTGTTGTTGGAAGAGTGATTTTAAATAAAAAAGTTATTAAACAATATATGAAATGTTCCCCTCTGAGAAAGGTCGTGGAATTTAGAGAAATACTGTGATTTGGATTTGGATCTCTTAACTAGCAGGATTAAAGTCAAGGCCAGCCTTGTGAAACTCAAGGGCAAGCTCTCTTGTCAGGATCTCCTGAGCTTCTCTCTACACCAGAGAAAGCAATCTGACACAAGATAAAGAACTAATCCCTGACAATGTGAGGATTAGTCCAGCAAATGACCTTTATCTGGCCATTGAGCAATGAGAGGTCCGTACAGAGAAAAGTGGGTGCCGTCATGTAAAAGCCAACTGAAGTAAAACTTTTTTTATTTTACTTTTTTCTGTTGAACTTAAATCAATAAAAACCATCAGCAGAGTTTTTATGTTTTTTATTCTAAATGACAGAACAGAACAGTCTGACAGAACGTGGCCGTCATTCCGCGCCTATGGCCTCCAGCCACACACCCTACCAGTCACACACATACATACAGGGTGCACACCCAAAGCGACTTGCCCATGGCTACAATGGCAGAATGCACCCCAAGGGCATCGAACCATCCACCCTCCGGTTATAGGATGACCAACTCCACCACTTGCCTTTTTTTTTTTTTAATTATGCTTGTGATCTCAAGCTAATTTGAATAAACAAAGACCATTTCAGTGTTAAATTTAACATTTTAAACTTTTGTTTATATAGTTTGCAACTGAGTTTCGACTGAACAGCTTTCAAAAAGTTGAGTGTCTGTTTTATTCAGAGAAGAAACTTTTCTGGCCTCATGAGGTAATGACAATATTGTCGTGTATGGTTTAGCTTTTGCATTAAGTAGGGCACCTATCTTATTCTAAAGCTAGTCACATACTTTACCCTGCAGATATTTACTCAAATAATGCAAACATTTTGAGCATTAGCTAGCTCTCCCTTTCCACTCAGTGCTGTCAGTTTGTGCTTCTGCATCCATTTCAGAGATAATGCACTCAAAGGAATCTCATCTGAAAATAATTTACTTGGATGGCAGTTGTCACGAGCATCATAGCGGCACTTGTTTCCGATAAGCTCTTCTGCAAATGTTTGTGAAGCAGTTACATTGTGTGTTTGCATCTGATGGCTGTTTACCAGTCCCAGAAACCTTGAGATACTTGGCCTGGGGTTAAAGAAAAGCATTAGAGGTAAAAATCTGAAGATAAATATTACATGTTAATACACATATGAATATTAAATATGACATATTAGTGTGACAATGGAAGACATTAATTCATTTATGTTTAATGTACCTGTATTTTGTTAGACATTAAAAACTATTTTTTTAAACATTGTCAAATCATTGGAACTAACATAACCATGTGATGATGTAGCCCTACTTCCTGTTCCTGCCTCGACATCCCCTAAGCAATATTCTTAGTAAAAATTTTATTTTATAAACAGAGACTTGTATTTTATGGTTAGTGTATGATCTTTGAAGATGGGGTTTGAAATAATTGACTCAAATGATTCATACCTGTTTTTTGTCATTTTTAATGTGCTGAGTAACCTGATTGATCACCTTCTGTGGACTTCAACTGTGCGTGTCCGTGAAGTGCAGAAGACCCTAGGGTGTCCCATTTTTATGTTCTGAAGTGTGCTCATTAGCGGCATCTACGTGCCCTTTACGCGGCCTTTGGAGAAGCCCGCATCGATGGAGGCGTCTCGAGCCCTACACCCCACGATGCTATGTGAATGACCAATAAGACGATTGTTGGGAGGAGCTCACTCAGATCGGAGATGGGGAACAAAGCATTGAAGTAAACATTTATCAGATTCCTTTAAAATTCTTCTTAGAATTTATACAGTTAAAAATCCATACATCCTGAACCGAAAGAAGTTTCATTTAGTGCTTCCCAGAAAAAGGTGTATAACATATTTACTCGCTCACAGAACTGTTTCAAGCTGGTTCTTGAATTCTTTCCTCTCCATTCGTGTTCACCACATGATGACATTTCTCACAGTATTGTGTTGACCATTTTTATTTGTTTTAATAACATTCTTGTGAAATTTCTGTCACTGAACAAAGGACCTTATGCTGATGTTTGGGAAGTAATAAAAGATCTGTCAAGTTTGTGTTGATAATGAGAACACATGGAAAAGAAAGTTCCTTTACCCAGATTCTTGTATTTTGTGACATTGGAGGCAGAGTAACAGTTTTGCAAATAACAAAAAGAATTATTAACACTGGACAAATGGCTGGTGTAGGATAGTTTCTTTTATGTGGGGCAGAAAGGGAAGGACAGATACACTGTAAAATCAAATAGTATACTTTACTTGAGAAGTGTGATTATTTTTACTTTAAATAGTTAGTAAAATGTTTGAATAAATGTTATATAAGAGTAATAACAAAAAATGAAGTAACACTTTCCAAATGGTAAGTACATGCTATTGAGCATGCATATATAACTTAATATTTATCAGTTAATTTTGCTCAAATTATAACTAATTCAATTTACTTGTAGATAATTATTAAACTGACTTAAACTTGCTACATAAGTTTGCTATGAATAAAAAAGCCAATCAGTTTCCTGGGTTTTTTTTTTTTAAGTAAACTGAACTAATTGAATTTACAGTCTACTTATGTTGAGCAAGGGTCAATGGGACTCAGTGGAAAAGTTCATAGTTAGACATTGTAGCGAATTTGGTTTTTAGTTATAGTTAAAGTTTAACTTCTGTTGAGGTTGTGCTGTCAATTAGACACCATTTGAAGTACTTTGAATGCAAATCATGTCATGTGAAAAGTAGAGCGTTTTCCAAGCTAAGTGGATCTCAGACAACTCAATGTTCCTGTTCACTGGACCTCTATTTTTTGAAAAACAAGCTTAGCTTTATGATATATGATCAGGTTGTGCTCGTCGTCGCTTCAGAAACCATGAGAAATGATCTTTGGCTGGTGATTGGGAAGCAAAGTCGATTGAGTCAGTGCTGCCTTGCCTTTATCCACATGCAGCATCCATCGGTCAACACACATTCATCTTATTCATGCAATGATGAAACTGTGGAAAACAGAAGGGATGTATTGACACTAAATCTCATAAGGGAGGTGCTGGCTGATGGATGGCCCATTTTCTCATGAACTGTCTTCTGAGGATGGCCACAATCAAATGTGTGAACTATTTTCTTTGAAATAGAAAACTCCAAGCCATTTTTGAAGCTAATGCCATGAGAACTGGTGAGTGCGAGTGTAGCTTCATTTCACGGTTAGAAAAGAGAACTTTTTGGTTCACCACATTTGATAGACTTCTAGTGTGAAATTTTTGAGATGACTTCAAAAACAAATCGATACAATTTAATTGTGAAGATTGTTGTCATTTTCAAGCTCATTAGGCTATAAATCTCATTAGAGAAGGATCAATATCTGGGTTCAAGTGCTCTACAGTATTAGGTTTAAGGGGTACCTCAGTTTAAACGCACACTTTACAGGTGCTTGAAGAGTATCGTGGCTTATTCGTTTGTTGTTAAAACCCTGTAAAATTGTCAAAATCAATTCAGGGGTGATTTTAAAAAATAAAGGCATGGCATGTAAATGGATTTTAATCAGCGAAAAAGCAACAAAAAAATTATGATGATTGAATTTCGGAAAATATGCCTTTTACCCATAACCGATACGTTACAAATTTTAATATAATTTTGTAAAATGTGCAAATTCCATGTGTCAGTTCATGTTGGGCTGCAGCATTTTTTTTTATATTGTAAGCTTTCCAGTAAGTTTAATTTCAGAAGATGTTTACTCAAACAAAGTGAAAAAAAAACAGCCATTGAGATAAATAGACCCATTGGAATTTTCGGCGCAGAGGTTAGTTCCCTCTGTTTCAGATTATCTTCTATCTGATGGTATAATATGCTGTCACAGACAGGTCAGGTGGATAACATTTACCATTTGTTTATTTTTTTTACAGAGATTCATGAACTAGTTTCAACGTAATGTATAGAACCTGTCATGAACCCCAAGTATTTTTGGCGTCAACACCACTTTGTAATAAGTTTTTCCACATAATATACAAACTTATGCCTCGCCTATTTTGTTTGATAAAAAGTATCTAAATAAAATACTTGTTTTAATCTCTTTTTTTATTCCTCTGTGGTTGCTCCATTTCTTCTCACATTGGTCTTTAACATGCTGTAACAGATTAAACATAAAACATAGTTTTGCTGGGAATATTGGAGTAAGGTAAGTGACAGGACAAATAAAGATTTTGTTGGATCTTACTCATTTGTTTGAAAAAAATTCTTCTGCAAGCATGACAGATAAGCGGTGTGATGCAAACACTTACCAGCTATTTTCTGATCATCATACTAGCTGACCATCTCGAACCAGATTGAACGTAAAGTCTTGACTCTTTTTTTTTTACCATGTAAATTCACACACCACTGATTTTGGCATGATCTAACCTCCAAACAAACCACTATTTTTTCCTGTCTTGAAGTACTGCCTATACTGTGGACAAAGAAACCTTCCAAGAATAGTGTAAATACAAAATGTTAATATTACTTACTTAGAATTATTAATTTTCTGTTTATTAAAGTAACATTACAACCTTAACTCACAAAATGTAACCTTATATATGATCAATATGTATTGGAAATATACATATCAGAGTTTAGCTTTAAAGTTAACTGCTTCACAAAGCTTTGGTAAAAGATGAACTGAATGTTTAATCTGTCTGAAGCTGTGATTGCAGCAATGCTGATAAGAGCAAAACAGAAATCAACAGAGCGCAGCAGGAGGGTGATCACTCGCTGCCAGATCCAAGATGGCCCCTGTGTTTAGCAGAGCTAAATCCTAAAAGAACCCCAGGAAGTTGCATCATCTCATAAAGTGTGCTTCCTTTTAGAGAAAAAAATTGTTGTTTTTTTGATGCCATATCGTATACAAAAAAGAGATAGCTTTTGTTACACACACACACACACACACGCATATATATATATATATATATATATATATATATATATATATATATATATATATATATATATATATATATATATATATATATATATATATATATATATATATATATATATATATAATTGGGTATTTTCTTGTAAATATAACGATACAGTGAACTTGAGAAATGTGTTTAATAGGACCGCAGGCATTAAGTTGACTTTGATTGAACTATTTTAGTTTTTTTAGAGAGCGTGTGATGATGAAGTCAGGAAATTAAAGTGCACAACAGAAGAGGAACAGATGCTATTGGAGCAGGTAATCACAGAGGTTAGAGTGTCTAGCATGGTGGACATTTATTCAGAAGATGTGGTGTGAGAACAGTGACAAACGAAGTAGATGGTCAATTTTAGGTTTGCAAGGCCGATTAATCTGTCGATAATTAGAACAGTAATAAATTACGTAGAGGCACATAAAATAGGGTTCTATTGAAAGTTGTCTTGTGTGAAAGTCTGAAAGAGCACCCAGCAAAGAAATGGCAGATAAATTATCAGCATTCCCTTCTACAACTGACATTAGACATCACAAAGTAAACCAGAAACCACTACATTTATAAGAGGTAACAAAGAAACGGAAAACCACATGTTCTTAAATTAACTGAGGTTTACAAAGTATATTTACTAAGATAGCAATAAAATGCATATTCAGTTTTTTTTAAATCAAATTAAGAAAAAATAAACTTGAAGTGTGCTTACTAAAAGAGCAACTCTGACATGTTTATAGCATTTTTGATATTTAAAATGTGAATTTTAACATGTGAAGTAATAAAACAGAAGTTTAACGTAACAACTTGTTTGGATTGACATACATTTTCTTGGTATTTCTAAAAGTATAGTCAACGGTAAACTAAAACACAGCCTTTTCATGATGAAGCAAGGCATTGTAAAAAAAACACTGAGCCCGATTGAAGACAGGGAACCAGGGCATCATCAACGGCAGCTAAAGGGTAACCATATAAATCTTACGAGATCACATAGCAGAATGAAAACTTCAATGATATTACAGAAAAATATGATTACTGCCTTGTTTCATCTGCTATACAAAATGAGTGAAAGACACTCAGCCAACTCCTCCAATAAATACTGTAAAACAGAACGACTTTCATAATTATTGACTGAATAATCCTAATCTACTTTACAGACTATGTGGACAAAATTGTGTAGAAAAGAATAGTTGACATACTTAAACGCACAATTTGAGAATCGGTGTTGTTAAAATCTAATTTGCATTGAAATGTATAAAAATAAATTTAGATTTTTCTTTAGCTTTCACATGTTTTACCTTTCTAATGTATGTTAGCTACATAAAGACACATTTTTTGGGCCCTGATTTTAAAAACTTACTTTGGAGAAAAACATGAACCCTTGAAAACAGCTTACGGCAAGCAAAATGGCAAAAACAATCAATACTGAAATGACAACATTTGCATCGAGAGGCAGAGTAAAGATGTTTATGGTTGTCAAAGCAGGCACTACTCTGTCTCAGGCTCCGCGTCTTTGACCAATTTATTTCTGGGAAGTCACCTCAACCGCGTTTCAGGGAGATGCATAAAAACGAAGGGATAGAACAGGGGTCGGCAACCCGCAGCTCTTTAGCGCTGCTCTAGCACACTCAATAAGATGTAAAATGACGTGGTTCATGTTAACACAGCAGTGTTTGTTGCCCAGATAAGGGACAATAACAATTACATCAAAACTCTGATTTCTTTATTGCATTTCTTTAATTTCATCAAAGCAATGAAACATAATTAATTAATATTGTAATGAAGTTAAACTTGAGCCAGCATCGTACAACAGAGCAGTCACATGGTGCGTCATTCTCTACAAGATGCACTGGCAGGGAAAATAAAAATTTAATCATAAAGGCTCATTATGTTTTTGTAGCCAACTTAGTCATTTTTATAGTAGGCTAATATAGATACATACAGCATGTGTTGCCCTCATTATAAGGCTTATACAAGGCTTTTAATTTTCTGCAGCTCCAGACATATTTGTTTTTTGTTTTTGGCCAATATGGCTCTTTCAACATTTTGGGTTGCAGACCCCTGGGATAGGACATTAAAATGACTAGTCAGATAATTATTTTCACAATGACCAACTTTTGGGGATGCCTCTTTGGTAATTGTCATCTTTGGTAGTTTCCTTTCCAGAATCTGTAGTACCTCTTCATGAAAGATTAGCACAGTGCGCTAGACTTATACCTCCTCAACTCTGGAAGTGCAACAAATACCATAGGATCGGCACTCACTTTATGTGCTTCAGGCTGAATTGCCACCTCTCAATACAGCTGAAGAGACTGTATCAATGTGCAGTATATATTAACTGGCAAAGGTATTGGGCGTCGATCAACATATCTGCTAGAAAATTTCCCTTGTCAAGGCCTAACATGTGACTACTCCCCTAGTGGAGTACACTCATTAATTTAATGGGCTAGGGTTTTCAAATGCCATGTAAATGGTGCAGATGGCCTCCACTAGCCAGTGGGCCAAACTGCTTGGAGAGAACTTTCCCGATCTGCTGACGTCTATAGCATAAAAAGAGCTGATCAGAACTCAATAGGTCTGGGCCCTATTCTCATAAATAAACTTTGGTCTCGCTGGACATCTCCAACCTGAGATTGCTGCTGCCTCCTCCCGGACATAGATTGAAAAGGGGACAGTAGAAATCTTATACACATATCCAGACACTTACCCATAGTGCGTCAACAGAGAGCACCCTCTTGATCAAGGCTAGTGTGATTAGGAGCTGAGTCTTAAGATATTTAAGCTTCACTAAATCAAGGGGCTTTAATGAAGGACTCTGCAGGCCCCGGCAGACCTTAGACAGACAAAGCCAACTGGCTAGCCCCTGACCTGTACTGGTTACTTTACTGGTAACAGAAGTCAGAAGGACCCCAAATTTGTAGAGCTTCCTGCTTAACTTCCTGCGGCAGCTGAAGAAGTTCAACCTTTCCCAGATACTGCTAACTCAGTTTTACTCTGCAGTCATCGAGTCTGTTCTCTGCTCCTCCATCATTGTCTGGATTAGCTTCGTCTCTAAAGCAGACATCTGTAGACTTCAGAGGACTATTAAGTTTTGCTGAGAAGCTCATCGGTTGAATCCTCCAGGACCTGTACACCCCCAGTGTGAGAAAGAGGGCTAACAAAATTATTCTGTACCCCACTCACTCCGGCCACCACCTTTTGAGCTCTTGCCCTCTGGCCACCCCTTCAGAGCCACTAACACCAGAACTTTACGGCACATCTGTCTGCTGAACTCTTAACCTGTAGCTTTACTGTACATATGTGGTTTGTATTGTACTTATGTTTTGTGCACTGTCAGCTACACTGTACCACAAACACACACATGGGAATAAAGCTGATTCTGAACCTGGGCAGCTTGACATCCAACTGATTTATTTACCTTTGTCTAGGTGCTTTAACCATGCTTTGAAAACCCACTAGTGGCAGTTTTTCTGCAAATAACTATGAGGGATGCTAGATCTGGAGTGTCCTGACCATCTTACCTTCGGGACACCATCTGAATTCATCCCAGGAGGTCATACTCGAGGTCTTACTTGCTTGACTATCTCTAAATATACCACCAGTGTGGAGCATCAATGATGACTACCATTCTGTGCCAGAACAAAACATATACCGACTAATGGTGAAAGCGATTGTGATAGTATCAAATTAGAATATAGGGATTACTTGGAATTATTATTAAGTGCTGCCAGGAGACAGACTTGTGCACCTGACAGTTTGCTCAATCTGGGAACATGGTTAATTTCCTCATAAGGGTGACCCGATAGCTATTCACTATCAAATGGATAGCTCAGATAACCCGATTTTGGAGTGTAACCAACTACCTCCAATGCAGTAATGGACAGTAAGTCATGACCAGTCCCATAGGATTGTGCTGAGGCTGCTTAAGGGCCTTTTTGGACTGGCTTCTGTATTCCGTTTCTAGAAACATGGCTCCAGTAACTGTTAATTTCTGCTTGTGTGATGCAAGCCTTTTGTTTTCAGGAACCATTACTAAAACCGCTTCCATAGGTAGTCTTGGAAATGGTTCAAGCAGTCTAACGGATAGATGAGTGGGACATGTGGCTCAAAAGAGTTGCCTCCACTCATCATGATGTAGTAACCGACTCGTTCATTTATTATACATTGAAAGATGACAGAGAAAGAATGTTCCGAACTGCACAGCAAATATGCTAATTTAAAGGCTGTAGTAAAAACATCCACAAAACAGCATTAGCAAAAAATGTCCACACACTTCCGGATCCTGAAAGACGTCTATCACATGACTCCAGTGATGTACCTATGTATGCATCTCTGAAACAGATCAGAAATTATTATATGAAAATAAATCTGGGGGGAGGGTTTGAAGGGTGAGCATAAGTAGCAAAAATTATGTCTTTTTGGCATTGCATGAGATAAACGTACATTAGGTTAAACGCGTGACAAACAAACGTGAGGTTAAACATGTGACAAACTTACATGCAGCTGAATGTTTGCTTATTATATTGGATTGAGAAATCCAACATACTGTTCTGTCTTCAAACCTCTTTTTCCTTTTCATCTTCTACGTCTTTGCAACAGTTCTGACTGTATTTCAAACTTCCCTTTCCTTTTCATTTTCTACTTCTTTACAACAGTTCTGACTGTATTTCAAACTTCCTTTTCATTTTCTACTTCTTTGCAACTTTTTTCACGACCATATTCTCATTAATATTAATTCATAAACATACGCTTTAATTAATAAGTCGTCTTTTGCTTCTACTTTACAAGTTTACTTAGTTACAAGAATTGAATAAAAGCAACTGACAAACAAATTATTTAGAATTGTTATGCTTTATTTAAATGTAGTTGTTTTAAAATGTCATTTAATTTTGGTGTATTTGAATATTAATTGAAAAACTTTTATTACAGTAGAGTTGTCTTTTGCTTTACAACCAGTTGCGTTCTCCTCAACTAAACTTCTGATGTTGTGCTGTTTATACAGACGTAATCAATACAGCATACTCATAAGCAATTTTTCCACATGATAATTTTGTACAAATTAAACTAATTTAAAGGCTAAACTGAACTGATATTTTGATTGAATTTACTGAACATAAACATGCCAACACTATTTTTCTTTTAAATATTATTGTTTATGAAGTACATAAACATGTACATGTTTTTATTTAGACTTTTTTTATTTCTTACAACATCCTTGACTCTGTTGGTACATGTTTCATTAGTCAAGTAAATCAGGGGAATTCTAAATAAATAATAACTCTAGCTTTCAGACGCAAGTCAAATGTTTAAATTTGATCACGCAATTAAATTACATATTTGCAGAAGTTAATCCATCAATACAGGCAATATTAATATTAATAACGTTAATGTTACTCTTGCACTGAGGATAAAATTACACTTATTAACAGCTCAACCTGTAAAACGTCTATAGTCTACAGTATAACTGACAAACATGTTGAATGTGCTTTTCAGGCAGCAGCTGCATGAAAAAACATTTGTTTTCTGAGAGCTTTTAGAACATAAATAAGCCACTTTCTACAACGAATCCTTTATAAGCTATACGCACAGACGCTGCGTTTCTTGTCACATTCTAGCCCAAACTGTCAACAAATTAATTTTGTTATCGTCATAGTTGACGAAAACAACACTGACATCAACAACATTTAAATCACAAAAGGCATCTTCCCAAACACCTTTGGGTAGCTAGGTACCCCGCTTTCTCAAAAAGATGACATGCAACACATTACTATTAGAAAATGACAGACCTGTCTCTCTGCTGCCTCACACTGCTAAACAAATCGAATGGGATCACTTCAACCAAGTGTCTTCAGACACAGGTCAATACCCTGTAGTTCAACTCCTAGTTCAGGCTCTGATCCTTTCTTGGCTGAACTACCTTCAAGCAGGACTTCCATCAAATGCAGTCAGACAAATAATGCAGAACACTGCAACTTGTCTGCACTTTAAAGAACTGACTAAAGTCATCACTTCTCTTCACTGGCTTCCCATCGCAGCTTGTGTTAAGTTCCAATCACGGATGCTTGCATTCAAAACCATCTGTCAGTCTCCGCCTGTCTAATTTCACAAGCTTGTACAACCCTGCAAGCCCTCCAGGAACAGCAACTTATGGTTCCGTTCCAGAAAGGCAGAAAATCTCTCACCAGAACTTTCTCTCTCACTGTCCCTCCATAACTGGTGGAGAAGCTCCCTCACCCAGTTTGAAAAGCAGCAACACTAACAATTTTCAAAAACTCTTCTCTTTTGTGAGCACTTACACTGTAAAACAGCTTGAGTTTTACTTTGGCTTTTTTCATATTTTCAAATGAACAAGTATTTTTTTTTATTTAAAACCAGTTTGAGAAAGACATTCATGGTTTTATGATATATGATATTAAGAAACTATATGTTTCTAGTATTAAAAGCCACCAGAGCTGTTTACTACCATAGATTATATACCACGTTGCTTTTTAATACAATTAATAAACATGTATATTAAATGATTACTATTTCTAAAATACCTCAGTGTGTATCCTCCTAGTTTATTGCACAAATCTCGAAGCATGATGTTTGTTTGCAGAATGCTTCTTATAAAAATGCAATCAGCAGCATTCAAACCGGAATGCCTGCTGAGATCACATATAAACTGACAAAACTGTGAAGAAACAAAAACATTTAGTGCAAATGTGTTTTTCAAAGTAGAAGAAGGTCATTTCTTTCCTTTGATTTGACTTAAAATTAGCTTGGTAATTGCCTTGTCGAAGCAGAACAGCCAAAAGAGCCAGTTCTTTCTGAATTTGAAGTACACTTTTTCAGTACACTGTAGGTCCAAAGAGATAAACAACTGTCAAGCTGAAAAATTCAAAGCCTCTTTTGTTCTTCTCAGAATAGACTATTAACCCTGCACTCTAGAACATTAAGTATGAATCCCTTTCATCACATGAAGAAGAATGGTGCTAGTCAGGGCACAAAGTAACACTTGGCATCTCATGAAAGCATCCTCTGCAGATTTTAAATTGGGAAAACTAACCAAACAATGCGTTTGAAAAATCTACGCAGCAACTTCATTTTCTGAACAATACCAACCATTTTCCCAGAGGTGGCGTCTCTCATTTTTCTTATCTCTGCACCTTGAAGGCTGTCAGCGGTTAGGGTTGGGCTTCCGTTGTTCACTAAGCATCTGAGAATCTCTTGGGGTTAGAGCTGTGTTGCTGATATCGAGTCACCACAAATTTGAATTTCTTCAAAAGTGGGGTCATTCCCCTCAGACTCAATTGACACCTAAGTTTTAGAAGCTGAAGAAGAAGGACATTTTGTTCCCTCCCCAACTAGCTGGATATTGGTGCATTGTGACACTGTGAGTGCACTGTGTGACCAGGAATGAATTGCTTTCTAAAGAGTCAAATTAGCTGCAAGTTAAGAAAGCTTTTTTTTTTTCACACAAGAGCTTGCTAAAAGATCACATTTGATGGAGATGGTAGATTGTCTTGGACACCTATTACAAAACCAAAACTACATTGTGATAAGAATATTTTTACACTTCATGTAACTATATAAATGTATAATTGATTTATATAGTTCACAGAATGAGTAGCAAAACCCCCCAGAAAATGTCAGGAACTGTTTTCTTGGATGTAGACCATTCTTACCTCTCCCTTATAGGTATCCTGGTTTGTGAGGGAGTGATCCGAGAGGTGTCAGACTTTAGTTGGTGTCAGAGCAGGTAAGTATAGTTTGAGCAAACACATTCACCTGCTGAATCGTAGTATAGTACAATCGTAAAACAGTTTCACCAAACACATTCACCTCGGTTGCTTGGCCTCAATGTCCACTGTGTGGTTGAGCCGGTAGAGGATGTGACAACATTAAAGATTACAACACAATACTAGCCTGATTTCAAAAGGAACTCTATGGTCATTTTTTAACTCTATTCTTATCCTACAAACTTCCAATTATGATCTGTTAAATCAAATATCAAGAATTAAACCTATTTTAAAAAGGTCAAAATCTGGAGGGCCAAGGTTAATGCTTACATTTCCATGCACTGCACAACCCACTAGCTCATCTGTTATGTTGAAAAAACACTATATTTGACTTTATTAAATGTTACAAAAACTATAATTAAAGGTAAACAAGCTCATATCAAATAATGTGCAGAGCCAGCAGTTTATATATGAAAGCCTAAGGCAAGGGCAGCTTTTGTATCCACAAAGCAGAAGCCATCAAGAAACAAATCAACACCTGGATGATGCTGGGAAATTATCCCCGAAGCATTTCATCATGCAAAGCTTTAATCACTCTTTTGTTTGCATGCCATTATTCTTCAATCACACTTTTTTTGAGTCTGAGTAATATCCTTACCAAAATTCTAACAAGAGTTTGTTAATAATAGGACATTTGATGCTAGATCCAAAGTATGGACTAGTTAGTTTTAAACTAATACTTTGGTAATGTTATTGTTACTTGCATCAGCCATGTTCCCTGAATGATGTATAGTGACAACTATGGGATCACTTTGGAGTGGACCAAGCCAACTCCACACAAACTTGAAATAGCCAATGATCGTGAAAAGCTCATGCCCATTATTTTTGCCTACTCTGAGTATAAGGGGATGCATAGCATCTTTCTGTGGTGCTTCAGGAGCTGACACTCACCCCTAGGCAATCCAGAGACTTACTCACAACCTTTATGTTGTGGCAAACGGACACACGTCTCTGTTACCTTTGACAAACGTAGGTTACACAAACAAACAATCCATTCAGTCGTCCACTGTGACATATATCACATAATGACAACTATGGGAACACCATTTGAAAAAGCCACAACTGAGTCCTTCTGAATAGGCGAATGACAGCACCCCCTTTGTGTACTACAAAGTCAGAAACTGAGTGGGTCCTCTTCTGCCCTTACACCCAAGTTTAAAGCTTAATTTATTTTTGGGAAGTCAAGTAAATTAAAGGGTGCTTCAAGTCTTTGTTCGACCATCAGAGGGAAAGCATCAATCACCTTTAACCCTTGTGTTGTGTTCATATTATTGTTACTCAGGCGGTGTTTGCGGGTCTCGTGGACCCATTGGCTTTTGCAGATTTTAATTCACCCAATAAAAACATTTTATGTTAAAAACTTAAACAATATGTCCTTTAGCCAAGAAATAAGTAATATAAACAGCACATATACTTTATTTATTGTTCTTTAACCTGATTTCTTCACGTTTAGAATTTGAACCATGTGTGGTGTTCTCATTATTGGTACTTTGGCAGGGTTGGTGGCTCTGCTGGACCCATGGCCTATTGAGCCTTTTAATTCAAACAATCACACAATTTTATTCTAAAATTTAAAATGTTATGTTTATTTGTGATTCATGTTTGTGTGGGAAGACAGAATTAAGGTAAAGAATCTACCATTTTCACACTTTTACATGCCCAAACACCTTGTGTGTAATATAAATGTGTAGGGGGCGTATGTGTGGGGTCATAAAAAATCTGTTCTGATATATGTTTTTCACAGAAAATGAGCCAAGCCCAGTGAATCTCAGCTTCAAATAATAAATGCTTGTTTAATTTATCTTTTGATGAAAACTGAAAATGGGTCCCACAGACCCGAACACCATACAAGGGTTAAGGGAGATGCCTTAGTTACCGCTAACAAGGCTGGCTTTAAAGCTTCCAGCAAGATAACTGTGAAGTTCGAAAGGGATTCCCTGATTTACACCTCGAACCTAATGAATGGAGGTCGTTAAAGCGAAGATTGCTCAGCTCGATCAAAGCTGTTTTGAGAATTAGTCTATAGGGGAACAGTTCGGTCCATCTTGAGTAACCTTTTGAGTAACAAAAGTCCCCCTACAAGGCGGATCACAAAAGAACAGTAAATAGGACTGCTCCACTCAGTCTTCTATGGCTGCAGGGGTAGGAGTAGCCATTAAGCTGGAGGAAGACTTTCGAGTCACCAGGGCAAATTTAGCGCAAAATATCCCACAGGATATTTTGACACCCCTTTGTCTGCATCAGCTGGTGCCACCACCACTGCTCCGCTCCATAGTCATCTATACAACATATGTTGTAGTGGACAACTGAAGGGGAACACAAAGTTTGTTTAGATGTTACAGTCTACGTGTTTTTTCCAGTTTAAGGTGACCGATTTCTGAAATCTCTAGCACTTTCCCTTTTATTGTTATTTTTAAGTGAAGTCAGGTGATCTTGAAGGACTAGTACGTCTTGAATATGTGTTTGTTTTTTGACCACATAGTTTAGTTGTGTCCCCACCAATCTCATGTTTCCCATGAAACATAGTTATTTTGCCTGTTTTTTTTCTTTCATTCATTCATCTTCATGTCGGCTTTATTCCCTTTCGGGGTCGCCACAGCGGAATGAACCGCCAACTCTCTGGCATATGTTTTACGCAGCGGATGCCCTTCCCTGCCGCAACCCATCGCTGGGAAACATTCACACACACATTCACACTTTAACACTATGGGCAATTGTTCTTACTCAATTCACTTATACCGCATGTCTTTGGACTTGTGGGGAAACCGGAGCACCCGGAGTAAACCCACGCGATCACGGGAAGAACATGCAAACTCCACACAGAAATGCCACCTGCCCCAGCCGAGCCTAGAACCAGCGACCTTCTTGCTGTGAGACGACCGTGCTACCCACTGCACCACCGTGACGCCTTGTTTTTTTCTTGTTACAATGAAATACTCCACTTTGTTACTGGTATAAGTGTGAGTTTTCTTGATTTGACCCCTTACCCCCTTTTATTTTCTCTTTTGTTTATTGTTGCAGATTTACTATGCCACTCAAAATACGGCCACAGCAGCATCAAGGGCCAAAAAATACCCTAAACCTCATCTGTGGCTCTGAACTCCTCTGGAAGCAGCTCTCAGTGATCTGTTCATTGCAATCCACTGGAAATCAGTAACCTTACAATATTTTTACATACCAAGCAAATGCCCTGTGCTCCAGCATTCATCTTACTCCTTACCAGTCCTGTGGCAAAACAGAAGGCCTAAGAAACCTTCCTAAGACAGGGCAGGGGCTTCCTGACTTCTTGCACCTAAATCAGAGGCTTTTTAACCCTTGTATGGTGTTCGGGTCTGTGGGACCCATTTTCAGTTTTCATCAAAAGAAAACTTAAACAAGCATTTATTATTTGAAGCTGAGATTCACTGGGCTTGGCTCATTTCCTGTGAAAAACATATATCAGAACAGATTTTTAATGACCCCACACATACGCCCCCTACACATTTATATTACACACAAGGTGTTCGGGTCTGTGTGACCCGGGGCATGTTAAAGTGTGAAAATGGTAGATTCTTTACCTTAATTCTCTCTTCTCACACAAACATAAATCACACATAAACATAACATTTTAAATTTTAGAATAAAATTGTGTAAATTAAAAGGCCCAAAAGGCAATGGGTCCAGCAGACCCACCAACCCTGCCAAAGTAACAATAATGAGAACACCACACATGGTTCAAATTCTAAACGTGAAGAAATCAGGTTAAAGAACAATAAATAAAGTATATTTGCTGTTTATATTACTTATTTCTTGGCTAAAGGAAATATTGTTTAAGTTTTTAACATAAAATGTTTTGATTGGGTGAATTAAAATCTGCAAAGACAATGGGTCCACGAGACCCACAAACACCGCCTGAGTAACAATAATATGAACACCACACAAGGGTTAAACAACTACACCATCAGTACAATTAGCTATTTTAAACATAAGGTCTCTAAAACACAAATCACTCTTTGTAAATGATATTCTCACAACCAATTACCTAGATTTTTTTCCTTCTCAATGAAACAAGGCTGGATGATGGTGCCTGTCGAAAAATCAAGATAGGCGTATGCACTGCCTCTTAAAAAGAGATTTTTAGAGATGTCTATGAGTGTAAACAAGTCAACTTTGGTGATTATTTAATTTGAATATCTGGGTAAAGGCCTGAAAGGTTCTTCTCGAACTCTACAGAACTGCAAGCAGCAGTTATTGCTGAGTTTAACTCTTTTATTATTGATGGGGATTTTAATATTCACTTAAAACATTTGACCTGACCCAGCATGTGCGCCACTCACAATCGCAGACACACACTTGATCTGGTGCTAAGCAAGGGTCTAAACATCACATCTACTGTTGTTAAAGTTTTTAAAGATATTTCAAACAACAAACGTCTCTGCGGGATCTGCTGATGACATTGCTCTTGTGAAAGTCAATAAGAAAGCAGGTAAAAAGAAATCACCTTGGAGAAACTCAACAAAGGTGCAAAGTAGGAAAAGAATGTGCAGAAAAGCTTAGAGCATATGGAGGAAAACTAAACTTGTTACACAACAGTATCTATAAAGAGAAACATTGTTTTTTTAACACAGAATTAAATGCTGCTAGGCAAACATTCTTCTCAAACATCATCAATAACAACTTTAATAATGCGTGAACCCTCTCAACTCTAGATCTCTAGAACCCCCCAGATCAGACCCCCATGGAAATCTATTCTGTAAACAAATGCAACAAGTTTGCTGCATTCCTTTTTGATAAGATCAGTAATATTAGAACTGGCATCTCTCCCGTTAACATTGGGGACAGCAACACCCAGCCACCTACTCTTTTGTGTAACTTCAATCAAATTGATAGAAGAGTATTGGAGGACACAGTTCAGAGCCTTAAATCATCAAATTACAGTCTAGACACTCTTCCATCAGCCTTTTTCCAAACAGTGTTTTAAATGTCTAGATGCCTCTCTTCTTTCAGATACATTTCCAAAGGCTCTAAAGACTGCTGCAGTAAAACCACTCCTGAAAAAGAGAAACTTGAAAAACTACAACTATAGGCCGATCTCAAACCTCCCTTATGTTGGAAAAATTATCGAAAAGGTTATACTAAATCAACGTAACCAATTCTTGAGCTTAAATGAGCATGTGGATACTTTTCAATCTGGTTTCTGCTAATCACAGTACAGAGACAGATCTGCTAAAAATAAATAATATCCACAAATACAGATTTAGGAAAGGTGGCTGTGCTGGTTCTTCTTGAACTGAATGCTGCTTTCAACATCGTTGATCACAGCATACTTGTGATGACAATGACAACATATGAAAACATATCTGTTTAATCTAGCACTAGAATAATTGGCTCCTGGTATTTGTCTAAACGGATATGGATAAACATATAAATTGTTGAAAAAACAATGTGGTTCAATGTGCCTTTCTAGCTTATTTCCATCATTTACCTGTTGCTGATCATCTGTCTGTTGTCTGTGTTACATTTTTCTAACCATCTTTTTGTTTGTTAGTTTCTTTTTTGTCTTTGTTTTTGAGGTGCTCTGGTGAGCTGTTCATTGATGGTTCTTAAGTTTGTTTGTTTTTTATGCTGGGGAGGTGACCAGAACCTGCCTCAGTCAGTAAGGCTCCCAGGGGCCCCACAGAGGGAGTTTACTCTACCTGATCCACACTAGGACCTTGTGCGGTTGCTTTGAAAGAATCTGCTAAAAAGCGCTATTTAAAAACATATAGATTTATTACTTGTAAACAGCTCTCCACCAACATGCATCACAGATATGATTACTATACACAAACCAAACAGAGCTCTTAGATCATTCGGTTCAAATCCTTTAGATCTACTACGGGCTCGCTCTAAACAGGGAGAGTCTGCTTTCAGTTACTATGCTGCCCACAGCTGGAACCAGCTTCCAGAAGAGATTGGACAAACTAAAACTTTAGTCACATTTAAATGTAGACTAAAAACACATTTATTTAGATCTGCGTTTAATGACTGAGCACTACTGTCCAAACAGCACCTATAAACTTCATTTTTTTATGCTATGAGTTTTAATTGTTTTAATGTCTTACCACTTGCGTTTATCTATTATCTGTATTCTTCTTTAAATCACTTAGAATTGTCAATGTGTACGAAAATGTGATATACAAATAAATTGCCTTGGCTTACTAGACTTTTAAAGTGTGGTCTGTGGAAACTGTCATGTGTATAATTATGACAATTATGATAATAATTCATGACATAGGTATAGACTCAATGACTCTAATAATAAAAAAAATTCAATTTATACTTATGTCACCTCATATATGTTAGAAGTTAAAGCACCTTTTTGGTATTCAGTTAGAACCATTTTTTTAAGAAGAAAGAAAAGCATGGCTCATTCTTGTCCAAGTTAAGAGAGATCAAAGGTTTATGTCAGTGTTCGGTAATAAATGACTTTCCTTTGTTCAAATGTTCAAGTACATTTGCTTTGGGATTTCCCACCATTAGGATGTTAATTATTTCTCTCCAGCCACTCAGCAGTTATTGACCAAATGAGAAACCCATAGTGTAATCAGCAGACGTGAGGACTCGCCATGAAATGGGCTTCTACCTCTTCCTGCCTTCCTCACAGTCAGGCCTCATTGCAGATTCTGCCGAGAGATCACTCTTTTAATGGGCTATCATTAGCTTCTCTTCATCTGCTTGCTGAAAGAGAAAAGAGGGGGAGTATATAGGCTGCTGGATCCAGAAAGCTGCACCAGAAGGGATGACTTGCTTGACCATGAAAGAGAATTAATGACACATGCATGGGTAATGAGATTACAGAGCTGCTACTCACCGGCCAGAGAACAAGATTAGCTGGCTCTAGAGCTGCTTGATTCTCTATAAACACAGGAAATTAAGAAAAAATGTCAAGATCATGACAAAGCTAAGCTGAATAAACAAGTGACATGTGCTTGATTTGTTTTCATTTAATGATGGATTATTGGTTTGAGAATGAAAATGCAGCTGGGAGAAACCATTATTAACCAGTTATTAAAACTTTAACATTGTGTATTTAGTTAAGAATTCTTTCTGAACTGGTTTGCACTGGCTCTTTACTTATCCTGTACTGCTTAGCATTGCATCTATTTATGTGTTATCTGAGTAGGCATGGGTATATAAATATATATATATATATATATATATATATATATATTTTTTTTTTTTTTTAATTTTCGTTTTTAAGGGCTTTTAAATTTTTTAGTCGGTCTTTGCATTTTTCTGGTCAGCTAAAACAACTCAGGCACAGAATCAACTGAACTGCAGGTAACTATTTATGGATATTTATTGAAATCATTCTTATCAGAATATGGTGGATATGTGGTGCTTTAAACTAGCCTGTAAGTCCATGTTCACAGTGCGTGAGTGTGCTCATTTATGAACTGGTACACTGGCTTTCTCTCTCGTTGGCAGTGTGTAAGCCAAACTATTGGCCACAGCTGTCCAGGCTTCTCTGAGCGCTCATGCCATACGGTCAACTAGAAAACTAGAGTGGCCACAAGTCATGTGTGATCATTCTGAATACTCTGCATCCAGTCTAGCAGTAGACATTAGCCAAAGCCTGCAGGATGGCTTGTTTGGCCTGAAAGAACAGCAGGAATATCAAATTAGATGTAAATTAACTTGAAAATGGTACAAAATATGTTTGAGGGTAAAAAGAGGGGATGATGCAAGAAAACAGCTTAATTCTGTCATAATTTACTCACATTATGAAGGTTCTCTACCAGATTTTAAAATAAAATCAGAATCAGAAAAATACTTAGCTAGTAATGAAATGCATGTTCATAAAAAATCTCTTGTTAACTACATATGAATCGAAAACTTTTTTGTATTAAGGGAAAATGAGACAATGTGTCCATTTTTAGTTGTTGATTAAAGCTGGCAGTTAAATTTCAAAAGCTAATGGACAAGCTGCCAGAGATCTGCCAGGAGTGCAGGAAAAAGAAGACAAAAAATCTAGTTTAATGTTGATGATTAAATTGCTAAAATGAACACAATTCACATGTGAGAACATGTAGTAACAAAAAATACACAGCAATGATAGAGTTCAAGGGATGCCAGTTCTTAGGTCCCTACACTGCCTGCCAGTGGAATGCAGAATAGATTTTGAAGTGCTGCTGTTCATCAAGGCAGTTGTGGTCTGGTAGATAAGGAAATCAACTTGTAGTCGGAAAGTTGCTGGTTCGGTCCCCAGAGTTGAAGGTGGTGTGGGTGATGATACACATGTGTGTGTTCACGGTGTGTTTTTGTTCACTGGGATGTATGGTGGCTGAGAGGTGCAAAACAAATTTACAACGTGAAACACTTTTACAAATAACTAAAAAAAATTAACATTTTAGAAAACAATTATAAAATCCAAAACTCTTTTACAAGTTCAAAAAACACATTTACATTTCAGATTCCCGGAAAGGAAGGGTACAATTGAGAACCGACAACTTGGCTCTGACTGGACGAGACTTCTGTCAATCAAAGTACTGTGGAAATGACATCACAGTCTGCCAGGGGGGAAGCTTAGAGCTGGAGATCGTAAGCTAATGTTGGATTTTGATAAATTGTTGGTTGTGTATGGCTGGCTGTGTAGAATGTACGGTGCATTTGTGGAATACAATATGACGCTACTTCAGAGTCCTGCAGTTCATGCGAGAAAAGTATCGAGAGTTTATAAGAGACGCGTCAGACACCTTAACATTAAACCGCAGAGGAACATTCAAAGAACTTAAAGGTTACTTTCGTAACCAATATTCCCTGAATAGGGAACGATGACTTATGTCGATGACAACAATGGGAACTCCACTAGGAGCGCTCTCTTTTTAAAACGCCAATCAGCAGCACTCGGTAACAAAAGAGAGAAGTTATGTGTCGAACAAATGAGACTTTAACCTAAAGACAGGGCAGAGCTGGTGTGAATCAGACTAAAAGACCCAGATAGGCTTAATTAAAATATTTTTTGTCAATTAGCGTTATAGTTTTGTCTTATTTGTAGTGTGATTCACATTTTTGTATATACTAAATGTATTAGGGACAAGACAGACAACATTTTAATGGTATTTTACTAAAATGAATAAAAAAAGATTAATTCATTATTCTGAATGAGACTCAAAGATCTGAGTTAGTAAAATGGTTAGAAAATGTCATTATTCCCCCCTAGGTAACCAGATTTACTCACAACATTACGGTTGTGGTTGGCTGACATAAGTCTCTGTTCCCTACTTGGGGAACGGTGGTTACGAAAGTAACTTTCCCATCAGTTGGTCAAGGTTATAGCGTTTTGCAGGATGTTCCCAAAGTCATCACTGACTTTTGTAACCCCCCTTGCATGAATAGGGAACAGCGACTTATGTCGGTGATGACTATGGGAAGCTCTGCTAGGGGCAATCTACTGACTCCACACTGTTTTTAAATGCCAATCAGCGAATGCGCTGATGTTCACGTGATCATGCCATCACACATAAACCGGATGCGAGTGTGACACTTTTCCTATTGTGACGCTGGAGCTGTACTCACACCCTAGGCAACCAGACTTACTCACGACCTTAGGATTGTGGCTGGGGGTTAGGAAAGTAACCATTATGTTCCCCATCAGTCAGTCACTACGACTTTTATCGGTGATGACTTTGGGAACACTCTGCAAAACGCTACAACCTAGATCCTTCCGCATTAGCTAATGGCCAGGCAAGCTGGCACATCAGTAGTCCAACATCAAGCGGGCCCTCCTCTGCCCTGGGCTTAAGTATAGACTTCATTTTTCAACAAATTTTGTCATACCAAAGGAGGGAGCATCAATTCCAGAAGCTGAAGGGAGAGGCACAGAGACTGTATTCGCCAACTCAAAGGCTGGACTTTTAACTTCCGACAGTTTAATACACGTATGGTTTCATTGAGGCTCACTGAAAAATTGAACCACTGGGGAAAGGTCTTTTTAGAGGGAATATAGCATAAATGGACCTAGAAAGAGTAATAGTTTTCAAGAGCTAGCCTTTTGGGTAAGATCATAAAAGATTCAGCTAATAGTCCGTCATAGAGGGTATACAACTGGACTGTACTTAGAAATACTTTGCATACTCTACTACGCCTGTTGGGAGGAGAGGAGCCAAAAAGCTGGAGAAAAATTAGCTACCGTATTACCAAGTAATGGCGCAGACCAAGCTGGACACCCCTTCATACCATTTAGACCACACTGTCACCACCTGGCACAGTTGAAAAGACAGATTCAATGCTCAGGTATAGTACCTGGTGAAGGTGTTGAGTGTCGGTCAACCGGCAGCCTCGCTCTCTGCCAGTGGAATCCTCTTGCTAACGCCCAAGATGCCATGACTACCCTGATAGAGTAGGCTCTCAACAGCAGGGGGCAATGGACATCGGATGCTGTGTATGCGGTAGAGATGGTCTACACTAGCCAGTCTTCCCTATCATCTTCTTTCCTCCACGCATACAAAGAGCTGACCAGAACTTCAAATGTTCCGGTCCTTCTACATAAATCCTCAGTGGATGGACCAGGGGTTGGTGCTGCCTACCCTCCAGGCAGAGCTTGAAGGTTCATTACCTGACTTTTTAAGAGGATGGTAGGAACCTTTGGCACTTATCCGACCTGGGCTAATAACAACATGAGTGATACCAGGCCCAAACTGTATGCAGGTCTAGTGGATGGAGAGTGCCTGCAGGTCCCCACTCTCTAGTGCTAATGCGATCAGTAGCACTGCTTAGTTGACAGAACTCAAGCTCTACTAAGTCAAGTGGCTCAAATGGTTGACCTTGACGTCTTCTCAGGACAACAGAAAGTCCCAGAAGGGAACTAAGGATGGCCACGAGGACTCTTCAAGCCCCTCTGAGGAATCTGACCATAACCTCATGTCATCTCAGCATGTTGCCTTCAACTGTATGTGACAGGCAGAACCGCAGTTATGGAACCTTCAGGGTGAATGGAGACAGTTCTTGATACAGACCCTCTTGGAGAAGGTTTAACAGGAGTTCAACGGGGCAGCTGTTCCGGTTTACTTGGCGAGAGTGACACCAGTTGATGAACCAGCCTGCCAAGTGCTGACAAGAAACAGATTTGGGACCATGGGTGTGGCATAACCAGGGGTTCTCCAGACCTAAGGTACAAAACATGGAGTTCCAGAGGTCTTGGGGCAAGTGCTTGTACCCACATACCTGGGACAGAAGGTCTGACCGCAGGGGAACTGGCCAGGGAGGGACTGTCACAAGGGAGCAGAGTTCTTTGAACCAAGGGTAATTAGGCCAATAAGTTGCCACTGTTAGAACCTCTGCCTCATCTTCCCTGGTCTTGCACAGGAGGGGTGCAAGGAGGCTCACTGAGGAAAACACATATGGGCAATGCACAAGCGCATCTATCACAAGAGGAACAGCCGGCACTGAGCATTCTCTGGGGTGGCGAACAGGTCTACCTCTGCTATACAAAGGACTCCCAGATCTGCTGGACTGCTAGGGCATGGAGTTGCCATTCTTCTGACCGGGGTATCTACTGAGACATCTGCTGAAAGGTTCAACCTGGACTGTGACTAGGGATAGCCCCAAGTGCTGACTCCAGAGGCACTCCTCTCTGCGAGCGAGAGATGACAACGGGGTGAGCATATCCTTCCTTGTCAATTGACATACACCACTGCTGCCGTGTTGTCTGACCTATCCAACATGTGATGTTCCTGCAGCATTTTTCTGATGTGTTTTACTGCATGGGATACTGTTAAGCTCTAGGTGATTTATGCTCCAGGAAGTGTCCTTCTCGGTCCAACCCTGAGATTGTGCTTCCGGGCATACAGCACTCCACTCCGGGTTTTGAAGCATTAATGGTCACTACTACGCACCTGGTAGGTCCCCTGACAGGAACAGCAGCACAGAGGAACCGAATGTCCTTCCAAAGACAGAGATGGAGACGGCAACGAGGCGCCACGTTCAACTGCAGTTACCATCATGCCATGCTCACGATGTAATTCTGAACTTGAGCCAAGCTTGAGTGCTCACATGTTTAACAAGTTTAGCTACATACCAAGAAAGATATGCTCAGGTCAGACAGCTCCTTTCTGGGTTGATCCGAAGCCCAACAGCTGAGGTGTCATAATACCCTGTAACAAAATTTTATTACATATAATAATTAATAATACGATAAGAGGCAATTATTCAATCTGTCATGTAAACAAACCAGAATATTACCTGTGGGGGCGACAGAGCAGTTCACTGGGGGGAATTCGAACCACTGCCAGGTCTCGGGGTCGATTCAAATGAGGTTGCCAGATCACTAAGTCACAGTTTAGAGTTAATCTGTCCACCAGAATAAACCAACCGCCACTACTATGGACCCTTACTCAAAATGAATCGTATCCCAAAACATTACTACCTAACCTTTAAATCGTATTATGTCAAGATCGAAAACCTCAGGGAACGGAATTCACTGAAATAAACCACGGACAAGCAAATATGTTTATGACATTTATTGAACTATTCTAAACACAGAAGATAAACGATTTCTAACTAACTGACTGAGCACATTCGCTCGCGCACGCACGCACACACACCGAGAGGGGTGGGGAGGGGAAGAGAGAGAGAGAGAGGTGATTAGAGCGAGCGAGGGAGAGAGAGAGAAAGAGAGAGGTGAGTAGAGCGAGAGAGAGAGACAGCGTTTCAAGTCACAGCTCGAAAATTACCCTTAATTATGAATCTAGGCACATAATCAAGTTTGACTATTTCAAGAGTCCGTTCTGTATCGTTACCCTCGCCAAAGTAATTAATTATCGCTTGCTACCGTTTTAGGATCCGTTGAATCGGTAAGGATTCCCGAGTGGTCCGCGGGGCAGGACGAGAGGATTCCTGGATAACGGCTGTGAAGACGTGGACGAGTAACATTCGCTGTTGAGACTGGAAAGATCCAGTGAGTCGATTCCGCTGACAGTCGAGCTGGGAGATTCAAATGGCTCCGTGTGAAGGGTCCTTAACGTCCGAAAGAACTTTCACGTTCGGTTCGAAAGTCTTTATATTTGAAGTCACGACTCGGTGGTCGGGAGCCGGGGTTTCCTTTGTTGAAACAGCGCCAAAGGGATGAGAGAGTGTTGAAGAAGGCCCTTAGAAAGGACTTAGGAAAAGAATAATGAGACAACAGAACTGGCTAAGAGAAGGAAGAGAAAAGAACTGGGCAAAGAAAAGAACTGGTTCAGCTGAGGGAAGCGCGCCCCGTTTTTGATTGGAGGCAGGCCCTTCCTCTGTACTTCAGCCAATGAGAGCACTCCTGGAATCGGAGCCGTAGTGACGTCACGATTCAACACGCGGGATTTTGGCTGAGAAGAGGTTCACCGCTAATTTGTAGTCATTAATAAACGAAGTCATATCTAATCAAGAGAGTACCGGATAACTTTCTACACAAGTAAATCCTTTCAGGGACGTGATAAGCAGTCCAAAAACACCAAACACGTCGGATTTGCGGCGGGAAAGACATTTATACAAAACAATCATTCGTTTTAACTATCTCTAAGCTATTAGCTATACAGTACAAATTATTCCGTAACATGAGAGTATATTCAAGAATATATGTGTGAGCACAAAAGTCCCGTTAACATCCGTAGTGTTCTTAAAAGCAGTTTGGGGATTGCGGTATAAGATTACACCTCCTTTGTGTCCCTTCCCGTGCAGCTGGCTCGGGGTGAACTGGAGTTTGAAAAATCACGCCGTTTTGATCCTGCGGTCAAGGAAGGGTCGGGACTTTCACATGGTCATGGCAATTGTCAATTGACACTTTTCCTGGGGAACCCAGGATAAGGTTATCTCTCTTGACTCCTCTCAGTCGGTGAGGGTAATTTCGTTTTGACGTGTTTAAACTGGGACCTGAGCGATGGCCACATTTGTTTTTACTGAGAACAGATTCCCCCAGATCAGAAGCATTCCATGGTTCCGAGGAACGTATCCAGTCTAAACCGTGGAGGGAACACATCTCTTACAACCCTGTCTCTGTGACAAATTAACTGAGACCGCGACTAGCCCAGTATTAGCCATTCGACCAGTAAACTAGGATTCGAACCCTTTCCCAAATAACAGGACTAAGTCACCTCAAACACCTTTATGAGGTGCGAGGGGACAGAGACAAGCCGAGGGGAGGACACAGTACTGATACACTTGACCTTCAAGGCTAACCGAAGGAGTCTGTGCCGAGGAAGGATCGTCACGTGAAGTATGCATTCTTCAGATCAATTGTGCCGAACTAAATGGACCATACCATGCGTCTGGAGACATCATTCTGAAGAAGTCTCAGGAGACTAGTGTTCAGAAGACGCAGATCGAGGATTGGACACAGTGCTTTAGGAAGTATGGGCTGTAACCCTCTTTCCATGTCATCAGAAGGGACTGGCTTGATTGCACCCTGCGTGAGGGGAATTGATCTCCTCGCGTAGGCCCGGGGCATCTGCGGGTGAGACAGAGGACATAAGACCCCATTGAACATGGGCGGCTTGACCACAACTGCAGTTAACAGCCGTGCCAGGAAGTGTGTATGAGCCAAGGAACAATATAGGATACTCCCACCAAGTTTACTAACTTCACTGATAGGGCCACACATACATCACCGATGGTTCTCAAGCGGGGCTGTGAGCTAGCGAACTTAGCGGTGGGGTCCGCAGGGATCCTAAGTGAAGACCTATCTGGACGTTTAGACTTGAGCTCGGTGCAGCATACGGTTGCAGCCAAGATCTCACTCAAAGCTTACTCCATCACGGAAGCAGGGAGCCATGTGTCTCTGAAACTAGAGCTGCATTCGGATCTGCAATGCAAGCCTCCTAGCGGCGCTCATAACCCAGGAAGTAAAATGTTTAACGAAAGTGACATCTGACCTGTGGTCCTGCTGCCTGATTGTGGTGGCAGCAACTCCCCTCCTGCATAACTTTCAGGCCTAGGCTTAGAGTACATGAAAAGTTGCCATGGCATGCAGAGCAGCTTGACCTGTAGTAGCGTAAGGTTTCGAAGTCAGGTCCAATGACAGCTTAGCCTGCTCTACTGGATCCCCTCACGCCTTACCCCCTAGCTACCGCGCCATGTCGCCAACTTAGCGACTTTGTCGCTAGATTTAGCGACTTTCAGACTGATCATGGCAAATTTTAGAGACTTTCTGGCTGACATGTTCTTTGTACTGCCACCAACTGGAAAATAGTATGAACTATATATAAAGGAGGGAAAATGAACATTTGTTATTATTATTTATTTATATTCTATAATTATTGTTAGTCTTTTTAGGAAATAAAATGATTATTTTACGTTATTGCAAAAAAATTGTAAAAAAAAATGTTTTGTTCACATATTTGGACAAGAATAGAAGCATATGCCAGTGTGTGCTTTTCCTCCCTCCCACAACAACCATCACATATAATACAAAGTAACCCAACCTTTTGAGAATGTAAAAATACTTTTTTAGATATTCATTTTTTAACACAGATTATTAATGTTTAAAGTTAAAAATCAAAGAGCTTACCTTTCATTTTAAAGCAACAGCAAAACGTCATTCTGTTCACATTGTTTGTATTATTATTCAATTATATTTAGCATTACATGTTTGTTTTATAATGCAATATGTGTTAATTTAATGATATGAAACACGTATACCTGCAATACATTTATGGTTTGCATTGATAAAAACTCATTTTGGGCCAGCCTTAAGCAACTTTTTTACTGAGGAGTTGGCAACAGTGAAGGATAACTGGTGAAGCAGGAAGCATGCGAGACGAAAACTACGCATGCAGCCCAGCTTCGACGCTCTGAACCCCAGAAATGAGTACTCATAGTCACAAAAATCTCTGGAGGGGGCCTGAAAGAATGCCAGCCTCATTCAAATGCATTATATGACAGAACAGTGTACTTCAACACAGACAGGGCCCAACACCGATGTGAACTCTTTCACTAGTCGCTTGAGTTGTGTTGTTCATGAACACATTCATTATTTTTGAACGATTCTTTAATGTGACTCCGTATGAACGAATCGTGTCAGAGAGGGATTTGTTCAGTGGCGCATTAGCAACATTCTTCTGGTTTTCCAGACAAGAGAACGAAAGGAGCCAGAGGACTCGGGGAAAGAACGAATCTTTTCTGTTTCCGACTCAAACTGCATTTGGTTAATATTAGGGAGCGTCACGTGACAGAAGAACGAAAGGAGCCGGAGGACTCGGGGATATAATAAATCTTGTAGGTTTATGGCTCAAACTGCATTTGGTTAATATTATGGAGAGTCACGTGACAGAAGAACGAATGGAGCCGGAGGACTCGGGGAAAGAACTAATCTTGAAGATTTCCGGCTCAAACTGCATTTTGTTAATATTAGGGAGCGTCACGTGACAGAAGAACGAAATGAGCCGGAGGACTCGGGGAAAGAACGAATCTTGAAGATTTCCGGCTCAAACGGCATTTGGTTAATATTAGGGAGCCTCACGTACCAGAAGAATGAAAAGAAGCTGCACTGAGCTCAAGCCTAAACGTCCAGATAGGTCTTCACTTAGGATCCCTTCAGGGCCCACACCACCACGGAATGAGGATAGTCACACCATCTCAAAGGCTACACCACCACCAAATGAGGACAAGGATAACCCCCTGGACAACAACCGGAGTCAACAGAACAAGTCCCTGGAGGACACATCAACAATATCCACATCTTCAGGATCCCCCATCTCGGTTTCCCTCGCAGCTTTAAAATCTAGTCTCCGCAGGATCCAAGCTGTCCCACTCGTTCACAGCAAGCCCCCACCATCGCCCCAAAAAAGGTGGGCACTTCCCCTTCCTATAGCAGAAAGAGTTCTGCAATCAAATCTCCAGCAGAGAAATCAGCCCTGTCCATCCTTACACCACCAAACCAGCAGTGAGATAAACAGGACATTCTGCCTCCAGACGGCGACCTTGGGGAATGTTTTCAGAGCAGGCAGATGTCCTCAGCCCCCTTAGCTCTTACTTTATTAGCAATACAGATAAGGCATGCTAGAAATAGACAAAACAAGTGGAAGAAAAGGTCTGTTAGAATTCAGAAATCATGTAGACCAAACCTAATTAAAATAAACTAAGCCAGAGACTATCATATCTGAACCCAGATAAAACAGGGTAAAAATAGCACTTCTAAATGTTAGGTCACTCAGACACAAGGCACACCTCGTAAATGATTTTACTTTAACACATAACTTACATTTTATGTTGCTAACTAAAACATGGCTAGATGATAGCTGTAGTGCAACCATATTAAACGAGGCTGCACCATGAAACTTCTTATATAGTCACGCCTCTCGTTTTGATAAGAAATGAAGCGGAATCGCTAGTATGTACAAGAACATTTTTCAACGCAAACAGGTCAATCTTGGGGATTACACATATTTTGAATATTTAAGTATAGCTTTCAAAGGCACCGAACGTGTTTTTCTCACCACCTTATACAGGCCTCCAAAGTACACTACAGGGTTTACCGATGATTTCACTGAACTGCTCTCAGCCATCTCTTCTGAGTTTGACTATTTTATCATCGCTGGGGATTTTAATATTCACATGGACAAGCCCGATAATAATGCTGCCAAAGAACTCAACAATATTTTAAACACCTTCGACGTGACTCAACACGTTCAGGGTGTCACACATTGTCACGGTCAAGCACATGACTTGGTAATTAGTAAGGGCTTAAATATTTTATCCACCGTTGTGCAAGATTTTGCTCTGTCTGATCACTTCTGTGTTTTTTTTTTTTTTTTGATTCATCAATCTCCCATTTCAAAATTGCTAAATACATTTATTTTAGAAACTGACACATTAACGATAATACTAGCAAGATGTTTATGCATGCCATATCTCAAACACCAAGCATCATTGCTGGCACAGCTGACTTCCTTCTTGATGCATTTACTTAAAATCAAGTCTGTTATAGATGACATCGCACCTATAACTGTCAAGAAGAAACCAGGGAGACAAAAAACACCCTGGAGAAATTCAACAAAAGTTCAAAGTATGAAAAGACTTTGCAGGAAGGCTGAAAGAAGGTGGAGAAAATCCAAACTTGTCATCCACTACGACCTTTATAAAGAGAGTCTTCGTGCTTTTAATTCAGAATTAATCACAGCAAGGCAAGAGTATTTCTCAAACTTAGCTAATAACAACCTCAACAATAAGCGAACTCTCTTTGCAACAGTAGAGAGGTTAACCAACCCACAAAACCAGACTTCAAATGAGCTTCTGTCTGAGGATAAATGCAATGAGTTTGCTTCCTTTTTCATCAATAATATCAGTAACATCAGAAAAGGCATTAGTGCTTCCCCCTGCAGGGCTGGGGATATAGACCTCCTCAGCCTCCACTCTCAATGTGCACCTTCAATCTAATCGATAGCAAAACATTAATAGATACGATTCAGAGCCTTAGAACAACATCTTGTCTTGACACTCTACCAACAGTCTTTTTAAAATGGTTCTTAAGAGTCTAGAAAAGGACCTCTTAGAAATTATCAACACCTCCTTGTGCTCCGGCTTTTTCCCCAAATCCCTTAAAACCTCAGTGGTAAAGCCATACTGAAAAATACAAACTTAGATAATACTGTACTGAGCAACTACAGGCCCATCTCAAATATCCCTTTTATTACTAAAATTCTGGAAAAGATTGTGGCAAAACAACTGATTGAGTTCCTGACCCAAAATGAATACATGGATTGTTATCAGTGAGGTTTCAGAGCTCATCACAGCACAGAGACAGCTCTACTGAAGATAGTCAATGACATCCGGTTAAACACTGATTCAGGAAAAGTGACTGTCCTGGTTCTACTTGATCTGAGCGCTGCCTTCGACACAACTGACCACAAAATCCTTCTCGATAGACTAGAAAACTATGTCTGTCTTTCAGGAACTGTGATAAAATGGCTCAGATCATATGTAAACTGTGTGAATATGTTTCTATGTAAACTGCAGTAAATTGTGGACTGCAGTGTCTTGTGAAGTCCTTTAAGGCTCAATCCTTGCTCCTTTACTATTTAACCTGTACATGCTTCCACTGGGCCAAATTATGAGAAGGAACCAGATATCATACCATAGCTTTGCTGATGATACACAAATTTATCTAGCTATCTCCCCAAATGACTACTACTCCATAAACTCTCTCTGCCAATGTCTTGATTAGATTAAAAACTGGATGGAAAACAACTTTCTTCAATTAAACAAGGACAAAACTGAAGTCATTGCATTCGGAAGCAAAAGCGAGGTTGTTAAGGTTAACACGTATCTCAATGCCAAGGGCCTAACAACTACAAATCAGGTCAGGAATCTCGGGGTGATTCTGGATTCTGATCTTAGGTTAAATAGCCACGTCAAAGCAATGACCAAATCAGCTTATTACCATCTTAGAAACATCACAAGAATCAGATGCTTTGTTTCCAGACAAGATTTAGAGAAACTGATTCATGCTTTCTTCTCCAGCAGGCTGGACTACTGTAACGCTCTTCTCACCGGTCTTCCCAAAAACACCATTAAACAGCTCCAGCTCGTTCAGAATGCAGCGGCTCGAATTCTAACCAAAACTAGAAAGTCAGAACACATTTCTCCAGTTCTTAAGTCTCTACACTGGCTGCCGGTCTCCTTAAGCACCTAAATACCTAACAGACATGATCATTGAATACTACCAAACAGAGAGCTGAGATCCCTCGGTTCAAATAAATTAGATCTATCCCGGGTAAATTCCAAACAGGGAAAATACTCCTTTACTTCCCCTGCGGCCCACAGATGGAACCAGCTTCCAGAGGAGATTAAGGGTGCCAACATTTAGTCATGTTAAAATCCAGGATAAAGACTCACCTGTTTATTTCCCCTTTTGTTGACTGAGCACCAACGTCCGAACAACCTTTTTATCTTTGCATTTCACATCTTAATCTGTTTTAATCAATTTTTTTATGACAATGATTTTATATGACGTTTTATGCTTTATTTTATCAAATATACTTTTTTTAAATTCTTTTTTTACAATGTAAAGCACTTCAAATTTCCCTGTGTACGAAATGTGCTGTACAAATAAACCACCTTTTGCCTGCCTTGCCTTTACTCGTTTGTGAGCATAAGGTAGTATCCAAGGAAACTTGGGAATCTTGAGATTAATTATTATTAGTCTCAGTCTCCAACGTCACACCCATGGAATGTTGGCTATATGTCTGATTGCTTTTGTTTATTTTTATCGCAGCACTAAAAGAATCCAGAGAGCGTGATCTGATTGGTTGAATTTGTCCGGATTCCTGAGAGAAGTAGGTGTAGGGTATACTTTCATTCCACTGAAAAACTAAATGCAGCCATAGGATCAAGCAAAGATGATTGCCCCTCATATTGATTATGGAACATTGTTGTTCTGTTCTTGTAACTTTACATTATCTCTCGTATTCTGTAGCTTTTTTCCATGGCTAACTTGGACACTGAGATTAATGGTTCGGCATATATGTCAAACAGCTCCCTGAGCTACCAAACACCATCCCTGAACTCTGCCTGCACCATTTCCTCAAAAAAAAATTTAAAACCTCCAAACTGAATATAAGATTGTTTGGGCAAAACAAGGCTTACATAATACTATAAAGATACTTCAGTGTAATATAAGGTGGGCTAAAACATATTTTTTTATTAACAATTCAAGAATTAATAGTTTAAATAATCATGTCTGTGTGTTTTTTAAAATTCTGTGCCATGTAAAAAAAACATTAAGAACATGCCCAAATCTCTATATGTCCATCATATGTGTTACCTATAGGATGTTTATGTGTATACATCCTATTAATTATTTATCCGGTGCACTTTGCTGCGAGCCATTATCCCGTTTGATATTGGAAAGGGGGAGAGAAAGAACAGCTGCGCTATCTTCCGCTCTGTGTGTATTTACGTTTGTGTGTGTCACCACGACCTGTAGGCTGTGTTCAAAAATGAATGAGCTGGGCTTGCAGTGTAAATAAGCAGTGGGACAACACCAGAGGATGTTTTGCATGCAAACACCTGCTGTCGGGTTTTGATTGGTTGTTTCTGCTTCCGATCAGTGATCTGTGTGGGGTGCCTGCTATCAAATGCAAGATTCACATGCAGATTGTTTTCCTTTAGTTCACAGGGTTGATTTTGTAGTGAGCTTAGAAGACTGGACATAGCATAACACAATTTAGGGCTATTAGGTATTTCTTTCAGAAAAATAATTTCATAAATCTGTTTCCATTAGTTTGATGAAAAGTAGCAATTTTCACTTCTAGTCAGCATATAGTCTATTAAATGTCTGACTGGCAACATTTGTAAATTTAAGCTTCTGTACATTGTATTGTTCTTATTGTATTTAAGCTCATTCTGCACCAATATTATGTGTGAGTCTTTACCAAAATATACATGTTCCTACTGTTTCCCATTATTACACCCACATATATTTTTAATTTAACTTTTATTTTATTTTTTTTATACCTTTAAGTTTGCCTTAAAAAATGAGAACATTAAGAATTGTAGTTATAATATTACATTAGTTATAATATTGTGAACACAAAACAGGAATGCTAGGATCTATCAATGAATCAACTTATGTAAAAGACCAAGAAGTATATTTACAAGTATAAAAAACATACTTATGGAATATATAACTTACTTATAAGAAGCATGTGGAGAACATCTAGAAACAAGCATTCAAGGTACTTCCAGGAGAAGACGGCTCTTCCGGCTAAAAAAAATAGTAATTTTGTTTGATTATTGTCCAAAATATAGATATAAATAAAAAACAAAAACAATTCTAAATAAATTTTACTGTTAATATCAGATATTTATGCATGTTAGTTTGTGGTGCCGGTGAATGATTGACACCATCATGTATTCCTTACATCATAGTTATTTTCTATAATAAGCTAAGTATTTAAAATGTATATAATAGTATTTATAAATTATTAAACTGTGTTAATTAAGGACTGTGATTAGTGTGTCAATTCTTGATCTCTTTCTTCCAACATGAACCAACAGGGTGGATCAGAATATTGTTTAGAGAACAAAGGAGAACATCCATTTCAGGAACCTGCTTAGAAACCTAACTTATACGTTGGGAGCCAATCAGAAATGGCCGCTGTAGTGCCTAAAGGGAAACTCACATAGTGTGTATAGTGTGAACTATATAGCCTGTTGGGTGTTTAGATCTGGATGCATGAAAACTGTGCTGGGGATCCAGAATTCTGTAGAAAATGATTAATTTACAAATGTGCAAGTAAAGATGAATTGGCTTGGAAGTAGTATTGTATATTTCTTTGAATATCCAATAAATAAAATGTTAACATGGGCTCTAGATCAAGATAACTTTGACAAAAAACTTGCTACTGAACTCACTAACCGCCCTTGAAAATATTTTCAGGAACACCTTTTGCCAAGTACCTCTAGGCATGAATCCATCCTGATTTCAAGTTGTCAAAACTTAGTTGACAGTCTCAGTCACAAATAGGTTATCTCTAGTTTCTCAGTCTGTTCATTAAAAAGATACATATAATTAAAATGAGAAAAAAAAGTTTTTATGTTTTATATTTTTATGTCGATTTATGTGATCCCAGAATAACATATCCCAATGAACAATTTCTCCCTACACTGATGTTGAGAAATATCTGAAATATTGAGACATATTCTTTAACTTAATTTAATTTAATTCTTTAAAGCTTTAATTTGGTATGGTATTCATTTGGGAGATGTATATTAGCTTCTGTATTATGTACAATTGTTGTTGATCTAGCCAGCTACTGTATCTTAAGATGAGGCTTAAGACTGGCCTGCAATCAATGGTCTCACTTTATTTTTCACCAATCTGAAGATGCACTGGTGCGGAAGAATCTCTTGTGGGACTGGAAGGATTTTAGGGAGAGAGAGAGAGGAGAGAGAGAGAGAGAGAGAGAGAGAGACAATCCATCAATCACAGTGTTACATCAGCGTAGTTTTCAGACTGATGTTTCTCTAAACAAGCACAGCAGCTCGTGGGATTAATTGCACGGCCCAGTGCTGATAGCATGCTAGTAATTGATTAGGGTTTATTACCTTGGCCTAACTTGTGTTTGCACTTGTCTCACAGTCAGTTCCTTGATTCTTTCCGTAGCCGGGCACCATGGGCTATTTTCCACCTTCCATCAATATTTCATCTCGGGTCTTTATTTTTCTTTAAGAGGATCGTCATCCTTCATTTTGACTCGTTTCTGTTGCTTGTACTCTATATATGCCCTTGTTTTTACACTGGTTAGTGAATGATCAAATAAGATGTCATACTAACACAATTGATTTATGATCTTATATCATTATTATTTATTTAGTTAATATTGCATGATCAATAAATATATGTATTTTTATCATTTCCAAACATGCTATACTGTACAATCAAATGTGTTAAAAATTAATTCAAGCTAGATTGCTGATTTTTAAATGCATCAAATACTAATAATTAGTTCAAAGGTATTCAGTAAAGCTTTCATAATTTTTTGTAACAAAAAATTTTCCCACCACACTTTCCTTTAAAGAACAGCTGTATTCTGGGATGTGATGGAAAAGACCATTGTTCATGGCAGGTCAATAAAAAAAATATGATTAGCATTATATTAATTTAAAAGCAATTATACGTATAATTATAATATTAGCAATTATATTAATTTTGTACTTTTACAGATTTTAAAACTAGATAAATTATTTAAACTTATGAGACTGTGTTGACTAATTTTCAATCAAGTATTTTCTTTTCATTCTACTTCACAAGACCAAAAGTGCACCTGATTGAAGAAACACCTTTATACATTATAGTAATACTTGTTTACGTGATCAGCATTGGATAGTCGACTGACTTGAAGGATAGGGAACGGTCTACTAACTTCGGTTCCTGGGAGCGGTTGACTGACCTGCCTTTTAGCTGAAGGACACCTGGCTTAGGTGTTAGCAACGGACTCAGGCTTTGGGGACTGTTAGCTGACCTGGGTACCTGAGGACGACCCCTTGACTTGGATGTTAAGAAAAGCTTGATTCGCAGCTGTTGGCTGAATCTTAAATGTATTTGCCATAATATGTGGTAAATACAATATAGAAAGGTACTGAAACAAAAATATATCAACTATTGCCTGACAGTGGGTCTAGAAGGGAGCAGATTCATTGATAGCCCGGCTAAATTCATCATAGTCACAGCTAAATGAGTGAATATAATAGTATTTTCATTTTTAATTATTGAAATAAATAATCAACTATGATCATACTTTCATTATTTGAACAGCATCTGTTTTTGAGATAACATTTTTTGTTATCTTAAAAACAATGCTTTCGGAATGCTTTCTGATGGGAGTAAATGGGAGAAAAAATACAAAAATTAACATAAAAATTCAGACATCCCAATTCACTTTAATATAAAGTGTTAAGGAGTGCACGGTGTGAGCTCAACCTCCCATCGTGCACTGTAACTCTAAATCAGAACTGTGCTAATTACATGCATCATCTTTATTCAACAGGTAAAACAGCATTCTTTGCATATGCAGCTGTATAATCAGAAAGACACGTGGACTGCATGCAGGCTTCAGACATGAGCCAGCACAGTCTTCGCTGGCCCACTGAGGATTCCTCATTATGGAGAGTAGAGCTTGGGGTGCTAAAGCTAGCTGCTATAATCCCATGCCTCAGCGCTGAGCTCATTCCAGGATAACACTCCTAATGAGCTCACGTCCCCTAAACCCTCCCAACCCTTTTCACGCAGAGATGTGTGTTTGTGTGTAATATATGTCTGCCTTTCCTATTTCAACACAGAATCACAGAGTGAAAGCAGGAGTCTGGTACCCTGAAGGGAAGAGCCTCAGTCTCTGGATGGATTTCTGGTGTGCAGTTGACATGCTAACCCAATTGTGCCTGCAGGATGTGGAATAAAAGCTGGCAGCCAGACATACTCTGGCAGAAATACATTGCACATATTGGAGTTAGGCCTCATTAAATGTGCTTTTAAAAATAATATGTCAATATTGCATGTGGCTATTTTAAATATGGCACACTATTGTTATAATAATTAGCTTCTCACTTGTTTTTTTGTAATTCAGTCTTCAATTGCATGGTTACTTGGGTAATGGGGTGAAAGTATGTAAATAATGCTTCAATAAATATTTCTAATAACTATTGCTTTTTTCAGATAAAATTTAACCTAACCAATAAATCTGATCACCATGCTATATATGTAAATGTAGAAATAAATCATTTTGTTGGTATGCAGAGAAATGGGCACAGACCATAGTATTAATGAGTGATCAACCAATCAATAGGAGTTTATATATATCACTTTTTAGCAGTTACTTCAAAACAGTTTCGCAAAGCCCCAATGTGGAGTAACATAGTTTTATATATATATAAAAAACTCATATTGGATAATTCCATGGGGTAATATCATTGTCGTGTCTACCAGTGTCATTGGACCCAAACTTTGGAATTATTTACCATGCACAAATTGTACTCTTTTAATATTCTTGTTCTCTTTTAATATTCCAAAAAATTCACCTGTTTTTGGAATATTTTCCACTGAAGCGTTCAGAGTGATGACATGTTTGGTGTTTGTGTTCAGAACTAGTGAAGGACATTAAACAAGTTGGAACCGAGATTAATAGAACACATGAAGAGGTGAAATTGATCCTCTGGCTCTCCTGAACACGCCAATTTAAGTTTTTGTTTAAAAATGATTCAGATTTGCTATATTTATGAAATAAAAAAACTCCCGATTTGGGGACATCAACGATTCATGCTTTTTTGTTGCTGAAGATGTAAATTTGCTCTGATGTCACGCCTCCTGCTCTGTCTGTGAACTGTTGAGAAAAGGCGAGGAAGAAAAACATGAGCCAGAAGAGCATCAACGTAATTCAACCATCCATGAAGAACTCTGCTGCTCATCTGTGGATAGATGATAAAGATTTCAGTGCTGAAAGGTACATCCTGAACCAGGGCAAGGGTGTTGGTACTTTGGGCATTGCTTCTACTCCTTCTTGGACTCGCGAGGGCAGATAAGCGGGGACGAGACACTTCTGTAAACAGAGAACTGATGAATAGTAATTTAATTTGTGACTGTCAGTTAATATTCAGGGATGGGCAACATTTTATCACTTTATCACACTCTTCAAAACATCTCCCTGCTATGTAGATACGCATGCTTAAAACCTACCTGAATGGCAGTAATCAGCAATTAGAAAACAATGTTATTACCATCTTGTCAGCTCACCTCTAATGAAATGCTTGATGTAGCAGTTGGTTGATGTGGAATAATGTGAGGTTCTTTTTGTAGCTTGCTCGATTGATGAAAAATAAAAGTCTTCTTGCAGAAAATCTAGTGTAGAAAATATAATCTTTAATTTGCAGGTTTGAACGGATTGCAGTTCCATTGTAATAACTTCTGCACAATATCTAAACCTAAGAACAGCAGTTGATGAGAAAAAAACATGTTAATCATCCATTTATATATATATATATATATATATATATATATATATATATATATATATATATATATATATATATATATATATATATATATATATATATATATATATATATATATATATATATATAATCAAGAATCAGTCATAAAAAGGTTAAAAGTTGACAAACAAAATTTTTGGGTTCCTGAAAAGTGATTATTGTGAGGATGCAGGGCCTGTGTCGGTGAATAAATCTAGTGCTGTTTCTTGGTAGATAAGGAGATCAAAGAAGCTAGTAAGAAACTGTTGCTGTTGGGATTTGGGATGTTTCGTGTGCATCCATTGGACGAATGTGAGGTCTTCAGGCATGTTTCACTTCATGTGGAACCATCCATGTGTGAGCGGCTTGATCCTGGAAGCACATGCTCAGTGCTTTCCCATAAAGGCAGAGCTAAATTCTTTACACATCGCCGCTGTCCGAGGTTCTGAAAGATTGATTATATGGCTGCATGACATGCCTGTTACCCAGAGCAATTTCTTTCTGGTCGATGTCGCCCATCATCAAGGCGGCCGTATTGGTGTGTGCCAAAACACAGAGGAATGCTTTGAGAGAGCGCTATGCTTTTAAAAAAGACATTAAAAGCTGGACAGATGGAAGCTGGCACTGAGATGATTTCTTTGAACTTGAAGTTGCCACATGGCTGGCAACAGGTAATACAGAGCTGCATTGATAATTTAATCTGATGACACACTGTGAAACTCTGATTTAAGTTTGCAGCATATTATTAAAACCGTTACTAAAACAGTCACTGTCTACATCTTTCCGCTAAATTCTCAGTTGTAAATGCTCTAACGGTTTGAGGTTTCACATAGTATTCCTGTGTAGATAGTGTAGGTTTGTTTTTTCAGAAATGATCATGGGTCACAGATCATCTCACTGCAAGAAGGTCGCTGGTTCGAGCCTCGGCTGGGTCGGTTGGCATTTCTGTGTGGAGTTCTCATGTTCTCCTCGTGATCGCGTGGGTTTTCTCCGGGTGCTCCGATTTCCCCACAAGGAATCTAAAGACTTTTGCACTTCACTGTCTTTGTTCTCTATCATGTATCTTCTGCAACAATAAAACGCAGTGAAAGTGGTGTGGTTATGTGAATTAATGTTTGTATTGACCCCAATTCAATACGATTCAATGAAAATAATTGTATTGGCATGTTTGTATTGACCACCTTCTATGTTGACTGGCCCCTGCCCTGACAGAGCCTTTCAAACAGGCAGATGCTTTTAAAGGCAGATAATTAAATTATAACAAAACAGCCTATTTATTTCAGTAATTTCATTACACAAAGTGAAACTTATAGTATATTTATTATTGACATAATAAAAGTTAAAGTTTGTCTTTGACAAAAAAAAGTATTTTATTAGACGCAGACTATACCACAACAGTCAACCATATGACAAATTATAAAGTATCTTATTACATTTCGAACAGAGTCAAATTGTAGTGTAAAGGTTTTATTTTAAATCAAAGTAATAAGTAGTTTGTAATAAATATTAGCTTATTTGCTCAAATACGATTATGTAAATATACTAGAATGAAATATATATATATATATATATATATATATTTTTTTTTTTTATTATTTAATTTTTTTTCCTTGGCACAAAGTTGTGGTTAATACATTGTATTCATCGGCGAGTGAACAACAGCCTTAAACTCCAAAGAGGCTTTAAAATCTCTTAACAATGAAATAAGGTGTAGCATTTAATGCTGATGTTTTAAAACCTGAAAAGACTCTTTTTATATTCAGATTAGGGGCACTGCACAGCCCTCTTAATTACGCGGAGGCAGATTCTCTTTTCAAGCTCCATTACCAGCAGGGGAACGGAAATCATAATGGCCTGGAAGTAGAGTTTATCATCTCACTGCAACCTTGAGTAAGTGAGATACATGGCTAGATATGACACTCACGGGGAGCACCTCTGGACTGCATATAGCTCACGCACATCCGTCTTTGCCAGGGTGGCTTGCACAGGCCAGTTGCATAAGCGAAAAAAGACAAAAGTACCTTTTCCCCAAGAATGTGGTGCATCATTCATTTGGTTTTAGGAAAGTAGGGCAACCTTGACAAGTTCCCTACATTAAGGAGAGATCCCATAGATGTCCCAGTGACACTCGGGGCAATTTCTTTCTATTTCATGTATGCAGAGTGGAACGGAAATAATGAGACTCATTTGGGCTGTCACTAACCAATACTGAGGGACACTTTTGTCCTTTTTCTCTCAGTAGCGAGGTTTTTATTACTGCTTTACTTTTTATTTTTAATTATTTAACAATTTAAAAGTTGTGTGTTTTTCCTCCTAAAAGAAACTTGTTGGTAGAACATAATAACGTTTTGGATGCTGTTGAAGTTGTTTGGGACACCTGCAAATGGTTATGTGTCAGTTTGTTAAAGTGTATTTAGACATGTTTGTTGAGGACTTTTAAAAATGATGTTCCAGACCTTATGTTGGTAAATTTATGTCTTGTCCATAATTGAATCCCCTTAATGGAGCTCCTTTCTTGGTTGGTTTGCTTGATATCAAGAGCTGCAGATTAATCCTCTGTTTACAGATGTTAAAATCACTTAGAGAAGTTTGTATTGTATTTGTGAAAAATTATTATTATTCTTGTGTTCACCAATCCAGCTGTCACTTTAAAGTAACCAAAATGACATAACTTTCCAGGTCTATTTATTTTATATAAAGAGCTTTTTGTTAAGGAGTTATGCATTAGATGTAAAGTTGTGACGTTTGTATTTGCTCTTCTTGGTGTGTGTTGGTTGGGGGTTATTATTATTAGGCTCATTGTTTGTGTGCGTGTATGTGTATATATATCTTCCTGTGAAACAAAAACATTCGCACAACATTTCCATTCGCACAATGGAAATTTTTGCACAAATGAATAATGCTAAACCAGAAAAAGTTTAGCATGTTAGCATGAAAAAGTTGTTCTGAAAATGACAAGCAGTTATGTGTTAAGTACATATGTAGTACACTTTTACAGTGAATTATTGTTTAAGTTTAAGTAATTTTATGCTATTTCATTTTCTTTTTACATGTCACGTGTGTAAAAAAATTTTCTGCAGCAATTGGTCTTCTTTGTAATAAAAAGACAACTAAATAGTTTCATTGTATTAGTGCATAAACACATTTTTTATACTTTCTGCAAATATCCAAGTTTACATTTGTGTAGTTGCTGTCAAAACTGCTGTCGATCATATTTCACACTTTCCACCTGCAGATTTATTTTAGAAATATTACTTACTTTCCAGTTATATTGCTAATTAAATTCTATAATTTATTGCATTGACTGGTTGTGTATTTTAATAGATACATTTAATTTGATAAGTGTTTTCTAAATAAAGGGGCGAAAATATTATATTGAATTGCCCAAAATTGGGTTATGGATAGCATTATGCTGCAATATGGAAGTCTGTATTTATGCACAAACTGAGTGGTACATACCTTTTACTGTGTAATTCACACAAATCTCATTATGTATTCTTTAAACCCAATTTACAGTCCAGCACCCAGGTTGCACATGTGATGCCAACAAAACAATCTATGTGTGCTGAAAACCAGAGAAATGTGAATCTCTTTCAGGACTATTACACTCAATGAACGCAACTGAAAAGTCATTGTTACATTTAAACTAATAGTCATCTTCAAGTTTTTCAAAAACCTACTCCAGGACTGAACAAAAACACACAAAACAGCTTGTTCTTTTGAAATCATTCCATGCATCAAACATAATGGATTAGTTCTATGTGAAATGGTTCATGACTTTTCAGCCTTTAGGTGTTTAGTTTTTTTTCCTCGTTTTTATATAGTCGATAATTCCTGGTGCCACATTTTGCTATTTTTCCCCACATCTCAACAGCAAGGTTAGCAGCGCTGAATATTTTGGGAAATAGCATTGTTTGCACCTGTTCTCACTCCTGAGTCAACAGTAAACTTGAAATGATTTGAATGAACACAACAGACACTGAGGGTATGTGATAAGAAAGTTTTATAATAAAGACAAACTAGCCTGAATAAAATGCAGCAATACCATTACGCTGAAAGTAGCGATCAAAGGGTCTGGTCACACTACTGCTGCTGTTTTAATATTTTCAAGCCAGATTTGGTCCAACAATAGAGATTGGTAGTAGATTAAAAGAAACCTCAGTGAAATATGTGACTGTTGCTTTTTTCATACATCATCTTTGTTGAAAGGTGTTCTTTATGAAACAATCTATTGAGCTTCCTGAGGACACTAGGTGGCTCGTTAACTGTGGCTAAGTGTTTGTGTTCTGTTTAATGTCTGTTACATTTGGGTCCAGTCAGACATCATATGGCTGAGTTTTTTTTTCAACACAGGCATCTCTTTATAATGGTTTATCTTACTCTTTGATAATAAGATAGAGTATGTAGATGAGATATATTTGCTGATACGATCACAAGTGAGGCCAAAATGCCATATGTAACAGGTGTAAAAATAATCATACCATATTTTAGATTTACATAAAAAAACTTGCTTGTAGAGTATCTGTTTGACCTAATTAGTGTGTTGCGAGTTAATGACATCATTGCGGTGCAAACACGAGAATCAGCTGGTGTAGAGTGGGCAGAGCTTTGACATCAGACCTAATTAAACACAAAGGTGCATCAGAAAACAAAATAGACACAGGTTGAGAAACTTATTTATGACGTTCAATGTTTTTTTGTTTTGTTTTTTGTTATTTCTGTGAATTTATCTTCTTTTTGTTTTGTATTGCATTTTTATTTTCCCCTTTGGTAGAGCAGCAGTATCTATTTATTTTTCATCTTCAGATGCGCTGCCAGTTTTCTTGTCAAATTTATAAGTTAAAACATGAACTCTCCCCTGTGTAGTTTCTCCCTTTTGTAAACCTTTCAGTATTGGTCGCAGTTGAGAGAGAGAGAGCGCAGGAAGTGACGAGTGTTAATACTATTTCCACTGTTAAGACTATTTCTTTCAAGTCTTCAGAATAGACGCATCTGGCAGTGGAGGTCTGGGTCAATCATTTCTTCACACACAACACAGAATATACCTGTTACACATATCTGGTTAAAAGAGCCCTCTTGCCCTCTTATTTTTTTACCAGATCAAACGCAATTTTTCAACTAAAGGTTCATGCCCCTATTTATGCAAAAGTCAGCGATTTACTGTGTTCAATCATAAACAGAGATGATGAAGATGAAGAAGCAAATAGAGTTAAAGATAAGGTATCCCAGCAAATACAATAGTGCTAAAAACAGTTTTGACCTGAAAATAAAAAAAGACCTACAGACCTAACTAGTGTTCTGAACAGCTTGTGGACAGCTGAGGTATCCCAAGACTGCATTGTGGCTTAAAAAAGGTAAGGAAGGATCAGGTCTAAAACTGGGTCATGCTTTGTTTCTTCTACTCTTGTGGATCTTCTCCCTCTAGAATCAATTAGGAAGAAACCGAAAAGACAGGCTGAACTTAGTGCAGGGGAAATATCTGTACCTTGCCCTATGACCAGGATAAGAAAAATAGACATTATGGGTATTTGATCATATTTCAAGAATTTTGTTATTTTATGTAATTTGTGTATAGCTGCAGTAAGATTTGAGATTTGCAATAACACTTAAATATTCAGTTCTGTGAGCTAAATGCAGTGAAAACTTGGAAAAAAAAAATACCCAACATATAGTTAAATATGAAAATAGTATTGTTTAGTTTTGTCTCTATTAATATAATAAATGCTTTTTAGTTTAAATTGTATAATTTCATTTTAAAATACATTAATTACAAGTTTCAGAATGAACCAATATATTCAATAATGCAATGCAGTAAACACATCTAGACAAATGTTAAAATATATAAAATTACTGTAAATATCATTGCAGACTGAACGCAAAGAAGTCGATGTTACTAGATATATGTGAAGAAACCTGCCACAATTAATAATTGGTTTTACACAAGATGCAATTAAACAGTAATGTTAACTTGTAATAACAAACACAATGTATATAAGATAACCTGCATAGTTAAAAGGAAAAATGAATTGTTAAAATCCTCAAACGTTTTATTTATCAAGATTTACTGGTACATAGAAATTTCTCAAGCTTCTTGTGAGAAGCAAGAATCTTCTTTTCTTTCCTGTGTGAGTTGGCATATATAAAGCTTGTTTGGCCTGTCAGGGGTGTCTCGGAGACATTTAGTAGCTCCAAACAGCACATATCCGTTCCCCTGTGAAGCAATTTGCAGTGGTAGCTCATAAATTACAGAACTTGCCATGGATGTCACTTATTAGCGATTGGTCAGTGTCTGAGTTTAAAGCTCAGGTGTTTGGCTGTCCTTTTTGTAAGGCTTCCTGGCTGCCCTTTTCACCCTATCTAACTAGGAATTCAGTTAAAATTCATGTTAAAAACCACAAGTACATCCCCTACACCACCAAGCAAATTTAGTGGCGTGGTATTGCACTTTATTCTAGAACAGTAAAAAATGTGAAATTAAAAAAAATTTAAATAGAAAAATAAAAAAGCATGTTCCCCGAGGTCAAACGTGCCCCTTGAAGGAGCCTCGGGTGCGCCCCAATATTTGAGAAGTACCATAACCTGTTGTGCCTTTTTTTTTTCATTTCATTCTCACAAGATTTGTTCCTTAAAAATGTTATATTCTATATAAAGAAAATATAGAAAAGCATGAGGGTCACTTTAGAGATCAAAAGAGGAGTTCGTTTTGAATTACATTAAATTTCAAGTTTTTTTTAAAAAGTCACTTGAATTACAATTGAACTACAGCTGATCTCTTTGATTGTTTCTACATGCTTAAAAGCATTGAATTGCTGCTATGTGATTGGCTAATTAGAAATCTGTGTTAACAAGTAGTTGGATATCTGATCCTTAATAAAGTGGCCGGTGAGTGGATATCTATATAAATATAACATTACAAATAATGTATTTATATTGTTATATTTAACTTCCGTGTTGGATCATATTAAAAAAAATCTGCCTCTTCAGTGCTTGCAGAATTACTTTGATTGAAGCAATAAAGCAGATGGTTGTATAAAATGGGTCTTGGAAATGAAAGACAATTTATGTATATTGACAGTTTTAGTATCTGGATTAAAACAAATCAACTTTTTTTTTAAATGTCTGGAAACAATTAAATTATTTAAAGTGAGTTATTGCACCCGTTCTTTTCCCAGAATCAAAGAATATGAATTGATCTTGATATCGGATATCGGACAGTTTTTTTTTTTAATTTTTGGAAAATTTAGAAGGGCTTTCCATATAATTATAATAATACATAATCTAGAATACCACTAAGGAGCAGTCCAATTCTCTTTGTCACTAGCCCAGGTGAGATGCTTCGCTGCACAAGAGTGGCTTGACAGAACAAATACAAAAACTGAAACTCATGTCTTGCATACCTCTGTGGTTGTTTTTTGAAGCACTGACTCCAGCTACAGTTCACTCTTCAGTAGTTGGCTACTGTTAAGTCAACAGTCTACTTCAAGGTTGTTTAGTCCACAGAACTAGACTATAACTAGAACATTTTAATGTATTTACAGTTAATTAGCTGATTTGAGTGTGCCTGCAGGTATCGGCAATATTGAATCTATACAGAATATTAAAAAATTCTTTGATACAGATTTTGGCATCTTCATCGGGCAACTAGGCCATGTTTGATGATCAAACCCTTATTCGTTGTATTTCATTTCCTCTTTTATTACATATCAGAATTGTTTCATAATTGTTATGTACCTGATTATTTGAAGTTCCTAATTGTCCATTTTAAAATTGCTGCTTAAAAATTATAATATTTAAATGATGCCGTTTTAACATCCCAATTTAGTGTCAGCACAGCAATAAAATAACAGAAAATACAAACATGGAGTGTTTCAAATAATCCTAAGAGTGAGCCTGTTAAGTACTTTGTTGAAGGAAATCAGCATGAACCTAAGTTATTATCCAAAGTGCCTCTTCATGTCACCACAAAATGAGGGTGAGGAAGATGTGTCTTGGCACAGATGAAACTGGAAGATAGAGACTTTGACATCTTAGCCAGAGCACTGAGCATATTGATGACCACCGTTTGATTGAAAATACCAAGGACAGCCGAAAGCTCCTCAGGACTTTTAACTCACTCCTCCACCCACCCAACCTCCTGCAGTGACCTCTCTCACCGTGGATGACTTTGCTAATCAATTCACAGACAAAACCCTCATCATCAGCAGACAGTTCGCACCACCCTGCACCCAAGTTCATCCACAAACTTCAACACCTTACCTTTACTCCACCCACAGAAAATCAGGTGTCCAAACTCCTTCACTCAGCTCATCCAACACCTGCATCCTCTTCCCCATCCCCTCTCATCTTCTACAAACCAACTCACCTACCATCACACCTGCCCTCACTCACATCATCAACTCCTCGATCACTACCAGCATTTTCCCTAACAGCTTCAAGGTAGCCAGAGTCACCCCGCTTCTCAACAAACCTACACTCAATTATGTACAACAATTATAGACCTGTCTCTCTACCACCCTGCGCTGCAAAACTTATCGAGCAGGTGGTCTTGAATTAGCTCTCTTCCTTCCTTCCTGATTCAGAACAACAAGATTGATGACAACCAACCAGGCTTCAAGATTGAACACTCAACAGAGATGTTGTCTGTGACTAACTCCTGGTCTGCTCTTATCTTAGACCTCTCTGCTGCACAGTCAACCACCAGATCCTTCTCTTCACTGACACTGCATGTCGGGTGGAAACGTGAGGTCTTCAACACTCAAAGATTGCTCACCGATTTCCTCAGAGCTTAGTCCTTGGTCCCCTCTCTTCTGCATCGACACCACCTTCCTGGGCCCTATCATCCTCAGACATGGATTCTCACAACACTGCTACGCTGATTACACACAGCTCGATTAACTTCTCTCCTGCAGTTATCCTTATTACTAGAACAATTTATTTCTACCCCCTTGACTTGCAGCTAATGTGCTTGGCCACAGAACTCAGTGAACAGCCATACCAATAGAAACATATAGTAATGAGAAAGATGAAAATATTTAAGAAGCAATAGAGTGTAATCCAACCTTTCTTCACCCACTGTTATTAGATTGGGGAAAGGAGCCATCTTCCTTGACTCCTTAGTTTATGGGACCCAAATTCTGCTACTCCGCAGCCACTGTTACTCTCATTGCTGATGTGAAATGGGATATATGGTCTGGGAGTCCTTGTTGATGAGCACTACTTCCAAGATGCTAGAATCCACTGCAGTGAAGTGGAGTGATGGGATAGGGGTGCTGAAAAATATATATGATGGATCATGTTTCTGTCAGGATTGTGTAGAAATATTAGGAAATATAGCTTTAATGACAAAATACATGTAGCATAGATGAACACAACCAAAAAAACACTAAAACTAAAACACAAAAAACAAGTAAAAACAACTGAGACATAGTTGATGTAGAGAGCCTTGTCAATGGGATGTGTCAACAGGTACAAGGAATAAAAAAAGTTTCTGGTTGTGCAAGTGAGTGTCAGTGGTAGACTGTGAGCAATTCACTCACTGCCAGCACTAGCCATCTAGTTCATTATCCTCACTTTGCTTTAACAAGTAAATGTTCAACTTACCCTCACTTCAATGTCCAGTTTCATCAAACATCTGGACAGCTTCTCGCGCTCCAGTAAAAGAAGTCACAGCACAGCCACGATTCCTGTGTTATAACAAATATCACATGCACATCACAATGGATTTTGAAGACTGGTATTATATAAATGCATTTGCTGAGACCAAAGATATACTATGTCAACAAAGAACAGTTTTTAAAAATGGCTAATTCCCATTTGCATCATCTTTACATCTGAAAACCATCCTGATATCCCAACATTGCAAAAGCCTCTCACTCTTTCACCCTTCATAAACATAATCATAAACACTCCAGGGAGCGTCATTCATCTGCAAGCTTTAGCAGTATCAGGAAGTTCATTGTGTAGCGCTCAGTGTCCCTCCGGATTTTGTGGTAATTACATGAAACGAATATCTTAATTGTATGAACGTGTCTGATAGCTGTATATTTGTCCTGTGTGTAGTTTATATTCCAGGAACTCTTGACACTCTCTCTTTCTCTTCATCTTCCCCTGCAGATAATGAAATTGAGCTTTGTGGTATCCTTGCCGTATCCTTTCTATTTCCGTTGCCGGTTTTACACTTGGGATTTTGCAGTATTGATATGTGAACAGTCAAGGATCAAGTGATACCCTCTAGAGGACGGGTCTTTGCATGCACTTCCCTTCAGGTAATAATCTGTAATTTTAATACCACTTTTACATGTTTTTGCGACTTTGCTTTTAACTGAAAAAAGAACAAGGTAGCTAGTTACTTCAACACTTGTCTGCAGGAAATGGTATGGAACCCATCAGGAAAGGTCACAATTATGAAAGAAGCGAGTGCAAAGAGAAAAATTCCCTCATGCCAGGTCTATTCCTGTACAGGGGATAGAAAAGCACTGAAGAAAATTCTGTCTCTGACTCAGAGTTGGTTTCTAATGGATGTTGGATAGAAAGAGAGAGAGTATATTCAAGACCGGGTTTAAAACCATATATTTGAAGCTGCTGTCCCTGTGAATATTAGCATCAGAATAAATCAGACATATTATTCCACTTATTTGACTCAATACTTCATCAGTGATTAGGACGAAAATGAAATTAATACTTTTATGAAAACAAACAAACAAGAATGGCATGACAAACTTTTATAGTCTGGCTAAATTTCTGATTTACCAAGTTTGACATTTTTAATTGATTCTGTTCTCTTTCACACGGTCAGAAACAATGCTCAGGTAGGCCGATGCCCAAATAGCACTAAGGGGCCTAAAGTGTGTCAAGAAAACATCCCCTACATCATTACACCACCACCAGCAGCAGCAGCCTGCACAGTGGTAACAAGGCATGATGGATCCATGTTCTCATTCTGTTTACGCCAAATTCTGACCCTACCATTTGAATGTCTCAACAGAAATTGAGACTCATCCGACCAGGAAACATTTTTCCAGTCTTCAACTGCCCAAATTTGGTGAGCTCGTGCAAGATGTAGCCTCTTTTTCCTATTTGTAGTGGAGATGAGTGATACCCGGTGGGGTCTTCTGCTGTTGTATCTCATCCACCTCAAGGTTTTGCGTGTTGTGGCTTCACAAATGCTTTGCTGCATACCTCAGTTGTAACGAGTGGTTATTTCAGTCAAAGTTGCTCTTCTATCAGCTTGAATCAGTCGGCCCGTTCTCCTCTGACCTCTAGCATCAACAAGGCATTTTCTCCCACAGGACTGCCGCATACTGGATGTTTTTCCCTTTTCACACCATTCTTTGTAAACCCTAGAAATGGTTTTGCGTGAAAATCCCAGTAACTGAGCAGATTGTAAAATACTCGGACCGGTCTGTCTGGCACCAACAACCACGCCACGCTCAAAATTGCTTAAATCCCCCTTCTTTCCCATTCTGACATTCAGTTTGGAGTTCAGGAGATTGTCTTGACCAGGACCACACCCCTAAATGCATTGAAGCAACTGCCATGTGATTGGTTGATTAGATAATTGCATTAATGAGAAATTGGACAGGTGTTCCTAATAATCCTTTAGGTGGGTGTAGTTCTCCTGCTTGTTATCTTCCAGTCAAAATTTTGGAATAACTTTTTTTATATTAAAAATATATTTTTTAATATTCAAGGAAACACTTTAGATAAATATAGAACAATAACTTTAAATGTTACCTAAGCAAAATAAAAAAAACAATAATTATTACAATTATTTCTATTATGTTTTAGAACCCTGTTATTATCTTAAAGTTAAGACTTTTAGTGTAGGTTGAGGTTTGATTACCGTGTTTATTTTTTATTGTGTTTTCATTCAGTCCTGTTAATTTGTGTGTCTAAACAAACTAGTGGTGTGAAAACACCCTAATTTGGTAAGGACCCAGAGAAACAATCAATACATTGTTGCAATCATCTGTGGTTTTAGTCCATATTTATACCACACTGATTGCTCTCCTCTGCACTAGGTGAATAAAATGACAATACAGCCATGCAACATCATAAAGGCCGTGTGACATCATAGGAGCTGGTTGCAGCGGATCTTTCATTTTAAGTACATGACAAAAAATTATTGACGTTTGCTTGACTTGACACTTGATGTTGCTAATGGCACACAATACTCCTTCAACATGATAATTTATCAACTTTAAAGGGATTTAAAAATCACTCGTTAATATCACATATGTGACATAATGATATAAATGCTTACAGAGAGCTTCAACTCTCAAAGACACATCTCATGTTGTTTCATTAACTGATAAAGAACATCTTTTACTGTGAAGAATTGCTTTGAAGTCAACGTGAAAGTGCTGTTCCGATCTCTGAGAGCATAAAGAGTGTAGTCTTATGCAGTCTCTCGCTATATTTCAGAGGAGCACTATTGACAATAGCAATCAAATCTAGCCGCATCATTCAGCCAGCCCAACTTGATTCAACCGGAGGACTGAATATGGTACCTGCAGCCCTTCCCTAAAAAAGCTACTTTCTTTTAAACTTGCAACTAAGACCTCTGTAACAAGATGATATATGATATGCTTTACTCTTGTGCTATCCCCATCAAAAAAATAAATAAATGCAAAACACATTTAATACATATAACAATCCAGGTCAATTTTATGAAGAATTGAATAGTACATACATGCAGTACTATCCATGTTGTATACATTAAAGTATGTTTCATCTTTCTTGAGCTGAAAAAAAATGTTTGCAAAAGTCACAATCTGTAAAGTTACGTCTTAATTTAGGATGTGCAAGCAACTCAACCATCAGCTGTAACATTGTTGTTTAATTGTATATGCCATGCACAATATTACCAGGATTATTTAATGTTGTATAATAATCAATACAAGATGACAAACGCAGGTTGACAGTGAAAAAGTACTATTCAGTGGCTTTCAATCCACCCACATGTAAATAACAATCGACCAAGAGGCTCGACCATTTGTAAATTTAGAATAATTAAATCTGAATTACAAATTAACCAAAATTGCAGCCTGAAATAAGTCTATTGTATAATTTTTGAAAGACAAACGAGCTACAGATTAACACACTTGGATATATCTTTGCCCAATGAACACAATTCTTCACAATTATAGATAAGACATACATTTAACCCCATTGACTGCTTTCAACTCTGGAGCGCATGCAGCGCGAGAGGATGAGGATGAGGATGAGGATGAGGATGAGGAGGAGAGCAGGGAGGAGGGGTTTGCCTCGGTTAAGAACAGCTTTGAGGGGAGGCAGGAACGATTTCGGACAGCGGACCTCAGTGTGTCTCCTGCAGACCGCGTCTCGCATCTCTGCACCGGCTCCGAGCGCTGCTTTAACTGGAACCAAGCTTCTTCTACAGGTAAGAGTTTCTCTTTGTATGCGCAGTGTGATGACACAGCTGTAGCTACCTTGAATATTCCATCTCCTCAAAAAAGGGGGTATGGTTCTGTTTTAGAACTACGGAGACGCGCCAATTCTCGGCAAGCGCTTGCGTTTATTTTCCTTCTTTTAAGATTGCTTTTCCTCGATGATACTCGTGTTCCTCTTCTACACAAACATGCCTTTAGGGTTTGTGTCTTATTAGTTGGTTATTTTCATTCGCAAGAAATTTGTGGCACACTTAACAAGTTTAAGAAGCAGAAGTTCAACAAACAAGAGTTTGTTTTTCTTATACCTCAACATGTTTCTTAGATTTAAAATTATCCTATTTTTCTGTGAACATTAAATGTAAAACTAAAAAAGCCCACGAAACGCAAAGACGCCTTTGAGTAAAACTGATTAACTTACTTTATTGTTTACATTGACTACACCAGTTAATGGTTGGTTTTCAGGTGAATATATAATTGTTAAAAGTATTCTTCTGTTTTAAGTCATCGCTGATTTCTTAAAGATGTTACACTATTAGCAGTACCAAGTTGATTTGTGGCTACATCTTCAGAAAAACCTCTAAATCCACCTGACTACCTTTCTTCAAAAGAGCAGTTTTCATCCAGCTAGAATATTATCATTTAACATGACAAGTGCTGATGTGTTTAATCTATGTGAAAACAGTATTATGGAATTAATTCTTAATAAACTACGTTCAAAGAAACACGATTATATTTAGTCACAAAATATCTAAATCCAGAACTTTTCTTTTGCCACAATCTTGAAAATTTAGAAAAATTGTAATACTTGTCTAATAAAATGTACATTTACACATGATGAAAAATTAAGAGCATACATTTATTTAAAGATTCAAACTCTCACAATAAGCCAATAGCAATAAACAGCAACAGACGACTTGCTTCTTGTCTGCCTCAACTTGCTTTCTTAAAAAATTGTATGCAATTATGTAGAAGATTTATCCAAGATATATGAGAATTTAATTATGTTAAGGTAATTATCCAATACGTTCTGCTTTTCAGAATCCTTCCTTCTCCCATGTGTTTCCAACTCTAAGCACTAAAATCTTATGAGGACAGAGATGTTCTGAGTTTTGGCCATCATTTCGAGCTCAAAGTCTTCCTCTGGACAGCTCAACAAAATTTGCATGTCTATTATAATGCGAATATGCTTCAGAACTTTACATCGCTTTGCCTGAATATGGTGGTGTTGGTTTGTTTTGTAGAGGTGAAATCTTAACTAATGGCATTGGCAGCACAGATTAAAGTAGAGTACACAATGCTATCTAAAGTAATTTGACCTTGTGCTGATTGTTTCTTGGAATATTGTGTTTTTGACTGCAAAGTTTAAATGGAATATTTTCAGTTTAGGAATAAAGGGTTTTAGTTTGTTTTAAATAATATTTGGTAGGTTTACAGTACACATTGTTAGGGTTGATTTACTTTTGTGTCTGAAGTCAACTATTTCTAATTATATATCGGGGAAATCATTTCAATTATCCATTATAAACAAAGAGCAGAACAATAGTGTTTAGTGCATCCACAAGTTCTTTGTATTTTAGCAGTTTGTAGTCTCCCTTTTCTGTTTAGTTTAAAATATTTCTGGTGTAATGAATAAAATCATTTATCTGATTTTGTCTGGAAGAAATATTAATGCAAAAGCAAAATAAATGATTGGGATTAGTGAGCGCTCACATTTGCCTTCTTGATATGTCTGGTATCACAGTGAGTGCTTGATTACTGAAGCAAAGCAGCTTTCATTTTCATGTCTCCAGATGGTGTTGAGCTTGTAACATCTGCTATTAAAGCAACTTTCCAGAGAATTAACCGTTAACAGTCAAGCCCATTCAAAGAATTAATATAGCAATATTTCTTGGCAGGCATTAAAAAAACCCTGAATCGATTGTCAAAGTGACATTTTTTAACTTAAATTATCAGTACCAACAAAGAGGGTATGGTGTTATATGTACAGGGTTTGATTAGAGTATGTAAAGCTAATTTAAAAAACCTAATAATGTTAGTTTTGTATTTTTGTGTGAAATACAGAGGATAAACCAAGTACTCAAACTCATACTCAAACAGTACAAGTTTTATTTAAATCACTTCTATGTTTGCTGAACAGCCTGAGAGGCTTCAATGGCATCAGTGCAGAAGAAAAGCCATTTATTTTGTATGGTTTTGCTTGGTGTCAGTAGAGCTGCATTATACAGTTCAGTCACATACTTCAACATTTGAAATTCTAACTGAACTGAATAATATATGAACTGACTAAAAAAGGAAAAAAAATCAGTATTCCTGTAAAACCGGTTGATGTACAGAACTTGTTTCATGTTGATAGAACTTCATGGCTGATTCCCTTCACCGATGCTTCCTTCACTGAATTTGCAGCTTGGAGGGAAATCAAGGTGACTTGAATGAATTTATCATTAAAATACAATTTACTCAAGCTATCTTGTTCAGATCTAGTAGATTTATTATTAACTTTCATAAACGGAACTTAGAAGCTCTTTTGAAATTGACAATCTGATGCAAGAATATACACGAATATACACTCCTAAAAGATCCAGAATTATAAAAAAGTAACTGCGCACAACTCCAGCAAAGTTTGAGTTCAAATAGCAGTTGTTGAAGTAGACACCTTAATGATGATCCCTGGCATAACCTTCATGCTTTGTAAGTTGCAATATTGCATTACACCAAGGAAGCTAACACAGCTAAGACAAATCTGCTTCTAAATAAGAAGATGGTCAGTTTAGTAGTAGTCTCACGTATCCAGACCTTCAGGAAAAGGGGTTTTGGCAGCTTTTTTGGTCAAGGTCCACCTATGAGACTGTTTAACTGACATGACAAACAACCAATCCCATGTTTCGCATAACATTACGGCGGGGTAGAAAATCCTTCCTCAACAACTGCCTGACAAAAATGCACAGGAGATAAAAGATACTAGACCAAAACAACAATGGTGCATGGGTCCCCATCCTCATCTCTACCTAAAACACAGAATGGAGAACATATGCAGGCTGAGACTAGATATTCAGTGTTCTGATCATACGGCTCCATGTTGTTTCCATGAGACAAAAATGAACGTGACACAGTAAAAACAACTTTACCATGACTAATGACTGAGGCTGAGACTAGTGCAGTAGGGTTTTGAACACAGGTTGGAAGAATCATAGTTGTTTAATGGTAATACATTATTTAATTTTGGGGGATGCTCTATCCTTGTGATGATGTTGATAAGGCCCAAGTCGCTTTCTAATTTGCAGTTCACTTGTATGGACAGATTTTTGCAGGGGACAATTTAATCTCTTATTATTTATCATTTAGAGTTAAGCTGATTATGAAAATTCAAAATGGTTGGCCAATCAGAGCAGTGTATGATTTATCCCAAAGATTCAGTTAGCAGCTGCAAAACTAACAACCTTAAGAAAATGTCAGGGTTTTGTTCTTTCTTCTTTAGAGTTCTTTTAACTAATAGAACACCTTTGATCTGTCTTGTACGCACTTTTATTGAGCAGAAATGTACATGGATGCTATGGATGTTATCATTACAGACATTACACACAGATGACTGATAAATCCAGGAAGCTCAATAATAGAGGATGTGGAAATGGATGAGATTTGAGCTCTGGAGTAGTCAGCTTGCCTTGGTTTCGAGTCTGATTACGAGAGGCTCCTGCTGCAGGATTGGGTCTATAGGCTTCATCTCCAGCAAGGTGATGGGGATCTTAGTGATAGATGGAACAAGTGCAGCGATCGAGCACCTTGAGCAAACCACTGTCCTCCTGTCACAGCTCACATGTCAGCAGACTTGTGGTTTGTGTTGTCCTCTATTTCGCAAAACAAGGACTTGTGCTTAGAAAAAGAGTGCAAATGAAATCACCCCTGTTTTGCCCAGACTCTCGATCCTCTCGTCCTCACACATCCTAACTCAGGTGGTTTCTGCTACTATGCAAATAAGTCTTGGGAAATCTGGTTAAATGTAAACAGATTTTAACAAAAAAACTTGCTGAAGTGTTGTTGTAATTTATTTAATTTCACATTTGAGCAATGATCCAACACACAGATATTTGAAACAGAGGGTTTTGAATACATTCGAATCCCATGGAACTTATTTTTGAGTTATTTGAGTGTCGGGTAAAAAAGCGAAAGAAAAATCCATCAGGTCAATCCAGCTTGGTAGATTCTCCAGCAAAACGTAAGTGAAATTTCATCAGGTTAAGATGAAAGAAATAGACAGCTAGAAATCTGGCAGAAAGCAAATGTTGCAAAGAAATTGAGTTTGTTAGAGGCAAATGTGGAGAAAGAAAGGCGTCCAGGAAATGTGCTTCTGTTATTTTGCTATATTTAATATACAGACTATTTTCAGCTATCTTTCTTTGGAAATTAAAAATAACAGCTTTTTTTGTCGATAACTGTTTTTAATCTGTAAACTGTAATATGTGTCTGTGATTGTGGATCTGTGTAGATTGCTGTGTTCTAAATGAATATAAAAATATTTGTGGGGTTTATTCATAAAAAGTATCCATTGAGTATGTATTAAAAAATAACATAAGGTGTTTTTTCAGGCTCTTCAAGCGATTATTAGATATCTAAACAATTTTTGTCACTTTTGGGCTATATAAAAGCAATAATTTCTTAATGTTTTTCCAGCTTTGAGAATTCCCCTCAATCTATTATCTGTTATTTTTATTTTCTCCTTTTTAGAAACATTTCCTCTTCATTCACATCTTAAATATGAGCTTACAAGATGAGTGTGCCATGTATAATTAATCACTCTTTTATTGATGGGTAAAATGTATGTTTTCACACTGACACAGGAGGGAATTAAATCACGACAATTTAAGAATGAAAAGAATGGAAACCACAACCAAATGAGAATGAAACTTTATACCCTAACGATATCAAATGTACATAATGAATGTGAATACGTCCATGATCTGGAACTGAGACGTGTCAAGGGAGAGACATTGGTACGTCAATTTAACATTCTCTCAGAAAGTTTGCTTTACATCTGCTTGTGTTTTTCCATGGATAGTGCCCTTTCAGGGTTATTTTGCTGTCATGCGTTATCAAATACGGTTTATTAATCAATTCCAGTCTCGATTTTTAGTTATTTTAGTAAGCATGAACCAACTTCACATGCTCATTACAGAACCAGTAATGTACTCACAAGGAAGAAAAAACTAATGGAAGATTATAAAGGGAATCAATCAAACATTACATAAAAGTAGGAAAACAACAAGCAACCATGTGCTCCAAGCATTGACAAACAAATAAAAAATGGCCACCCTCAGTCATGGGATTGGCACAATGTGACTGCAGGGACAAAGAAAAAGCGAAATAGAATCAATTTAAAATACAGAAAACTAGGTAAAACCAAACAAGGGACAAAATAAAGCATGTTTTGTGGAATAACAGAATAAAAGTGTGGCAGTTTCATTCCCAAGCAGCAATATAGCGAGAGTGCTTTATTTCACGTGACTCTTGAGCTCCTTTTAATATGAAGAAAGCGATCGTGCGCTCAGGACACGGAGGCTCCATTAGCAGTGCACTGTTCTGGCAGCTATCAAACACTCGAGTGACCAATCTATATCGACTTATTGAGAAAATGTAGATCAATGTAAATCTAATTGTCGCCCAGCACCAGGTGTATGTGACTGATGCTCTTTGGGTTGAATATTATTTTGCTGCAACCAATTGTTCCATGAATTCTTGAAGTTGTCTCACAAATTCTATAGCTGTTGTTAAGACATCTCAAGATACTGGGGAAGATTGAGGAGGCTTCATTCTGTACCCCCAACAGCCAATATAGTACACGCTCAAAAACAGGACAATATTGCTGTGTAAACAAACTCAACGAGATGATGAAATACCTTAATAAGAAGCACTCTCTTCTTCAAAGAAAGATGCTTGCGTTTCTGCCAGAACAAAGATTGGCTCTCTCCAAAGTAATTCCCAAGGGAACTTTTGCAGAGAGAGATGCTTTAATTGGTTTATGTTCAGACAAATAGTTTTTCCAGTTGAGCAACATGGAGGGTGCCAGACATGCATTGTCCACAACTTTGTTAGATTCACTCTGAATGAAATAATATTTTGCTTTTATCAGCAACTTTTTGGAGGTCTGCACCTTTTCATTCACTTGGCTGGATTTAATGCTTCATGGCAGTGTGCGCAAGTTTCATGAATAAATCAGAGTCTTCGCTGGCAATCCTTAAAGCAAGCAAGAGTGGAATTATCCTGTTCTATATGGTTTGAATCTGAAAAGTATGTTCAGCTTTCTTCTGCAAAAAATATGTAAAGCAGTTCCTGCCACAGTGTGTTTAGGAGACATGCCTTGTTGTAAGCTATATAAGTATTAACTCTCCAGCATCATATTGTTTCATCTTCCATTAATAACTCAGACCTTTGGATGACGTGAACAGTAACTTTAAGAGATGTCACGCAATTGTATTCCTTGGGAGAAAGCCTTGGAATTGTCCTCTGCCAGTGGTCTATTTTCAATGCTGCATCCCTTGAGTGGAATCATCCTTTCTGAAAAGGAAGGTTTGATTTATGGTGCTGAGGAAGAAAAGAAACTAAAGTGAAAGGCTTGGCTTTGTTCTTGCTGAACAGTAGTACTCCAAAATCATATGTTCAACAGTACTTTGCATTTATGTTCACATTTTTAGGTATTGTATTGTAAGAACTCTAGAATGGAGCTCTGTGCTCTGAAGGCGACATTTCAGTTAAAACATCTAATGATGATCAAAATAGGTTTATCTGTTAATTAAATCATTCTTACTTCATTACTTAAAAGGGCCACGAAAAGTTTTTTTTAGGTTTGTATATGAGTAATTCAATTTCTAGATTGAAAACTGTAGTTTTTATTAAAATGCACATTGTATTTTTGGTGTTTATTGTTAAGTACAGGAATCAGGGCACATGCCTTTGTTTTGCTGTTCAGTCATCAATGCTGTCTTATTGGCTTTTTTAAATGACTAAAATTGACATATAATTTTTTCACATAGTGACATTTTACAAGTCATGTATTATTGTGAGGTACTTTTAGTGTGTTTATTAAGCTACTCTAATTTTTGTTTTACATACAATAGTATACCTGAATATTGCATGAGCCTGATGGATATCTTAACTAGCAGAGGAGGGCCTAAATAAAAACAACTTGGGTCCCTAAACCTTGTCAAGGAGCTTGTAACTCTTCATTGCTCTTCATAAAAACTGGAGTTTGAAACCAAAATCAATATTTGCTTGTTTAGTTGTGCTTGTTCAATTACATTTTAAATAAAATAAATACAAGTAGTTTATACATTTACAAAAATATCAAATATACTGTGCAACAGTTTTATGTTTTAAATAATATTCTCTCACTCTGACATTAAAATGTACTATGTGCTTTATTCTAGGATTTAGTCTCAATAATGTTTCTTTGCTTCTCGCCTGTCTTTTGTAGTGAATGTGTGAAAAGCTTGGGATGAGCGTTGCTTGCAATGAGGTTGATTTCCTTTTAGATAGAACAGGCGAACACCCAAAACATTGAAACACTGTTCAGATCACAAGGGTTTGTGAAGTGAAGCCATAACCCTTCATTTACACTGACAATCCAGTGCTAAGTGTAGCAACAGTTTATTACTAGTGAGTTTAGATGCTCTTGTAATTGAGTTTTGCACCAGTGAAGTATGGGTAAAGATCCCTGGCATTGTAATAAAGTTCTCAGCCACAGGCTTGAGTGAATTTTCTGTTTTAAATGCATCTAGGGTCTTGTATCTTGTTTGGAGGTAAATTTATAACAATATTTGCTATATTTTCTGGCTGCATGGCTACTAAAATATTGTACAAATCTTGATTTAGTGGTTCACAAGTTCAAAAGAAAGATACACAAGTGAGCAAGCAAATCTCTTCCGCTGGCCTATTAAGTTTTTTACCTGACAACTATTGTGACTCTTATTTTAACGTACAGGCATCATAGCCTTGCATTTCAGTTACCATAAATCTGGATGAAACACAGAAAACTAAACCTAGTTTTGCAATTTCAGTAAAATACAAAGTCTCCTACTAACAGGATGTCTGCAGTTAAAAGTTAATGCAGGATTACAGAAACCACTTAACTCATGTAACATCTTTAAAAGCACACACGCACACACAAAACACAAATTGAATGAGAGATGGGTTTAGAGGCTTGTCAAACTGTTTTCACCCTGTAATAGGTTTTTGATATTGTTAACATAATAGTGACTGTGTTTGAAATGAGGGGAATATGTGCGATGCACATTCACATTGTCCTAGCCATTGGAAAAGTTTAGTTGTGTTTATTCTGTTTGTCTATGTGTGTCTGTGTTAGTTTTGGAGTACCAAGAACACGGAATTACTGATTTGCATCATATTTGCAAGCAAAGCTAAAATCACATTTGTGTTTTTATAGCATTATTTTACAGTAAACTAACAGAAAAACAACAATATCCAATAATGCTAGCCCATTTCGAATAATGGTAACAGGAAGTCAACTATGGTTTGCTGGTTTGGGGATGCCACATTTTGCACACCATATCACATATTAAAATGACCCATTTACATTTAGTTTAGGTGGAGTGGTTTACAATTTAGATGCTGTGCAATTGTTCTAAAACTGTTTAGCATATTTTGTTAGAAACCATAGCCTAAAGTGTTCAAACACACCCATATCCAATCAGCAGCAGCTATCAAAATATCAGCATTATAATTTTGTTGCAAAAACTCAAAGCATTGTGCTATTTCATTTACAAAATCTGTACCCTTTAAACCCCTCAACATGTGAAAGTAATATTTTTGTAATGCCTTATTTAAACACTGAGTTTTAAAAACTTTTTTCACATTATGTGTGCATTGTATTTTGATATTAAGTTAAAGAGTTTGTTTGATATACTTATATTTGAAATGTTTATAAGAGATTCAGGTTGAGCCATCTTACGCATGTTTACCTTAACACAGTCCCATGCCTGGTTTGTCTCATAGTTTACTAGTCATATGAAACCATCTGCATCTTTATAAAACATGCACCAGCAGCAACATAGACTCATACATGTTTAATCGCACCATTTCTAGCAAAGCTGGAACATGAAAAGTAAAACTGTAAGTGAAATAGCAGCTTCCCACATCCTGATAATGCATAAGGTGTTGACCCCTTTTTTTACTTTATGCATGTTTTAGATATATGAGAAACAATCATCAGTCAGAACAAAGCACACTGTGTGGTTTTGTTGCTCTCCTCTTAAGTAAAACCCCAAAAAAGGGAAGATGTCAGTCACATAATCTCATCTTCTCTGTAGCCATATTTCTTGGGATTGCAATGTATGTGTGTGGACTCTCCCGCTATTTTACATGCAGGTTAATTTATCTCACCTTTTGTAATGCAGTCATCTTCCACACAAGTATTAACATCACATTAGCTTCGAATGAAATCCGTGAGCTTCTCTCCACTGCAGCGCGACGGGGATGTAATTGAGAAAAATCCCACAGGAAATGATTGGACTACTGCTAGTCTCGTATTAACTTTTTCATCTCTTGCTGCAAATAGCTTAATGTACCATTGCAAAAGGGAGGCTTCATTCATTTGAGAGATTCTCCCATGTTACTACCCAGCTCCAAATGTCCAAATCAATCAGCGTGGTATGTGATGAAGATGGCAGGGCTCTATAATAATTAGTGGCTGATGCTGACCTACTCATGATTTATTTCGCTCTTTTATTTTCATTGGGTTTTAGCCATTAGGGGTGTACTATACTGCTTATATTCTGATACACTAATGAAAATTTTATTGTAATGTTTGATTAGCTGAAAAAGATGGCCATGAACAAGTCTTCAGGAAATGTTGTTGATTTTGGTAGACATATGACAATTCCATAGAATCGCTGACAAGCTTACCCAGTTTTTAAATAGTGTAAACATTCAAATTGTATGCATAGTAAAGATAAAACAAAAAAATATGTTGACAATTGTAGAAATGAAACCTCTTAACTCTGGAGAAGTTTATGCAAAATGTTATTTTTTATGGATAGTCTTTCAACAACAAAATATCACAGTTCCTGACCACTATCACAGTTCACATATCATCAGTGTTATTATGCTATGATTACGATTGAGGAACGACGTTTGCAACATTGCAAGAGTCATTGTTCAGCTCCACTGTTTATGAATCGACCTAGATGTTTACTCGATCGGGTGTTTCGCTGAGTTTGAAATATTTAATTACTGATGGATATAAGTTCTTTTAATTAGATGGCCACAAAGGCTGAAAAATACAACTATCAGGTGTTTTCCTGATATGTATACTACTGATGCTTAAACATCAGGCTGAGGACAGCAGCAGATGCTTTCTGGTAGAAAATGGCACATTCCATTTTCACACATGTCTCTTTCTACTTTGATACTAGGTTCATTTTCTACCATTTTTTGTGTGATTTGCAGTAAAGAATGCAAGCAGCGTTTGTCTATGATGAAGTAAATAGTAGCTAAGCTGATTTTCACTAAAATAATGACATGAAATATATTTGATGAAACTATGTTTTAAGTAAAATATTACTTTAAAAAAGCAGGCAAAAGGGACAAATTGAAGGAAAACTGCCTCCTAATAGTTAATGAAGTAATCATATTAGCGTTCCATTAACAAAAATACCTGATGCTTAACAAATGTTAGCACCCTCCAGTCAAACGTAACTTTGTTTTGTTGTTTTTGATGACTATGCATTTAATGACTATGATTTACCTTTGTGAACTAATGACTTGAGTTTTGATTTTTCACGAGTTCATGAAATTCGGGGTGCACTTCCTATCACCATTATACATTCAAGAAGAGCTAAGGGATCATACAATATTTTTATATTATACTATATATATATAGAATAGTATTTTATAGTGGATTCAAAATTTACGCGTTAACAGTTGCATTTAATTTGAAATGTATAACTTGTTAAAAAAAATTTACACAATTAACATGGTTTCAGTTTTTCCTGTTTCTTGTTGTAGCAGACATGCTTTAAATGAAGTATGATCCAGTTTGAATGAGGATGAGAATCATGGAGGATGGACACACATCGTTCTCACTGGGACCACTGGGCTTCTGCGAACAATGACAGCAACTTAAAATCATAGCGCTCTTTGTTGAAATTGCATTCTTTCGGTCTAACTTTGTGTAAAACTGAGAAACGGTAGAATGCGGAGTCAAGTGTGCATCACTGTGTCGAAATGGTGAGAGAAAGGAAAAAGTGAGGACAAGTTAAAGCACACTTACGGTGCTCGTAACATGTTTGCTGACACGAGACTAACGTTTCTTTTGTGTGAACACCTGTCCTGCACGACCCTCATACTGCACGGAACTGTCAGGTTTCTGAGATGCGAGATGGTTGGTTACCCAAAGCATAGGTTTAAAGGCCTAAAGTTTCTTCCCAAAGATGAAAGATATGAAGCTGTTAATGTCAGAGAGTCCTGGAAAAAAAGACTCTAAAGAGACCACAAATTAACAGTCACTAAAGAAGAGAAGCAAAAAGTTAATTTGAAGGATATATATATAATACTCTTAGTGTTGATTTATAATAACTTCAGTTAAAGCCGTTAAAATACATCTATGTGTCAATCATTTCGGGTGGTTGGAACATCGTTTAGGATGGACACACCTCTACAATCAGAATTTCAAAAAAATGTCTTTATTGGCATTTAAATTTAACCAAAATAAAACCATAATAGGTGATTTTTCCTGCTTCCTGACAATACTTCAGTTTTATGCAAGAACATACAGAAACAAAGGGAAATGAAGACGTGCATAAGAAGGAAAGGCTAGCAGGGCACAAAGCGGCAGTTGATTGTGAAGCTCTTTTAAGTAAATCAAAAGTCAAGGATTTTATCTGCAGTAATTGATGAATGACACACCAAATGAAATAAAGGTGACTCCTTTACAGTTCAGTAAACAAGTTCAATCGGTGTATAATGTGTACATTGAAGCTAAGGAAAGAACAGAACATTTTCAGCATAATTAAACAAGGACACTCAAATCTAATTAGCACACTTAAGCTAAAAAAGAAGCATCCAAATAGAATATATTGTAATGCTGTGAATGAGAGAAATGGAATTACTGAGATACTGAGGATTTTTTTAAAGATCTATATGTTTTAATCAAATTAAAATGAACTTTGTAATGCAATGGTTGAAAAGTAAAGATAACAACACATATATTTGAACTGGTTGCCAGTTTAACATCAACAATCTAAAAAAAGATAGTCTCTGCTTCTTTTTAAGAGATTTGGAGCATCAGGACATGGAAACTATGGTGGAAAAATAGAAAGAAGTCTCTGCAAAGAGCCAGAGTCAGACTTGAATTTTAAAGAGCAAATGTTCAACTCTGTATCACTCTTTTGAAAATTTCATCAGAAGTTCTCTAGCCAGTGCATACCATAAAACAAATAAACACAGAAAGATTCTAAATCCCCATGGATTCTTATATTTGATAGTTTGCATTTTTTATTCATTTGAGAGAGGTATTTCTTAAATCGTTAGAAGTCACATAGAGGTTGTTTCTACTGATAAACCAAAGTGGTGAAGGAAATTGACACAAAGGAAATGATAGATTCTGTGCTCCTGAGAGAGAGCAGTTTTTAGTTACTTTTTGAAAGTTGTTTGTACTGCTGTTTCCGTCAATGGAAGGGGAAGATTTTCCCACCAACTGGAAACAGTGAACGCGAAAGTTCAGTTAAAAACTATTCTGCCATTCCGAGACCACAATATGTTTATTCTTCTCTGTGTTCGCACTAAAAAAATAACATACGTTTTTTTAACGGTGAACCGATCTCATGGATCCATAACCAAAGCCATTAAAGACCCCTTAAAAAGCAAAATAGTTTATGAACTTGTAAATGCAATTAGTGAAAAATTCACATTATTATAATAATAAAAAAAAAAAGATCTATCTAATAAGATTTTCTTTTACGTAATGTGAGCTGTTCAGGTTTGGTGAACATTCATTATCAGAATCAATAGTTCACGCGAAGGTTCTTACTGGTACATTGGGGATTCAGACTTGGGATTAAAGCTTTGTACATCTGATAGATCACTATAGAGCTGTTTCTCTGATGGACTGCTTACATTAACCATCAACACTGTTTGTCTTAGTTCTAATCACTAGTAGTCATAATACATGAACTCTTTAGTATGGTGAGAGAGGACAGATGTGTGTGTGTGTGTGTGCATGTGTGTGCGTGTGTGCGTGCGTGCGTGTGCGTGTGCGTGCGTGAGTGTGAATGGGGAATGGTGTTTATTTTCCATGGCTATTTCAATATTAAACATTTAGTTTTTTTCGATTAAGTTTTGACCGTTAGAGAAGTAGAGCTTTTTAATTCAGTGTTCAGTCCTGGGAGCGTTTCTATTAATATCTGACATCCTGCCTGTGCTATTTTCAGTATGTATAACGTTTTGTTTATTATCATGCAGACAACACTAAGCTTTACTTTTCATCCTGTCATTCAGTCTATTTTTTAGAAAGTGACTTGTTGAATCAATCTGTGGCCTGATGATAACTTCCTTTATCTCAATGACAACAAAACTGAAATTTTCGTCAACATTAAAAACTCATAAGTACCATATTTAATATATGCATCTCTCTAAACAACTTTTTTTACAGCAAAAAAACTAACATTTTTTGAAAATAATAATTAAAAACTTTAATTATAAATTGCTAAGCTATTCTATAGTTTGAAATGTGTTTATAAAGAAATAGCAAAATTACATTAAGAACACTTGCTGTCAGTGGTAACCAGTGCTAATCTCTCTCCCACTTCACTTCATGTCAACATACTTTCTTCATTTTTCTCAGCACAATTAACCAATGTTTATTACATTCATTGTTTAAGTAAATGTTATAATCAACTAAATAATCCACCAAATGATAATTCTAATATATAATAATAATGATTATTATATATGTATTTTTTTTAACCAATTTCCTTAGATTAATTTAAACTCTATTTAAACCATACAACTACTATCATGACATTTTAGCAGTGGCCTGCTGAACATCTGGCAATCCTAAAAAACCTCGTTCTCTGACTCAAAACAAACGGAGCCAGGCATTTAGATGTTTATATCTCTGAAGTTTTGGAGTTTTTATTCTGAAAAGCTCTTTTTGGGTGATTTGCCTGATATTGGCATCAAATTATATAGCTTTAGCAACTGAATTCTAATAAACAAGTTTGGATGGTTAAATGTGATTTGTGCTAGTGTCTCTGTGTTTTTAGAACCGCTATTGAAAGTAAAATGAAAGTGACCATTATGGAGTGACCCATGCCGGATTTTGTACTCTGCGTTTAACCCTTTCCAGTGTACACAAACAGTAGTGAACACCAGTGATGAGAATAACATCACTGGTGTTTTCTTTGTTATAATGCCAGTTATCGTTTTCCAGAAACAGTTAGTGTTTTCCTCATTATAACGCTGTTACCACTGCTGTTTATCAAATGCGCGCAGCTGCAGCAATCTGTATTTGAGAGAGCACCTCTCTGAGTTTTGAGTGTGCGTGTGCATGTGTGTGTGTGCGTGTTCAGGGCTGGAGCGGGACACATCCTGACGATTTGTGTGTCTGTGAACACTGGAAGAACGTGATGATTGGCTGATGTAGGGTAAAAGTTTAAGCGTTTCTTAATCAGAGGCGGGGTAAGGCGGGTCTTTCCAATCAAGCACAAGAAAGCATCTGTCATCCGTGTTCATGAATAGGCAACACCATGGCAAGTTTGAGAGATTCAAAGTTTCGCTAAGCACTACTTTACCCTTGATCAGGTGGAAGCATTAATGTTTGTGATGTGCAACTTGTGCCATGGAAAAGTACCTTTGTTGGTGTTGGTGATTATTAGCTCAAATCTTATAAAAGCACCTAACATGGTTACATGGCGCCACCGAATCTGTGGCAAAGAATGCAGATGATAATGGTTGCTCTGCAAACAAGAGATGAAGTCAAGAAACCCAACCAAGTAAAACTTTTTTTTCTCCTCCACAAACACTTATAACTCAGTCAGAATTAAACAATATAGTTGTTTAATATTTATTGTTATTAATTTACTTTTGGTAAATTTCTTAAGAAGATTGTTTGATTTTAGACCAAGATATCTACAAATTATGTTCTGTGCAATATGTCTTTAAAGTTCTAAACCAGTTAGTGTGTTTTATTGGTCTGTACATAATGTTAAGTTGAATTTAACTGTTTTCTATTACGTTAGATTAGTGTGGAATGGTGTAGATTTGTTTGTAGTTTTGTATTACTTTTCCTGGTAATTGGTTACTTTTATAATGATGTAATTCAGTTACTAAATCACTTACAATTTATAAAATGTAATTAGTAAATATAACTAGTTGCTTTTTTAGAAGCACATTCACAACACCGGTGAACACACACCCGGAGCAGTGGGAGCCATGGCTGCGGGGCCCGGGGAGCAGTCGGGGAACTGGTGCTTGCTCAAGGGCTCCACAGCTGTGGTTGTTGAAGATGAAGAGCACGTGTTTCATCACTCACAAGTCGATCTCCTTATTCACCAGACTACAACTTCCAACTGACAGAGTAAATAGGAAATAAATCTTTGTTAACATTGTCTAAAATCCTAAACTCAAATTAATGGATATAATTACATTTAAATGGAAAAATCTACAGCTGCTAAAGTTACTCTTTGACCTCACTACATCCTTTTCAAATCCTAACTTGAAAATTCCCATTTTAAAGTACAGCGTGCTGAACAATTCAGCCTCTTTTGTATATTTCTCATCTCATACTCAGTCTCGCAAGCTGCGAATAAACTTCCAGATTCATTGAGTAAAGTAAACTTTACTTGAAAATATATCTTTTAGACAGGGGTATTGATGATGAGACGTGAATACACTGACTTTATTCTTTTACTGTTGGGACTTTATTAAAGCAATTTTTTTTCAACTTCATAACATTTTGCCACTTGTTGTGTTCATGTTCTTATGGTTTTCTACTAAATGATTGTACATTCAAATGCTAACACATTTCTTGAAAGCCACTGATGAAAATAATAAATGAATATGTATCAATAAATTCCATTTTGCTGAATTGTTCTGCATCAAGCTCTTTCATTTTCTCTGGTCTAGTATTATTTAAGCTTTAGTCTGTTTACGCCATTCATCAGCACCAGCTTTTACTCCATCGTCCATGCTTTGTTTTTAAAGCAACACAATGTTCTACCAAAGAGAAAATAACTTCTGACATCTGTGATTATTATGAACCTTTAACCTGTCTTTTTCTATTACACTGGTATGATTGATTTAACTTTATCTGCAGAGCCACAACGTGCCCATTTTTTCTGGAGCAGGCTTGTTTGTGTTTGCAGAAGTTTGGGAATGCCTTCTCGTCCCCTTTTTCTGTATGACAAGCTTGCAAAAAGAAGTAATTTTCTCTCTCTTGCTGCCAAAATTTCTGGTTCAAGACCTCTGTAGTAGCCTTCATTTATGCTCTGTGCTTTCATCAAGGTGTAATGAAAAAAAGACAGAAGCAGCATTCTTATTAAAAACTGTCTTATTGTATAACAGTGACCTGCATTTACACACACACATGCGCACACGCACACATGCACGCAAACACACACACACACGCGCACACGCACACGCATGCACGCACTCACACACACACCCACACACACGCACACATACACACGCGCATGTAATTTAAGGATTGACCGTTCTACCATTTGTACATTTACAAATAATTAAATCACAATCTGATCTTTTTTCCTAAGAGATCGCAGCCATAACACAGTCTCCAGCTGCTGTTAAACCAGGACACAATGTTCTTGGCAAGGGAATTCATATATCCCAACATGAACCTACAATTGCAGTTCATAAATCATTTGAAGAGTCTAGTTGGAAGTGCATCCTACCTTTATAGAATACATTGGTTATCGTGCTCCAACTTTGTCACTGTTTTCTTCTAGATATTGCTTAAAACAAGTAGCTAACTTTTGGTAAAAATATAAATCATGATCAGTTTGAATTCTCTGTCTTTGGAAATTAACTGCATTAAACCTTATGTCAATATTATGTCAAGGCATAGATATTTTGAAGTATTGTATGAACTAATGCCTACCTCATTAGCATTCCTCTAATAAAATATGATGAAAAATTTAAGAAAGGGAAACAAATGGACACTTATGAGCCATGTCTGCCCCAAACCTCAGCCAAGCTAGCTAGAAATGTAACATATGGCCCTTGTCCTTTCTGCCACATTAAACTGTAAAACTGTAAAAATAGCACAAATATCAGACATTGAGTGCTTTTTTTATGAATTGCTGTTTTGACTTTATGAGATCCTTAAAATTCCTACTTTTCAACATATTAAATTATGCTTTTGTTTAATAAAGTCATCCTTTTTCCACTTCAAGCTCAACTTTAAACTCTTTAAACAAGAGCTATATATCTTCTGATGTTTTGTTTTTTGCATCTTTGTATTGTGAGAGAAATGTGTCTGAGCTAAATCTTTGCTGGTAAACTTACACATGTTTCAACTTTAAATAAACCTCTCTTAGATATTGCCACCATTTTCTATCACGCCTGTCACCACTCTGTATATTTCACTTCTAGTTTCTCTTCCACTGTAGGCATGAGCACACATCTCCATTGGTTAAAAAAGAAGTCAGTCAGCGAGCTATCAGAAGTAAAAGTTGGCGTAATTCTCGCAAAGCCGGCTTCTGATTGGTCCTCCAGCCGATTGCTTCACGTAATATGTCAAAAGGAAGTCAAAAGGATTTGAGACTATGAGAGAACATAGCTTTTTTCAGAAATAAAAGTAGCAGTTTTAATCTCAGAGCAGGAATAGTGTGAGTATATTTCACCACTTGACTCAGGAGTTCATAAAAGCATGGAGAAAATGATCCCATGCACCCCACATGCTCTGGCAGCTATCAACATCCCTATTTCATCTTAGCGAGAAAATGTTTATCATGATAAATAGCTAAATCAAATAAATGCTTAGCCCTCATTGATGTCTTGTATCTTTATGAACTGTCTTCATTGGTTGCAATGTTTGTTTTCGAGCACAAAGTCAAGAAGTTTAGCTATGTGAATAAAAGAGCCAATTACAACATTGATTCCAGAGCATTAAAAGTTTCATATTATAGGGTTCATCCTTCTTCAATAGAAAATCTACATTTCACTGTCATTCGACAATTGTTTTGCTTGGTGCGACAATACAGGAAAAATGAAAATGGCAATGTATTGTGTTATTAATAACTTACAAAACTGCCTGTGCTGTTATTAAATACCAAAGGGTGACTTTGACAAATGGTAATGTTTCAAATTTTTTTCTATTCTGATCTTTTGAAAATAATGTCATTCGAACCTGATCCATGTTCTTATCCAATGTTATTAAGTTATTATGATATGAATATTAATGTTTATGTACATGTAATGTCTTTGTGTATTTTTACGTTTTTTTTAAGTTTAGGTGAAAAATCAACTTCTAACTTTCTATACAATTCTGGTATTTTTTGTCTTGCCACTATCCCACTCAAGGAACGTAATAACTAACTTCTAGGTTGAGATCTTCTTGATCCCTGGTGGCAAGCACCATCTTGTGCAATGATGAATTTTGGAGAGTTTCTAGATGTAGTATGGATGGTCACTGAGCACAAGATCTTGGCGAAAATAAGAGCTCATGTTCCTCTGGGGTAAAGAGATGAGGGCTCAATCTCGACATCACTACACGGGTGGGAGTTCATTATGTTGTGCTTGAATGAATTTCACAGGTGTGCTCTGCTCTTAGGTTTAACGTGTATATATTTGAGCATGAGTCTTGTACAAGTATTTAAAGCAAATATTAATGGGTGAGGAGTTGTTTTTTCATTCAAATTAGATCAGAATTAAGATGTCAAAGGAACAGAATTATCATTATGTAAAATTATTTATATTATTTAACAGTACTAAAATAGGTTCATGATCTATCACAAAACAGATTAGCAGCAAAAAGATTACACCACTATTGTATTCACGTCAATAGATATGTAGTTATCAACAGAGTTTTTTGACAATGGAGGGACGTTTTATTTCACTATGCAATTTTTCCCCCAAATCTGTTAATATGGTGCAATCCATCTAGCTCTTGATGGCCATAAACAGGTTTCCAGGATATAAAAGGATGCTGGCAGTTATGAAAGATCAGAGATGCAGAGATGTAATGTTAGTACCGTCATTTCTACTCATTACATTTCCATTTACAGACATACAATTACTCTACAGGCTTGAATCAGCCAGTGCCAGAGTTGTTTTCAGCTGGCAGAGCATCACTTGGTTTGGTTTATCTCACCATTTTTGTCAAGTGTTGTTACTGCAACAGAGTGTCCTAACCAAATCTAGAGTAAAGATGTAGGGAATTATCATCATATGCACGAGTTCAAAACATGGTTATTAGGGCCACTGAGGTTTTTGGATCTCAGCTCACACTTGCTAAAAAAATCACTTTGAATAGGTTGCTAATTAAATAGAGGACAAAAAATTCTCTTTCATCAGTCACAAAAACCCAGGCTACTTTATTGAGGCAAGGTGTGAAATCTGGTCTTTTATAAAATGTGTAATGCAAAGTCTGAAACAGTGCAAGTAATGCATAGAATGAGTTAAATTGCATGCATTGCCTAAGCATACTATCCAATGCCAAAAGAGCAAACAAGTAGTGTATAATGGTATCCGTATTGTTTTGCAGGAATCTAAATCATTTAAGGCTCACCTGACACTGAATTGTGGAAGGGCTCATTTCGAGCAGAATGTAGAACTGGACGATTTTATAAAGAAATTGTATTATTATTTTATTTGTATTTTTTGAGGAAGATGTAATTCAACATCTTGTAATTGAAAAATAGTGTAGAAAAACACTTAAAGACCTTAAGAAGAGTAATATATTTTTTTTATCTGAACAGTCAGGCAGTTGTAGCCTGATTTGTCATTTAAATTGTAGTTGCTGCCCACTGCTCCGGGTGAGTGTTTACGGAGTGTTTGTTCACTGCTGTGTGTGTGTGTGTGTACACTGGATAGGTTAAATACGGAGCACAAATTCTGGGTACAGGTCACTCCATATCCGGCCAACTGCTCACTTTCAGTTAAAAAAAATAACAATATAATAAACAATATAACCATAACTCGTTTTTGGACGACAAATAATAATAATAAAAAAAATTACACAATAGTATTTTGATGCCCCCTAAATTCTAAAGATTTCTTGCCTAAGTTCAAAATTTGGATTTCAATTGATCAATTGCACAGTCACACCAGGTTATGTCTCTCCTTAACCCTAACCGCAGAACCCAATCCATGATAGAAGAATTTTTTCACTACCACTTTAATTTGAAACCCAAACAGTGAATAATGAGGCTTCAGATCAGTTTGTTCAGCGGGTTTAATCTTTTTCAGATGCGTTCTCATTTAAATTGCAAAGTGACACAGTTTGCATAAATTTGTATACAGTGTTTAGAATGTCTAAGGATTCTATACTATAAAACCCAGACAAAAAATGCAATGGTGCGGACATTTGATGCTTTACATCAAAATGCTAGGCACTGGTTGTTGGTGTGTGACTGGGTGGTGAGGTGACCTCACATCCAGGGGGTGCAATCTTTGAAGTCCTATGTTGACAATTGAAATCCCCCCAAAAACACACCCTTGGACCAATAGCACCGTGACGATTTTTTGACAGCTTCTGCTCATTGGCTTCAAGATTGTTTTGGTACCTGTCAGTTCCACAGAGCTCTCTTAGCTTTTTTTACTTTTTAAATCACCTTTAATATACCAAATGTTTAGTCCATTTGTTGTCAGAAGATTGTATTTTCAATTATATCAAAATCACACAAAAAATCATATTAACATTAAAAAAACAACTTTTATCACAACTTTCAAGAAAAATACTTGATTTGAATTGTGATTCTTTTAAGCATTTCTGAGATAATGTTCTGTTTATTGGCAATAAATAGACTAAGGCTGCAGCTACTGATTATTTTGTTGATCAATGTGTCATACTTTCATTGAACGATTCATCGCATAAACTATTTTTTAATCACCTGACCTGAATGCAAAATAAAAAAAAGTATAATTCATTAACAGATATAATTATTTCTTACAAAACATTTATTAGAGTTTTAAATCATTACTTTCTATTTGATCGAATTACAGCTGCTACACTTTAGTCTTACTTTAAAGCAGTAGTTCTCAAATGTTAGCAGCGGACAGCACGAAGCCAAATAAATTAAGGTGTCACTTAAAGACATTACACCCCATTCACGCTGATAAATCGCTTGAGTTTTTTCAGTGAAAACGAGCCGAATATTGCCAGCAATCGGTTAGTCAAGTAATGTTTATAGTTTTATTAAGGAGTTAATGTTTTTTTACATTTTAGATGCATCTTAAATCTTTTCTGCTACAGTTAATAAAGCTATTCTTTGTTGTAAATTGGTCCATATTTATTTATTTTTTCTCTTAAACATTAATAAGGATACTGTGTTATGCAGAGGTGTACTTTAACACATTTTTCAAATAATGCTATTTATAATTGTGCGGGGGGGCACGAGATGTTTTTTTCTTCTTAGGGGGGGCGTGACAGAAAATATTTGAGAAACACTGCTTTAAAGAATGATAAAAAAAAGCCTGAACTCACCCAAAATGACATAGCTTAATACTATATATAGCTCTATTAATATCATAGCACATATTTCACAAAAATATGAATGAAGTTTAAAAAAATACAGATCAAATATTTAGGAGAATGTAACAACCAATATGTGAAGGGTGGAGGATAGCTGGGTGTGTGCACCCGCATTCAATGTATTGTATATAATGTATTGTACATAATGTACATAATTATATAATTTAACTTCTTTATTTTTCCCTTATATATTATATATAAGACAGTATGCTATACAATATGCTCTGTTGCAATAAATTTTTCAGTATTAGCATGCTAACCCTTACAACACAACATTGTGTTAATGATTTAAAAAGCACCTGAAGTTACACTGTAATTTCTATGATGAAAATTCTAAAATCTATGATGCCTAAGGGTAGCTAGCGTTTGCGTTACAGTAAGTTGTAGGAGTGGTACAATACTCGGTTTTATACCAAACCATTCTGTATGCTGTCCTCTTCAATACGCACTTGTTTTCATATTATTTTCCTTTAATTTTACTATTATACTCCTATTATTTCAATATGCCTCAAGAAGTACTTCTTTACAGATGAGAACAAAGAAAAGACTCTCGGCGAGCAATTTTCAAATCAAAGAACTGCTCCTTTTTTTGACAATATATTCAGTTTTGATTCATTTTAAGACCAGTGTTTAGATAGGAACAAAATTGATTTCATTTGAAATTATTTAAAAATCATGGATCCTTCATTTCATGCTTTTTGCCAGTTTAATTGTAATACGAAAAGCTAATTATAGCTTGAGGGGCTTTTGCCATGAGACTAGACTAAGCAAGCCCAGTTGTAATGTGCCCCCTGCTGTGTTTATAAGAGCACTTAAAAGGATTTATTAAGATGACTGTATATTTTGCACTATTTTTGAAATGAAATATGCATTATGTGATTCACAATGAGAATAAAATGCTTATGAGCTTACATGGACCCTTCATTTATAAACAGCGTATTGCTTCCTCGTGGGCTTGGCTGACAACAAGATAATTGATGTTTTTAGCGTAAACTAAACCGCAAAGCCTTTAATGGTGCAGAAACAAAAATGCCGGTTCAATTATGTAATCATCCTCCAACAATAATCCGTCCTCTCCTCTAGAGTGAATTGGTTGCATATAATGTGGATTTTAAACCTCATGTAATTCCCAGCACTAAAATCTCATTCCGCTTTTGTTGGTGTAAAACAGTGAGAGGATATGAATTATAAATACTGTCTCAGCTTGAGCGAGTGCAATTTAGTATACACACATCAATCCCATGCTCTCCAAACAAATATGCTTGTCACTTTGCATAATGTATAAGTTACAGGGCAGACGGGTTGTGTCTGGTGAAAATAATGAGGCAGGTTACCTTTACTCCCGGTTGCAAGGCAGAGGTGTAAACTTGGTCTTGTTGAAAGGTTGCTTTGATTGGATTTTGGTTCTCTGTTCAGAACTAGTTGATTTCAAAGTCTGACTATAATGATAACCTTTTGAAAGGAAAGGTGCTCTCTAATTACTATGGTTACTTTTTTGCTTTTTTATGTTTTGGGGTTTGTGGTGAAATGCTTTAAATTGGAGCTATGAAAATGTTGTCAAATGGTTTTTGGATTTTGAGGACTACTGGATATGAATATGGATCAGGTTCGAATCACATTATTTTCAAAAGATCAGAATAGAAAAATAATTGAAACATTACCATTTGTCAAAGTCACCCTTTGGTATTTAATAACAGCACAGGCAGTTTTGTAAGTTATTAATAACACAATATATTGCCATTTTCATTGTTCATATATTGTCGCACCAAGCAAAAAAAATTGTCGTATGACAGAGAAAATGTGGATTTTCTACTCGAAGAAAGATGAACCCTATAATTTTGAAACTTTTAATGCTCTGGAATCAATGTTGTAATTGGCTCTTTTATTCACATAGCTAAACTTCTTGACTTTGTGCTCGAAAACAAAACATTACAACCAATGAAGAAGAGGTAACCATACTTTTAAATATTTTATATTGCATTTATTGATGAACCCAAGTACTTTCGATAAAGAAACTGACTATGATTGAGGTATCTGAGGAGGTAACTATTTGTGTTTCTTTGACAAATTCTGCTATTTTCTGGTAGGTTTATGTATTCACGTTTGAGTGGAGCCACTAATGTTACGCTTAAATTTGCCATTTTACGACAACACCTTGTCTTTAAAAGCAAGGAACTGCCAAACTATCTTTGAAATTCACAAGGAGGAAACCTTAACCTTTGCTGTGTTCCATGGTAGGCTTTTGGGGGCTACCAAGCAGTAGTCAGTCATCCATCTGATGGAATTGCTGAATCAGACTCAACTGAATCTAATCACCAGAGTTCCACAACACCTGAGTTCTATCATTGGATATTTATCCAATAGTGACCATATTGGATTCCCTTTATAAGGACTACATCCTCCAGCACTCACCATTCGGCACCTGTTGTGTATCTTGGAATGGTCTCCTCGTACCATAGCCCCATCACAGACTTTTTTTTCTACCAACTTGCTTCTTCTCTCCTTCCCTGATCTCTACGCTCCTCTTCACCGTACTTCATCATCTTCACACTCCAGTCCTGTATATTGTTGTCTTTTGGCATCACTTCTAACAGCCTCTATCTGTGAAACTGAAAGAATTGTTCTTTGTTGTTCTGCACAAATAAATGTCTTTGCACCAATCCTGTGATCTCTTAACCTAGTAATGCTCACAAGACGGCTCAGATTTTTTAGGTTATTTTATTAAATGTGGAATATGACTAGGTGAATTTAAACCACCACAAAGTGAGTGTACACATCATTTGAGAACATATTTCTGTAAACCTTATATAAACCTTCCAAATGAGTTAGCGCTTTATTGAATTTCTAGTATAGTCATCTTCAGTTGAAAATATAGAGTTTAACTCACTTGACATAACTACCTTTTCCTAATATAATTCACAGCAGTTTAAAGAAGCTGTCTGTTTTTACCATATGAATAAACATATCTGTTTCCTGCACTCACAAGAATGTGTGAATGAATCTGAGAAGTGACCTTGCGGCTCAGAGGCAGCAGATGGTTAAGTGCAGTAAACACAGAGCGGGTCAGAACACACCAAGACCTGTGGCACATGCTGCAGTCAGCTCAGCAGGACACACACAGATCGAATGCAGATTAAAAACCTATTCGTCTCGACCATCTGAGTTTGACAGGCAGATGAGACACACCAAACAGATCATCTATCCCTCTATAGCATCAGTAAGACATGAAAGTGAAGCAAGGAACCATAAGGGATCATATGCGCTACAAAAGCTACCACACTTTCAATAAGCGTAGCTTTATATTTGCATTATTGTTTATGTTATAATTTAAAACTGCACTTTTACTTGACTGGTGTTCGGTCTGTACAGGGTGTGATCAGTGAGATACGTTTTGCAAAAAATAAAAGCACCTCAGAAAATGATTCTGAAAAACTTGGAGCAAGTGGAGTTTATATGGGTTAAATCTCAAAGGTTAAAAAACCTAGAAGAATTTCAGCATAACAGGTTCTAGTGCAGTTACAAACAACAGACAGGGAGAAAAGCTTGACTTATTGTGTGCTCTTTCTCGATAAATGTCCTCAGAGAGTTCATTTGAAGGCACCATTTTAGCTTTTTTTTTTTAGCTAATACAATCGAATAATGATGAAATGACTGTTGACTAAGTTAAATATTCTATTTACTGCTAACCTATAATTATGTAAAACCATCAAATAAATCCTGTATGATGGGGGAAAGAGAGAGAATGAAAAAAAGTTATATTACAAATGTGAAATAATTAGAAATAATACAATAAACTAATTTAATATCTAAGCTTAAAATAATGCAGAAAATGTAAATTGGTATTCTAAACTGCAAATAAATATTAATATTTCAACTGTTTATCCATTAAGAAAACAACGCTGACTAACCGACAATGAGAATAACCGTTAATTTCAGCCCTAATGAACATGCAGACATTTAAAATAAAGCTCTGAGGCAAAGAATCATCAAATATGGAGAATACATGTTAGTTATTTCTCGCGTTTATTCATTCATTCATTCATTCATCTTCATGTCGGCTTTTTATTCCCTTTCGGGATTGCCACAGCGGAATGAACCGCCAACTCTCTGGCATATGTTTTACGCAGCGGATGCCCTTCCCTGCCGCAACCCATCGCTGGGAAACATTCACACACACATTCAACCTTTAACACTATGGGCAATCGTTCTTATTCAATTCACTTATTCCGCATGTCTTTGGACTTGTGGGGAAACCGGAGCACCCGGAGTAAACCCACGCGATCACGGGGAGTTCTCGCGTTTATTGAGCTGGGACAATAATACCTTTAAATCAGCTGCAGAACTTGTTGCTTTAATTCCATTTAGTAATTGCAATATTTTTACATCAAGTAATAGTTATTACTTGATGTGAAAAATTAGCAGTTACTTAATTGAATTAAGGCAACAAGTTTGCACAATTCAATTAAATCAACCTAACAATTACTTTTTACAGTGTACCTGCTCTTATAAATAGTTTTTAACATAAAACCATTAACCAAGATAAATGTATACTACGACCACCTACTCGAGTACACCTATGTGGTCCAACTCTGTGTGCACTCTGGACTAGCTGCTGGATTCGCAGCCTGTCCAAACAAATCTGAATAAAGTGGGAAAGGAATCAAAACTAAACAAGGCAGATATGAAAGCACCATAAAACCTGTTCAGGGTGGTTTTTATTTCTCTAACTTTTAGTGCCCAGTTTATTTTTTGTCACATTTGCACATCCAAATTCACATGGTTTGGCTGGAAAGCTATGTTTAGTGTTCAGGCTCTAGCGTTTCTTTGCATGACTTGATTCGGGGCTGACCCACCCATTACTCTACTGAAAAGATCACTCAGTGCATTCAAAGCAGCATGTGATGTAGGATTCTCAAAACACCTGACAGAGAGTAAAGTGTTGTTTTTATGTCATTTGTCATGAACTCACAAAGTGTGAAGCACCGCTCTTGTGCTTCTAAAGGTCCCAAGATGTCAAACAGCAAAAGGTAAAAATTGTTTTGAGCCTGCCCTGTCCCTTCTGTAAAAAGAATTATGCCTTGCAGGATTATTTGTTGTGTCTGCTAGGTATTTTTCATCTTTAGATACCCAAAGGATAGTTTTGACTTTTAGTGCTTTTTTTACAATGTTATGTAGAATTGGATTGGCAGACATATACATATTTTTTAAACATTTTCAATAGTAGTTTATGTACACTAGGACACAGAACACAATAAACTGAAAAACAGTATCTGGTTTAAGATCATTCTTTGAACTTAAGAGATTTTCCTTTATCTTCTGTAGCATAATTTTTGTCTGCTCCAGCTTTCTTAGTGATCCTTCTCTGCTCTCAGTGACACCTAACAAAGATGTCTGCCTCCTCTCTTTCTGACATGACCTTGAGTCTATCAGGCTCAGCTCTTCATAAACTGGAGTTGACAGAGCATGGATCTAGAAATGGCATCCTCTGGAATAATCACCATCTCCTGTTGAACAGGTCGTAGCAGGTCCCGTAAGGACAGGTTCTCATTCTCCAAGAGATAACATTTGAGTGACAGTAGTTTTAACAGGAGTTGAGTTTTCTTAACAAATCCTCCAGCCATGGCCGAAGCGACTGTACTTCAGCCTTTATCTCACTCTGTCTTGCTGTGTGTTTTAGAATACATCATGAGTCTTGGCTTTATAATTTGATATATTTAAATGAGCGTGGTGTCCCAAGACCAGCTAAAGCCCTCCTGTCCTTTCCAAGCCTTATCATCCTATAGGCAGATGATGCCATGCTTGAGATTACTCTTTATGCAGCGAGACTCATTAATATGGTATCTCATATTTGCAGGGTCCTCTCAGCATGTATGACCAAGTTTTATTTTTATTCAGAGATAGAAATTGGAGCTCTTAAAATTGTATTAATAATAGACAGGAGTGTCAATCTTGGTTTCTAGAGCTCTTTGCTTATTTCACCATATATTTATGTGTGACTACTCAACTAATGAATCAAATGGTATTTTTCAATAGAAGGATTTTTGGACAATGAGGCGTGAGGACATTCATTCCATTGAATGCAGATTTATTAATCAAAACTGAAACACTGCGGGTTTAAACAATGCATACATTAGGAAACACTGTTAAAAATGAGTACAAAGAGAACACTGGAGAACAAGAAAATTAACTGTCGTACACTTTATTTTTTCCACAAAGGAAGACTGTAAGACATTGAGCTTATATAGAGACTGAACAGCTGAAACTAATTAACAGTGACCAAGGGACAGAGGCAGAAATGGTTAAAAAGAAATCAAATTTGTAAAAAAAAACACTACGACGCAAATATTGTAACACATACTCAGTGGCCACTTTATTAGGTACAGCTGCTCGGCTCAATTTTGCAAGTAAAAATGCAAGCTGCTATTCTGCAAATCACTTGCCAGCAACTTGATGCATTTAGGCATGTAGACATGGTCAATACGATCTGTAGCAGTTCAAACCAAGCATTTAGAAACTGCTGATCTACTGAGATTTTTACTCACAAGCATCTCTAGATGGTTCATCTTTACAGAGAATGTAATGAAAAAGACAAAACATCCAGTGAGCGGTAGTTCTGATAACCATTTGATTTATTTGAGGCATACAGAAAAGCATCTTTAGACACACATCACGTGGAAGCTTGAGGTGGATGTTCACATAGAGTGCCACTGCTTTCAGCTAAAAGCAGGAAACTGAGTCTACAAGCCTAGTACCTAGTCTGATGAGTCTCGATTTCTTCTGCAACATTTGGATGGTAGGGTCAGAATTTGTTTTTTTATATTATGGATCCATCTTGTATCTACAGTTTATGCTGATGGTGGTGGTGTAATGGTATGGGGATATTCTTTTGGCACACATCGGGCCTTTTAGTACCAAAAGCCTACTAGAGTTCTGTCGATGACCATGCCCATCCCTTTTTGACCACAGTGTACCCACTTTCTGATGCTATTTCCAGCAGGATAATGAACCATATCATACGCCACAAACCATCTCAGACTGGTTTCTTGAACATTACGATGAGTTCACTGTACTCAAATGGCCTTTACAATCACCAGATCTCTATCCCAGTCTTTGGGGTGTGGTGAAATATGAGTTTCGTATAAAGGGTGTGCAGCTGGCAAATCTGCAGCAACTGTATGATGCTATCTTGTCAGTAGGGACCATACTCTATATGGAATGTCTGTTGTATCTTTTGGAATATATGCCAAAATGTATTAAGGAATTCCTGAAGACAAAAGGGGGTTCCATCCTGGCAGTAGAAAGGTGTTAGCCATTAACTGTAACTGAATTTATACAGGACAAAGGAAAACATGGTTTTATAAATGTTGATACAATGGGACATTGTATGTGCATTGCATGTGCACAGTGAAACCTTCCAAATATGATGAGTAATCATAGTAATATTTTTATACACTAAATATATATATATATATATACATAACTTCTCTTTATAACCAAGACCAAAATACATCAGGTTCACCTGCAGAGCATTTCCTACGCTGTTGAGATTACCTTTAGTCTCCATGTCTGACGTGCACCCTCAAGGTGATAAGTCTTCCCCATTAGAGGAGATAACGCTGACTAATCATGCTGAATTGCTTTCATTATGGTGACGGAATTGGAAGCATATATTTAAAAGACAGCCTCGCCATGATACTGTAAAGCTGAAAAATGGATGGAGAAATAGGCCAGTCATAGATTTCGCCTTAAATACATTATAATTATAGAATCAAAGTTAATCATACTTTATTCTTTAGTAAAGCACTTTGAATTACCCTGTGTATGAAATATACTAAACAAATAAACTTGCCTTGCATTGCCTAAATAAGTAATGGTCAAATGTTTGGAATCACTTTTAAACCATTCAATACTATGCTAAGATGATCAAATATTTGAAACTGGCTTCTGGCTGCAACAGAGAAACCAAAAAGTCCCTGATATTTTGGCATATGAATGCAAAAATAAAACAACACTGAACGTTTCAGAAATTTTTTTTTTTTTTTAGACTTTCTTTTATTTATGAGTGACAACAGTCAACATATATTTTAGTAGAGACACAATTACATTTATGTTTTTGAAATAGTTTATTTTTAGAGGAAGTTTATGGATGATATTGTACGGTTATTACAAATAAGTTTCACTCCTTGTTATCCTAAACACAGGACACAGCACTGTTTACTAATTTTGTGTCAGCCAGTCATCAGACTTGGCTCACCATAAAAGACCCCATGTCCCATCAGCCACCACGTGAAAACTGCTTTGTGTCTGTCCCTGAGGTTTGGATGATACCTACCTCCCGTTACCTTTATTTCCTTGACATCTTCTGTTGATTGTGTACAAACACATGTTTGCTGTGCTGTGTTGCTGCCCATGTCCTGTAACTTAATACACTGTCTGCAAAAGAACAAGTTTAAAGAAGTTTTGTCTATATTTGTTTTGTGAACATGTTAATAACTCACTCCTTGAATATGCATAATCTGGTAAAAATGGGCTGCAGAACCAAAATTCAATGCATGTTTTTTATTAGACTGTTTTTGACTGTCACCCTTTAATTATTCAGAAAGATTATATAAATTGCTATGTAGAAAAATTAACATTCTATGTCAAAGTTATTTTCATTTTCAAATGAAATGGGGATAACTACACAAGATATTTATTAGAGATTTATTTTTCAATCACCACGTTTCGAATGATCAAAACACCAACATTTCAAAATGTATATAGCCATCTTAACTCTGCACACGGATGGATAGTTGTAGTCCTGAAACAATGTCCAAATTTCTTATAAAGGTACTTTGACTTTTAATATCCACCAAAAGGCAAGAAGTGAATCATGGAGAGGTGATTGCTACAATCACTCAGTGATTTCAGATAGCCCTGCAGACCGTCCTTCTGAGCACTCTCAGGTTGCCCTGCATCTCCGGATGAATAGATGTGATTTCTAGATCTCAGTCTGCTCATAACCCAGCCTCTCGATATTTATAGTATTTGTAGCTCTACTGCAAGATGATTGAATATATGGGGGCTGTAAATAATAAAGCTCTTCTCCATGCCAAACACATAAACAAGAGCAGAGAGCATGCACTGAACCAAAGAATGAGGTCAGGTTACTCTCACGGGGGACGGCTTTTTCATGAAACAGTCAATAACATGGGCACCTATCTTCCCTCAGGTTTAGATTTTTCAGAAGATGTGTCAAATATTTGCCCATCTTATTGCTAAATGTTGCATAATGTGTTTGGATTTGCTAGTGAATTTTAGAGCTTTTGTATTGAGATGGATTATAGATGTAAGAAAGGGAAAACTGTTTTATTCAAGAGAACAGAGCTGGGAATACCTAACCAGAACATTGAACAGTGAATTCAAAAGTTGGGATCTGTGACTTGATCAAGGACATACAAGGTCTTGTTTGTCAATGTCATCTAAAAAAAGATCTATATACAGTCATCTTTTCTTTGAACAAATTATTTTTTTGTAACAAGAAGTCAATACAATTTTGACTTCAATGTTAAATCACTAAAACTACGTTTACTTTATAACTACTATTGCTACAGCTACCACTACTAAGGGATGTTGAAGACAAAGTTTCGGGAGCAGCACTTGCAGACAACTGTTAGCTGTTAGCTATCCTCTTCTTATATTACTTCATAAACTATCAGATCACTCGGTTCCTCTGACCATCTACAGCAACAACCCTTCGCCAGGCTATTTGAGGGGGGGGGGGGGGGGGGTCTTCAGGCTTCAAGACTTAATTTCTGCAAGTGCACCCTTCTGAAATGTATTGTTACTGTTATTACTTTTACCTTTACTACTACAACACTACCAATATTTTATTTTCTATTGCCTATAATAACCATATAGTGTTACTTCTACAACTTATTTTCTACCACCCCTTTGGTAGCATTTTAGATTAATTACACTCTGTGAGTCATTATTTGAGCATTATCAAATAGTTAATTTATAAGGCATTGTTTTTATGTTAATACACATTTGGAGCAGTTTATAAAAATTACTTTGAACACGGTATTCTTTTTGTTTAAGCATTTGTATAATATGCCTAATGATATTAATTTATAGGTTTTCAGGCTGAGCGATAAACCAATTTTATTGATAACCTTGCATATATTGTTCGCATCAATTTCTTTAACTGAAAATCGTTTTTCTCTTAAATGTAAAATGCTAGAAATAAAACGAGCTCAGCCATCCTCATTCGCGTTTTATCACCCAAACTGCGTGTGTAAGACATTGTTATGACTGTGCAGAAAAGTAGTGTGGCACGCATGTGCTCTTGATACTGCCTGCACGCATTCCCCACAATTCCAATCAGTAATGTTGTTTATCCATGGGGAGATAGATCATTAACATGATGAGGAAATAAACAGCAGCACGAGAACTGACACAGACTGCGACAAGAACACTCAAAGAGACGAGCAGCTCTGCTTACAACAGAGCGCATTACTGTGTGCCACTATTACTACTACTACTGCTACTACAGTTTTTACTACTTCTAATGACACTACTATTACTACTACTTATTTTTCTGCTAAAAATTAAATCATGGAGTTATATTTGACATTCTTAGTCACTGGTTGTTTTTTATCTGACATTGTTTGACATCAGACATTCAGTTCAATCTTAAATATCATTTAGGCCAGATATATATATATATATATATATATATATATATATATATATATATATATATATATATATATCTGAAATGTATTTATACTGCATATTATAGTTGCAAAAGACAAATTTCAATATAATAAACATTTAAAGATTTTTATGTTAGATTTTTAATAATACCAGGAAAAAAACCACAACGTTGCTATGTCTATAGATGTCCATTTGAAATGAGTAAAATAGTTTTTATGCCTATTCATATTATGTCAAGTATTTGTCTAGTGTTTTCAAACTGAAATAAGCGTCTGCGATAAGCTGAATTAAAAAATGATGTGCATGTGTGGTCCCTAGGGGGCTCTAAGAGGCAGTTAACATGTGCCAAAACCCAACTACGCCCCCCAAGATTAAAGGCAACACAGGTTCCTTCCACCCGTGGAAAGCAAGGACAGAGGAGACGTGATACAGCTTACAAAGTATTTTATTTAAGTAATTTTATTTAAATTATTAGAATATAAAATGTAAACATGGAACGTTTTATCCCCCAGGGGGCAGTGGTAGCGGAGAAATATGGACCCAGCTTCAGTGCACACACACACACTGCACCCACAGCAAGATTCACTTCACCCCTCCCCGCTTCCCCTGTACCAGACTCCTGGGTATAACCAGTACAAATCTGCATTCCCCCTCCCCCTGCACGCTTTAGTGCCAGTCTATCTTTGGAGTCAGTTCACCCTACAGTCGCATCAGCCCCGGACGCATCCTCAGCTACATAGTTCTACAGGCAGCAAAGTTAGGTCACAGAGCCCAGCGTTAGCGTAACAAGTATGTGGGGTGCCGGATAACCCCCAGCAGAGCGAGGATCCTAAAATTTAAATAATAAACTGAACACTCATTCTCTCATACAGTCTGTCCACGGTCCACCCACATACCTTGTCACCAAGGATCCCAGAAGCAAAACAGCCCAATGGGAAGCATCAGCTGAGAAAGCGAGCACAAACCGGTATTCAAAATAAGGGCGCTTATATTTGCCTCTGGCTGCCTTCTGATTGGCTAACAATCCGATGCTTTGAAATGAGTAAATGTAAAGAGGAGATCAAAGTTATCAGCGTTTAAATGTCAGACTAAGGGTTAATGGCCACTGAAATTCTGATCTCTGTGCATTCCTCTTTATCTCACTCTTTCTTTCTTTCTCTCGCCTTCACTCAGTCAAACAGCGTAGACGTCTTTCACCTGTTTATTTATATCTGTCAGTTTGTTGCAGAAATAGGCAAGGAAATGCACAGCCCTTCAAATGATCGCCGGTCTTTGTAATGAATAGCGGGAAGAGCACGGAGCATGTTTTTTTTTTTTTTTTGTCTTTTTCTTAGATTCTTAGGCACAAAAACAGCTTTAAAGATATGTTTTAAGTCAATTCTTGAAGAAATGTTTCAGCCTTCACCCCCGTCCTGTTGTTTCAGACCTCTAAACTTGTGTGGAATCACAAGGAGGAGATTTCTTTATGAGGTGAATCCTGCCAGTTCTTTTCAAAATAATGAAAGCGAATGAGTAATGGGGCTGTCACGCTTCCAAAAGGACAAAAAGCACCATAAAAATAAGGTTTAAAAAGTAGGCTTTTCTGTCATTATTCTGATTCATGTTTATTAGGTGACTATTCTCATCGTCAGGAAGAAACACAGTTTTTCACAAAACACAATTTCTCAATACAATCTAATACAATCTCTATACAATTCGACTGCACTCAAAACAAACTAAGCAAAGTTTCAGAGAAACAAACACAGAAAAAGCTATATTCACCAAACCACTAATATTGTCCTGATAAGGTCATCACGATTAGGTATTTAGGTCATGACTTCTCTCTCTTTTGAGTCTTGTTCATCATGAAACATCACGCCTCACCGCTGTACTTGCCTGGTTGTCCTGTCTTCTGTCTCCTGGTTTTTGTACCGCTTTCATAAATCCATAAACTATATTATCCCCCTATTAAAGTTTAATTTCAGTCTGTAACCTTATCATGCTTTTGGATCTCTAGTTTTCATATTCTTTTGTGCCTGTGTCATAATAATAATATCAATAAATAACCATTTATCAGGGTTTTGATTTACATTTTTATCTTATGTAAAAAAAAAGTAATACATCCCTTTTTTCAATGTGCTTTGACTATGCTGCTTCAGAAATCACCAACTATTGTTGCTATTGGTGAGGATTTTAAAGATTTTAATATATCAAGGGTATGCCATAATCTTTTATAGTACTATCTTATTATTTTCACCAAAACATACTTTGGTCATATTTGCTATTAATCTTTTACCTCCAGATGAATCATTTATATATTTATAATATATAATTGTATATAATGATATTATGTATATAAATAAAGGATGTTCAATAAGATGTAGAGTAATGCTGAGGTAACGTCAGTTTTCGTTGGTTACAGACGTCCAATGGTCCCCAGTCAGTGCTACACACCTCGCCTTCTACACACATCTTCCTGTCTTTTGCGGTGTGCTGGTCATGTATTCTCCTCATGATGATTCATGAAGTTTATAAGTGAGGAGATTAGTTAGCATGACTGATGAGATAGAGATATGCTGTTTGATGATGAGAAGAAAGAGAGAAAACAATCTAGTTTTAAGACAGATTGTCTACTTTTATGAGCACTAGTGACTAGATACAAGGTAAAATTTTCTAGTTTCAATGCGTTTTTACAGCTTGGAAAGTTTTTTCTATTTTTAAGATACAACAGCATGTTATCAGCTAAACATTTTGCTAATTTGAAGAATTCTTACCAAGTCAAATTTGCTTACCCCATTGACAGATTTTTTTTTTGCTTGAACTAGGAAGAGTTTATCTATATTCAAGGTTTTTTTCTTGTTCCAAGAGTGCTTTTTTTAAATACAGATCTCTTCCATCAAAGTTAGTATAGTTTCTTCCTGAAAGTTAGATGACAGTGTAACATTCATGATTATAAACCTAAATGTGACTTTTGTGGTGGTATGTATTGTGTTGTGTGTAAGTTGTTCCATTAAGGTTTGGGGGATTGATGATTTATTGTGTAGATTCTTTTCCATGTTTTTTTTTCACAAGCTTTTGAGTCTTTTTTCAAGATTAAAAATCTTACCCTATCGTCAGATATTTTACTTGACGTAAGAAGTTTATAACTAAATGTAAGATTATTTGCTTGTTCCAAGATTAGTGTTTTTAACCACTATTTAATATTGATTTCTTAAAATAAGATATCATTAACATTCTTGAAATAAGAATATGTTGAGTCAAAATTTCTTGTTTTAAGATCAGTGGCAAAATCAACAACTTGTTTCCCAAACTTTCCTAATTCAAGAAAATAAATGGCAGGAATAAGCATTTTTTCTGCTCAAAAAAAGTCAAGTAATTTTTTTTCTCAAAATAAACTAATTAATCTATACCCAAAAGGTTTAAATTAGAAAACAATTCCAAAAATAATTTTTTAAGATATTCAAATTATCTTTAAGCATTTTGACTGGAAAATAAGGTCCTGTCCCATCTTGGATAAAAATCAAATTTATGTGAGCATGCGCAGGTTAAGATTGAGAGCATATAAGAGGCACATGTGAACGCTGCTGTACGAATCCGCACAGGGCCACGCGTCAGCCGTCATCACGTTTGACTTACGATTAAGTTTGACTTAATCGTATAAATGCTGGATTATGATCACGAGGAGGTGAATCGAGATTGTGATCTTTTCACGATTAATTATGCAGCTCTACTAGCTACCAATAAATGCATATTGCATAATGCATGTCCATAAATGACATAAACTACACATATATTATACAAATATAAATAGTATGTCCAAATAAACAGGTATTTCTTGAACCTTAATTTATTGATGACACAAACCATCCTAGCTCTATGCCAACCCAATCTAGTCTTAGTGTGAACTTGAGAATGTAGAAAATCTATATATTTACTTTTATCGTAAAGGAAAATTAAGTTGTTGTATTGCGCCACAAAGCGTTCCCCTACTTTCTAAGCATAGTTGTAAAACTTTTAAAAGATGTATCAGTGCTATAGTGACACTGTTTGCATTTACTAATAATACCAACACACACTCTAACAGAGAGAGTTTTTGCTTCTGTTCTTGTTTTTCACTGCTTTAAGTTAAAATACATCTTTTCTGCATAGGTGGGTGTTGCTGATCCTGCTTCAGGCCGAATACTACATTCACTCTGACACTCTCGTGATTAGCAACTCTTTAAGCATGCAGTGGGTGTTCAGTCATCCAGTCTGTTCCATTCCAGCAATCTCTGTCTTAAATCTTAAAGCTAATTGGCCTTGTGCAAGAGTCAGGATAGTGCTGGGAAATCCAACAGGACAAATTAAGTTATGACAATAGGCACAGATGTCTCTCCATGGTTTCATTGTGCTTGTCTAATTCTTTTAAAGACTATTTGTTGTTAAAGCTAATTGCTATATATTAATAGTGGTTATTATCAGGTGGGCATAGATTTTCTTTAATTCTAGCTTAATCTCACTGTAATATTGAAATTCATCTAGATTAAAATGCATTTGAATTCTGCCAAAGATTTGCTATTTTAAACAGGTAAACAAGAGTGTATAAGCAACTTATATATTTAAGGTGTTTCTCAAAACTCCTCACGTTGAAAACAAGTGCTTTTAGTTCATTTAAAGACAAAGCTGTGAATTGTATGTATGTAAAAAAGATATATATATGAGATGCTGGTGCAGTAAGTATTATCAAACATACGACCCCAGACAGACGTTACTAACAGCTGCAATGGACGAGACTCTCCTCATCCTCAAATTTCAGAAACAAAAAGAAATTTTCCCCAATCCCCAAAATTCTTTTTATAAAGACTTGTTAGCTGAGGACAGAGTTTGGGATCGAGTCGTTGAGACTGTCAGTGCTGAAGACTAGTGATGTCCGGTTCTGAACAAAATGTTCAATTTAACAGGATCTTTTTGGTGAAAGGTCCAAACCGGTTCACCAAATCGGACTGAATAGTTTGAAACGGTCAGCGTCTCCAGTAAGCGATAATCTGCAAAAGAAAAGATTTTTACTTTTTAGTCTGCCTGACACTCTCTCTGATCCAAAAATAACCAATTTTCAGAGCTAGTTAGTCACTCAAACAGTGTTTTAACGGCTGTGAAAAGAAAACTTGTGCAGCCAGCATACTGAATTGTGAACTGTTTCTTTACAGTTACTACTAAAGACAAGCTTTTTCTATTTTTATCAGTTAATGAGAGGATGGAAAAATTCTATGTTAACTTTATCTAAAGTTACAACAGTTGTAACAACTTGATATTGATGAATATACTGTTTATTTAAGTGTTTGTAAGTATATCAATATCAAATGTAAAGGGATGTACAAATTATATGCTTATTGCTTTTTAATAACGTAACATTTTTTATGGGCAAAAATATTAGATTTTATATGTCCTATCAGGCTATTACATTGACAATTCTCATGACATGCTATTATAAGTAATGAATGGAAAATGAGAGTTTAAATTAATCATAAAAACTAGTTAGTATGTTGGAGCTATATACAAAGCAATATATATGTTTAATCAAGAAATGTATTGTGCGAATTAGGGCTGCAACATCGATTATTTATATAATCGATTCTTGGGCGATTAATTTTTTCCGATTAATCAATTAATCGGATAAAAGTAAATGTGTTTCTTAAATTTGATGTTTTACTTATAACTATATTAAACCATAAGTGAGGCTATTATATTTGTATTTAAGTATATATTATTGTGTGGATGTGTTTGGGCATTTGTGGAGGGGAACATATTTTTATATTCCTTCTATTTAAGTTGTGATCCTTTTATAATGTTTCTTTATTAAACTATAAACCAATACAAAGTAGACTGTTAAGACATGCAAAAGCTTAAGACAAACACAACTGTGAAAACGAATAACAATAACGAACAAGTTTGTTTTTAAGGAATTATTGCAGCTCATTGTTGACATTTGAATGAACCGATGGGAAATGTGCCCTGTTTAGCTTTCCGTCACTGCAGCTGCACTTCTCTGCAAATGCACAGTTACTACGGAACATAAATGCCTCGTCCTCCCTGGTCTTGCACAGGAGGGTTGCAAGGAGGCTCACTGGGGGAAAAGCATATAGGCGTTTCTTCCTGGGCCAGGAATGCGCCAGCACATCTATCCCGTGAGAAGCCTGGGACAGAGCGCAGAACAGCCAGCACTTTCTCTGGGGCGGCGAACAGGTCTACCTACCGCTATACCAAGCATTCCCAGATTTGTTGGACTGCCAGGGGATGGAGTCGCCATTCTCCCGACAGGGGTTTCCACCGAGACAGTGCATCCGTAGTATACTACTACGCGCCTGGCAGGTCCTCCCAGGGGGACACCGGCACGGAGGAACCGAACTTCTTTCCAAAGATGCAGGTGGAGGCGGTAACGAGGTGTCACATTCACCTTCATTTGCCCTGGATGCCATGCTCGCGACGGAACTCCGACCTTTAGCCAGAGCTGGAGTGGTCTCATATGTAATAAGCCGAGTGGAATAACCGCTGCTGCGGAAGCCATATGCCCCAAGAGCCTCTGGAAGTTCTGAGGGTCCAATAATCTTGTGCAGACTGTGCGTGCTGCCTTCAGCAGGCTCAAGGCGCGCTCTAGAGATAGGCGTACTCGCTTGTTCAACGAGTTTAGCTCCATACCCAGAAAAGATATACTCTGGCCAATGGTTAGACGGCTCTTTTCTTAGTTGATCCAAAGCCCCAGACAGCTGACGTGGCAAAGACGCTGTCTCTGTGGCAAATCAACTGGGACCACTAATGTTGTCATACACACTTCACTGATAACTTCCATAGCGGGGCTGCAAACTAGTGGACTTAGCGGTGGGGTCCGAAGGGAGCCTAGGTGGAGACCTACCTGGGCATCCAGGCTCGATCTCGGAGCAGCATCCGGTTCCAGCCGAGGAGATCCCATTCGAGGCTGACTCCGACACGGAAGTTGAGAGCCATCCAGACTGCACTGCATCAGACACCACGCCCTTGAATGTGCCTCTGAGATGAGAACTGCATTCGGATCTGCAATTCAAGCCTCCTGGCTGTGCATATAACCCAAGCAATTCAAGTTTCCCATGTCTAAAGAAAATCCTGCTGGATGATGGTGGCACCCCCTTCTTTACGGGGGTGGGGTGGTGGGGGGCCTCTGGACAGAACTGCTCTTCTGTCGACTCCCTGTAGCCGCCCGCTCTTGGTCGATGTCTTCGACGTGGAGGCTGACGATCAGTCTGCGCGGTGTCATGAATTCTCCCAGACCCTCTGCCTGCTTCCTGAACATAGAGACCTGCGACGTAAGGTCATCTACGGCGACGCCGAAGAGGCCATCTGGGACCACAGGTGCGTTGCGGAAACGCCTCCGGTCTTGAGGGAGCATGTGCTGAGCGAGCTAGCTGCAACTTTTGACGCTTTTGAACGCAAAGTCGAAAAACCTCGCTGGTTGCCGTTAAATCACCAGATCCCCAAAAGCCACACAAGGTAATCCATGTGGTGTCTTTCACTTAGCCACTTGCGTGTCAGAGTAGGCTCTGATAAACAGGAAGAGCATCACACTCACGTACGGTTTATGCGGGATGGCGTGATCACGTGATCATCAGCACGTTCTCTGATTGACATTTTGAAACAGTGTGGAATGAGTAGTGCGCCTCTAGCAGAGTTTCCCATAGTCGTTACCGAAGTAAGTCGTAGAGACCGACTGATGGGGAACATCCTAACGTTGCTAATAATGATAACTTTATCATTATGTTTTTTCATACAATTGTGTGCCATTTTCAATAGTTTTTTAAATAATTACCTTTAAAAATACTTTAAATACCTTTAAATAATGTGATACAAATGAGTTGATATTGATACATAATAATAATTACTTATGCTCAGTTTGAGATTCAAGATTAGATTTGTTTTGTATCAATAACAGGAATGTTGATCCAAGCATGTGGGCATTGCTCTCTGGTCAAGGGGAAAATCCATCTGAAGCATGCATCCATTAAACAAGCACATTGTTTACAAAAACGTTCATCCATTATAAATATTTAAGTGGATTTAATGTATTTGGCAAATCTTCTAGAATTGCAAAAAATTAAACAGATCCATATCCATGTCCATGTCCCAGTCTCATTTTAGGATTGGTTGGTCTTGAACAAAAAAGTATTTATGAAATGTCTGAAGCTACAAAACAAAACAAACAAAAAAAAAGCCTTACGTAAACTAGAAATGTGTCTGGACAAATGTCTTGTTGTTGTTTTTTCCAGATTTTATAAACCACATAAAACATATTCTATTTGCGAAATTTGTGCTCATGGACAATTTTCTGAAACCTGTTTGCGTTTTATATTTCACTATGAGTTTTACATTTCAATATGGAATGTCCAATATCCAAAAAGGCTTTTTAAAATGTAACCAGTTAATTGACACCTAGATTAACTGTACCCCTCCATCCTATATGTTAACCATATTTTGTTCTTGCGTAATCTAGCCAATATAAGGTTTCCACATGTACAGAAACCCAAGGAGAAAAATAATAGTATAATACTTTATTTTCAGTCTCATAATTCAATCAAATTAACATTTAGCATAATGTTGTCTGAAACGTAACTTGGATATACAAATATATAACTAGTTGTGTTTTTTAATAAAGAATAATCTCACACTTAGAGTGGCTCAAGGATGAATAGATGGTGGCAGACTGCATATTTTGCACTTTAACAAAGGATGCCAGAGAAGAATGAAATGAAGAAAAAGGATAAGGAAACTAATAGTGTAGCTCATTTAAAGCAGTCAGATAGTTGTAATTGAAGCCTATTTTTATACATTGAGAGATGTATTGTTATTGTCGCTTCATTTCTTACTTCTTTCTAGTCTGTTCAATTTTACTGGCTTGTACTGCTCTTCTGTGATCATTTCTGGTTTGAGCAGGGTTGATAAGGGCCGCAGAGGTTCATTACAGTTTGTCACAGGCAGCAGACATCATGTCCTCCATCCTACACTCTAATCCTTTGCATGTAAATCTCTGACCATGGAGGTCTCCAGGCAACAGCGCTGACTTCCAGAAAGGAAGTTGTATTTCAGATATCCAGTGTGCTATAGCTGAGGAGAAATTCCCCATGTTTCCAATGTAACAATTGTCAAAGGGGAATATTTGAACTGGGGGGGATTTAAAAATTTGCAGTTGATTATCGTATGATTTGTTTGAAGCATAAACCTCACTGTTGCATTACTCATGAATAATATTGGGTTAGATACAGATAGGGATAATACGTTTGTAAGTTTTTGGGTTTTTCGTGAATCATTTTGTTGTTAAAAATATTACGTTGGCATAATAGCTTAAACAAATTGTTCACAGTACATATAATTAACAATATATTTATAGAATAACAGTTATTTTACACTGATAAAATACATTTACATTTATGCATTTGGCAGACGCTTTTGTCCAAAGCGACTTACATTAGGGGAGAGACAATATGCAATTTGTTACACCGTCAAAGTCTAAATAATAAATAAATAAATAGTAAAAATAATAAGATATAAAAAAATAATAATAAGATATATATCACACACATAATAAGATATAAAAAAATAATAAGATATACATCACACACGCACACACGCGCACACACACACACACACAATTTATTCAGCATTATTCATGCCACAATTGATCCACAGAATGGCGATGGAGACAAGGTGATCATCTCCATTTTGCTGTCTTTTTCTGAGCACACTTGGCTCTGCAAACTGATTGATGGTTTAGTGTTTTGCTGGAGGTGGGGAATTTAAAATATTAAATTTTAAATTAAATGTTGATCAAGCAGCTGAAGATGTGGTTAGGCGCTTCCCCATTCACCATAAATATTTGGGAGGTGCATTATAACGATCTTTGTAATCAATCAATCAAGTTTTTATATAGCGCTTCTTTAGCAATTGCTTTCAAAGGAGCTTCACAAAGTCCTCGTGAGGATCAGGTGGAGTAAACAGGAGTTCCTAAAAAAATATCTCTTTCAACTTTGAACAGACCATGCCATCAGTAAATAAAATAATATTTATCCATTTTAGTTTTTTTCACTGTTCATTTACTCTGATGATGCACATGGGTCCAAGCCAGATACTTGGCATCGCTTTTTACATGCAAGTGCATCAATTTCTAGAGTCAGGCTCTGCGCAGAGGAACTCCTCAGGACTGAATGAAGGTGTTCATCGGTGAGATGACTCCTATGTGGTGTTTTGTTCATCTTCATTAACGAAAACAGTTGCTCGCACAGATATCTGCTCCCGTACATAGAGAGCATTTGCGCAGCTTGGGCACGGAGTTCGAGCAGTGTGTCAGGGAGGTAACGTGGAAACTGCGCAGCACCGACAGAGCCATATTTTGACTTGAGCGTGTCATGACACTGCAGCTCAATAAGCTCCATTTGGAGATTGCTTGGTGGGTTATTCAAATAGAGAAGCTGTTTTTAGGTCGGACGGAGTTCCCGATGCGGAGCAGTAAGCCCTTGCTAAGCTAAGCGATAGAGGAGAGTTTTCTCCGTGGTGTCCCTTTAAAAAAGTTTAATATGTAGTGCGTAAATTGTTAAAACTGACAAGAAAGACTGCTATAATACTGGTGAAATAATAATCATAATTAAATAATACAAAATTAAAAACGGCCACATAAAATGTCGACGTGCCGAAAGCTCGTCTGTGGGAGGAACGAGCACGTTTTTCACCAGTCCAAAACTATGAGGTGATTCAAAGATGTTTTTTAAGAAAAATATTGCATTTTCAAAGTTATTAACAGTGCAGACAGTATAGAAAGATTGAAATATTAATTCTAAGTGTTATTACAAGGGCATAACATTGGGCCTTTAATATGGATATGTATAACCAGTGAAAAAAAAAGGGAATTATTTGTTAAAACACCACTGTCCACTCTCTGGACAATCAGTCCATGAATGAATACAGCTAAAATTTGTACTGTTGTATCATTTGAAGATTTTATATATGGTGGCCACCGCTTGACTGTCCTCAAGGCTGAGAATGATGTCAAAGTGGGTGATGTGTAAATGAGGAGAGACGTGAAACTGAACTGATTCATTTTAGATCTGTGGAAATCATTGCCATTAACAGAGCCTTTCACTGAATAAAATTACAGCAAGACCTACAACTGCTTTAGAGACTAAGAACTCCCAAACCAGAAGCCTGGCTGTAGCCAAAGGGCACAATCATTGGAGTTTGGGGAAATCTTGAATTAATGGGGTTATTTTATGCTATTTTTATACAAAAACCTCTTTTCACCAGAACGTGTTTTGTTTGTATAGCTTTGGAAAAGTATACACAAGTGAAAAGTTTTACAGAGAGCTGCATGATAAGTAAGATTTTTATATTCAACTGAGTCTAAGAGTAGTTGCAAAGCTGGAGACAATTGTAATGATGTTCTGTTTAATCGAATATAGTTTTTTTTCTCTCTTTCATGCTTCACTGTTCTGAAGATCATAGTGGGTGCATAAAGTCTGAAGTTAAATTGTTTTTGTAAAAATAAAATGTGCCATGACCCCTGAAACACCTTTAAAATGTACTGTTTTTTTCTTTTGCATTTTATTTCACTGTTTTTATGGAGATTTTTTTTGTGTGCATTTTCATCTTCAGACAGATATCATAACACCAAGAGTCACTGACTGAACAATTTATGTGCAATTGTTCTGAATGCAAATGCAACCTGGGCAATTTTTTGTGATCATTCCAAGCGCAGTGTTTACACTTTTGTTGAAAATCAGCATAGATATAGCTTACTTAACGTTCTCCACATTTTAAATTGTGTTTTAACATCGCAAATAATACTCTTCAGCTCTAAATGATCTGTTAAGTTCCAGTAAACAGTGAAAGTGTATTTCTTGCCAAAGCCATAGTCTTAGTGTGAGGAATGCAAACATTGACTGGGATGTGATCAGCAAACTTGAACGTTCCAGCAAAGATATATGCACATAATCTGCATTCATGTTGGCCATCTTGACACCATCTTACCATTTCTTTCCCAGAAAAGATTGTTTGCTCTCTGGGTGACATGTTTACTTTTGCATTTTCATCAGTCGTACAGCAATAGATTGAATCTTTGGATGTCGAATCTTGAACTTCCTGTCATGAGATAAGATGCACACAATCAAGAGTAATGTGATTGAAAAAGTTCATACTTTTTGCAATAGTTTTGATGTGATTCAGGAATTTAATGACTTATAAACATACTGTTATTATAATTTATGTAATTTTGGACAGTGAACAAAAAGTGCATGACTAGAATGAATAAAAAAATATGTACAGTTTTAGATATATTTTTTAAGTTGCTAGATAATTTACACCTTCCACTAAGTAACAAACAGTTTTTTATTAATAGTTTCAGTTTTAAATAACAAGACAAACTAAAGCTTTGCTAGCATCATGTTATCTCTAGAAGCTGCTATGGTCATGTTATGTGATATCATTACATACCACCTATAGCATCTACGTTCCATTATTGGCCCCTCCCCTCTGCTAGGTTAAATCGTTTTTTAAATTTCTTTCTGAAATTAATCCTCAAAATTCAGATACAAAAAGTAATTTTGATCCCAAAAATATAAGGACTTGATAGCGAAGGACAGAGTTTGGGTTTTTATCTATTAATGAGAACTCGAGAAAACTCCATGTTAACTTTATATAAAGTTAGAACAGAATTTTTAATCAGTGGAAATGGATGAATACAGTTTATTTAAGTGGAACATTGCATATCAAATGTAAACGCATCTACATTTTTATTTGCTGAATTGTTTTTAATAATGTAACTTTATCAATAATATTTTCATTTTTTATGGACAAAAGTATTTTATTTAATGTGTCCCATCAGGCTTTCACAACAATGTCCACAATATGCTATAATAAGTAATGAATGTAAAATAAAAGTTAAATTTAATCAGAAAAACTTTTAAGTATGTAAAAGCTTTAAACAAAGAAATAACTTCAAAGCAATAACTTGTTATACGTGTTTAATGAAGAAATGTAGTAAGTTATTTACGGAGCATGCTCGAAATCGAAGTCTTGCATTGTATGCTAATGTGCTGTTTATCTGGTTAAAAAAATTCACTTCTTTTTTGACTGCTGCACATTTTCTCTACCTTTAAAAAAAAAATCAACTCCTCTGTTCCTTCACTTGCTCTCACCAGTTTCTGACTAATATTCCAAGCGATGTTTGTGTTTATAGTGCGCGCATGAAACTTCTCTCAGTGAAGACTCGAATTCATGCAGAAGCACATAGCCTCGTCATATGACATGATTTCAACCAATCAGGTGCGTTGAATTGTGAACACGAGAGAAAGAGAGACAGACAGACAGAAAGAGACAGAGAGAGAAATGGCTTTCCAGATTAGTGAGCGGGTTCTCGTCGTTTAATACAAAGAGTCAGCTCAATGGAACCGTTTCTTTCATGACCGACACATCACTAATACCCAGAGGTCAACTTTGAAAATGATCACACAATAATAATATTTTGCTAACCGCCCACCACTAGTATGTAGGTAGATATATATGTTATCCCTTTTAATTGAAATATTATAAAACAAGAATTTTTATATATTTAAAACTGAATTTTCCATAATTTTACAGAACATATTCTGTGATAGACTTGTGTGTCATTTGCTGTTCTTTCCTCTCTTCACCTGTCTGTGTTCACGCTCATTCCCTTCACGAGCAGCTCTATTTAGGCTTCTATTTAGCCTGAGCGTTTCACTGCCAGTGTGCGAATGATTTCTCGAACAAGTGGTTTCTCTAGTTGCCGTTTCATACCTGTATTTGCTCAAACTCAGTGTCTCTTGTGCCGTCCAGAATTAGCCCTGTCTTGTGGTGTCTGAGGAGAAAGGACCGGTCTTGTGGTCGCCAAGAGGCTGACAGTTGACGCCCGGAGCTGCGTTTCCATCTACGAGCTTTTCTTTTCTATTCCTTAAGTTTGGACTCTGTCTCCCGTCTCATCTACACTTAGTTTTTCCCTACATGTTTGAGTAGTGCCTTTTGTTTGCCCTTGAAAAAAATCTCCACGCATCAACTCCGCTGCATCTGGGTCCTCCTTCTCATACCATCACATATTTGCTTTTTAATGTTAGACACATTTCTGCATCAATATATAATTTAGCCAGCTCATTTGCCTAAAGTGAGTGTATTGAAGTGATTATGTACTTGATTGGGAAAATAACACCTTCCCTGAAATAAAGTAAGTTGGCTTTTTGATTGCTCTATCCTCTCAAGGCTCTCTTTCTTCCTTCCTCCCTCCCTCCAGGTCATCAACATATGGGACATTTAAACAAGGCTAGTGGCTTACTTCCTAAAGTGTTCAGTTCAGTATTGGAATTTAAACATAGATCAAATCGCGACAGAAGATTATATGAAAGACTCTTGAGTTGAAAGTGTAGTTTTTGGATTTCAGTAATGCACAAATGTTACTGAAAAATGTGAACTTGCTCAAAGCGTGTGTATGTGTTATGTTTCCACAGACACACTGCTTGTCTAAATCTTTAAAAGAGCCCTTATGCTTTCTGCGATGGTGACTAGAACAGTCATTAGTTTCAGCAACAGCAGGGAAATGAGCTTCATGCGTATTTTATGCACGAGAACAATGTAGGAGGATGTTCTATTTGTCTCTGCTCTTGACCTTCAAAGCTTTCTGATTTTTGAGCTTTTTACTATTCCTTTAACATCCAATAATGTAACTCTCGACCTTGACTTGTTGCAACAAGAGCCTTTCCACTTGGGATCGAGAGCTTTTGACGCTGGCCTTTAAATGTAGAAATACCTTTGGTATAGCTTTGCTGCAGTTACACTTTTACAGGATAAAGGTGATTCATGGACTAAAAGTGCTTAACTTGCACCTCAGAGAAGTTCAAGATGAACAATTGAAATGATGAAATTAATAAGTGAGTTTTGTTTTTGGCTGATCATTAGAATATGAAACTAACACTGCACAATCTGTGTTGGATTTGTTTTGGAAAATTTGTGCTAATTTTTTATTAACCTAATCAAGTAAATACAACAAAAAGGTTAGTAAAATTAATCAAAATAAACTATTTACAGAATTCAAGGAGATATGAAATGTGTCCAAAATGTATGAAAGCTGATTTAAGTGCAAAAAAAGTGCATTCTGAAACATTTTGAGGGATTGTACCGATGCTCCACTGAGGCATGTGAACAGTGGTTTACAGTTATACTTTCATAAGGATATCAAAGTGTGTATGCTCATTTCAAGTTCAGACACAATGGGCCTGAGCTTAACTATGTTTTTCAGTTTAAAGAAAAATAAATTTGCACCAGAGACTTCCAAGGATGCATAGCTTTCACGATTGAAGAACGTCCAGTAGACTATAGAAAATTGAGAATTTAAGGTACTGTATTAACTTCCAACTTCAAGTGAGATTGGTGTGCTACAGTAATCATAGTTTCCCATTACAGTTGAAAAAAAAACTTTATATATATATATATATATATTATATATTATCTATATCTATATATATATATCTATATATATATATATATATATATATATATATATATATATCTATGAATCTATCTCTATCTATATATCTATCTATCTATCTCCTATCTTATATATCTATCTATCTCTATCTATCATCTCTATCTCTCTCTCTACTATCTCTATCTCATATCTCCTCTCTCTCTCTCTCTCTCTCCTCCTCTCTCTCTCTCTATCTCTCTCTCTCTCTCTCTCTCTCCTCTCTCTCTCTCTATCTCTCTCTCTCTCTCTCTCTCTCTCTCTCTCTCTCTCTTCCCTCTCGCTCTCCCCTCCTCTGTCCTCTCTCTCTCTCTCTCTCTCTCTCTCTCTCTCCTCTCTCGAATATATATATATATATAATATATATATATATATATATAATTAGGTACATCATGCAACTGAGGAGGGGGCTTTGTACAAGTGCTGGACATATAATCAGAGTATCATGAAAACATGTAAAAGTAAAACATATATTATATTAATAATAGACAATATTATGTATTTTAATTGTTAATTCATTTCATTTTGATAAATACAACTGAAAACAGATTAAAACCCTAAATCCAGTATCTATGAAATGTATGGTATCGTGAAAAGTCCAATATTGAACCTAGTAGCACAATCTAATAAGCTAATTAACTCAAAACATCAGTAGATGCAATAGGATTAAGCACACTCTGGGGAGGATTGTGAAACAAAACTTACTCAAATATATGTGGGAGATTCACAAAGAGTAGACTGCAGCTGAAGGCAGTCCTTTAAGAACCGCAATAGGTTTGCAACTAACAATTATTTTGATAATCGTTTAGTTGGCCTTTTTTCGATTAATCGATTAATCTGATAAAAATCTAGCCACAGGGGTTTCTAGCCAGTGACTTCTGTGCCGGTCCCAAGCCCGGATAAATAGAGAGGGTTGCGTCAGGAAGGGCATCCGGCGTAAAACATGCCAAAACCAAATATGCAAGTAATCAATTCAATTTCCATACCGGATCGGTCGAGGCCCGGGTTAACAACGACCGCCACCGGTGCTGTTGACCTACAGGGTGCCGGTGGAAATTGGACTACTGTTGGTCAAAGAAGGAGAGGAGGGAGAAGGATTCGTAGGCAGAGAGAGAAGAGGAAAGGCAAGAGTATAGGTCTGAGAATAGGGACTCTCAACATTGGTACAATGACCGGGAAAGGTAGAGAGCTGGCGGACATGATGGAGAGAAGGAAGGTAGATATTCTGTGTGTGCAGGAGACCAGGTGGAAGGGTAGCAAAGCGCGTAGTATTGGAGGGGGATACAAACTGTTTTACTATGGTGAGGATAGGAAGAGAAATGGGGTAGGAGTGATCCTGAAGGAGGAGTTTGTGAGGAATGTTTTAGAGGTGAAAAGAGTGTCTGACAGGGTGATCAGTTTGAAGTTAGAGATTGAAGGGGTGATGTTGAATGTAGTGAGTGGTTATGCTCCACAAGTAGGCTGTAAGCTGGAAGAAAAGGAGAGATTCTGGAGTGAGTTAGATGAGGTGATGGAGAGTATTCCCAGAGGGGAGAGAGTAGTGGTGGGAGCAGAAGAGGGAGGAACATAGAGTTACCTACAAGAGTGGTGGTAGGAGTACGCAGGTGGACTACATCCTAAGTAGACGAGCCAATCTGAGAGAGATCACTGACTGCAAAGTAGTGGTAGGAGAGAGTGTAGCCAGACAGCATCGGATGGTGATGTGTAGGATGTTTCTGGTGGTCAGGAAGAAGAGGGGAGAAAAGATGGAGAAGAAGACCAAGTGGTGGAAGTTGAAAAAGGAAGACGGTTGTGAGGAATTCAGACAGAAGCTGAGACAGGCTTTGGGTGGTCAGGAAGAGCTTCCAGAGGACTGGGAAACTACAGCAAAAGTGATCAGGGAGACAGGTAGGAAGGTGCTAGGTGTGTCAGCAGGAAGAAGGAAAGAAGATAAGGAAACATGGTGGTGGAATGAGGAAGTACAGGACATCATCCAGAGGAAGAGGCATCCAAAAGAAGTGGGACATCGAGAGGACTGAAGAAAGTAGACAGGACTACAAGGAATCACAGCGCAGGGTGAAGAGGGAGGTGGCAAAGGCCAAACAGAAGGCATATGATGAATTGTATGCCAGGTTAGACACGAGGGAAGGTGAGAAGGAATTGTACAGATTAGCGAGACAGAGAGACAGAGCTGGGAAGGATGTGCAACAGATAAGGGTGATTAAAGATAGAGATGGAAGGGTTCTAACAAGTGAGGAGAGTGTGCAGAGAAGATGGAAGGAGTATTTTGAGGAGTTGATGAATGAGGAGAATGAGAGGGAAAGAAGAGGGGAAGAGGTGAACATTGTAGAGCAGGAAGTTGAAAGGATTAGAAAGGATGAGGTGAGGAAGGCTCTGAGGAGAATGAAGAGTGGAAAGGCTGTTGGTCCAGATGACATCCCTGTGGAGGTGTGGAAGTGTCTAGGAGAGACAGCAGTGGAGTTCCTATCTAGGTTATTCAACAGGATTCTAGAGAGTGAGAAGATGCCTGAGGAATGGAGGAGAAGTGTTCTAGTGCCAATCTTTAAGAACAAGGGTGATGTGCAGAGTTGTAACAACTACAGAGGTATAAAGTTGATGAGCCACACAATGAAACTCTGGGAAAGAGTAGTGGAAGCTAGGCTAAGAAGGGAAGTGGATATTTGCGAGGTATTTGGGTTCAACAGTCCAGTGCGATGGGAAGTGTGGAAAAGAGGTGAAGAGGCGAGTGCAGGCAGGTTGGAGTGGGTGGAGAAAAGTTTCAGGGGTGTTGTGTGACAGAACAGTGTCAGCAAGAATCAAAGGAAAGGTGTACAGAACAGTAGTGAGACCAGCTATGATGTATGGGTTAGAGACTGTAGCAGTGAGGAAGAGACATGAGGCAGAGATGGAAGTAGCAGAGATGAGGATGTTGAGGTTCAGTTTAGGAGTGACAAGGATGGACAAGATTAGGAACGAGCACATCAGAGGAACAGCTCAGGTTGGTTGTTTTGGAGACAAAGTCAGAGAAAGCAGATTGAGATGGTTTGGACATGTGCAGAGAAGGGATAGCAGTTATATTGGTAGAAGGATGTTGGAGATGGAGCTGCCAGGCTAGAGTGCAAGAGGAAGGCCAAAGACAAGTTATATGGGGGTGCTGAAGGAGAACATGAAGGTAATTGGTGCAAGAGTAGAGGATACTGAGGCCAGAGTTAGGTGGAAACAGATGATTTGCTGTGGCGACCCCTAAACTGGGAACAGCCGAAAGAAGAAGAAGAAGAAGAAGAAGAAGAAGAAGAAGAAGATTAATCTGATAAAATTAATTAATTTTTTTATTTTATGTTTTACTTATAACTATATAAAACCATAAATCAGGGTATTATTTATGTATAGAAGTAAAATTTTACACAGGTAAAAACTACAAATAGAGTTGAATGATACTTAAATGAAACCTTAAATGAAAAGCAAAGTTTGTTCTTGAACTGTAAACCTTCTCACAATATAAATAAATAAATGAATAACTAAATAAAGTGCAAAACACTTGCTAAACAATTAATTTTGAAAGCAAATTTGGTAGCTAACAAGTTAACTTTGTAGCTATAAAAAAACTCTAGAAATAAAAAAGTGAATATTCTTTATTAAAATGAAAGGCAATAATAATTTTAATTGTTGTACAAATTAACTGTTACTTGCATTCCCTGAAATCCACAACAATTACTAAATGTAATATTCTACTGTTATTCGCACTGTTTAATTTAAGCTAATTTAGAGTAGTACAATTGAACTAATCACTATTGCGCAGAGTAATTCTAGCGAGTTGCAAGTGAGCTAGTGAAGTGAAAGAGCTGCTTGCACAAATACTTCTGCGTTCTGTCCAGAACAGCGCAGGTCCTTCTGGTTAGAGCAAAGTCTAAGACCTCGGCTTTGTTTTACGCTCGCTCTCTGCGGGAAATTCCAAAAATTGGTGTTTTGGCTCTTTGTTATCTGTTTAACATACTCAACGAGCTACAAATCTGTTTGAGCAGAAATAATAATTTTTAGAGATCGCACAAAAATAAATTGCTGTCAATGTACGAGCAGCTGTGTTGCTGTGAGGTGCGAGCGAGTAGATATGAGGTGCGTGCAGGTTTAGAAAAAGCTTGCAATTTGTTTTTTGTACACCCATACCTGTTTCATTCATCTTCATGTCAGCTTTCTTCCCTTTCAGGGTCGCCACAGCGGAATGAACTGCTTTATGTGGCAGATGCCCTTCCAGCCGCAATCCAGAAACATTCACACACACATTCGTTCTTACTCAATTCACTTAAACCGGATGTCTTTGGACTTGTGGGGAAACCGGAGCACCCGGAGAAAACCCACACAATCACGAGGAGAACATGCAAACTTCACACAGAAATGCCACCTGCCCCAGCCAAGCCTAGAACCAGCGACCTTCTTGATGTTAGACGACCGTGCTACCCACTGAGCCACCGTGACGCTGCGGACCTGTTTCTGCTCGTGCAAATTTGAATGATTATCCAAAATACATGATCTATTTAAAGCACAGATTTGCCGCTATAGGAGACAGCCATGGGAGCGCCTGCAAAGAGGCCACCTTCTCTTTCTTCTGCGATCTCTGAAGAGTTGTGGAAGTAGCCCATAAATCTAGAGAGCGAATGTCCCGAAGTTAGCAAACAGTTTAAGCAAACGCACTTAAACAATACAAAAATTACCCAAAGCGATATAAGACAAACACACAAGACAAAGTTACACAGCGGTCATCTTTTCACCTCAAAAGAAAGAAAAGGTTTATCTGTTTCTAAGGCTAAATATTGTTAAGTTCTTGATGGAGCAGGAGTGGTGTCCGCAAGTATGGTGGTTCGATCCCCGCTAGGGTCATTCTGCTGTTGTGGCTCTGGGCAAGCTACTTCACCCACATTGCCCAGCATGGATGAGTGTGACTGGTGGTGTTGTTTGGTGGTGTTCAGGAGGCTGTAGGCACGGATTGGCAGCCACGTCCTGTCAGACTACCAGCTGAGGGCTACCAAAGTAGCTTATCACCACCAGAGTGTGATTGTGAAGTGAATGAATAATGGTCTGAAAATTGTTAAGCGTTTTTGATGGTCTAGAAAAGTGCAATATATTTTTATTATTATTATTTGACAAAACTTATTGTATACATGCTGTTGACAATACTATTGAAATTATGTCAAACAAGGACAACCCCATTCACATTTACTCATAACTCCACTTACTTACCAACATTTTACAACATTTTAACAGCATTTGTGGTCTGGTGGATAAGGAGATCGATTTATGGTCTGAAGGTCCTGGATTCTATCCCCAGATCCACCAAGTTGAAGTTGGTGTGAGCGATGAAATACTTGCTCTCCCATCATCAACAACTACAGCTGTGGAGCCCTTGAGCAAGGCACCAGTTCCCCGACTGCTCCCCGGGGGCCGCAGCCATGGCTCCCACTGCTCCGGGTGAGTGCTCACTGTGTGTTTGTTCACTGCTGTGTGTGTGTGTACACTGGGATGGGTTACATGCAGAGCACAAATTCCAGGTATGAGTCACTCCATATCTAGTCACTTTCACTTTGACTTTTCTTTGAAACAGTTTGGGCAGCTAAGAGCATCCTATTCTTGTTCGAAAGTTACGTTTAGTTCAGCTAAGAGTATCCTACTCTTGTTCAAAAGTTAAATTTAGTTCAGCTAAGAGAATCCTATTCTATTGTTCAAAAGTTAAATTTAGTTCAGCTATGAGTAGCCTACTCTTGTTTGAAGGTAATTTAACAGAGAGATCGTTCGGGATTAAAAGTTTTTGAGAAGAGAGGAGTAGATACAAGAGAGACACATCTCTCTTTTCTCTCGACGAAGGCAGTCGCATCTCTCTCTCTCTCTCTCTCTCTCTCTCTCTGATCACAGGGTTTCCCTAACCATTAATAGCGGTCAGGGAAAACCCAACCAAGCTGACCAGGTGAGGCCGTCCGCAGAGCAGTCAGTAATCAGACAGTTGGTATATACCACAAGATGGACGAGAACCGGAGGACACTGGCAGTTGTGCAGCAGGTTTTGACCAAAATGGAGGCCAGTGATGGACATTGTGGACAGATCTCGAACCAAATTCAATCTTCTTATGGCTCCCCATTTCTCCAGGACAGCCTTGGCTAGGCTGATGCTGGAGCCAAAATAACTTCTCCCGGAGAAAACAAGATATCGAGATGCTCTGAACTCCTCAAGGACACTACCACCTTCTGTGCTTTCACCCCAGTCTGAGCGGGCGGGGTTCGTTGAAAGCGCTCTTATAGCGCTGTTCCGAATGTCTCTTGTAAATGTGTTGAATGTGCTTGTTGCTATAGCTTTTTTTCTCCCCTAACCTCACACTGATCTGACTGAAGTACAGTGTGAGAAGGGCATTTATTTTTCAGCCAACTTTCCTGTTGTATATTTCCTTATTTTCATTTGCAATCTCACTGACCTGTCTGCTCCCGTGTAATGTGTTGTATCCACATTACAATTTCGCTGCATTTAACTGTGTATTGACGAATAAAAACCTTATTCTATTCTAGCTAGTCTAAGAAGCAGAGACGTAAGAATTATCAGTTAGAGTAATGCTTGACAGACATAGACATGGCAGAGCCGCATTATTCAGCTCCTGCTTAAACTGCAAAAGTAAATTGCAGGGTATAAACATTCAAAGCACACAATTTATGTTCTTATACTTACTTATACTTATACATATTGTACATCCAGAGTGGTATATTTACAGCTCAGTCTACGTTGTCCAAACACAGTTTCCGTTTGTTTCCAAAACTGAATTTGCATTGCTAACTCGAGAGTTTTCATTATGTGCCTATTATAATCATCAAAGTTAAGTGAGTTAAATATACAATATATAACTTGTTGGATATAATTAGTGAAAGCAATTAATATATCCATGATATTGGAATTATATGACCAGCATCTGTGTGCACTTTTGCTAATATGTTTTAAATCGAGTCGTATGGACGCTCATGTAGAAAATACGGCATGAAGATGTTCTTTTAACTCTCAGCACACTCCTCCTCTAGAGGATCAGAAGAGCATTAGCCATTCTGACCCTCATTTTCCCCCTCTGCCATACACCTACACTCTGTCAAAGCCTGCTGTTGTGGAATGTGGTCAGAGTTCACATCTAACCTTTAACAAGATGAGACTGTGAGTGACCTGAGTTGGATGATGGACTTCGCTGAGTTTCTCCATGAAATACCAACACTGTCTGCGGCATTATTCAACTCAATGACAGCTCGCATTCCACAGAGGCACTGACTGGGCTCTCAGAGCTTTGATGATACCCCACAATGTGATGTGGCTTGTGTTAGCATCAGCACTTTGTGGTGTGATGTTGCTGTGTTTTTTCTCCTGCTCTCCTCGCATCCCTTCATCTGCTGCAATCCTCAGAGGATTTGATATTTGACTCGAGGCGATTCATTATTTGCTGTTTGTCAAAATCTCACCTTGCATTACTTTTTTTAAGTAGCAGGAGATAATGAAGTCTGATAGCATATGATTTGCTCTTTATGTGTTTCAAATTACACATTTAGCTAAAGCAGTGCATGCTGAGTTTGATTTTTCACAGTTCAGCTCATGTGAATTGGATTGTATTTGAGGTTATGCTGTAGGTAACAGTTTTCCTTTTATATGATTCATAAAAAAATTGCTTATATATATATATATATATATATATATATATATATATATATATATATATATATATATATATATGCAATGCTTTTGTTTATACACTAACACACCAATAGTGAGTTGAAATAAATAATGTTTTAATTACATTCATGTGGAAGGCAGAAAATTTTATACAAAGGTACAGTATTTACATTGCAATGAAAAAGCATATTTAGTCATGTGTTAGTTTATTCATACATTTAAGTAACAAAAATAAGAAATGTTAATTAGAATTAAAATGTAAATAGAAATATACAATATTTCTGGTGTAGCTCATATTCTATTGACTGAGCAACATGAAACATGATATATCACAGTATGCACTCTGATTAAAAAGTAATCTGTTTTGAACTGAAATGCAGAATAAAATGAAGAATAAACAAAATCATATGGAATGGCAAGTGGCTATTTCAACTCCCTATAGTAAGAAACAATAGCCAATGCACTTAGATGTGAGGTAAACACTCTCGATCACATTGTCAATGCACTGCACCATTAATACATAAGCAAGTTTAGTAAGATCCCCATAAAAAAGTTCTCTAAAGATCTAAAAGTATGCACTTGAGAAACACTGTCAGCTGCCTCTGTGTCCTGTATCAAGTGGAGTGGCAGTACAGTGTGTAGAATTCACATTCGGTTGCTGTACAAATAAAATACTTAAAATAGTGCTGTGTTGTTATTTCAAACTAAAGTATAGAAATGTAATTACAATGAGAAATATTTGTGATTGATGTAATATGTTATGTATGTCGTGAGCTTGATCTTTAGTACCTCAAAATTGAAGGTGGAGTGAGTAATGAAAGACTTGCTCTCCATCTTCAACAACCACAGCTGCGGTACCCTCGAGCAAGGCACCAGTTCCCCGACTGCTCCCCGGGCCCCGAAGCAATGGCCCCCACTGCTCCGGGTGTGTGTTCACTGTGTGTTTGTTCACTGTTTTGTGTGTGTGTGTGTGTGTGTGTGTGTGTGTGTGTGTACACTGGGAGGGGTTAAATGTGCAAACTGGGTGTGGGTCACTCGATATCTGACCAATTGGTCACTTTCAGTAATAGGGCTTGGATTTAAATAATAATAATAATAATAACAAAAACAACAATAATAATTAAATAATAATAACACCAGTAGTAGTATGTTAATGAAATTAAGCAATACAAAATGTATTCTGTGAAAATATAAATGTGCAAACCAAAATATATTTTAAATTACATTGTAATTGAGCACACAATTGCTGATAAAACTCAAGAGAATGAGGATGTAAAAAATTATTTCAGAGGAGGAAATATAACGGTAACTCACTGGTAACAGAACCACTTCCATCTTCTTCTTCTTTCGGCTGTTCCCAGTTTAGGGGTCGCCACAGCAAATCATCTGTTTCCACCTAACTCTGGCCTCAGTATCCTCTACTCTTGCACCAATTACCTTCATGTCCTCTGTTACGACCCCAAAATGGTGGTGGTGTCTAGGGTCAGGGTGTAACAAAAAGGTGGAGGAACAGAAATGAAAACGGGAACAACAGGACACAAACAATAACTTGACAAATCAAATGTGCTTTAATTAACAGAACTGGTGTTGCCAATGGTAAAATAAATCACATACAAATACACACACTCCAGGGGCAGAGACTAAGGGACGCCAGGTAAAACAAAACATAAACTAACTAGAAAGTGCAGACAATTCTAAGCTAACTAATTAACATACACAAAGCTAGAACTAATCTACACTAACTAGAAAGTTATACAATAAACAAACCTGGCGCACACCGCTAAACTAGTGTGTATAACAGAAATAATCCTACATGCAGAATGTATGTCACCTGACATTCTAAGCTGTCTCTGAGACCCTGGAAGTCAGAAGACAACGAACGTGACACACCGGGTAGGTAACAGAAGTGAACTGAAATGGCAACATAAACGAAAGCAAACACAGGGAGCAAGGACAAACAAAACGGGCGGCAACCGAGTGGAGCCACTCTCTCCACGCCGCGTGAGCTAAGGACTCCGCAGAGCCCTCGCTCCTCAAATGGCAACATACGGAAGGAAACAAAAAGGGAGCAAGGACAAACAAAACGGGCGGCAACCGAGTGGAGCCACTCTCTCCACGCCGCGTGAGCTAAGGACTCCGCAGAGCCCTCGCTGCTGTACAGGTGTCGGCGCGTTCCTTTTCAACTCCAGCTGCCGCCGCTGATTCGCAAACGAGCCGAAGTGGTCCGCCTCCTCGCTGGTGATCAGCGTCCCAACTGGCGAATCAGGGGACAGCTGGAGTCACCTGCAGGAATAAGCAAAAGCGTGCACGGGCGCGCGCACAAGCAGGCGACAGAAAATAAAAGGGAAACGCTGCAAAACGGCCAGGGCCGTAACACTCCCCCCCTTAAAAATCAACCTTCCAAATTAAACATCCTATTGGAAGGTTGAACTAAAAGAGACAGAACTTAATGTGCTTAAAAGGTGTCCAAATGAATATAAACTCCACAAGAATAAACAAATGAACACACACACACAAATAGACTTACACAGTGGTGCTAAGACCGCAATACAAAGTACTTCCCATCAATGGCAAGCACGCTAGTCTTTACCAGAAGCACCACAACACAAAACAATGGTGCTAGGACCTTCACCGAATGTGCTCAACGAAACCTCATTACCAAGGTTAGCACATAGGCCCTGAACGAAGCACCAATTAACTGAAAATCAAGGGAGAAAATAACTAAAGAACACAAGTGAACCAAAAAGATGCTAGGACCTCAAACGAATGTGCTTCAGCAAAACCTCACTGAGGCTAGCACATAGGTCCTGAACAAAAGCACCCATAAATAATTGGTCCAGACACAAAAAAAAACGAAGTGCTCAAACTAAATGAATGTCTGCTGAAAACATAGTGGCAATTCTCTCCCACACCACAAGTCAGGAGCTGAGAACAAAGGAAATGCCACAAACAAAGCAGACAAGCTCCCAAAACACAAAATAAAGCACACTGAACCCAAAGTTGCTCCACACAGACAAAACTGCTCTCCACCAATTTTGGGATCATTAAGAGATATCCCGGACAAGCCCCCACTTTGTTACGACCCCAAAATGGTGGTGGTGTCTAGGGTCAGGGTGTAACAAAAAGGTGGAGGAACAGAAATGAAAACGGGAACAACAGGACACAAACAATAACTTGACAAATCAAATGTGCTTTAATTAACAGAACTGGTGTTGCCAATGGTAAAATAAATCACATACAAATACACACACTCCAGGGGCAGAGACTAAGGGACGCCAGGTAAAACAAAACATAAACTAACTAGAAAGTGCAGACAATTCTAAGCTAACTAATTAACATACACAAAGCTAGAACTAATCTACACTAACTAGAAAGTTATACAATAAACAAACCTGGCGCACACCGCTAAACTAGTGTGTATAACAGAAATAATCCTACGTGCAGAATGTATGTCACCTGACATTCTAAGCTGTCTCTGAGACCCTGGAAGTCAGAAGACAACGAACGTGACACACCGGGTAGGTAACAGAAGTGAACTGAAATGGCAACATAAACGAAAGCAAACACAGGGAGCAAGGACAAACAAAGCGGTCGGCAACCGAGTGGAGCCACTCTCTCCACGCCGCGTGAGCTAAGGACTCCGCAGAGCCCTCGCTCCTCAAATGGCAACATACGGAAGGAAACAAAAAGGAAGCAAGGACAAACAAAACGGGCGGCAACCGAGTGGAGCCACTCGCTCCACGCCGCGTGAGCTAAGGACTCCGTAGAGCCCTCGCTGCTGTACAGGTGTCGGCGCGTTCCTTTTCAACTCCAGCTGCCGCCGCTGATTCGCAAACGAGCCGAAGTGGTCCGCCTCCTCGCTGGTGATCGGTGTCCCAACTGGCGAATCAGGGGACAGCTGGAGTCACCTGCAGGAATAAGCAAAAGCGCGCACGGGCGCGCGCACAAGCAGGCGACAGAAAATAAAAGGGAAACGCTGCAAAACGGCCAGGGCCGTAACATCCTCCTTCAGCACACCCATATAACTTGTCTTTGGCCTTCCTCTCGCCCTCTTGCCTGGCAGCTCCATCTCCAACATCCTTCTACCAATATAACTGCTATCCCTTCTCTGCACATGTCCAAACCATCTCAATCTGGCTTCTCTGACTTTGTCTCCAAAACAACCAACCTGAGCTGTTCCTCTGATGTGCTCGTTCCTAATCTTGTCCATCCTTGTCACTCCTAAACTGAACCTCAACATCCTCATCTCTGCTACTTCCATCTCTGCCTCGTGTCTCTTCCTCACTTCTACAGTCTCTAACCCATACATCATAGCTGGTCTCACTACTGTTCTGTACACCTTTCCTTTGATTCTTGCTGACACTCTTCTGTCACACAACACCCCTGACACTTTTCTCCACCCACTCCAACCTGCCTGCACTCGCCTCTTCACCTCTTTTCCACACTTCCCGTCGCACTGGACTGTTGACCCCAAATACCTAAACTCCTCCACCTTCTTGACCTCAGCCCCCTGTAACCTCACTGCTCTACTTCCCTCCCTCTCTTTCAAACACATATATTCTGTCTTACTACGACTGACTTTCATTCCTCTTCTTTCTAGAGCAGACCTCCAACTTTCCAGGTGTCCCTCCACCTGCTCTCTACTCTCACTACAGATTACAATGTCATCTGCAAACATCATTGTCCATGGAGATTCCTGTCTGACCTCATCTGTCAACCTGTCCATCACCATAGCAAACAAGAAGGGACTCAAAGCCGATCCTTGATGTAGCCCCACCTCCACCTTGAACTCCTCCGTCTGACCTGCAGCACATCTCACTGTTGTCATACTCCTCTCATACATATCCTGAACTACTCTGACGTACTTCTCTGCCACTCCTGACATCCTCATACAGGACCATAGCTCCTCTCTCTTGGCACCCTGTCATACGCTTTCTCTAAATCCACAAAGACGCAGTGCAGCTCCTTCTGACCATCTCTGTACTTCTCCATTAGCATTCTCAGAGCAAAAATTGCATCAGTAGTGCTCTTCCTGGGCATGAAGCTATACTGCTGCTCGCAAATATCCACTTCCCTTCTTAGCCTAGCTTCCACTGCTCTTTCCCAGAGTTTCATTGTGTGGCTCATCAACTTTATACCTCTGTAGTTGTTACAACTCTGCACATCACCCTTGTTCTTAAAGATTGGCACTAGGACACTTCTCCTCCGTTCCTCAGGCATCTTCTCACTCTCTAGAATCCTGTTGAATAACCTAGATAGGAACTCCACTGCTGTCTCTCCTAGACACTTCCACACCTCCACAGGGATGTCATCTGGACCAACAGCCTTTCCACTCTTCATTCTCCTCAGAGCCTTCCTCACCTCATCCTTTCTAATTATTTCAACTTTCTGTTCTACAATGTTCACCTCTTCCCCCCTTCTTTCCCTGTCATTCTCCTCATTCATCAACTCCTCAAAATACTCCTTCCATCTTCTCTGCACACTCTCCTCACTTGTTAGAACCCTTCCATCTCTATCTTTAATCACCCTTATCTGTTGCACATCCTTCCCATCTCTGTCTCTCTGTCTCGCTAATCTGTACAATTCCTTCTCACCTTCCCTCGTGTCTAACCTGGCATACAACTCATCATATGCCTTCTGTTTGGCCTTTGCCACCTCCCTCTTCACCCTGCGCTGTGATTCCTTGTAGTCCTGTCTACTTTCTTCAGTCCTCTCGATGTCCCACTTCTTTTTAGCTAGCCTCTTCCTCTGGATGATGTCCTGTACTTCCTCATTCCACCACCATGTTTCCTTATCTTCTTTCCTTCTTCCTGCTGACACACCTAGCACCTTCCTACCTGTCTCCCTGATCACTTTTGCTGTAGTTTCCCAGTCCTCTGGAAGCTCTTCCTGACCACCCAAAGCCTGTCTCAGCTTCTGTCTGAATTCCTCACAACCGTCTTCCTTTTTCAACTTCCACCACTTGGTCTTCTTTTCCATCTTTCCTCCCCTCTTCTTCCTGACCACCAGAAACATCCTACACATCACCATCCGATGCTGTCTGGCTACACTCTCTCCTACCACTACTTTGCAGTCAGTGATCTCTCTCAGATTGGCTCGTCTACTTAGGATGTAGTCCACCTGCGTACTCCTACCACCACTCTTGTAGGTAACTCTATGTTCCTCCCTCTTCTGGAAATACGTGTTAACTACAGCCATTTCCATCCTCTTGGCAAAGTCCACCACCATCTGTCCTTTTGGGGTCCTTTCCTTAACACCAAACCTGCCCATCACTTCCTCATCACCTCTGTTGCCCTCGCCCACATGACCGTTGAAGTCCAATGAGGATCTTGTTTCCACTGTAAGACCTGTAGTACATGAAAAGGCAGTTCAGATTCCCTACTGTTTATTTGAATGGAACTAAGACCACACTTTCCCTGGCATGTGCTTTCCTTCTTTGGAGGTTTGTGGGGATGTAAAAATGATGGTTAAGGGTTCCATAGTCCTCATAAATGCACTGGTAATGCTCAAAAACTTAGCATCGTTAGAGGTGGCAGACATTGACATAAGGCTCATACATTTTAAAATCTGTAAATGTTTTGTAAGGGTTGCCAGAGTTTGAGAAAATGCACATTAAAGCTCAACTTTCTAAAAAGTATGGTTAGGGTTGCTCAAATACATAAAAGTGATGGTTAGGGATTCAAACTATTTATTTGAAGCATACTGTTTATTTTGCAAAATGTTTTGTAAGTGGTTTTGATTTTATCATTAAATCTTAACCCTCAACTGATGTTTATTGTTGTTCATGTAAAATTATTAGATTTTTTAAACAAATCTAAAAAAAACATTAAAATAATATGATATGTTATGTACTTGCAGCCCAAAAAAGACTTCCAATCATTCTAAAACTGAAAGTTTGATTCAGAACTGATAAACAAACTGTTAAAAGCCAAAATTTTTTTTAAATACAAACCAATCACTACATTGTAGTGTACATTGGTTTTTGGTTCTTTGTTGTTAGGGTTGCAGCAGTTAATCAACTGAATAATCAAATAATCAAATATAGTCGATTACAAAAAATAATCAAATCGAAGCTTCATTTTAATAAAAAAAAACTAATTCCAGTTTGTAAAATTTCACATCCAGTTCATTTCAAGCATGGTTCAGCCAAAACACTGAAGACAAGCTCGCATTTACTCAATATGAACGTCAGATTGTAGAGCTTATAAATCTTATAAGGTTTAAGATGCCTACAGCAGATTTTTTTATTTTTTTCATTGACTGTGCTGTACAGAACAAAAGGATCACAGGAAAAGTTATAATCTATTAAAAAAACACATCTAATGTGCTTTTGAAAACGTTTTTCCCTTTGAAGAGAAATTAAATATATAATTATACTGTGTATAGAACAGGAGTCTAATCACTTTATTTAATGCTTTGACATTCTAAGTATTTATTATATTGTCAAAATAAAAAAATAAACATTCTCTTGAAATCTTTAATCAATTTTTTTTTGAGATTTCTGACAAATTCAAAACTTGTGTGCTCGTCTTTGTCAGGATGCAGTGCAACAGAAGATAAAAAACTGTAAGAGCTTACCCGCTTAATCGATCTATTACAGTGATAATCCATAACGGTAGCCCTAGTCAGTATTATATAAAACAATAGTGAGAACTTGTCCTCTTGTACCTTGCAGTAAGAATTGCAGATGAATCTCATGTGTACGACAAGATTTTTTTAATGAAAATGAGCTGGCCATAACTCAGCTGAATATTTCGAGGTGGCATAATTTGAGCTTAATCAATTATGCATGTGTGCTTGTGTAATGAATGTAAAAAGAGTTGCCCTATCATTCATAATCTGGAGAGAAAGGGAAATCTGAGTGCCTGGCTCGGCACTTACAGGGCCTGTGATACTCGAGCCTTGGGGGGGGCATAGGAAGGGATAAAGCACTCTCCTTTGTGCGTGCAGATTATAGCTCCAAATATAACACCTCGCACACTGATAACGCTGCTTCTAATGCACGTAACAATTGAGACAGTGACTCGAACTGACAGGTATTTAGATGCTTCAGCTACAATGATGACGGAAAAGGAAAACCAGAGACATGAGTTGTTAAAGCGTGGTTTCTTTCACAGAGCCACTAATTTGTTTTACTAGAAAATTGGCAGAGCAAAACAGAAGTGCTTGTGTATGTGTGAGCGTACACATTTGCTGTCACAACAAGCTAAATCTGCAATCGGGCTTCCTTGTCACGTAACCTTGAGGAAAAGGGAGAAAATGCTGGCATTTTCTGGTGACCTTCAATCAGAAAAGCTGTAAAATATTACAACCATTAGTATCCGACGTCAACAGACAAGGGCGAAAATGATACACGCATTGGGGGTGGTATATTATTGATGGTGTTTATAAGATCTCATGGGAAGTGTTATGAAATAGCCATTCCCTGTCACCGGCAGACATCGGTCATCGATTGGGAAGGGATCATGTGTCCTTCGATCACAAATGGGATTAAGGCGGTTGCCAGTTATTTGCAGCGTGTGTAACCATGTCAATAAAGCATTTTGTCACCTCGTCCCTGGTGTCATTGTAAACCTATTTAAAGCTGTTATTCCTGGAAAATGAGATAATTAGTTGTAAGTTGCTTAAGGGTGTGGGCTAAAGTGATTTTACATTAATCCTGCTTGCTCTCTGTGAAGTGAAGCACTTTAAATATCCTGTTAAAACACAGAGCAAGCCTCTGAACGGTGCTAAGATCATTAAGAGGAGGTTGTTACACTGATCAGAGGTTTACCACCAGAGGTCAAAAGGTCACAGCCCGCTGAATACTTTAATTGCAGACGGGTTCCAGTACGCTTTAAAGAAAAGAAAAAAAGATGGGTCCTGCTCAACATTAAAAATATTTCTTGCACAACAATAACTGTGTCAATTAAGACTTCAGTAGCCTGTAATTTACATGTTCATGTTATAATATGCTTAATTTTCTTAATATGCTAAATTTGTTCATTGTTACAGTCAGAGAATAAAGTTGGTTGTTCGAAAGTTAAAAACAGCTGTGATGGGAAAATGTAATCATTAATAGAGATATTATCATATAAAGGTTGATTAAATGAGTGTATGCGTACTGGAGTGGGCGAGCGAGAGATAGAAAGGCGGAAATGACGTAGCAGGGCCAGCTGCTTTTCTTGGGGATAAAGCTCCAGGAACAAATCTCTCCTGAGTTCTCTCCTGAGCTTTTTTTATCCACTCTTGCACATGTGTACGCGCTGAGTTAATTCCTGTACTGCTCTAAGATATGAATTTCTCATATTTGGGATTCTTTAATAAATAGCATGCTGTGTTCTGTGTCCCTGTCTCCAGAATCATAATTTCCATCTCACAACACATGATAATACTAGCAATACTACTATTGTGTGGAACAATGGGTAAGTATTGCTTAAGATAGTTGTTATCATTTTATTATGTATATTTTACAATAAGACAAAATTAGATTTTTAAAAAATATTATTAAATTAAATCCACATTTAGACTTATTATGCATTTTTGAGCTTGAAATATTAAACCTATTATTTAAATTGTATTGTGAATCATTTATGCCAACAACAACAAAAAAATAAAATAATTTTTATTAATAATTTTAAATAATTAAATAATATCTTGGGGAAAATAACTGAGTCAAAGTAAAGTAAAGGTTTTCTGTGAAATAAAGCTCCACATTATATCTGTTATAGATGGATGTCAAAAAACCTAATTCTGACAGTAATAACAGCATCAATAAACATACATCTTCACAACCAGTGACACATATTAAGATTACACATTTTTGGTTAAGGCTTCAATCTCAGGCACTTGTGTTAAATGTTGATTTACTGCTCATCTCGTTCTGTGTGAAAACATTTTCACTGTTATCTCAAGTTTTCCCTTATTTATTTCTAATATCTTAAATTCCTCATTTGCTCTGAACAATTATATGTTCGCATTTAAATATGCTATACTCAACGAATCATAAAACAACGCATCAAACTACTAATCACAGGTGACATATAAATAAAAAAAATACTAAAAAAACTTTACGATTAATTGTGATATATTTACTTTTGGGGGGCTTCCTTGACCAGGTCACCTCTCGGTCCCAGAGCCTTTACCTGGACGGCTCTCCCAATACACTTATCTCAGTTTCACCAAACTTGCTTTGACTTTCTGGGCTAATTCAATTACTGGTGAATTATTCATACGAACTGGTGAATTATACACTGGAGGGGGTTAAATGCAGAGCACAAATTCCAGGTATGGGTCACTTGATTCCGGGCCAACTGGTCACTTTCTTTCAAAACTTATTGCAGGGCTTGAATTTTTTCTGCACACTGTTGTATCAAACAAAACATTTAAGCTTCACACACCCTCTGACATTGAGTGGATTGAAATGATGTATGTAAACCCTGTAATACAGGCACTTTTGTTTTCTATAACCATCATTATTTATTTTTAAATCAATAAATCTTATTAACTATCCTATAGCATGTATTTCAGACCATGTTACCTTATGAATTTGAAATTGAGGTCATACTCAATCTTAGCTATTTAGTGTCACATACATTTAGCTTAAGTGGCCGGTTCTCATTTTTCATTTTTTTGTCTTGATAAACAGAGAGCAGTCAAATTAATAATGTTATTCTGTGTGTTAACTCTATGGTATTTAAAATTCCTTCCAGAAATAGAAGCTGCCCATGAGCTTACTAGTACAGAGGTGTGTAAGTGTGTTATATGCAGAGTGTTTTTATTAGGTTACTACAGCCTTCGTCCACCTGCTGAAATGGTCCTTCTCTTTTTACAGCTCTGCGTGAGAAAACTCAATTACTGACAGTGAGTAAATGGTCTTGTTAGTGTTATCCCAGAAATTCAGGTCATGCAGAGTGTGCAGAGACCTTTTATGGGGCGGGTGTTATTATATAGGGAAGGGAACATCTAATATTGCAGTACCACTATAATATATGGTAATTTAGAGGTCAGTCTGTGGAGCTACAGAGAAGCATTTATGCATCACTCAGATAGACCTTTTGAACTCAAAATAAAATCCAAAATTCTCATATAAACATGCAGACAGTGATATAAAAAACTGACTAGCGTCATGTCTAGCGGAGGTCAGATAATCCTCATTCGGTGGTGACGTCTGCAGGGTGGGTGACGAAGGCCTTGGTGGTGTGTTTCCACAGTTAATTTGATGGCTCTTGTGTCTTTCAGACTGATATCGGAGGGAGAAAAGTATATTGTCCATGAGCATTCTTGTTCCAGATCTGTTCAGCTGCCTCCCATCTGATGTGACAAAATCTGGCTGATTTCAGAACACATTAAACTGATCAATAAACTGGAAACCTCTTGACAAACAGGCATTTTCTAGCCATGAATTGAGCCCAAGCAACCAAGAGAACATATTTGTGCCATTTGCCGGAGGCGGACCCCTTATGAAACACTGCATTTTGAGACGTTCAAGTATGTCAAATAGTTCCATAAAGTCTTTACATCATTTTTCCCCACATGAAGGATGAGTTGTTTTGTCTTGTGCTTGCTCAGTATATCTCATATCATTTTGTTGAAGTCTAACACTGTAGCATGAGGGAGACAGTATGTCGCCATAGTTTTGCTCCATAGATGCTGGATTGTATAATCCCCAATAATCAGAGGCTCCACTGAGACATGAGTTGGATGTTGCTTTTTTCTTGACCCCCTGCTTTCTGAAATGTGTGTGTGCTCTGATTGTTGACTGACAGGCTGAGATTGATCGGTATCCACAGTCATTAAAGTTTCGAATCTTTTTCGCAGCCGCCCTTCCTTATGAATTGGTATAGAGGAGCCCATTCCAAACAGATAGCCTTTATGTCTACCTGGCATTTTCACTCGTCTGTGTCTCCAGCTGAATCAGTCTGTTTGTCTTCCCGAGGAATGCGAGGTGCTGATAGAATCCCATTTCTGTTTATCCAAACTGTTCAGGCTTTGCTTTCAGATTTTGATTTCAGAGCATTAGAAATAGCGTAGACATTTAAAAACAGAAAAAAGTGAGAAAAAAAGAAAAGCTGAGTATGTCGACGGCAGCAGAGCAGGAAGTAGAAATGTGCAAAACATATGTGACCAGTAAGGCAGGGTCAAGAATCATACAGACGTTACTTACAAAAACATCACACTTTAAAAGACTGGTTATTTATGTTGTTGTGAATATGTTATGTTAGTATAAAGCAATTTTCCAAAAATGGGCTTGGATGTTAGAGATTGGTTTAAGGTAAAGATTAAGGTCATTTCCACATGTAGCTGGGATTTTTTTACCCTTTTTGTCTATAAATAATAAAGCATGTCCACATTAGCACAGATTTTGAAAAAAAAAATCCAACATGAAAATCCTTAAATTCCCCTTTAAACGATGTAAAGAGTTTGCCAACCCAATTGGTGGCAGTCAAATTTGAACCATAAAGTTAAAATGAACAATCTGAAGCTTCCATTTAATGTTTGTCTACAAACTAAAATTCATTTGTTTATTATGTTTTATAATATTTTTGTAAAGTTACATGGTTCCATTTAAACCTTATGAGTGACATAGTTAAGTAAAACACATTAAAACTGGGGGGTGGGGGGTGGGGGCAGATTCCGTGTGGTTAAGGTTGAGAGCTGCTTCCTTCCTTTGATGGAAACTGTTAAGATTCTCTTCACATTGGTTCAACCCAGCCAGCATTTTTGCCTCTGGCTTCTGCAGGCGGCTGCCAAGCACATGAAGGCTCTACAAGGACTCAATCTGCTGTCAGAGTATCGCTAATTTATCAAGTGCTTGAAATTAAGCCAGCCACTATAATTCTGTCAGGAGAGCACATTGATAACTAATTTGAAATTGTTATTATTATGCAAGATTTTGGTAGCTTGTGAAATGTAATAATCTCATTTATTGAGATTGTATGTGTTTTTAATAAATACCCTGGATTAATAATATATGCATACATATGTGTGGCATAGTGTAGTGCTAAACACAAATTAGTTATTAGCCTAGAAACAAAAAGGTGCCAATTAAAACAAAACAAGCTGTTTTTCTTAATATTCAAATTAACACTACAGTATAAATAACCCTTTAGATGTGTGGATCTCTTTACTGGAATTAACTGTCAAGGTTTAGGTGAAAGCTAAATAATAAGAGGGACATGGAATTGGTTCTTGTAGAGTTATTACAATAGATAGAAGCACATTCAGAAAAATGAGCCTCTTGTGTTCTAACATTTTCATTATCTTTTTAGTCTAAAATAAACTTGATAAATTGTAGTTTAGGGAGAGCTACACAAATGTGGGATTTTTTTTATCTTGACCAAAGAAAACTGCCAATTACACCGGATCTGAAGGTCTGACGTCTCAAGGCAATCCCACTGTCACGTTCTCTGGCTCCTGTGAGAGGATGACCATATTTGGTCTTCCTCTTTTCTGTGTGTCCCTTCTCACTCTGCTCTGCCTGATTGTCGCCTCACACACCTGTGCACATCTCATCAGCCTCATTCTCTCCACATGACTTCAGCTCCATATTACCTGCTTCCAGCCCTCAGTTCTCCGTCAGATCTTCATGCATTGAGACCTGTTTACTGCGCCACCTGACCTTGCCTGAGCTTCTAACCCGATTTGTGAGTTCACCGGCTCTGACCCCTTTTTTGTCTCTGGACTCTGAACCTGTTCCTGACCCTGCCTCCTGCCTTGTCTCTTATGTACTGTCGCCCTGGATTTTCCACTCCAGGACTGAACCCCGCCGTTGAATCAGCTGTTCCCTTGTTTGCTGATCACTCGACCTTGGATCTGGACCTGACCGCTCCTCTGTTTCACATGAGTCTCTCTCACTCAAAGCCCAATCTATAACGGACAGCGCCTCAGTTTTTTGACAGCATTCACCTTCCTTGTCACACCGCTCCTCTTCTTCACCCTAAAATCCGCTGCCTCGAGTCACTTCCTGGTATCTATCCCACCTGACCATCTACTTCTCCCGAAGAACCATAGCATCGACACAGAAGCATCGTCACAGTTTTTTTACATTGCCTAAATAAAATCCTTATTATTCCAGACATTGTTTCTCTGTTTGTGTACTCAAGTCTACAAAAGCGTGACACTCACTGCCAAAGAGTGACCAGTTTGGACATGTTTTTCTTCCTCTTTATGGGCACCCCTGTCGAGTTGTACTTGCTATAGTTCTATAACCATGACAGTTGACTAGAATGGTATTTGCAGGACATTGCTAATAAAAAGGACACTTTCTGATGAGAACAGGATTCAACAGAGATACTGACTGTTAATACTGTGTTTTATTCTGAAGCAAATAACTTATATTCTGTTGTCTTTATGATATCACATGCTTTCAGTGAGCAGGGAATTCAAAATTCCTGACTCAATACATAAGTAAAATGTATTTTTGGTCAAAGAAATTCATGATCGTTGTTTGGCCAACCTTGGAATCAATACATCTCGACCCCAGTGTCATCTGAGACGTTCTTCCCTTGCTCATATAGCTAACCATAAAGTCAGAAAATATTTCTTCCAGATCGCATTACGCAGTCCCCCATCAATTTCACTCTCGTCTACTATTTCTGCTCTTTTTTGCTATGTGATTTGAACCAGCTCCGCATTTATCGCCCTGGACACTGGCAGCATAGTCATGATAATTCTCATCCCATTTCATAATGTCTGCTCTGCAATCTCTTCATCTAGCAGCGGTGGAAGAGGGGAAGCACATTATCTATGGTAGAGTATTATAAGAGATTATCCCTGACAGATCTTTTCCCTCGCAGGCACCATTAACCAGGCTTCGGCCCACTTGATATTTCTACCACCTGTGACCAGCGTTCGTCTGGCACAAGAATTATTGCCATAGTATTTTTCCTCCACTGCTCAATAAATTAATAATGTAGGGAACTTCTACTTGATAAGTTGAACATTGACCAAAAAATGCCCTCCCTCCTGCCGGAGACACCATGTATCATTAAAATGCCTGCATAGCTTTTGTCATAGATATAACTTTCGCAGATACCCCAGACTGGTTTGACACTTTACCATTGGAGACTGCTATTGTACTTGCAATGTGCAAGAAGTTACAAAAATGTGAACTCATCTGACTCGAAGTGAGCAGAGACTGCTGAAAAGCAGGAAACCTAAATTAGCATTGATCATTTTTGCTCAACATGCCAAGTTAATGACTTGAGCCGTACAGGGCTTGTTAGACATCCCTCAGAAATAGATGATTATGGTCTTTCCAGCTGTCCCAGAAGCCTACAGTCTCAATTGTTTTACAAATGACACATGGTTCTTGCCAAATCCAAGGTTAAACATTTGAGTCATTAATGCTTCATTTGCTTAGGGGCTATTTTTTGTAAACGGTTTTATCACATCTGATAAATATATATATATATATATATATATATATATATATATATATATATATATATATATATATATATATATCCATCAATTTAACCTTGCTATAGTATGACAACTAGTCTGATTCCCACTATAACTTACATAACTTTAAAGTAAAACAAACTAGTTATTTTGCATGAGATGCAGACAAATGTGTAGGTTGAACAGGAATCACTTTTATCATTTAAAGTTTAAAGTTCTAGATGGTTATAGACATCACAATAAGAATCTTACACGTAAAGACAGCAAACTGAAATCTGCTTATTGACCGCTCTAGGTCTGATTGAGACTCGTAGTTGGCTGCTGCAGCAGAATGACAAACAAAGAAGGCAGGAGGTTAAAAAAATGAAACCTGAATCGATAGAGATGATAGAAATGAAGACGATGTTGAAGGTCAGAGCTCATGGTCCCTCAGAGTAGATAATACAGGAACATAATCAATCGCATCTCATTTAATCTCTTCCCATTTCAGTCCTGATCTCATTTTTTTTCTTCTCAATGACAGGACTTTTTAATTTTCCGGCCAATGAATAATCTACTCACTGAGTATTATAATAGTTAATGGAAGACAATATTTGAACGAGCTCAATAATCAAAAATGATTTGACACATGGAAAACATTATATATTTGATTATTCAGAGCCTTGAAATCATACTGATGCTTATATGGAAATATGATTGTCTTTTTTTTTTACCAGAGACTTTACAGACCTGTCTGGGTAGGCCTCTGTCTTGACCTCAGGAATGCAGTAGTACAATGTACAAAATATTTAGAACATTGCAAACTGTTCATTAAAAACAACAACAAGAAAAGCGAACATAAAACTATAGGCACATTCAGGGTTTAATACACATCCTCAATAAAGAAATAGAGCTTTTAGACTGCAACTTAGCAATTAACTGTGATTTAATCTGTGGGCCTAATCCATTTTGAAGTCTCTGATTTTCACAAAAAAATCCTGGTGCTTGTGAAATGAAGCACTATATTAAAAACACTGACATTGACACAACTAAATCAAATCACATGAGTCAACTAAATGATTATTCATGAGACCAATTACACTTTATAGTAGAATTCTACTTGGAACTCTGAACACTGTTTGAAATTACTGCTTTAAAGTCTGAAAACTTAAAGTTACATCAAGTGAGATTTATCACTTCAAATGACATTTCAGAGATACCTGTTTTATAAAATGTTTTTATGAAACTAATAATAAAAAACACAACAAACTGAAAATGTTCCTTCTATCTGGATTTAAGCATCAATAAACTTCAAAAGTTGTATCTAAAGAATAAACAAAAGTATGGTTTGCAAAAGTTGATAAAACTAGCTGCGTTTAGGTTTAAGCAAGGTTTAAGTAAACTAATTACTTGAATCTATTGTCCCTCTTGTTTTATTCTCATCCTAACTATGGCTCACCCACTCATATAAATCATTTAATACTTTGAAATCTGACAGAAAACAACACAAATTATTGGTAGGGTTTATTTAAATCTCATTTCAAATTCCCTTTAGAACTCTAGAACTTTATGATGTTAAAGAAAGATGGACAGTCTCCACTCATGTATGTGATTAATCTGACAATTTAATTTCAAAAAGACATTTGTGTGAGTGGGATTGTAGGACAAAATCTTCTCAGCCAGGTTGTTTTTGCAATGCCTATTGAGCTATTTTGGCCAAAGTTCTGGCATATACTTCTAATATGTGAATATGGTATATAAAAATGATTATACAGTAAATTAAATGTTATCTTTATGATAAAATCCCTGTACATTTGTATAAACCTTCAACCACCTCTGCGTTAAAAATTTACTCAGTAATCTGAACACATTTTTCACCAGCTATGTTTTACTTCTAACTAAACAGATTTTTACTGAAGTACTTTTACTTGAGCACAGCTTGTTATAACCTTTCCACTCCTGTTAAATGTGTATTTATTAGCATGTAGGGTAAAAAAACATACAAACAAGTATAATCTTTGTCAAAAGTTAGCAAGCTATAATTAGTTTATATTCAAAATGTTATTTACAAAAGGAATCCATAAATGACGTTTTCACATTTACATTAAAAATGGAAATGGTGAATCACTGTTTCTTTTTAAATGGCTATTATTGTAGTAAAAAATATATATAATTTTTCTATTTAAAAAAATTGTTTAGGAAATTCTGAAAATCTTTATTTTTATGACAAAATGTTTCATTTTATTATTGATGTTTTTATTTGGTTTGACTAAAGAATATTAATGTATGAGAAAAGTGAAGTGAAGATTCTAAATGTGATGTCCCTTGTGTTCACATATTACTCACAGGCCTGTCTGCTCTCAAAAATAATAAGCTCATTTGCCAAACATTTGTTCTTTGTTGACACTTAACCACATATCCCACCAGAGCCAAAGCCAAAGTAGAGGCTTTGACCCTCATAAATTAAAGTGTGTGTCAAATGACTGTGATGTGCTGTAAAGAGTATTGAGTTTCTGTGAGCTAGATGAATTTCAAGTCACTGTTTTGAACAGAGGGCTGACGGTGTATATAGCCTACTCCTCCATCATGTTCACTTCCCCTTCAAAGTGTATCACCTCCCCTATCAAATCATAATCCTATTCCGAGATACGCTGAGCTGAAAATGAAATATGTTTGCAGGTTTATAAAAGTATCACACACTTTTTACCCTATGTAAGTGTGTAGAACCAATACTTTTAGCACAATCCCAACATTGCCTTTGGCAGCTGAAAATGTTTTCTTTCGAGTTTCGTTGCCGTAAGCCACTGTGGCTTTTTAAGCATAGTTAAGCCCACTCTTTCTCTCTCTCTTAGTCTTGAATCCAGCAAGACATATTGATATTCTTGGAACAAATAGCAGTTGATCAGCTGCGAGCAGACTAAACGTATGATTTTATTTCTATTCTTATTCGGATGAACGATACATAAATCTTTCTCGTTTGTCTTGTTTTTTTGTGTTTTCATATCTCTTCTCTCACTCTGTCTCTCCCTTTCAGGTAACCAGACTGACTTTACATAGGAAATACACGGCTCTTGCAGTTGAATGGAAATAAAAGGGCTTCAGTGACCTTGGAAGATGAAGATGTTGTTGCCATGGGAACTCTTAATCCTGCTGTCACTCAAGAGTTTCCTTGCAGGTACAATCTCTCTCGAGTTGCCTTTGATACTTCACCTGTTCTGCATAGTTCAGACTTTAACAGAGGGAATGGGAGAGTTTTCTCATCCTTCCCTCTAATAATTTTTTCTTTGCTCTGGGGAAAGATGCATTGTGGAAACATGGTCTTGCTCTTTCTCCAGTAGGACTTACGTCTTGTTTTATTTTGGAAAGTTCTTGGTAGTCTCAGGGTTAGTGAGCATGACAAACAGTGCAATACTGAAATCCGATTCTCTGCTCATTACCTGTATATAAAAAAATAGTATGGTATATTATATTTATTAAAAATACATTTTAAGAAATATTTTTACATGATTAATATAGTCATGTGACTGGCCGTGCTCCATTTAATTTCCCCTATTTGATGGTGTGTCAGCAACTATTGCACCTGTGAGACATCCTCTCTTTGGATTGCTTAAGACAACCTCTGAGATTCTGTCATTGTTTGTTGTTACTTGATAATGTTATTTTCTTTATCTGTATTTCACCTCTGCAGAGTTCTGAATATTAAAGCTGGTATTTAGATGACCTGAGTTTGAATTTAATCTTGATGTTTTTCTGATGAGCATTTCTCCATCAATAGAAGCAAGAAGCACAGAAACTCAAAATTATTTTATCCTAATTAAGTAAAGATTTGACTGTTCCACCACACACACTAAATTCTTTGTGAAACCAAGACAAGGTATTTTGGTTTTAAATACATGAAAAAGGGTTTCACATGTTTAAAGTAAAAACAACTATTTAGGTTTTTAGAGAGTGTCATTTTGCATACCCAGACCTTCAGGGACAGACATGTCAAACATCCAATCCTATGTCAATTTTGCATACCTCCATGTTTCGGTGCATAGTAATGACATTATAATAACTGACCAACATGCAACAAGCCATAGAAAAACAGCACAGGTCTAGAAAAATATAGTTAAGATGCTAGATCTGCAGGGAATCCTTCCAAGTGCTCACGCCCATGGCTGGAAAATCAAGCTCTTCTCAAAAATTTAATTCTATTCATACTTTTGTGAATAAATTGTTTAGTTGTTCTTTATAAATCGCTAATTGTCGGTACATAATAGATATATTTTCTCAATCGTATTGCTGAAATTTGTTTCCTGGAGAAACAAAAATAAACATTACTCTCTTCTTCATAATATCTGGAATAATTCAACACTCAGAAGAAGTTATTATGGAAAAGCAGAATAGTGGTGTCTATAACCATTTCCCGCAATGCGCTGCAAGGAATTCAGAAGTTGAAAATATCGGGGTCCGCCAGTCAATAAGCTTGTTTAGCCAACTGATGCTTTGTCTGGAAGGATGTGGCAGCAGAAACAAGAGAAGAAATGTAAAGTCACAATGTATAGACACCTGATGCTGTATGACAAAAACTAAATTCAAACAAATCTTTATCTGAGGAAAGTCAGATCTAAGAATGTGCTGAGTTTCTAGCGACATTGGTGATATAATTACAATCCATTAGCTTTAACTGCTAAGCTAGTATTATGTCACTGTGAAGTTGCTGTATATTTGAAGTTGAGGTGTCCTGAAAGAGGTGGATAATTATTATTTTTTAAATAGAGCCCAATATCCACGCATCCACAAGTTTTTGTGCTTGTTCTGGTCAGAGTGTTAGCAGTTAATCTTGGTTTTGGTGGGAACAGAGGATAAGAGCAAACTTAACACAACATTAGATATTACCTAATACTAAGAATGTGAGAAAGAGTAGGGAAGCAACTGGACCAACAGGTGCTCATAACAAGTACTAATGCCAAGATTCAAAACAGTTGAGCATGCTAGATGACATGACAAGATGCAAAGACAAGACCAAACCCTCAGCCAGTCAACTGGTAGTACTCATACATCTATTTCCCAAAGACAATATGAGTACATTTGCTCAAATTCTTTGGCCATGGTGAAGTCTGTTCTGAAAAAAACCTCTCATGTTAAATCCCTTTAAGGTCTTGGCAACCATTCTGCAGCTAAGTTTCAAGGTCATGGTAAGTTTCTATCTTCCTGTAGCCGTGGCCATCTTATATACTTTTTTGATTTCTAGAATTTACTTTAAATTAAACATTATTTGCTTAACTTGATTGTAAAAAAAGTTAATCATTTGTTTCCCTACAAAGCAAGTATCAAATTCATAAAAGCACAGAAGGTTAAACTCATTTTCTATTTAGTTTCAGTTGAATTGTTCTGTAGCATTGCTACATTCTTCCATCAGCTTTCAGAACAAACCACAAGTCTGCAATCTAAAAGTTACTGCGATCACTTCTAGAGGGTTATGGCACTTGTATTTAAAAGTGTAGCAAAGCTCCCCAGCCAGGCCATAATAAGACTCTGCCAGCTGTAGTTCTTTAGAAGTGTTTTAAAATGAGCTCGCTGAAATGCTTATTATTTCTCTATGGTTTGTGCACCTCTTAGCACATACTACATCCCCCGTTCCACTGTAAGGGAGAAGCTAATGCCCTATTTAAACCAAGCAATCTTTCACACTTGGTGCCAGTGCTCCTGTTATTTCTGTTGTGGTGTTACAGTAACTATGCCAACTCGACTGGCATTTGCATTCAATCCACAGGTGCTATTCTGATTGCACAGCTGGATGCTAAGAAAGCTAAACTGCAGAGAGGAAAATGGAGTGGCCAAACAGTGAAGGGCAGCAGCCATTCATTGATTGATTGCTTCCAAGTAACTTATCTACTGATTCGTATTTGTATAAGGATGGTTAAAAAAGATACAATTTTTAAGGTTGTGGTTTTGTTTTTATACTATACTATATCTATACTGTACTGATGAAATGTTCTTTTTCTGGTAGAGCGTGAAAAGCAGTGTCTATTCTTTGTGTGAAAGTGATTTCCTTTAGTTGGAAAGTGCTGGTAGAGTTATGAAATAAATAACTCATGTCTTAAAATGATTCTCATGAAAAAAGATTTCAACGGAAGAATAGCTAGTAAAGTTTTACATTCTGAGCCCTACTATGAATGTAGTTAATATTTCATAAACGTATGACCCTATAATAATATGGTCATTAGGCAAAACACAGGATGTTATTAAATTAAACTAGATTCAAAGCTCTCATTTGCAAAGGTCCCTGTCTGCAATTTTATCCATTCTGAGTGGAAGCAAATTATTCAAGACTCATGATTTGGTAATCAATGAATCTATCGAATTATTTTATATTAAAGCATTTTGAATTTTTCTTTTCTTTTAAAATATTGAAATCTAACAATGGAAAGAAATTATGCCTATTTCAGTTTCTATTTTAGAGCTGCAAAAAATGCATACTGAAAAACTGAAACTTGTATATTTTTATTAATCCGTTACACACGTATTTATATATTTAAAATGTTTATTTGCCTTAATTTTGATCATTATAACTGACAACTATGATATCCCAAAATATGTTAGTATTCTGAAAAGGTTCATTGTTTAAGACATATGGTTGCTCAAGCTAATCAGCTTATTACCCCAAACACTAAAATGCCTTTAAATGCTCTCTCAGTCTAGGTCCATACTCTACACAACCATGGGGAAGATGGCTGACTTGGCAGTTGTAAGACGACCATTGACAGAGCACAACACAAAAGGTCAAAGCAAAAGAGGCTGGCTATTCACAGAGCTCTGTTTACAAGACCATTAATAGAGTGGAGAAGGGAATGAAAATATGTGCTAAAAAACTTTACAAGCAAATTAGATAACCACCCCTGGAGAGGATTGTAAAAAAAAGCGATGCAAAAGTGTGAGGTAGATTCACAAAGAGTGGACTACAGCTGGAGTCAGTACTTTAAAATTTACCAAGCACAGACATATACAAGACATGGCTTTCAGCTGTTCCATTCTTTCAGCTGTCTCACTTTGTCAAATTTAGCCATTTTTAACTCTGGATTTCTGACGCACTGGATATCAAAGAAAAATGTTTGTGGCCCCAATAGCTCACTGTAGAAATCAATGGAGACAATACTGTTCAGTTTTTGTTTAATTTAGAAAGACTTTAATATTTACTAGGGTCCCATTCAAAGCTGTTTCAGAGACTGTGTAAAAGAAAGTTTCTTTATTCAATAATATTGACTCTGGCGTCAAGGAGACAACAGCAGTTTATAAAACAATCAAAGAATGAATCTAATGTGAAATTGAATGCAGATTTACTTACACAAAGAGGGGACAGAAGAGAGCCCCCCATCACTCTGACTTTTAAACACTCTCCCATAGGAGTGAACTCAAAAATAATGATTACAACTAGAACAAGGCAAACAAAATTCCAGATTTCTCAAATGTTCAGAAACTATAATTTAATACAAACTTTGTTATGTAATGTTCATAGAATTTACTTTCCTAGCATACTATTGCTCTTGAAAAGGAATATAGCTTTTAAGATTCTTGTTTTAAGGTCATTGTCAAAATCAGATGCTCAGAAGTTTCTCAAAGCAAATACCTGATCAGAATAGGAATTGTTTTATGATAATTTCTCAAAACAAGCTCACTAATGTAAACCCTAAACAAATCTACATCAAACAATTGTTCTTAAAGCATAAAATTCAAGAATAATTATCTAATTGCAAGTATTTTAACATTGCTTTGTTATGCGGTAAAGTTGAAGGAGTTTCCTTCAACAAGGAGCATTGTTTATGATATACTTTCAATAAATAATGTACCTGCATGGATTTAGTATGAATAAAAAGTCTCATCGCATGGTTTATTGGTATGTTCCCCCTCACAAGAGAAACACAGAGTAGAGCAGGGAGACATTTCAGGCAGGCACTTCAAGGAGGATATGGGTTTTTTGCTTGTCCTTTTTTGGACAAGGTTATACGCTTTAAAAGTCAGTAAGCTGCATTTTAATTAGAGGTCAGCACCTTTAATTTAACAAAAAATACATGTTTTTAAACTGGCCAATGCAGATTTGAAAAATATGTCCAGCCAGACAATTGACACATTTTCTTTCAGTTTTTATTATTACAGTTTTAATATTTTTCAATGCAGGCAAATATTATTAATAATATTTATATGAATGAAACTTGATTTGGTTTATATTGGCATTACATGTAAAATGTAAAAAGGATGACACTAGTAAATAAAATGTAATAAGTAAAACATTAAAGTAAAATATTTTGAATGTCATATTCTGTCACTGGACCATCCTTGGTTGGGTCAGTTTCTAATTTTTGTAAGATTATTGTAATTTACATGAAAGAATTTAGCATATTGATGAACACTCAATGTTACATCTGTGGTAGCCTTGAGTGAAAATGACCATCTCATTAAAACCACCTCATGTTTTATACTATTGCAAATTATTTGAAAATGTCAAAGTGTTTACTTTTTAATGTAACACGTTCACATTAGAAATCACCAAAATCTGCTTGCACATTAATTGGTTTCTAGTAAAAATTTGTTTTGGCACCCGCAAGGTTGGTTAGATAAAACTATCCTTAAGCTATTTTTTCTATAATAGCCTTTTTTTAAATATAGCATTAAAAAATAACTCTTACAGCAGTTTTATTTTATTTGGTTGATTTTATAGTTATGTTTTTGGATATTAACTTAAACAATCATTATTGTGTCATGCTTGGAAGCCTAGGGGTTAGTGAACATGATGTACAGCATAGCTGAATTTCTTTGCATTATTCTAAGAAAGACAACTTCTGCTTGTGAGGGTTTAGAAGTATAATGAAACACTTGATGTATCTGTGCAAGTGAGTTTTTGGGAAAGAAAAGAAAAGGAAAGGACAGTGTTCCCCAAAAGAATTGTCAATCATATGAGGACTCCAACATTTCACTTGAGTAATTACCTCTACACGGTGGTAATTAGAGAGGTGGATTTGTGTGTTGGCGGCAGTCGAACAAAACAACAGACCAAGCCATGCCTGTTTTAGTCCTGCCAAAAGAGGAGGACTTCATGTCGATGGACTATGCAAGAGTCAGGAAATGAAAGCTGTTTCTCTCGCAGGTCTTTATGCTGTAGGACTAATGAGCATGTGGGAAGCTGTTGAAATAAATGAACCAGTCACATTAGAGAGAATATAAGAACTAATCTGTTCACACTGTGTTTAAGATGAAGATTCAGTTTCCCTACTGTACCTTACCTTGATATTTTTTCTCCTTCATTAGAGAGAATTATTCGTCATGGACCAGTGTTCACTCAAGAGCCCAGTGACAGCGTTTTCCCTTTAACTGCTGAGGACAACAAGATTTTTATAAACTGCAAAGCTAAGGGAAGCCCAGAGCCACAGTACAGGTGCGATTCATCTATCCAAATATTACCTTTAAAGGAGACCTCAGATGAAAATCAAAACATTCCAACTGTTTGGGCAGAAATGTGGCTCATTGATGTGTGTGCAAATCCCCCCTAAAATGATAAGTTTTTTTTTAATAACAACAAATGCTGTATATCGTCTGATAACAAGTCGTTGTGAAACTCACTGTAAATGATGTCAAATACTATAAGTCCCTCCCATTAATTATCATAAACACAACTTACCGTACACAACTTAATGCACCAAAACAGGATTTGCAGTGAAGTTGAGACAGAAACTTGGATCTGCACCAACTTTACATAATTAAACTTCAGACTAAGTAAGTGTATTATTTTAATTGTCTCTCTAAATTATCTCACAATAGCAATCCTAATAATTTTTGGTTTAAATAAACGTTTAGTGACAATACTTTTGAAAAATCTTAAATTAGATAATTTGAGGATCTTGTTGGAGTGCATTCCTCATGAAGAAAAATATATATTGCTTATTTTTATATTATTATTTCTGTCGCTCTCGCATGCTTCCACCGAACAAAAACATGGCACACAGTGAAACACACAAATGCGCAGAGAGGGGCGTGGTGAGTGGAGTCATTTGGCACAGTTCCAAAAACAGATCATTTTAAAGGAAGTGGTTTTTTTCAGGTAAAAATTGAGTTTTTTTTAAACAAAGTCATTCATCCATATTTATTTTTTAGTGCTACAGCATCTGAGGTCTCCTTTAAATCATTGACGATTTGGGGATAACTGTTTAAATTAGAGGTTTCAATCTAAATAATTAAAAGTTTCTGAGGGTTAATTGTGATTATTGTGATTCTGTGTCTTTGCATATCACAAAAATATAAATATAAAACTTTCCTAAAAATTTTTGGCAACTGCTTTGCAAAACGTTTTTTTTTTCTTCTTTTTTTTAAACAAATATGCTTCCCGGCATCTGGGTCTCCTTGGTTCTATTTTTTTCTTGAAGAAACTGGATGAATGTTTAAAATGTTTTTTTTGTCCTTGTATTTCTTGCTATTGGAATATAAATATGCCTCTACAAACAGTACATAACAGTAACAGTAACACAAAAATGACAAATAATAATCCAGTTCATGATCCCTTTAGTGTGAATCTGTTTTTAGGCACTTAGAGGGTTGTGCATGTAAACTCTTGGTCTGGAGGTGATTGAATTAATGGGGGTTCAGAATTTCTGTGGCTGAGATTTGTGCTTTGGAGTCCTGTGACTATTATCATCATCTTTGCTATCGTATCATCTTCATAAATGTCTCATGCTTTCTTTGTGCATATTTAGGTGGAGATTCAATGAGAAAGACCTTGACATTGATCTGGACTTCAACTACAGTCTTGTTGATGGAAACCTCTTGATCAACAGCCCACAGGCAGCTAAACATGCTGGGCTCTACCAGTGCATGGCCACTAATGCCTTTGGAACCATCCTGAGTCGAGAGGCAAAAGTTGAATTTGCATGTAAGTAGTACCCAATCTACAACGTAAAGATTGTTTGTCATTATGCTGTATTTCTGTGAAGCCTACATTGATACTAAACGGCTTCATAATTTGCATTCTTCATATTAGCAATGGGTCAATTAGTGTATAATAAATGATCACTTTCCTAGATGCAGCAGGCTCTCAATCTGACAGCTGCCTTATTCCATCTGGATAATTCTATCATAATGTTCATTGATAAGATACTTGGTTAAATTGCTTAAATCAACAGATAGCTGTGAAACAGAAGATAAGTTCCATATTGCTTGTACAACTTTGTTTACTTATAATTGAAGGGTCAGAAGTATTTTGTGATTGTTAACCTATCACATTATCTCACATTATCTTTACGTTATTGATGCAATTATTACCTAGACAACTCATGTCTGAATTAAGATCACAGAATGTCAGGAAGTATTCACATGAGTCAGGGATAACTTTCCAACATTTATTATCATAATCAAACAAACAAAAGAAGACACAGCGGGAGGAACAGAGCCGCATCCTAACATTAGTAATGATGGACAAGATGTGATTGCAATGCAAACCAGAACATAAATAAAAGACATGTGACCGAGTGATTGGGTAATGGCATGACGAGGGATCTTGCATACGGTGGAGTTTAGAAGACGAGTGGGCGTGGAACACATCAAAACCTGGACTGGAACAGGGAAAGGCAACTCTGAACTAACATCAGAAGTGGAACATATGACTCTTTTCCATTTTATAGAACAGTTCAGTTCAGCGCAGCACGGCACAGTACCGTATGTTCATGTTGGTTTTCCACTTTAGCTGAGTGTCTGTTCATCTGAATGGGGTGTGGTTTATGCAAATGCACAACCAACATGTCAAAGGGTGCGCATTCAAAATTTTTGTCAGTTAGACTGTAAAAGGTTGAGCTGCAAATAAGTGTGAATTAATCCTCAGAGTAACATTACCGTTATTATTATTAATATCGCTCGGAGTGATATATTAATTTCTGTGAAAATATAATTTAATTATGTTTCCTATGTAACTAATCTAATAAATGCTTTGATTCATTCATTTCAGTATATGGAGAATATAAGACTTTTACAACTGTATCATTTTAATCAGAAACTGTCACTTCAAACAATACAATTCCTGTCAATTATTAGGCCGATAATAATCTTTTGCATTCAGTGAGATCAAATAATAAAATGTACTTGTGTCTGAAAGCTAGAGTTATTATTTGTTTATTTTAGAATTACCCTGATTTACTTGAATAACTTGATGTTGTTAGAAATAAAAACGTTTTTACACTTCATAAACATGAATAATAAACATGAATTTTAAAGAAAAATAATGTTGGCATGTTTATGCTTAGTAAATTGAATCAAAATATCAGTTCAGTTTAGCCTTTCAATTAGTTTAATTCATTTTATAGCTTACGAGTATGCTGTATTGATTACATCTATATAAACAACAGAAGAAGACAGTGGCAACCGGTTGTAAATCAAAGGACAACTCTACTGTAATAAAAGTTTATAATATAAGGAGATATACCAAAATCAAATAACATTTTAAAATAACTACATTTAAGTAAAGCACATTTCAGTCATGTAAATAATGAATATTTGGTTTGTATGTTGCTTTGATAAAGTAGAAGCATTAGACTACTTATTAATTCAAATGAATGTTTATGAATTAGTATTAATGAGAATATGATAATGAAATAGGTTGCAAAGAAGTAGAAGATGAAAAGTAAAAGGGAAGTTTGAAATCCAGCCAGAACATTTGCAAATAAGAAGAAGATGAAAAGGAAAAAGAGGTTTGAAGACAATACAATTGTCACATGATTAACCTCATGTACGTTTGGCACACGATTAACTTCATGTACGTTTGGCACAAGATTAACCTCATGTACGTTTGGCACACGATTAACTTCATGTATGTTTGTCACAAGATTAACCTCATGTACGTTTGGCACATGCAACACCAAAAACACATTTTTGCTATGTACACCCGCTACGCCTCCTCGCTGTTTGAGCACAGTGCTACACATGACCATGACGTCTAACGTGTCAAATTTTATGTCTGATGTCTGAATATGATGGGATTTTGTCCTGACAGTGACAAGTTTGCTCGCTAGTTTGTTTGTTTTCAGGGATTTTTTAAATCAGCATAATGTACACTCCATACATTTGTGGGTGTGCTTAAGGGCGTAGGCTGAAGACGCACACACCTTCATGTACAGCTTCCACTTTCTTGCTCCGTGACATCATAAAGGTGTGACATAATACTGAAACCAAACTCTTATGCGATTGTAAATAATTGTATCAGTTAAATTTTATTTTAATAGATGTTGTTAGCGACAAAATAAAGTGCTGCTAAGACACAAGAAAGTTTTGGAGTCGGACTATCAGCTGACTTCGCTTCACAAAGCTCGTCGGTGAGCGTCATTATACACACAATAATGCTCTTGTTATAACTTACCTGTTCTTATTACATAGTAGACGCTGTGATAAATGTGTTACAGGCCGTTTCTGTAGATGAAACCGATTTTCTGCGTTCATAGATGGAGACAAAACACACAGACTTGCTACTTGAATAAATCATGAAGTCTTTTGTGTCAATTGTGATTTTTATTATTTTTATACTGCGTCTATGTATTTGTTTTATTCACTTTTGACGCTTAAATGTTTAATACAATTCTGTCAAAAAAATTCTAATAGTTTGTTTTATTACTTCAACAAGACATGTTTAGATATTTATCAACTATAAAAGCACAATATCAATCCATTGTCTCGTCGGCTGTCATCTCTTTCGGGATCTCCACAGTGGAATTAACCACCAGCTCTTCAGGTCTATGTCTCCCACGCGATCACGGGGAGAACATGCAAACTCCACACAGAAATCCTAACTGACCCAGCCGAGGCTCGAACCCCCGACCATGTTACCCACTGCGCCACAGTGGCGTCCCCGGCACAAATTTCAAGATTGTTTTATTAATTACAAAAAATAAACTAAATATTTGTTCTAATACATTTTTTTTAACTGGCTTTGGCGTTAAAAGTAGAGGAAACTCTGATCTTGCTAAAATCATCTTCAGTTTAAGCTTTAAATAACACTAGACGTGCAGTGTCTCTCCTTCCTTCAGAGGGCTCGTGAAAAAAACAACCACTTGTTTATACATTTGTTAACAAAGTTAACACTCCACTCTTCGGTAAACTAACAAACAAACCATCATAATAGGTTTGCATATGTTAAGTACCAGAACAAAATGCATGGAACACAACACAAGGATGGTGTTGTAACCTTAATAATGAAATTAAAATATGTAAATTAGCTTGTAAAAAATGTATTAATCTCTACAAATCTAATTGGAACATAACTAATAACAAGGCTGTTATACATATTCCTGTAAAAGCAGCAGCATCATCCTCCACAGTGACATTAATTTATTAGACAAGTGGATTCATACTTGAATAGTGTATCCTTAGCTCAGTGTTGGGTGTAATTTGCGCCTATCCCTTCCATTGCTGTTGAGTGGCATTTCAAAAGGTCCCTGCTCCATGACTTGTGTGTTTCGTGTCAGAGCGATATTTGCTTTAATGAGAAATAATGGCCAATCCCATTGTTTTTTTGTTTCTGCAGACCTGCAGAATTTCAGCAGCAAAGCCAGAAGTCCAGTGTTGGTGAGGGAAGGACAAGCTGTTGTGCTGCTTTGTGGTCCACCACCCCACTCTGGAGGTACTTTTACTTGTGAATTAATATTTCCTTCAATTTAATGCAGCTTTCTTTCCTTGCCATTTGGGGATTAGATATATTACCTACTTACTTTGAAGGTGCATAAAATTTTATTGGATTAATAAACTTGTTGTTCTTGTTAATGTTGTTGTTGTTAATGTTTTAAATGCAGTTAAATATTTAAAATGTATATAGGGTTGTTGTTAGTCACTTAAGGACTCATAGGCAAGAATGGACTAATGGGGACACAACTTGGGAGTGAAATATCAACCCAATTCCCTAACATCTACTGTAGACATCTATCATAATGATTACACAGGACTATACACTTTTTATAGTATAATTTATTAGGGGAATCTGTTCACATCATAATGCAAAGCTATAGTTAGTTAAAATATGTTCATTTTAATGTATTGGTGAAAAAACTCAAATCAGTTTGGTAATTTGTTGAAGCCGCTTTTATTGTGACAAAGCAATTGAGATGTTATCAACCCTTAAATAACTACACAAATGAAAGGGTCTACACAATAATGGCTAAATGTACATGTTTATATCCAAAAATCAACATTATTGCAGCTGTTTTTTTTCTTCAGATTTTAGATATTTTAGTTTTGTTTTATAATTTTTTTTTTATCAGATACCAAGTTTCTAAAATAAACAGCTTAAAATGTTTCTAATGACAGCTTGAAATGTATAACTTGATTGACAAAAAAGGCAGCCAATCTGATACCTGATGTTTGCTGTCACACTATTAACCACGCATTGTGTTAAAAAAACTTAAGGAAAGCTAATTCTTGAAAAGAAATCAAACAGAAAGAACAGAACGTGAGCAGTCCAACAAACAGTTCTGATGGCAGGTAGGACTGAAACACAGAGAAGTCATGCCCTGGACAGGTCAGCATGGACTGAGTAATGAACGACGAGAGGAGGAATGAAACAAAGTGATTAGATGAGTGAAATAACAATTCTATAACCTAGTAAACGAGCACACAACTAACTGCTTATGTTCAAACTAAACATGGAATAAAGAGAAACAATACTAAGAAAATCCGACTGAATGTACTAAAAAAATCAACCATGAAAAACAAAATGAAAATTAGTGACACTAAAGAACTCGGTGACACTAAACAAAAGTTAAATTAATCTCATGTGTCCTCATGTGTCATTCCACACATTTTTTAGATGTTTTGTATATAATCTGGAGGCTTGTTACTGTTCTTTTGACACTTATGGCAAAATGATTTTCACACATTAAAACAACATTTAAAACACCATCAAATATCTCCTTCTGCCATCAGGGATAGATTTGAATGAATTAACAAGATGAGGACACTCTCTTATCCCAAAAGAAACAAAAAGGCTTTTATCTTCATTCATGTACCCTCGTCTTCTCTGTCAGGATGCTCGTTGTAAAGTGCTTGTTTAGATCTCTGCTTTTCTCATGCACCTCACATCAAGAACATCACCCAGGACCTACAACAGAGCTCAAGCTTTCTGCAGTTTCTATTCTTCAATTTGTCTTACTATTCTATCTATTGTGTTTATATTGATATATTTTGTGTTTTATCTATTTTAGTTTTTTTTGAAGGTTGTTGTGAGTGACTTTCATATTTCTTTTTAATTAAACACACACACAATTGAAATGCAAACATTGCAGTCAAGCTTTTGTTTTCCAAATAAACATAATCTCAGACAAAATCTGTTTAACAGTAAAATATTCCTTATTTGATTTAAATCCAGAACAAAACAGTATCCTGCCACCACATAAGCAAACTTGCTCAAAGTTTGGTAAGCATGAAAAGCAGTGTATGGCGAACACAAAGTTAGTTTTTCGATAGTTAGTAATGTCAAAGGAAAGCCTCACTGCAGTGCACATTTAGTATGTATGAAACACATTCATCCTGATTATATCTTAATCATCTCATATTGTGAGCAAATCAAGCTTTCAAATGACTGGCACACAATTGCTCGCTCTGGAGCTGCCCTTCTTGCATTCATGCACCAGCCTCCTGGCATTTAACTTCTCCTCCTCTTCTTTAATGGCACTTGTGCCCTTGTGGTCATTCGGAAAGGTTATTTTCTTAAGCCTTGGCCTTCTGTTGAAAGGTAATAAAGTCATGTGGTGGCTGGTTTAAAGCTACACGTCTCGTTATCCTCCGGTCCAGCTGTGCGGCTCTTCTGGCTCTGTATACAGCTGATTAGCAGCCTCTCAAAGAGCCAGCCACACATGCGCCAGAGGTGCAATTTCACGCCAATGCACACCACACATTTCAAGGCAAATCAATGGACTAGAGTGCCCACACCGCCCCAGCTCTTCTTTCTTCAGTCCCTCGTTCTCACTCAACCCCTCTACACCTTACTTTAATCCAAGGCTCTATTTTATTGATAGATTTACTCTTGCGCTATCTTTGTTTATTAACATTCCCAGATGCTGCAGCTTGGTTTATTCACTTTTGGGAGTTGGAGTAAGGATAACAATATTGAGGTTTGTAATATTCTATGGGAGCAGAATCAGTTAGCCTTTTTATTCTGTTAAAGCTAATCTTTTGTTTTACTTAAGGTTTTTATTTGTTTAGTGGTTTAACTTTTACACTGATAAATGCTTTACAAACTAGACTAACAATTGTATAACGATTTTTTGGAATTGAGAAATATTTGAAAATATTGAAAATTATTAAAAATATAACTATTTCATTCATTAAGATATTATGACCTTTAACAAAAGAATTTCGTATGGACAGAGGAATTTAAAATCATAGACAAATAAATCAGATCAATTCTACCAGAAACACTTGGACTGGGAATACACTCCTTGAGCTGCTTTTTGAAGGAATCAAATTGTGTTCCATGTAAACACAAGCCTGTCAAGCTAAAGGGTGTAAGTGTGGCTCAGTGGTAGAGCGAGGGCCTTGCATGTATGAGGTCCTCGGTCAATCCCCAGCTTCTACACAAGTGGCATCACTGATTTCCCCATCTATAAGTCGCTTTGGACAAAAGCGTCTGCCAAATGCATAAATGTAGATGATAACAAGGACATCTTGCTCCTCTCGAAACTTACTTAAATACTTCTGGTGAATGATTGCCTGTTCCCACATTGCAAAGTTGTTGTTTTGCTTTGGCTTTCTTCAGTAGTTTTGCTTTCTCAACCTACTACAATAAAATATGTTATTTGATTTGGCTAAATGTAATTTTTAGACTGATGTGTACAAATTATTGTTTTAGTATCCCTATAATCATTTTAAAGGAGTTAGAGAGAGATTCAAAGACTTAAAGAACATTTTTTTCAAATAATACAAAGTCTTCAAATCAAATTATCCAAGGCAAGGGCCATGGCAGGAGCATGTCTAAGCCAAGTTAAGTTAAGGTAAATTCTAATCCTGGTTTCTGTACCACATGTATCATCTCTTCCAGGCAAAAACCATATTTAGCTCACACACTGAATTCTATTGCTTAATGATTGTCAAATTTCCCATATATATTTTAAGTTAAGATTATTATATTTTTTTGCCTTAAATGCAACTTCTGTGCAGCTAAGTACATTTAGCCTGATAGTAGTGACAAGGTAGTTTGTTAAGGTTAAGACCCTGGAGAGGAGATGTATTGTACTTAGAAGATTGAAAAATGTGAAAAAGTCCTATTTATAAATGTAGTTTAATGCAAAAAACAATGGTTTTCAAAGCAAGTATAGTGAAATGACAGGTCAACTATAACCAACAGATCACTTTCAGTTAAAGTGCACAATTATTAAAGAAAACATGCATACAGCTGACCCATAGCCAAAATCTAAAATTAGTATTTCACTAAATTCGCTTACTTCAAGAATGAAAGGGAAAAAAATTCCTTCTCTTCCTACATCAACATAGACAATCCCAACATAGATCAACAATATTTGGCTGACTACCACAAGCTAATAAAGCTTTACAATCCAAACGTCTTTGGTTTCTTTACTATAACCCTGTTCCTTGAAAAAGCTGCAATGAGATGCTGCGTGGAAACACTATTGAGAATAGTTTTGTTGGACTGGTTGGGAAGCATGTTTGTATCAAATTTTGTAGTGTGCGATCATCAAAGAGATCCCAGAAAAGTGTTTACATTCTAAAATAAAGAGATAAGGGAGTGTGCAACTGCAATGATCAGGGTCAAATTTACAATCAAATTTCATTTTACTTTTATTTGTGGAATTGTTAGACTTTTTAAACTTAGTGTTATACAGCCTCTGATAGATCAGATGAAAACGTTTTATATATATATATATATATATATATATTTATATATGCTAAAATATTGCGTTGCTTGTAAAAAAATACTCATTTTTAAATTTCAACTTTTAAAGTTCAAAAAGATGATTCAAATGTGGAAGTGAGAAAAAAAAACTTTCCTAATCAAGAAATGTGCATCTCTGAATGAGACTTGTGCTGCTTTGTGGGTGTTTTTCAATGGTCTTGTAAAAAAAAAAAGATTTTTCAACTTGTCTTTACCTCGCAAACCTTTTCCGCTACTGGTGGATAGTTAGCATGCTAGCTTGAGTGAGATTCTGAAATCTTTCTCAACACTGAACTGTTTTGCATTCTCCAGTTATCCCGCAGATGAGTAACCTATAGCAATCTTTCAGTGGAAAGAAATACTTGTTCCAATCACTGTTAAAATAATATCGTTTTACTTTTTCTTTCTGGCATGCTTTTATTGGTAAATCGCCTCCTCGCCTAAACTGCAGATAGGCACCGTGGAATCTAATATGATTTTTTTTATTCTCATTTTGAAATAAACACCAATGCAAGTGTTATAAATATATATATATATATATATATATATATATATATATATATATATATATATATAGATGGTGAAGCCTACTCTACTGATCTTTGCGTTAGTAATATTACATGAGTCAATAAAGATGTGAAATTCTTAGTGGATATAGCGTACATTAATCCAACAATACTCAATAAGGATCAACAAATTAGGACACATGATCCCTAAAATAAGACATCATGAAAGCACAAACAATGAATATAAACACAAATTGAAAGAACAATTATGTATGTACAGTGTTTGTCATCATTTCATTTAATATTGTTCCTTTTGTTGCGCTCTTGCGCTAAACTAAATGTTCTTTTAGTATCACTCTGCAGCTTTGTACTGTAACTAAAAACCTCCCTTATTTCCTCACAAATAGTCCTGTTCACCGCTGTGCTCCGTCACAGGTCTTCAGATATAGAGGCTATGAATCTAGCTCCTGAGAGACCAAAAGCCTTGAGCACAGTGGCCAGTAATGACGAGAGGTCCCTCACCTCTACACCATTCCATTTATGAGGCTTTTAATTCACCTTTTCATATCTGGGAGCCAATTGCTTTTTTTTCTTTGTTGCTACAGACACACGTGTGCTTGAAACCTGAAATAGCCCTGGACAATCTACAATTTAGTCAGTTTACCCTCTCCTGCCTCTACAAACTGCTGACTAATTTGATGCATTCAAGATATTTTTCAGATCAGAGAAAACTACCAGACCTTATAAATATTAAGTTATTTGTATTTGTAGACTACCATTATTTTGCGGATTTTAATAAAACCTATTTTATTACATTTATTAAAGAATTAAAAATTTTGCATAAAATAAAGTTTTTACTCCATTAATTGAAATGAGCACAGTTACTTTGCATATTGTATTAATTTGAAATTGCATGCTTATTAGTTTTCCTCAACTCGACTCAACCAATTTCTCTATGAACTATCACAAAAACTACTATTTAAAGCTTCTAAGCTAATCGACCAGGGATGCTTTGTCTGGCTCATTTGAGGGTGCAGAGGTTCATTATTGCTGAGCCAATAAGCTTGAATGTTTCATCAACCTCCAAGTGATGTTGTCAGGTTAGTTTTGTGACTTCATGAAAGCTAATTAGCATGGGAAGTACAATAAATTAACCTCATATTCCTTTCTATATAAGCCGTCAACCTATTGTGTTTCTCAGACATTCAATTGGCAACCATCCACATCCTCTTCTTCACAACTTTGAAAGGGCTCCTGTTTCACTCTCTAGGACTTAGAGCCCTCTCTTGGACAGCTTACCTAGCATGCTAGCTCTGGCCAAGTATGCTTGCGTCTCCATGGCTAATTTGTGCACTCATGAAACAATGCTGATGTGATTGAAGGTTGCAAGAAGACCAAGAAACACTAGCGCTGTTTATATGTGGGGCTGCACCCCATTTGACACCCAATTACACCCCTGACTACTTAAGTGCTTTTTTGTTCCTCTGCCACTCACTTGGTTATTGAGTTTGGACACATTTGTGCTGCCTTGTATTTTCTAGTCCTTCTTGATCTTCCACATGCAAGGGAATTTTGTTTACATTTTGTTGTTGCTCAGCTGTTTTGTTTTCTCCCTCTCGTGGAGTTCCCTTTTCCTATGGAACTACTCGTTTGTTTTATTGTTTTCTTTTTTGTATTTAACTATAGAAAATACCTCATTCTGAGAAGAAGTGTTATTGTTATTAGTGCTTCATTTATTAAAGAGAGACTGCAATTCTAGTGTCCCAATGGTGCATTAATGTAACAAGGGCTTTATGCACAAAACACACGTTGACTAGTAACACAAACATGGACTAAATTCCTCCTCTATTATTTGCATCTTATAGCGCTTTTCCTTTGCACTACACGGCACAGATCTGTACGGTTCAGCATGGTATTTTGCGCTTTTCCATTGTGTGCTGGTGGTGGAACTGACACAGTTTTTGGTTCCTTCTTCGAGCTGGTTCCACAACCGATGCTAAAACCGTAACCTCCCCCCTTCTCGCTGATTGGTCAGTCAAGCGTGGTGTATGCCAACACTGATTGGTTCGAGAGTATCGTCATTGCCTTAATTGCACAATGTAGATATACACATGTGATGAGTGGATGCATAATTCATGAGAGAGGAAAGAGCTTTTAAAGTGTGTAATATTGTTACTTGCAAAAAACACAGCGCTATGTCTGCGCAATCACAGAAGCGTGTGTCATACACCCACATGTCGAGAAGAAAAAAAAAACAGTCCAACGATGTGTTCGGGATCCATTGTTGTTTGTGCCCGAATCTCTGTTGCAGTCTTTATTACGTTGATGCACGTTTTATTTAAGTTGCTGTACATCAATACTGACACTATAAACAACAATAAACCAAATTAAGCAACTTATAACTGCTTCGGAATCACTGCATATGCATCACACAGACACCAGACATGTGTACTTCCACTTGATTCAATGCTCATTTTTTAGTATGCAACTTTTAATTAGAACACACAAAAATAAAGTAACACACCCCCAATCCATATTTTCACCACCACATCACTACATTTGCATGGCTTATGACATGTACAGGAAGTTACAGCCATAATTAAGTTTGGCAAACTGCAACATTACAAGGTACACTGCTAGCAACACTTGAGGCAGACTTTGACAACAATACAGGGTTTGGACGAGGTAGAACTTTAGACTTTGTCATTTTCTTTTGTGTCTCATTGAAGGGAAGAATCGACAAGGAGAAAAATTGTCATTTTCATCAACAAGGAGTTGTCATTGAAGTCGATCATCCTAGGATTTCAGCTAGAGATCAAGTGGAACGTTGGTAGCAAACACATAGACCTTCACGTTAAAGATAGGACTGGTGTTTGTGGGAAGCTGTTTGGATGGACCACAAGTCAAATCCAAATTTTCAATCAAGGGAACATCTTGAAGAGCATCTTCTGAAACACAAAAACAAAAAACTGTAACAACTAAATCAGGAAACTGAAAATGAACAAGACTTAGAAAAACCATAAAGACAAAAAATACAAATACAATAACATTTAAAACAAGGGAGGCACTGAACATCAGAAAACGTCAGGTTCAAGAACGTGATTGTTACGGCCCTGGCCGTTTTGCAGCGTTTCCCTATTATTTTCTGTCGCCTGCTTGTGCGCGCGCCCGTGCGCGCTTTTGCTTATTCCTCCAGGTGACTCCAGCTGTCCCCTGATTCGCCAGTTGGGACGCCGATCAGCAGCGAGGAGGCGGACCACTTCGGCTCGTTTGCGAATCAGCGGCGGCAGCTGGAGTTGAAAAGGAACGCGCCGACACCTGTACAGCAGCGAGGGCTCTACGGAGTCCTTAGCTCACGCGGCGTGGAGAGAGTGGCTCCACTCGGTTGCCGCCCGTTTTGTTTGTCCTTGCTCCCTGTGTTTGCTTCCGTTTGTTGCCATTTGAGTTCACTTCTGTTTCCTACCCGGTGTGTCACGTTCGTTGTCTTCTGACTTCCAGGGTCTCAGAGACAGCTTAGAATGTCACGTGACATACATTCTGCACGTAGGCTTATTTCTGTTATACACACTAGTTTAGCGGTGTGCGCCAGGTTTGTTTATTGTATAACTTCCTAGTTAGGGTAGATTAGTTCTAGCTTTGTGTATGTTATTTAGTTAGCTTAGAATTGTCTGCACTTTCTAGTTAGTTTGTTTTTGTTTTACCTGGCGTCCCTTAGTCTCTGCCCCTGGAGTGTGTGTATTTGTATTTGAGTTATTTTACTATTGGTAACACCAGTTCTGTTAATTAAAGCACATTTGATTTGTCAAGTTATTGTTTGTGTCCTGTTGTTCCCGTTTTCATTTCTGTTCCTCCACCTTTTTGTTACACCCCGACCCTAGACACCACCACCATTTTGGGGTCGTAACAAAGTCTCCACGCCGCGTGAGCTAAGGACTCCGTAGAGCCCTCGCTGCTGTACAGGTGTCGGCGCGTTCCTTTTCAACTCCAGCTGCCGCCGCTGATTCGCAAACGAGCCGAAGTGGTCCGCCTCCTCGCTGCTGATCGGCGTCCCAACTGGCGAATCAGGGGACAGCTGGAGTCACCTGGAGGAATAAGCAAAAGCGCGCACGGGCGCGCGCACAAGCAGGCGACAGAAAATAATAGGGAAACGCTGCAAAACGGCCAGGGCCGTAACAGTGATCTAGCACCTTGAGGATGTGGTTTGAATTTGAAATTGTTGTAAGATGCAATAAAAATAAAGACTGACTGTTTTGAATATATATAACTGAACACTTCTATACTATATTATTAGAATTTTCTTCCAGTTTTTCCAATAAATAATAGTTGAATTGTGTTTCGTAAAGATTGGTTATTATTTATTACTATTATTCAAGTTATTAATAGATAGTTACTGTACATATACGTCCATTTTATTTTCAGAGGTCAGATATTCCTGGATATTTAATGGCCGACCGAGTGTTGCAGTTGGGGACAGTCGGCGCTTTGTGTCTCAGAGGACAGGAAACTTGTACATCGCTAAGGTGGAGACATCAGACGTGGGCAACTACACGTGTGTTGTGAGGAACATGATGAGCAACACGAGTGTCTTCAGCTCCCCCACGCCAGTGGTGCTGCGGAGGGATGGTGAGTTTCCTCACACGCAGATGGAGATATCAGCTGTCCTAAACTCAGCGTTTGTGTCCCTGACTGTGTGCTTATGCAGAATTCTTGCAATTAAAAGTCCACAAAAGAACACCCTTGCATTCTTGCCTCTAGACTTCCCTCTTATCTGAAAAAAAACCAAACAAAAAAAAAATACTAAGATCAGACTGATGAAAAAGTTTAAATAATAAACTCCTATACAATACAATTGTACCTGAAAGAGAGGTACGATACTGTGCTCTATTTCTCTCATCCTCTTTCTTGCTACCTTGACCTCTGTGGAGCTACAATTAAGGCTTCATCTCTGTAATTAAACACTTTAGCACTGACATTTAAGTCAAATAAAAATAAACATAGGTTCAGTAGCAATCATATAATATGTAAATTGTTTTCAAAAGGCTTCAATGGAAGGGGCTTTGAGCTTGCCTGTGAAAAACTGTGTTTTGGTTGGTAAAGAAAATTACATTTAAAAAAATATATAGGGTGCAAGAAAGTAAATTATTTTAAAAACATTAACATCTTTTTAAAATTGTATTGGTGTTCCTTCTATTTTTTTCAATGCTAATTAAAGTCTTCTTTTTAGCTTTGGATTCTTTTTTTTATCAATCTTCATATTCTTTCTATGCTTTCTTGTTCCAGTTTCTCTAGTTTGTTCCACATTTTTGGTAAAACATAATCAATAAGACACACCCTGTTGCTGGAAAACAAATCATAATTTTATAGTTTTTAGTGACTGAGTTCACTCAGGTAAACAACCACATTCTTTGCACGGGGCCATTCTTCGCCTCCACGTGTGCATTTAAAACTGAATAATACACACTTGATCGTTGTATATCCTGTACATAGACCGCTAATAAAGATGACATGGGAATAAAATTAACTCATATCTTTTTGTCACAATGGTTACAATGAGTGCTTTTGGTTGTGATTTAAAAAATGTAACTGCCAAAGCTTTCCGAAATGCTCGCTCATGAATGCTGAACATGTCTGTGCTGCAAGACATAAACACGAACGCTTCAGAAAGTTTACATTTACATACGTTTATGCATTTGGCAGAAGCTTTTGTCCAAAGCGACTTACATTAGGGGAGAGACAATATGCAATTTGTTACACCGTCAAAGTCTATCTCAGCTTCTCATAATAGAAATTGTATCAATTGATCAATAAATCCTAGCAGGAAGGAAATAAAGGAAGATGATAAAGACAAAGGAGGAAAAAAAGAAATAGTTTTTTATATAGTAGGTGATCCCTGAAGAGAAGAGTTTTCAGTTGCTTTTTGAAAGCTGTTAGTGTTGCTGCTCTCCTGACTGGATCAGGAGTTTGTTCCACCATCCAGGGACAGTGAGAGAGAAGGTTCTGCTGAGAGATCTTCTGCCCTTGTGGGATGGAACCACGCGTCGCTGTTCCTTCTCTGAGCGCAGGAGCTTCTGGAGGACATGTAGGAGTGGAGGAGCTTCTGGAGGACATGTAGGGTAGGGTGAGCTCATGGAGGTAAACAGGGGCTGATCTAGAGATAGTTTTGTATGCCAGTGTTTGTATCAGTGATTTAAATTTAACCCGAGCTGCGATGGGGAGTGAAGAGTGATGAAGAGAGGAGTAACATGAGCTCGCTGCAGAGTTCTGGATCATCTGCTTTACTCACCGCTGTTTGTGCATTTTTGGCATATTTTAAAAGTTATTGTTTACAGGATCCAAATAAAAACTGTTAAATGATGATATATAGATAGTTAAATTTGACTACTTAATGGTTCTTTATTATAACATTATTTAAATGTGTAAAGCATCTATCTCTTACCTTTATCAAAATACACAATAAAAATAGTACTTGACTCAGTGTACAATTGTTAAGCAAAAAGTTACAGATAAACTTTCTTCCCCTAATATTGTCTAAACAGACACATTTTTTGTTGATTCAACACATCACTCTGACACAGATTGACTGAATGCACTTTTTTATTCCAGCCAATAAAAGCTACTGAGAATTTGAATTTTATTCAGTCAACAACTCACCAACAAAAGTTGAGCCAACAAAAAGTAATTGATTGTCTTAATTACTACAAAAAAATAAGGAAAGACGAAAGTGACTCGCGTGACTTTTCTGTGGAGCGTTTAGTTAATTTTATGCTGAGTCACCCATTCTGCTGTAGTACTCTCAGGGTTCCCATTGTTTTCCAGCTCTTATTATGTAAAAGACAGGGAACGCTCCTCCATTTTGTGGAGTATAAGCTTTTTCTCAATCATCCTTTGAGATAATTAGTGCCGTTTTACCATTGTAATTTGCTTGTTGATTGTTCTAATTTGTTGAAAGGGCTGTAAGATTAGCTTAGCATAGATCATTGAACCATATAAGATTCAGGGAGATTTATCTATTATATCTAGATAAATACCATAGATAAATATTGTTTATCTATGATATCTATAATATCTGTCTACATTCATTTTCATCTGGTTTACTTTCAGAATAATTTCATTTGGAGTGTTATTATTAAATATTAAATTAGAAAGAGTACACTCATAATTAATTGCAGAAAGATTACTCAGTCACCAAATGTATTAACAAAACATTTCTGACTTTTCAATAATACGTTTGAAAAGCACTGCTGTATTGTACATGTTGGGAGTGTTTTGGATACCAAATAGCAAAGAAGTATCTAATTGCAGATGTTGTCAGTGTCATGAAAAATAAAAAAGCTGCTCAAAAAGTGTTTTACCTTACTTAAAGCCCAACAGAGAACATATACATCTGTCATGGCTGGTAAGCAGCCATTCTCTCTTTCTTGGCAGCTTCATTGTATTTTCCACTCGTTTACATGCTTTGTTTGTACATAAAAAGTATAATTTTCAAGTGTTTATCCCCATTTTACAGCTGTGATGGGGGAATATGAACCGAAGATTGAAGTCCACTTTGAGAAAATGCTACACGTTGCCAAAGGCTCCTCGGTTCGGCTGGAGTGTTTCGCTTTAGGAAAGTAGGTCTCTTTTCTTTGCTAACAGATGGACACATGGCCTCCCAAGACAGCTGTGCTAAACCGGGGATTGCCATGCTTTGACACATAGTACATCTTAGTGGTTTATTTAAGAGAAACATCTTAGAAATGCACAGGATACTTTAATCTCGCTGACGTGTAGGAGACAGATGGAGAGAGCCGGAGTTATTTTGAAAGTTTCACTGTATGATCCAAGAGCAGAGTAGGGGTCTGACCTCTGATGGTCCACAGGTAATGTGCTGAGGGATTCTGGGAGACTGAGAAACACATGACACATCTGCTGTCAAATTCTTTTTGTTTTTTGATTTAATTGTTTAGAATTTCTGAATCAAAATCTACTAGAGGTTCTAGTTAGTGTTGATGTTTTTTTTTACTATATATATATATATATATATATATATATATATATATATATATATATATATATATATATATATATATAATTTTTTTAAGTCATGAAGATACTTGGGTAAATATTTTAAAAATATTTGTACAATAAATATCAAATGTTTTATTGGTGTGTTTACTTTTGTTTTAATTATCAATTTGTTTGTTATTTCATTCAAGACTTTATTTTGTTTATGCATTTGATCAATTAATTATAGTTGCATTGTTGTAATTAACTGTATTGCTATTGCACATTTTATTTTATTCCCATTTAGTTTATTTAAATTTCAGCTTGTATTGTATTATTTTTATGATAATGTTTTGTGATATTTAAATTACTTTTTAAATTGTAATTCATGTTGTTATTTAAAACGTAATTTTTAAATAGATTTTGTTTGCAATAAAGGTATTTTATGTTGATTCATTTTATGTCTTTCATAAAATTATATTCATGTTATGTTATTTATTTTATTTAAAGCAAGTTATTTAAATTTCAGGAAATTATATTTTATTTCATATCATTTTCCTGTACATTATAGAACCCTGTACATTATAAAATAAAAGATTCATATTATTTTCTGAGATTCTAAATGAATTGCAAATTAAATGTGGAGTTTGAAGTTATTCATGATTATTGATTGACTAGTCCACTGTTCTTCTCTCCCTTTTCTTGACTTTCCTCAGTCCAGTGCCTTCTATTTCCTGGAGGAGAGCAGATGGAAACACTTTCCCTGGCAAAATGAAGATAAATCACTCAAACGGGGTACTGGAGATCCCATATTTCCGTCCTGAAGACTCTGGACTTTATGAATGTATAGCTGAAAACTCTAAAGGGCGGAGCCTCTCAAAAGGGCGTCTTGTTTTTCAAAGTAAGGTCAAGCAAAGGATACAATTAATATTATAATATTCAATCCAAACAACCCATTAAGAAGACTATTTCCTTTTTTGTAGTGTACACGCAGTGTCTTTTTATCAACGTTAAAGCCCTTTGTTCACCTCTTGTGTCCATGCAGCATTTTTCTCAGCCATCACGATTACCGCAGGAGAATCAATAAAATAAATTTACATTTTTAATGAGTCTGATAACGGATCACACCGTAACCTGTGCTTAATAATAAATAATGAAAGAATGGATTTTATTGTCAAGACAAGACTAATTAGAATGGCCCTTGTAGACAATATTTGATTTGAAAGGAAACGATCTATGCACAGTAACAGTGATGCTGGAGAAGACAGGAAGAGTCGTTTAGAATTAATGTGCACTGCTTAACCTCAATTTTTGATGGAAATAAAGCAGGGTTATTTCATCATGATTGCTCTGGGTTGCTAAGGAAGAACGTTTGCAAAGCTGACGAGCTCTGTATTGTTTTGAATGGTTGCTGCAGATGTGGAACAGCTGCAGTGGTCACAGACATTGCATGATGCTAATATGGTCATCGAGTCAGATCTTCTCTGGGAGTGCAAAGCGAATGGAAAGCCTGCTTACAGATGGATCAAGAATGGAGAGCCAGTGGTTTCTCAGGTGATGATAACCCATAAAATCTATAGTATACACATGATTAAAGGACCTTTCACCCTTGTATTTTTACTGTGGCACAAAATAATTGTTACCTTCTCCAAATGAAACATTGAGAACATGGAAGTCAGTATGAACAACATAATCAGACTCTGAAAAGGTGGATGATGATTTTTTTTATGTACACTAAAAAAGTGTACACTAATACATGGAGACACTATATTTCACTGGGGTCACAGAAACTTAAAATATGTGATTTTTCAAAAAGTCCTTAAGTAGTTAAAAGTAATCAATCAATTAACCAATCAAAATATCTTTTTTTTGTTTTGTTGCAGTTGCTTTGAAGTAATTTTACGAAGGCTTAATAGTTAAATACTATTGGATAATTAAATATGGTAGAATTACCATATACTAATACCTTAAAGATTTTAAAGTTCCTTCCAAAATCAGGATGTATGATTATCCGAGCTCAGTCAGTAAGGGAAAGTTTAATATGAAAGTGTAAGCACACAGCAGTGAACAAACACACAGTGAACACTCACCCGGAGCAATGGGAGCCATGGCTGCGGGGCCCGGGGAGCAGTCGGGGAACTGGTGCTTGCTCGAGGGGACCTCAGCTGGGGTTGTTGAAGATGAGAGAGCAAGTGTTTCATCACTCACCACCTGGGGATCGAACCTGTAACATTCCGATCACAAGTCGATCTACTTATACACCAGACAATAACTTGTTTTAAATAATCTCCCGCTTAAGTTAAAAAATTTGGGTGTGCGACAAGGAAAAAAATCAGATTCTGAGTTTGCGTTAGTTTGGATTTTACAAAGTGATTATTTTTCTTTAAACAAGGCTAAAAAAATAAAAGTGCACCTGATTGAAGAAGCACCCAGGTACCAGGACAAAAGACTGTTGGTTTCTTTGTTTTAGTTATTTCAAATGACAACTCCAGCTCAGCCAAATTACTTTTTAACTGTAAACTTCAAAATTATGTTGTGATGCGTTTCATATTTAAATGACTTCAATATGTAATGACCGAAAATATTTTTAGTATTCTCAATTTACGAACCGAAAGTTCATGCTAATATACGACCCATCTTTTGAGAACTATTATGTTGGCTTATTTCGAACCACATTCTGTTCTGACAGTTTTGTCTATGCTCAGGACAGAATTCGGGTTGAAGGTGGCAGATTGACCATCTCCAACATAAACCTGATGGATTCTGGGATGTATCAGTGTTTGGCTGAGAATGAAAATGGAGTGATCTATGCAAGCGCAGAGCTCAAAGTTGTGGGTGAGCCATTTTTTTATTATTAAACTCGTCATCATATTATATTTTTGAGAGTTCTTTTATCACTTGTGTGGTTCGTCACATGTTTTTACTTCTGAAGAACTATTAAAGTACCTTCTATGAGACAGTCCTGAGCCTTCAGAATTTGGCAATAAGGAAAATGAGCAACTGATTTTTGATGTTAAATAAAAGATAAATACTTTCACATCCATGTCTCAGCTTCTCCTCCAGACTTCTCAAAGAGTCCAGTGAAGAAGAGCACTCTGGTTCAGAGAGGTGGTGAGGCGGTGATCGAGTGCAAGCCACATGCGTCACCCAGAGCTTCCTTCTGGTGGAGGAGAGGCAGCGAGTTCCTGAAAGGCAGCATCAGGTATAACACGGGTCAGCGGAGTGCCTGCTAATCAAAGCTGCCCACTTGCACTACAGTCTCCCTAGAGTCTGGGATTGTTTTGCGCCATTGAGGTTTAAAAGGTTCATCTATAGGCCATTTACATTAAAACTTCTGTTCTACACTCATATTACCTTTTAACACTTAAGTTTCATATGTTATTTTCTCATATTATGTACACACCAAAATGAACATGAAGCAGTCATACATTCGCAGACCAACAGAGACCACAAGCTTTTTGATTGGGTGAAGCAGAGCAGTCCTCTCTCTTTCTGGACTTACGCTACGTGTTAAACATTAGATTATGAAATAAATCTTTGGCGATGAAGTAAACATGCCGAGTTGTGATAATGTTCAGTTTAGAGACAGAGTTTGTGAGAACTTACATGGAAACGATTTATAGTAAAGTCAATAAAACCTGTCTTTTGTTTGTATCTGTGTTGTGTTTTAGTTTGCTAGCTGTTGGCATTCTTTTCAAACCAGTATTGATCAGAGCATAAGCAGCGCAGATGTAGCGCACAACTATAAATGCTTTGTTTACAAATGGGTGCGCACGGAGCTTCCGCTGAGAGCAATTCGTCGAGTTGACGCAGAAGTATAAATCAGGCGAGTCAAGCACTCTTCTGAGGATTTCATAACTGTCGAAATGAAAAAAACAAATGAGCTGTCCTGATAAAATAATAAATGTTAGTTTTTATGTTGTCCCTTTATCCATTTGCATTAGATGTCTAAATATTGAACTCTCCAAGCCCATGACAGCATTTGAAACTGTGATTAATCAAAACGATGCAATTATTCAATTTATTGTTTTTAAGTGATCACCAGCACTAGTTTATATTTCTGAACAAAAATGTATTAATCCATTTATGACTTTTGTTTAGTTCTGTTTAAGCTATATTATTTCACTTAAATATATTTATTTTATGCTAATTATATTTGTCATGTTTTCAATTATATAGTTTGCTTTCAAAATGATAAAGTAAAAGTTAGTTTTATCATGTCTGCTTTATATTAGTTTTGCTGTAGATTTAGTCAAGAAAATAATTTGTAAGCATAATATAACCAAAATATTATATTATATATAAAAGTGTTTATTTTTGTATAAACATTGTATTATTTTTAACATGCATTGAAACAAAATTAAAACCTAAATGTTGTAATAAAAAATAAATTGTATTGTGATAGCTTTTATTGTGATTCAGGTATTTGTATAAAATTAACAATCGATTTTATTTGTTTCAGGAAAAAAAGTGCCACAAATAGCAAAAAGTTTTCATGTTATTTTAAACATGAACATTTTATATTAAGAGGACGATACAAATAATTAATAATTAATGTATAATGTTTAAAACATTTTATTTACTTACATAATTTACTACATAATCATTTAATAAGTTATAAATGTAATACTTATTTTGTCATTCGTTGAAATAAATAAAAAATAATTGTTCACTGCAATTCAGCTAGCTGACGTAAATTATATTTATATTTAGAACATCATTTAACATCATTTAAGAGAGATTTGTGCTTGCTCTACTGAAGACACAGATTGCTCATCAAACTGCAATCATGACTTGACTGCACAGGCTTGTTTCTACATGTGAAACAAATACATATGTACAGGAATATATTCACAGTCAGAGCAGTATGCGAATCATTCAGAGAGAGCAAGTGGACCAGATGCGGCGCTTGAGCTTTGTTTGGCAGTTGTTCTAAATAGACATAAACAGAAACATTCCCTCAAAGTAAAAACTGAGAAGATTTCTTAAGAGCACATGCTTAAATCAATCATTCATTAATTAAATGAAGATTAAAATGAAGAATTTGTTAGCGTTACAGCGATAGAAGCCATGTTAAATGGTTTATCTGCCATGCAAATATTAATAATATCTTTAATATGTTAATGTCGGCCAAAGATAATGGTATAATAACACACACCAAACAATAAGACGTCACAACATTAAAATTCAGCAGTACTTTTGCCAGCAAGATGTCAAAGCAAGGTGTAGACTAACTGGAAAAACCTCCAGCTGCACTGTTTCGCTCATTTGTTGCAGCCCCGATATTAATAATAACTTAGCTGTGCGAGTGTTGGCAAAACACCATGATGAAAACCAAAAAATCTAAAAAAAAATTTTAATCCTTTTGAAAAATCTACAGTTTCTACTCTGCTGGAAGGGCATCAGCTGCATAAAACATTTGTCAGAAGAGTTGGGGGTTTATTCTGCTGTAACGATCCTGAAAAGGACAAAGCCGGCAAGAAGATGGATGGATGGTTTCTGCTCTAACTTGCATTGCAGAACAGCACGTTCCACTTTAAAAAACACATTTTTAGGACACCTTAACCCTAGCCTTTACACATTTAAAGCATTTTTGATGTAATAATAATCAAAGTTTCAGCACCTTCTAGCATTGAATCTCTATGGGCGAAAACAGCGGCAGAATATGTTTTATCCGATTACTGACTTAGTCGACTACATTTTCAGTAGAATACCCGATTACTAAAATAATCGATAGCTACAGCCCTACTGTGTATGTTTTTTTTCTCTGTGATTTCAGATACGAAATGTTGCCTGTTAAAACTATTCATTAAAAAAATGTTGTCAACAAAATCAACACTCTTATGCATCCTTCTAGTATACTTATACATTACTAGCATACGTTTAATTGTTTAATCTCAATACAGATTCATTCATCATGCAATATACTGTAATCAATCCGCTTATATAGAAAATCATTATGAAACAATCCTAAATGATATACTGAAAGTCGTTTTGAAAACTCAGCCCTAATTATTTCCAAAACATTACCCCTTTAATGTGTAAAATTTGTGATAACTGCTTCCAAACATAATTACTTCTCTTGCCCACACCAAAATCCAAGTTTGCCCAGGCACAGATGTTGCCCATTGAAAACCAACAACATCCTTCCCGATGGCACTTTTCACACAAGAGTGAGTGCCTAGTGAAACACTAATTAATACACCCCTGGTTCTGGCTCTTTCCTGAGGGCTTTAGATGGGCCAGAAGCACTCGAGCATGCCCGTGTCAGAACGGGTGGCAGCTGGGACGAGTCTATGATCTCCAGTAATGGAAGAGGACATAGCGATAACCAATGGGAAAGCGGTTCTGTGGCCCGTGTTCCATCAGGACCTGAGAGAGAACACACATGCCATGACTCACTGATGCTTCTCTGCGTCTCTGAGGAGCTGTGTGATTATTGGATGAGGGAGCTAGGGAACGACAAGAGGACTGGAAGTTAAAGAGAAAGGAGGAAGTGTGAGACGAGAGGTGTGAGTGATATACTGTCGTCAGAGTGTAAGACTCAAGTGTTGGAAATAGACTACTAAGCTAACAGACGGATCCGGGTATTGGGTACAATAGGCTATAAATACACATGTACTTGTTTTTTTTGTGAAGCGAATTAACTTCAATACATATATTTACTGTAGTAAAGAAAAAGATTATTCTGCTCTTAGACATAGAAATTAGAGTTTATATAATTGTGTGTACATCAACATGGTGATATTTGACCAATTTTTTCAAGCCGTTTCACTGTGTATCTTCAGGCAATTATTGGCTGCACACATACTAATACACATTAATGCTAAATGTGGCACAAACATGATGGCAATCTTTATTATTTATTTTTTGTTTGTAAGCAGATTTATACTATATCACTATATTAGAGTACTTGAACTGAGTTTTTAATTTTGATCCACTGTATTGAAGTGTAGACACAATGCATGAACGAGAGAGAGAAAAATGTATTTAATAACTCGGGTATTACTACACATTATATTGGCATACAAAGGCAATAGTGGACATGGAAGGATTCAAATGCAAGTAATACACCCACAGGTCTACAATGACATTAGAAGCATTCAGTGAGGTAACACAGCTAGAAGAAGATAAATCCAGAGAAGCCTAGCAAAAAGAGCAATAATTTAATTGCTCAAGTATGCCACAATCTTTTAAATATCATTTGAACTATTCAAAAAAATACAAGTAAACAAATGCTGGACATGTTTTAATGTAATGAAACAGGTAACTGCATAACTGCTAGGAATCCTGAGAACTGAAACTTTTAAGGTCACTACTCACCTATGCTAACGTATGGGAATTTAAAATCCATACGGTCTTCTTTAAAGGGGGCTTTCTCATCTCTGTTGATGCAATTAGGCTTCTTGTCCATGGATGGGGCTCAGAGAGACTACAGTGACACGCCAAAGTTCAAGACAATAATACGACAATAAACAACTTCGGACACCTATGAGAAACTTCATTTAATCTATTTCCTAGTGTGAGTTGACGCAAGTTTTGTACCACCCAGTGGCTCTTTTATGTCTCGAAAGTACTCTGAACACGTGATCAAAATAGACCAATCTTTGTTTGTTCGACCACTAGATCCCCAAATCCCTTAAAACCGCAGTTGTAAAGCCACTACTGAAAAAGACAAACTTAGATAATACTGTACTGAGCAACTACAGGCCCATCTCAAATCTCCCTTTTATTAGTAAAATTATGGAAAAGATTGTGGCAAAACAACTGATTGAATTCCTGACCCAAAATGAATACATGGATTGTTATCAGTGAGGTTTCAGAGCTCATCACAGCACAGAGACAGCTCTACTGAAGATAGTCAATGACATCCGGTTAAACACCGATTCAGGAAAAGTGACTGTCCTGGTTCTACTCGATCTGAGCGCTGCCTTCGACACAGTTGATCACAAAATCCTTCTCGATAGACTAGAAAACTATGTTGGTCTTTCAGGAACTGTGATAAAATGGTTCAGATCATACTTAGAAGGAAGAGGCTTCTTTGTAAACATAGGTAATTACATGTCAAAGTGGACTGCAGTGTCGTGTGGAGTCCCTCAAGACTCAATCCTTGCTCCTTTACTATTTAACCTGTACATGCTTCCACTGGGCCAAATTATGAGAAGGAACCAGATATCATACCATAGTTATGCTGATGACACACAAATTTATCTAGCTATCTCCCCAAATGACTACTACTCCATAAACTCTCTCTGCCAATGTCTTGATGAGATTAAAAACTGGATGGAAAACAACTTTCTTCAATTAAACAAGGAAAAAACTGAAGTCATTGCATTCGGAAGCAAAAGCGAGGTTGTTAAGGTTAACACGTATCTCAATGCAAAGGGCCTAACAACTACAAATCAGGTCAGGAATCTTGGAGTGATTCTGGACTCTGATCTTAGTCTAAATAGCCACGTAAAATCAATGACAAAATCCGCTTATTACCATCTTAGAAACATCACAAGAATCAGATGCTTTGTTTCCAGACGAGATTTAGAGAAACTGATTCATGCTTTCATCTCCAGCAGGCTGGACTACTGTAACAGCCTCTTAACCGGTCTTCCCAAAAAGACCATTAAACAGCTCCAGCTCGTTCAGAATGCAGCGGCTCGAATTATAACCAAAACTAGAAAGTCAGAACACATTTCTCCAGTTCTTAAGTCTCTACACTGGCTGCCGGTCTCCTTCAGAATAGATTTTAAAGTTTTGTTGCTCGTATATAAGTCCAAACATAACTTAGCACCTAAATACCTAACAGACATGCTCAGTGAATACACACCAAACAGAGAGCTGAGATCCCACAGATCTAATAAATTAGATCTACCCCGGGTAAATTCCAAACAGGGAAAATATTACTTTAGTTACCATGCGGCCCACAGATGGAACCAACTTCCAGAGGAGATCAAGGGTGCCAACACTTTAGTCACGTTTAAATCCAGGCTAAAGACTCTCCTGTTTAGTTGCGCTTTTGTCGACTGAGCACCAACGTCAGAACAACTATTTTACCTCTGCACTTCAAATTTTAATCTTTGTTTTAATCGATGTTTTAAATTTCAGTGTTTTAAATCTGTTTGATTTATATTACTTTTTTATGCTTGATTTTAATGTATGCACTTTCTTTTTACTCTTTATTTTCAATGTAAAGCACTTTGAATTACCCTGTGTACGAAATGTGCTATACAAATAAACTTGCCTTGCCTTGCCTTGCCTTGCCTAGATCACACTGTTTTATATTTGGCTTGAAGGTCTCTTCATTGAAGAGATTTAGTGATTTGTCATATTTATATTCATATTTCATGTGTAGTAAAAAAAAATAATGTACGACACAAAAACCTGCATCGGGTTTGCAGCTGAACTCTCGTTTACGTGAATGACGCAGATCTAGCCAAGAGCTTGCTGGGGAGGCATGGGAATGACAGGATCGGAGCATACAGTGAGGAAAATAAGTATTTGAACACCATGCTATTTTGCAAGTTCTCCCACTTAGAAATCATGGAGGGGTCTGACATTTTCAGCGTAGGTGCATGTCCACTGTGAGAGACATGATCTAAAAAGAATAATCCAGAAATCATAATGTATGATTTTTTAACTATTTATTTGTATGATATATTGTATGATATATCAAATAAGTATTTGAACACCTGTGTATCAGCTAGAATTCTGACCGTCAAAGACTTGTTAGTCCACCTTAAAAAAAATACACCTCCACTCCATTTATTATCCTAAATTAGATTAACCTGTTTGAGACTGTTAGCAGCATAAAGACACCTGCTCACCCCATACAATCAGTAAGATTCCTACTTCTACCATGTCTAAGACCAAAGAGCTATCAAAAGACACCAGAGACAAAATATTTCACCTCCACAAGGATGGAAAGGGCTACGGGGAAATTGCCAAGCAGCTTGGTGAAAAAAGATCCACTGTTGGGAACAGTCATTAGAAAATGGAAGAAGCTAAACATGACTGTCAATCTCCCTCGGACTGGGGCTCCATGATAGATCTCACCTTGTGGGGTCTCAATGATCCTAAGAAAGGTGAGGATTCAGCCCAGAACTACACGGGAGGAGCTTGTCAATGACCTGAAAAGAGCTGGAACCACCGTTACCAAGGTTACTGTTGTAATACACTAAGACGCCATGGTTTGAATTCATGCATGGCGCGGAAGGTTCCCCAGCTTAAACCAGCACATGTCCAGGTCCTTCTTAAGTTTGCCAACGACCATTTGAATGATCCAGAGGAGTCATGGGAGAAAGTCATGTGGTCAGAAGAGACAAAAAAAACTATTTTGTCATAATTACTGTGAAGCATGGGGGAGGTAGAATCATGCTTTGGGGGTGACAGGGGAAACTGCACTGTATTCCAACTTTATTCCAAGCTAGCTCCTTTATGTTTCTACGTAAATAATAACACAACATCAAGTCATACAGTTCTGGGTGGCCACAAACTGCGAGAATATTGTTCTCTATTGTTGAAAAAAAAAAATCATGTCACTACAAGAGCAAGCTCCTGAATGGTTGCCGTGCACGTGAAGTTTGTCTAAGTTTAATATTCTCTACTCGGACGGTTAGTCCGGTTCACCGTGCCCCATTGTTTGTTTTGCGGCATTCATGTCCCTCACGCAACGTGGTTCAGACCCTCCGCACCACAGAGTGCGACTTTACACAGACTATTTCCAGATTATCCACGCTTGCAGGCACCTTTAGAGCTGTGGTCTTTAAGTTTCTTACATTCTTGAAGATGGCAACATGCATGTGTCTGTGAATAGCTTATTGAACTGTATTCAGAATTTCCATGAAAAATACATCACTGATTGTGTTTACTTGTTCTGAGTATTTTTTTTCTCTCTTTTAGGAGATCTATCTTAGATGATGGCACTCTCAGGATTGCAAACGTCACCAAATCTGATGCAGGCCGGTACACGTGTGTTGCAAGAAACCCTTTTGGAACATCCAGCAGTTCAGGGACTTTAGTGGTCAAAGGTAAAACACTTTTCACAATTTTACAAATAGCGCATTCTTCTTGCTTCTAAACGGATGCCTTGAATCGGATGAGAAGCTGTAGAAAATGGTCAGCAGCCCAAGCATGAAATTGATAATGAAATATATAGTTGTTTTATGTTCCTGCCAGTTTGACAGAGGTATAACTCATCTGAGCTTTTGTCATGTCTGAGTTATTGGTCCAGCCGCTGGTGTGAAAAAAAATATTGTATAGTTATCCACAGCATAGAGATCAAACTTCTACTCTTCTCCTTTGTCACTTAATGAAAGTTTAATTAAACTTAAACTGATATTTATGTATAAGACAAGAGAGAATATACTGTTATATATATATATATATATATATATATATATATATATATATATATATATATATATATATATATATATATATATATATTTATAATGCTGATTAAAAATCTAGGAACACCTTTTAACACACAGTTTTTTGCAGACTCACTGTCAGTTTTTTACTTTATCTTTACTTAAGACTCATTTTTACTCCTTGGCTTTTAACTCAGTTTGAGCATTGGCTTTTATTGTTAATATTAATGATTTGATAAGTTTTAATTAGTTTTTTTAATTAATTCTTGGTCAATGTTTTATTTTGTGTACAACACCTTGGTCAACTGTTGTTTTTAAAGTGCTATAAAAATAAAGTTGTATTGTATTGTATTTTTAAGCATTTTATATGGACACTTGTAAACCAGGAATATAGCACTTAAAGTCTATCTAGCATAAATTCTAATGGATAACACAGATATTTAAATTGCTAGAAGATTCCCTTTCAGGAACAAATTTTGTAAAGAAGTCACTCTTTAGTGCTTAAGGTAGAGGACTTGTCTACTCCTGGCTTGGGATCCTTTAAGAAATTTATCAGAATATTGTTGTTAAACCCGCTCAGGTGCTTATAAATGATCATAGAAGAGCTCATCCACCGAATGGCAAAATTCTCTAGATTCCTTCTCTGTTTTAATAAAGATTTTACCCTAAAATGTTCTCCTTTCTTTTTGCTGCAAACTGTCATCATCACTTGAAAGGGAATCTGAGAATTTTGTTTATTATCTTTTTTTGCGTATTTGATCTCTATTGTATTGTACATTTAATTTAAATCATTAATCAAATTAAAATCATTAACCTGCATCGCTCCTGATGTGAAAGGAACTTAAGACTGTTGAACAAATTCCAGATAAAAGCAAAAGATAGCATTCTTTAGGAATGTAAAATGTTACACTTTTTTTAGGTCCTTGCATGTAATACTATTTTCAGAATGTGCAGTCTTATATTTATTTTATTCTAAAGACTCTAAAAATCTATAAAAAAAAAAACCTCATCTCCCATTGAATAATTCACACTTTGAATGCTGTCCCTCTGCTATTTTAATGCATATTAATGCATAAAGAATGGTGGAAATAAGTGTTTCAAGTTATTATCCCAGAGAATTGCACAGTCTAAATGGGTAGACTTTTGTAGAGATGAATGTCTGATTTAAATCGTTTATCACTCTGAGCGAACTTTTATTCACCAGCTGTTACAAAACCAAGTTTAATTTCAGTAAATTACAGTTTTAAATTGTTTAGTGCTGTTTTTGTATCGCAAGTAAATTCTGAGTGTTATAAAATTACAAAATGAATAGTTGGCACAATAACTTTATTTTTATTCATCCAACATAAACTGTTTTTATTTTAACTACTTGACTTTTATTTAAAATATTTTCTCAATTTGCAGAACCAACCAAAATTACAATCCCTCCACTAAGTATGGATGCCACCGTGGGAGAGAGCATTGTTCTGCCTTGTGAAGTATCGAAAGACTCCTCTCTTCAGTCCATCTTCAAGTGGTTCTTCAATGGCAAGATCTTGGATTTCAGTCGGCATGATCACTTTGGGATCAGTGGAGGGGTGCGTTTCTGCCAGTCTTTTTCATTATAGCTGTATTTCAAGCACTCTAAACCAATCCATTTATTTTAGCGTAATTGTCAAGGAATCTTAATTATATGAGATTACAATCTTCTGTAATCAGATTTTAGGACTTGTTTTGTAGAATATATTATTATACACTAATAAATGTAAATAGAAAGACAAAAATAAATGAGACTCAAAAATAAATACATTTAAAATTGAAAATTAATAGGTTCTACACATTTATTTTTAAACTCACAAATCGAATTTTGCTTGGATTTATTTACTCATCGTTTGTGGATCTCATCAGTATTTGTAAATCCTGTTTTGCACGTCACAGATCTATCTGCAGCACCGCTCAGCCACTGCTTGCCAATCTGTGTGATGAGACATTCTTTTTCAGATAGACATTTCGCTCAGCATACATGTGTCTGCTTTGACAAACAGTAAATATTCAATTTAATGCTAAACTCTAAACTCTTTTAATTGCTGAAAAAGAAATAGTTTTAGAAAGGTAAATAAGGTTAACATTTAGTTCAGCAGTTTTTTTTTTTAATATCTATTAAAAATGCAGATTTTCTCTTTTAAACAGGATTGATTTTTATGCCTAGCATATCTTATGTTTTACTTAGATGTGTAACTCTTCAAATCTCGGATTAATAGTGGACTAATCAATATTGTTTAGGGATACTCTGGAGATCTTATGATCAGAAATGTTCAGCTGAAGCATTCTGGAAAATATGTCTGTATGGTTCATACAGCAGTGGATAGTGTGTCTGCAGCGGCTGACTTGATTGTTAAAGGTATGTGCCTCTCTCTCTCTCTCTCTCACTGCTCAGTATTCTACACTCCTCTGAGCATTTATCAAATATAAATTAAAAAGCCTTCACAATTCTCCCCGCTATTTCTGTTTTATTCCGTTGTTCGGCTCTTGAAGTAATGATTACAGGAGTATCTGAAATCAATGCATTAATTCCCAGCCTCGTGCTCCTCAGAATCTTTTGTATTTCCATCATCAATTGAAGGATCTCTCTCCATGGTTCGGAATATTAAACATGTCGCCTTTTCTAAGCAGACTTGTCTCAGATTGCATGGAACTCGTTCACCTTGCTGTGCCCTTCTCTGTTAAGAAATTTGAGTCGTCTTTGTCTTTTTTTGTGATGTCAGGTCCACCTGGTTCTCCAGTGGGGGTAGTGGTGGGGGGTGTCTCAGACAGGACGGCCCAGCTCTCCTGGAACCCTGGACCTGAAAACCACAGTCCTGTTACCCTCTACATTGTGCAAGCCAGGACGCCATTCTCCATTGGATGGCAGGCAGTCAAAACTGGTATGATTCGGTCTTGTCACTATTTACAAACATGAGCGATGAATGCACATTGCCTGTAATAAGTAAAAAAGGAAAAAACAGTCGGATGCTAAGATGGATTGCTGAATAATTATTCAAGGCGATTATCCTTGGCGAAACAGCTATGCAGCTGGTCATTGATGTTTTTTCTGTTTTAAATGTTCTTTATTCATAGTTCCTGATTCTGTGCCTGGACAGATGAATCATGCGACGGCGGTGAATCTAAACCCATGGGTTGATTATGAATTTAGAGTTGTGGCCATCAACAGTGTGGGTGTGGGGGAACCCAGCTTGCCATCCAAACCGATTCGCACCAAAGCCGCAGGTACTTCTCCATTCCATATCTGTCATCTCTAATACATCAGGAGAGAGAAAATGTAATTTAATTCTATAATTAGCTCAAATCACTGGGAGTGACTCCTGGTAATAGAGTGCAGGCATGAGAAATAAACACTTGCACATTCACACCAGATTTCTTGGGAACATCCAGATTGCTAAATAATTTATTGAGAATTAGGACACAAATTAAAAGCACAGAAATCGAACTCTTTTGCAAAAGGCTTGGCACTTTCTTAATTAGTTTTAAATTGTGACTGCAAGGTAATTTTGTTCATTTGCAGAAAAATAAATGCTTCATTTTGAAACACAAAAAGAAACCGATGCACAGGGCTACTGAACAACAGTGATCAGGAAAGAGACCATCATTAATTCATGACAACAGAAGAAACTTTAGTGGGTTTTTGCTTTCTAGTTAGGAGTGCACTTAAAGGGGCTATTTTAGACTAAAACACAGTGTGTGTCAGTTGCAGTCACTAATCTCTAATACACACTGACTGCATAAAAGAGTTCCTAGACAAAACTGCATTTGCAACTCTGACTGTGTAATATTTCAACAACAGTTACCGAGCCCAGAAGGGCCTTGTCACACATTAAGCTTTAAAATTTAAAGATCATGGTAGAGCCCCAACCTGCTTGTGCATTTGAACGTTTGATAGCTCTATTCTCTAAATATATACACACTGTTTTAGAATATTAAACTCTCTCTCTCGTAGAAATCACTCCTGAGGTAGGGTACAGAACAGCAGCACGACGGCAACTTTATTTTGCACTTCTCATTTAAACAATCACTGAAATCGTACTTTATTGAAGCTGCAAGAGCTACTTGTAAAAGGAGAGAAGGAAGGAAACCGGAAAGAGCACGCAAAAGTCTCCTAATGCATCCTAATTTATGCCCTCCCAAGGGACGGGCCCATTACTACCCGGAGACTCCGCCTGCTCCACCTGTCACCTCCCTCACAGGCAAGCAGAGACCTTAAACACACATTCAATATAATTAATGAAATGCTAATAAAACATACTCATATTACTAATGCCCAATATAATGATTTAAAATTTCTATCACAACACAAATATAATATATGGTTAAGGTTAATAAATGTGAACTAGAGCTGCCTGAAGTGTATTTCTGTGAACTCAATTTCAGGAGGAAAAATTATATAATTAAAAAACATTCACCCGTTGATTGCAATACTTCTTATCCACTCCCTAAGATATGAAACAGTAGCCACTCCACTTCCAAAAGACTTTATGTACGACCTGCTTCCTAGGTAAAAGTAAATGCTCTTCCGGTTTGAGAAGCCAATTTCAGGGGGGGTCTTGGGGCCGGGTTGCTTCTTGGCCCCAAGACCTTCCCACGAACAGCTCGCCCAGTACAATTATCCTCATATCGTCACATACACTTGCATTTTCTGGACTAATTTGATGTAAGCAAACTCGTGAAAGCAGTGTAGTGTTAAATCATTGACATGGAACACGGAAGCAGTCGCGCATACAGACTATAGACGATTAAATGCGCTACCCTTCCTTCCACTCCTTCTTGGGGAATTCTCAGGCCTACGTTGTTTCTTGACCCCGGGGCCTTGTACGCTTATCCAAGTCTTGCCAAATCCACATTTATTTCTTGGCTGAATCTATGTAAGCAAACTTGTGAATATGGGAAAAAAAATGTTTTTTTATAATATTGAAATCATTAATTTTTATATTATTATTGATCTTAAGTTTTCAGTAGAGGTGGAAATGAAAACCTACTCGATAGTTTTTTTTTCAGCCGTACTATTTCAGCCGTGTTTTCAACTTTATAAAAAGTTAACTTTTAATTCAACAATTTTTGTTAAATACTTAGTAAAACATTTTTTTATTTATAAAGTAATATAAGCCAATGAAAAAAGAAACAGAGAGTTCCACAACCATTGATGGAGAGAAGGAGCATTCAATTCCAGCATAGGCTGAACAGCTCAGACCCAGCCACATGTGAAATTATTTTTTCTTCTATATTCAAGAAGCTATAAGCACATTAAGATTTAGTTTGTAGCAAAAGCTGTGTTTAGAACAAAGTTGAAACAACTGGTAGCTTTAAAAACTGCGTGTATCTTCGGCACCACATCTGCTTTACTTGGACATAAAACATTTTACGACCAAGTAACAGTTTATTAATACGTTTATTCATTTATATATTTTTTTTTTCAACACTGTTCTAGAGCTCAAGGACACTGTACAAAGTTAGAGGAACATTACATGGACAAGACATCAGGTCAGTGGAGCATGTAATTAGAGCAAATCCGAGGGATAACATTCAGAAAACAGGTGTGTTTTGAGTATAGAGATCTAAATTCAGCAAGATTATTAACAGAACTTTTGGTGCAATGTCACTGAATGATCTGCCACCAATAGACGAGGGGTGTTACTAGAGGGCTGTGAAAAGGCCAGAGCGAGAGAAGCGTAGAGAGCAAATTGATGTATAGGGAACAATCATGGGCATCACGATGGCACAGTGGAAAGCACGGTCGTCTCACAACATGAAGGTCGTTGGTTCAAGTGTGCGTGTGTGAGTGTGTGTGTGCGTGCGTGTGCGTGTGTGTGTGTGTGTTTCCCAGCGATGGGTTGCACCTGGCATGATAACATATGCCAGATGAGTTGGTGGTTCATTCCGCTGTGCCGACCCCAAAATGGACAAAGGTGACAAGAAGATAGATAGATGGATGGATGGAATAATCATGGGGCTAAAACCATGTCGAATTTAAATCTTGAGATGAAACTAAATTGGTGTGAGAGTATGAGTAAGTATTCTAGTTTTGAAAGTATTGTAATTTTGGTGCTGGCAGGTTAACCAATAAAAAGGACATTAAAGTAATCAATGTCTGATGAGATGCTTGGTGTTAAGTCAGAATTCAAATAAATAAAAACAGTTAAACGAATCTCCAGAGTAGGATTTTCCATGCAGCTTTAAACATATTACAAAAAATAGTAAGGTAAAGTCTCAGAGTTTTGTATTAATGTAACTATTATAACTTCTGAACTGAATGCAATTTAGGTGTTTGTGAGTCAGTTTTTAGGAGTTGTTGGGTCTGCAGAGGAGCAGGTTCTGAGACCCGATTGGCCCAGAGAAACACCAAATTGCCCCTTTGCTACGCGGAGAACTTATTATGCAATAATTTAGAAACGATTAAAATTAATTTTTATGACCTGTTATAGTTATTATGATTGTGATGTTTTGTAGGATGGTTGTTTGTAGGAATCTGATTATGTCTAAGCTACACCAACCAGCTATAATCCTCTACAACAGCCACACCCTTCCAGCAACAATCAACCTGTCCTAATGTGAACCTCATTCCATGATTTCATTTAGCACCTTCTTAAAACCTCAGCTCGCCCACACGGATGAGCTGAGTGAATGACTTATTCTGGTAAATTTGTACTATGGACTACATTTGGACTACAACGTTGTGCTCTGTTTTGACCTTGATCAAGCCTTGCTCTTGTTAGATTCAATTGACAATTAGGGAGTCGGAAGGGTGCTGTTGTGGTGTCATGGTTTAGAAGTGTCTTTTGTATTTCACTGCTTCACTCCTGAGATGTGTTTTTTATGTGTATTGCATCACCTTTATTTTTGTAAATAAGTAGTTTTCTTCACTGACAACCCCTTTGATTAGAGTACGAAAAAGTGAGTTATTATCAGACTAGAGGTATGCCTCGTTATCAAAGTCATTTATGAGCTTCTTTAGTGTTAATAATTGAAAATAACCTGGATCATAATAAAGATCAACATTAAAATATTATAAAATATTTTGTCAGAAATTGCATGTAGATTCTAAATTAAAATCTAAATTCATTTACAGTTACACTGAGAATGTAGCAAGTTGTCAGTTTTATGCATTAAATTCATGTTGATACATGTAACATAGTTAAATAGCACAGTTGCTTCAAAGGTACTTCACAGACAGGAGGACTAATGTGGATTAGCATCGTTAAAAGCCACATTCATACAGGAGAGAATAAACTAATTGTGTAATAGACAAACTATTTCTGAAATCTGCAGACTAAAGGGAGAGAAAGAACAATCAATCTGTCATTCAAACCTGCTAAAAGTGAGCAGAGAGGTTTAGAAGTTGATTAAGAAAGACCATTGACATCATGTATATATAACATGAACGTAATGTGCTTTGTCACCAAAAGCTTTAACAGAAAGCAAATGAGGCTCAGAGTTGAGGGAAAACAGCCACTTCCCCCTTTACAAAGCATTACAACAAGAGTCAATAAGAGCATTTATGGTGAATCAGAAATTATGCATAAAGGTTAATACAACCAAAAGAAAGGAATAATAAAAATTCTCCCCCTCAGAGTTGTTATGAAGGCCAAACTAGTGATAGAAACCCAAAATAACCTTGAGTATCCAGGCTTTAAACACCTATTTTTTCTTCTTTTTTTTTGTGCTGTAAAAGTTGGCCATTTTTAGCATGGGTATTAATGAAATCACCTCTGGGACCAGCCTCCAGTGGTCAGTCAAGGCATTACAAGTTCAGTCAATTGCTGTTGCGCATCGATAATGAAACAGCTTGAGAAAGATAGACAGAATTTGGTTGGATATTTAAATACTCACATATTCTGAACAAATTACAGACATCAAAACAAAATTATATTACGTTTGCTATTGGTTCTGATCATACTTAGAAGGAAGAGGCTGCTATGTAAACATAGGTGATTACATGTAGAAGTGGACTTGTTAGGTCTGTTTCTCGATCTCGTCTGCTCGTTAAGCTTGTTTCCTGTCTGCATCGCTCCTGTTAATTGATCATCAGCCGTGGCCGATCTCGCTCACTCATTACTCAGGGGTTTTAAGGACCTTGGCAGCCTTCTCTCACCTTCTCTCGCCGAGAAGGCAGCCTTCTCTCGCATATAATAAAGTTATTGATCTTTATTCTCAGCGTGCTGGCCGATCGTGCTCTCTTTCCTACGTGTCGTGGGTTGTCGCGGCTTCCTATCTCTTCTGTCTGGATCACTGTGTTCCTTTAGCTGTTCAACCTACAGTGAGGATCTGCAGTGACTCGACCCAGACCGCCTCAGCGCGCCAGCCATCCCTCTATGAACCGGCAAGCTCACCTCTCCTTTACGGGGAGACCAAGCCTGGTACTTCCTCTGCTTGCGGGAGTGGACCCTGATTGACTCTTCCTTTTACTCCCTCAGGAGAAGCGTACCTACCTCTGTTCCTGGCTTTTCCCCCTGAAGAACCTGAGTTTCTCCCTGTTTCATTGAACAGTAGTTTTGTTTTTCTCTTAAATAAAGACTTTTAGTTCTCTCCCCCTCACACTTGGGTCCTTCCTAGAAATACACCTGACAGGACTGCAGTTTCTTGTGGAGTCCCTCAAGGTTCAATCCTAGCTCCTTTACTATTTAACCAGTACATGCTTCCACTGGGAGAAGAAACCAGATATCATACCATAGTTATGCTGATGATACACAAATTTATCTAGCTATCTCCCCAAATGACTACTACTCCATAAACTCTCTCTGCCAATGTCTTGATGAGATTAAAAACTGGACGGAAAACAACTTTCTTCAATTAAACAAGGACAAAACAGAAGTCATTGCATTCGGAAGCAAAAGCGAGGTTGTTAGGGTTAACACGTATTTCACTGCTGAGGGCCTAACAACTACAAATCAGGTCAGGAATCTCGGGGTGATTCTGGATTCTGATCTTAGGTTAAATAGCCACGTCAAAGCAATGACCAAATCAGCTTATTACCATCTTAGAAACATCACAAGAATCAGATGCTTTGTTTCCAGACAAGATTTAGAGAAGCTGATTCATGCTTTCGTCTCCAGCAGGCTGGACTACTGTAACGCTCTTCTCACCGGTCTTCCCAAAAACACCATTAAACAGCTCCAGCTTGTTCAGAATGCAGCGGCTCGAATTCTAACCAAAACTAGAAAGTCAGAACACATTTCTCCAGTTCTTAAGTTTCTACACTGGCTGCCGGTCTCCTTCAGAATAGATTTTAAAGTTGTGCTCGTATATAAGTCCAAACATAACTTAGCACCTAAAAACCTAACCAAACAGAGAGCTATCAGTGAATACACACCAAACAGAGAGCTGAGATCCCTCAGTTCAAATAAATTAGATCTACCATGGGTAAATTCCAAACAGGGAAAATACTCCTTTAGTTACCATGCGGCCCACAGATGGAACCAACTTCCAGAGGAGATCAAGGGCGCCAACACTTTAGTCACGTTTAAATCCAGACTTCAAATCTTAATCTTGGTTTTAATCAAGGTTTTTAATTTAATCAATTTGATTTTATATGACTTTTTTATGCTTGATTTTATTCAATGTACCTTCTTTTTACTCTTTATTTCCAATGTGAAGCACTTTGAATTACTCTGTGTATGAAATCTGCTATATAAATAAACTTTTATTTATAAGAATAATTTCACAGAAATTAGAAATGTTCTATCTATATATAAAAATGTATGTGCATTTGCTATGTCTTTACTTTGAAAGTGAACATAACGCTTGTGTCTGATGTGTCCTATCCGAAAAAAGATTTATTCAAGTCTGTGTTTCATCTTCCATTCAGTATGTGTCTGTCACTGAATGAAAATGATGTTCTATTTGGTTAACAGTTAAGTTTGGTAAAAGATCTTCTACTCTTTTGACATTGAAGCAAATAATTAGTTTGGATCAAAATACTCTTAACTTTATAATCTAGACATAAAGTTGCGTTGACTGATTTGTTTGATGGTCTTCTAACATAAATCAACCTTTCAAACCAGATTGAGATCTTTATTGAGAACTTTTTTAGTATAAAAAAAATTGTCTCTACTAGCTGCTACATTCTTCATGATTCCATTTTGTAGTGGAATTTGAGACACATCAAAACAAAATTTGTTAAGCCTGAAGCCTGAGTTCTTTTTTATTTAAGAGGTTTAAATCCCTCCACAGCCCTGGCCAAGCTCGTTTTCAACATGTCAGATGAGCAAAGAAATGGGCACAAAAGCCCTTTGAATCCAGACTGAGAAACAAACTAAAACCAGACAACCGTTTTTCATCAGAAGCTGAAAATGCTACAGCCTTCTACTCTCTGCTTCATCCAAGCTCTTTGAAATGTTTTGAAAGACGTTGAGTCTCAGGAAAAGGAAGTTTTTGGATTTGCCTCCAGTCCCACAGGTATAAAGCCTGTCTCTTTTGTTCTATGCTCTGTTCTGGCAGATCCTGAAGTGGCTCCGGCTAACGTGAGTGGAGGTGGAGGAAGCCGAGGCGAGCTGGTGATTGTTTGGGAGGTGAGCTCAAAGTCTATATACTGACAGCAACGTTTTCAGAATAAGTCTGTTCTGCTGAAGCAGATTCGGAGGGAATTCTCCATGGTGACGTGCTTTGAATTAGACAAGGTTTAATTAAAAGCTAGCGCTGTCGTCTTTGCTCTTTGCCTCAGTAGGATTGCTCCCTCTGGTATGTAAATCATAATGAAGACGCAGATATGAGACAGCTTTCATACCAGTAAATCTGAAACGACAATGTTTGGCAATGTTATTCTCATATTCTCACCGGCTGTCGCTGTCGATATGTTTAAAAGCAGTATTACTTTCAAAACATAGCACGCTTTTCACTGTCCAGTGGTTTCTTGACTGACACAGTAGTGCTTAAATCTGTCACTTTTATTTACTTGCATTCAGTGCGTTTGAGATTATGTGCCCAGAAATGTAAACGTAGCAGGGAAAATTACTTGTCAGCTTGTAGTAAAATAACACAATGTCAACTGAATGATTTTGCTTTAATACCAATTTTGCTTATACATATACCATCAGTATTATTCTACAAAACAAGGCGTGTAGGTCTCCTGCACAATAATGGCCCTAGGTGTGATTGACAGCTCCAATCAGGGTTTCTGTAAAGAAAAGTGTACGATGTGAGGGTTTGAAGCTTGTGCTGCTAGGTTAGTTAGAAGATGATATAGTGCCATGGATTTTGTAATTAGAAAAAAGGTTGTTAATTCAATATTCAATTGAATTCAATTCTTTATTCTCATAAACTCTATTCGGTTTATTAAACCAGTTCAGGTTTTGCTTTTTAAATGTTATGAAATATCTATTGTCTTCTGTCTCTTGATTAATCTTATCGTTTTTGAAATATGATTCAGAGTGAAGTACCTTATTGATGTGCAATTTAATCCATATCAAGCATTTTGCAGTCTAGTGTTGGTTTTTGATACTTTACAGAATAAACTTAGTTATTTTTCCCTGTCTGTCTGAAACATTAAACTATTGTACACTAATGAATCCTTGTACAGTGTGTCCTAATGACAGGTTGGTTGAGAGTTAAAGTATTTTAAGGAAAAGCATTTTAAGAGGGGTTTTTTTTGCAAGAACCACTGTGTAATTTTTATATGATACACTGTGTAATAAAAAACACTTCCAGACAGCAACAAAAAACAAAGTATTGGCAAAGACAATTACCATTTTCCATTCCTCCCCTATTTCCGATCAGGGATTTATGCCCATTTAAAAACGTAATTTTTCATAATTTTTACTAACATTCTAACACATTTTACCAAAAAAGCTGTATTGTGTAGCTACAATAAATATATATGTACTTGTATTCACGTGTTGTGTTAAAGCTAAAGCTTAGTGTTAACCCTGTATTTTAGCAATTAAGCACTAATAAAACTTTACCTTTTCATCTGCCCGACTTTTACAAAGATAGAAATAGCCATAAGGTGTTCAGAAAATAATGGCATCTACTGAAATATGGATGAAACCCAAAAGTCATGAAAAGTGTCATACAATAAAAAAATAGTTTCTGTATAATCAATATCTAGATCCACCCAAGTATTGGTGTAGTAAACATTTCAAGTTCTTTTTAAATAGTCCAGTGAATCTGAAGCATTACATTTTCCACTTTACTTTAATAGGAACGTAATTAGATTGTTTGTGAGTACTTAAAGGGGCCATATTATGCCCCATATTAAATACATTTGAATAAATATTTGACCCCTCTAGACTATCACTGCTCCCTTAAAAACCTTCAAATAGCAGTATTTATCATAAAAAATGCTTTGAGAAACCTGAAATGATTATGCACAGCCAAATGAGCCATGCACCTCGTGTTCCTCCCACTGCATCCTCCACACCCCCTGTTGGATTTTTGCTTTTTGCCACACAGGAAATCCATCCAATTCAAATGAACACATTCATATTTTGGTAACTAAAAAGCTTTTGACCGGGGGCTTCCAAAAACACACTATCTTTTATTTTTTTCTCATGCGTTTCTGCTTCGGTTGCACTTCTGGGTCAGTCAACAGGTATGTTCTTCATTGAGCTGCTTTAGCGGTTCATCTGGTTGGTTAGTGGGCCCTGCTCTGGCCAATGGACGTGGCTACAGCCATCAACCCATTTTGAGCTCTCAAAAAAAAAAAAATAACTTAAGATATTCTTTTGACAAGGGAACAATATTTAAATGTGCAAGAAATGTCTGAAAAAGTCGAGTTTATATGATATGGCACATTTATTATTTCTAAAATAGCTTTAAAATGAACAAACATTTACTTCATAACGCTATGTTGAACTTTCGTTTTCCAGCCAGTACCAGAGGAGCTGCAAAACGGTGAAAAGTTTGGATATGTTGTGGCATTCCGTCCACTTGGAACAAGCACATGGAAACAGAGTGTTCTGGCTTCGACTGATGCTTCTCGATATATTCATAAAAACGACACTTTCTTACCCCTAACTCAGTTTGAAGTAAAAGTCGGTGTCTACAACAACATTGGAGAGGGTCCTTTCAGCCCCACAATCCTTGTGTATTCAGCAGATGAAGGTTAATACACTCGCCTTCTATCTTGATTGCATGCAAATTCAGCAAAGGCATTATTGGAAATTGTTAAAGAATGACAAAAGTTGATGGATGCTCTGCAAGTTTTAATTACGCTTACCCCACAGCTGTGTTAGTGCTTTTTTGGGTGGTAATTTCTTGATTTGCAAGTGTGAGTAATTAGTTTTTGCAAACAGGTGGCACATCTAAGCACTAAAACTGCTGTTGGGTGAGTGTTGTAAACTGTCTGTTCTAATGAGCTGTTGCTTGACTCTACACTTAGAGCCCTCACTAGCTCCTCCAAAAGTCTGGGCTCGTATTCTCTCTGCATCTGAAATCGAGGTTCTCTGGGAGCCCATCCACCACAGTGGCAACAAAGGCCGCATAACAGGATATGAGGTATGTAAACACTGTAAATGGAGGGAGAAAAAGAGGCTCACAGTGACATCGCAGTGCAGCACCTCAATCAGACTGGGTAATGTATGCACCACGCTGATGGCAGGGTGTGCAATTTCCTGTTCTCCAACAAGAATCTGTGATCCCCGGCCACATTTTTCACAATCTCATCTGCGGAATGAAGAGGTCTTCTCACAGCTGGTCCTGTCTCCCGGGGAGAGCCAATACTCAGGCTTTCTGGGCACTTAAATAAATCACCTTTCAGATGTGTGGACATCATACATCAATTCCCACTCCTGCAAACACTTCAACTGCTATAGGTCGTTTCTCACCGCCTGAGAAACCCACAGGATTCTTCCCATTTCTCTCCTTCTGACCTGAGCTAGTCTCCCGTAGAAATCCCAGGTCACACGTCTGTTCCACCGTGAAACCACAAAGTCGTTCACAGCTTCGGGTAGTAAAAGAAGCACATGTGAAAATCCACAAATACTTGCACAGTCCCTTGCTGCTGTGTGCAGATGTTTACTGAATGACGTAAAAAAGAAACTGAGTCACAGTGACTTTGTTAGTGTTAGTGTACTGAACCACAATGCAGGGACGAAATGACATTCTTCTCAGGTCGATCTCTTACCTTATGAGTTTGAAAGCACACACACTCAAACAGACAAATACTCATTCTACAGAATAATAAAACTGTTTTGTGCAGACTATTCTTAAATGTAATGCAATTAGATTTGCTCTTTTAAATTTCATATCTAACCATTGACAATCTTTTTTTTTTAGTTTACATCACAACGATTCAAATAATTAAAGAGCACCTTAAATAAAAAACACACTTTTTGAAGTTTGAAGAGGGTTTTAACCCAATAGATTATAACTATAATGTTAAAAACAAGCTCGGCTTTCTCTCAAACTGATGTCATTCTCAGAATGCTTTGTTTGACACGTCACAGATGTTTGGATCCTGAAAAAAATTACTCTAATTCCACCAATCATCAAGTCGAGAAATAGAAGAAAATATAAAACAAATGTTCATTTCTCCCGCTTCATGTTAAGAACGAGTAGTGCCTCATATATAGAGATTAAAACTATACATTAACTTGACCTCATTTTATGTGGTCGCAGGATGACATACAAATATATGCCAAAAATATTTACTTCTGAATCATTGTACAGTGAAAGAAAACATCTACAATTTCACTATTTAAACCTTTATTGTGTTATATTACCTTGCCATTATCATGTCATGTTTATGGAGAAAATTAATTATGGTGAAAAAATGTTCAGACATCAAAATGGCAAAATAGATCTGTCATAAATCAACGATTTATCATTATCATTTTATTACGATGTTGCAGTTTATACATAAAGATCCCAATCCACTTTCAAATTAAATCAAGATATAAACTTTTACAGCAAAAATACACGCTACAACAGCACCTATTGAACTGTACGTTATGGAAATTTTACACAGCCATAAACACTATAAAACATCACAATAACAAAAATAAATTTTAATTATTTAACAAATAAATGCTAAGATGGTTAAAATTGCTAAGATAGTTAAAATTGTTAAAGCTTTAAGTTAACCAAAACACAACATAATTAAAGCATATTGAATAAAGCAAATGTGGGAATAAAGTATAGAAATAAGTTTAAAAGGGGTTTCTCGAGAGAGGCCGATGTTAGTGGCAGTTGATTCCACAAGTTGGTTTGAATTATTGACAAACATTATTTAGAAAAAGGAAAACCCTGCTGAATTTGTACTTAGTTTTTGTCACTTTTTTCATATTTATGAACAGATTGATCCTTTGCCTTTAGGCTAAACTGTAGAATCTGCAGGGGGTGTTACTTCTTTCACTCAATTTTGCAATGTTTTTTGCAGGTTGTTACTTAATTGAAACAAAATGCTTTCATGACTGTAAAAGGTCTTGTTCATCATTGCAGGTGAAGTGGATAGAGGAGGGATCAGCAGAGAGTGATGCAAAGACGGTCCTGGTCAGTGAAAACTCAGTCAATCTCACGGGTTTGAAGGGAAGTACGGTGTATCTGGTTTCTGTCAGGGCACACAACAGCGCAGGCACCGGACCCCCCAGCAACCTCCTCAGAATCACAACTAAGAAGCCTCGTAAGTACACATAGATTTAAATATCACATTCATTCAGTTTCAAATTGCAAAAATCTAATTTCTCGAACATTTCAACTTTAATTGGAATTGAAAATAATCATGGTTTGGTTGTCAGCAAATTACTGTAAATGTTAAAAATAACACTGTAAATAACATAAAAATGTCATTTAAATAGCCTATTTTGAGGGGTTTATAAAATTTCGGAAAAAATAACAACAGCATTGCATTTAGTGTTTGTGACGTTCATTTCTATTTTTTTTAAATAAATCTTTCTATCTATAAAACCTAATTGTACATATCTATTATGACCATGATATATATTTAACTCATAATAAAATGTGTCTGACAATTAGTGGATCAAGTAGAACAAAGATATGAGGTTCGGGCCTGGAGGGTCATAATCCGTCTATGTTATTCTATTAATGGGCTCTTCTTCTCGTCTCTATCAGAGATTAAGGTGGTCTCTGTTAAACTAGCATGACTTAATAGGCTCATTATCTCATGTCAATAATCAAGAACAGAACCCTGTTTAACTGCTCCTGAAACTGATCAGATAAGCTATGACGTCCCATAGAAGGAGGGCTATAGTTAATTTTAGCTAATAGACTGAGTGTGCAATTAAAGGCCACATTAAATAAAGAGCTTGACAGATCTCGCTCTTTATGCAGGAGCAGATCAGCCATTGTTCTTCTCTTTGTGTGTTAGATTGTCAGACGAAGCATACAGTGACAAGGTAGACCAGTGTTATGATCTGTATTGATATAATAATAGCCTGCATCGTAGGCTCACCAAGCTAAGTATCATTAGTTAAATTGCTTCGTTTTATGAGGACTATTATGCTCTTCTCTTTTGACCATGCTCTCTACTGGTTTCTCCATTTAATGTGTGACAAAGAGGTCATTTTCTTTAGTTCTTCCCTCAATCGCTTTTAAACTGTCTAGGTCTGTCTTTATCAAAGAATATTTTAAGTGATTTTGGGGACTGGATTGGTAGTGGCACAAAACAGGGGTCTTCAAAGGATGAAATCATTCAAAAATAAAGGTTAGAAGGAACACTGCTAATAAAGTAGAATCTTAAGTATGTTTTCATATTTAATCTATTGTTCTAATATTTTGGATTTATTCTATTTAGAAAAGTTATAAACTGATCTGTTGAATATCCTGGCATAATTTCCTGCTGTTTGCAAAATACAATTTGGCATGTTTTTTAATAACACTGGCATTTTGAAGAGGTTCTTGTCTGCTTCTTGCTTTGTTAAGTAAATTGGAATGTTGCCATGAATATTTGTCAGGATGTACATGGGAGCCAGGAAACTAATGTAACTTTTATTAAAGAAATCAGCAAGGGAGAAATGAAAAAATGTAGAAAAGCACTGGGTTAAATCCAGTCAAGAAGACTGATGACAGACAAAGAGTGAATTAAATAAATCCAATTTAAATACAGAAATAACAAATAGGTGTTAAATTAAACCAGCTGGTTATGTTCAACTGAAACAAGCAGAAGTGGAACACAATGAAACAATTAGGAAGCACATGGGAGCATAACCAAGAACAACATCTAAATGGAGTATAACCAAATCCAGGACTGTACTAGGGAATTAGTAAAACTGAACAAAATACAATGGAACTTGTCAAGTTCTGATAAAACATCCAATGATAAATGTCAATCTTCAAAGAATTTGATGATGTATAGACTTTAGAAAGACGACGGCGTCCCAAACAAAGCCCCTAAACAAACAAGCAATAACCAGTATGCTCCCAGTGACTCTGTCACTCTCTGGTGGCTAGGAGGGTATCCCTCAAATAGCGAGACAGATTTCTGAATCTGTTGCACAAAAACAGAATTCACTGTATTTGTTTTGGAAAGATTTGACATGCTATCATGTTTAATTTTTTATTTTATGTGTTACTGTGAAACACTTTGGTCAGATATTCTGTGTTAACGTCCTATTTAAATAAACCTGAGTTGACTTGAATATTTGGTTTTAAAAGTTAGTTTTAAAATGTTTTTAAAAATTCAGCTCCTAAACTGCTGCAATCCCAATAGAAATAAATAAGAAGGATATTTCTGTCTTTTAGCTCCCAGTCAACCTCCCGGGAACATTGAGTGGAACCTGACCAACTCAAAAATCGTTCTGAACTGGGAACATGTGAAGGCGATGGACAATGAATCTGAAGTAACCGGCTACAAGGTAATCTCTTTCTCACTCTGGCTCTTCTGTTGCTTTGCTGATAAACATGCTGTATCAATGGGCCTCGTAAGCCGGCATTTCAAGAAAAAAAGAACAACTCATAGATAAGTGGCTAAGAGTATTACCTTTAAAAGCAGCTTTTTGAAGCTTTTTTTTACAAGTGCTGGGACCAGGGAAGCCTTTTCTGATAGATGTAATTTAGCGAACAGGAAAATAGTTTTCATGCCTCTGTTTTAATGCAGATTTACCACGTAGAACGTTTTCAGTTCCAGACCCTTCAATGTCACAAAACAAGCAAAACTGCGCAGAGTGCAGAAATGAGAAAAAGACTTTAAAGTTATTTAATCATTGCTTCCTAAATAGTTGCAGGTAGAAAAAGGATATGTGGTAGTTTTTTTTTTATTTATATCAGCTCATTCTTTCTATTAATATTAGTGCAACTATTTTGTTTGATCTTTTACTGCTATTCATACCATACAGGCAGTGTTAGGCACATGCCTTTAAAAAGTTATAGTTATAGTTACTAGTTACTTTTCACAAATAGTAATTGTAGTTATTAATTGAGTTACATTATTATGAAAGCAACTAATTACCAGGGGAAGTAATTATTGCGTTACTTAAATTTGTCGAATACAGTAAATCTACACAACTCCACACTGATCTAATGTGATTAAAAACTGTCAAATTTAACATAACTATATACACATTATCGCATAAAACACAATAACTGGTTTATAAATGTAAAGAATTTTTGAACGGAACATAACTTGTCGATAGCTCAGTCTAAAAGCAAATAATCCTTCTTGAGAAATTTTAATTAATAATAAAAATAAATATTAAACTACTATTTTGATTTATTCTTCCTGAATTATAAGTGTTTGTGCAGGGTTTTACTTGGGTTTGCTTGGGTTTCGTGACTTCATCTCCTGTTAGCAGAGCAAGCATTATAATCTGTGTTCTTAGCCACAGATTTTGTGGTGTTGAGTAATGATGTTAGGTGCTTCATTAGCTTTGAGTTACTATAAACACATAAACATTCTTGTCTTTCACCTCATCGAGGGAAAAGTAGTCCTTATACTTCCAGTTAGTGAAACTTTTAAACTAACAGACCTGCCATGGCTTTGCCTCGAGGTCTTGATGAATACGAATCATGGTTCCCGTCATGTGTTTGTGTGTAAAGACCCGAATTAAAACCCCTTTAGTGTTCTTAAATATAGGCTGCTATAATAACGCACATTTTATGGACAGTAGCAGTAACTGCGTTTTAACGGGGAAAACAGTAATTGGTTTGATTACACGTTACTGAAAAAGTAGTGTCGCTATTAACACAGTTTAATACTAGAGCCGTTATTTCTATCACTGCATACAAGTGACCTAATCATTATTTCAATTATTATCTAAATAATTGTTGGTATAATTTTTTCTATCATTGAGCAACTCTTACTTCCATCAAAATAATGAAATGATGGATGGGTCAGTTTGGGCTTTTCATTAAAGTTTAGAAACTGATTTCGGTTTGATAATGATCAAATGTAAAAGGTAACTTTTTTAAATGTGAAGAAACAATGAAAGTTAATAAAATAATATATTTTCTGCAGTTACCATACTAAAGTCAAATGCTCAAGCTGAGAGACTTGCAGCAACAGTCTGAAAAACATTGTATTAAAACAAATTTTGAATATTTCACTATCTACTCTTCTAGTTTTTAAATATTCTTTTAAACGGCAAGACAAAGCACTTCTGCACTCAATGTCACAGAAGCACCTGAGAAACATCTGAGACTTTGTACATTTCAGAACATTTCAGATGATTCCCTGCTAGTCTCAGAGCCACTCTTCAAAAAGGGGATTAGAAATTGTCCGATGTGACTCGAGCTTTGAGCAAATTAATTTCCTGCAGTGTGTTCTCATTTAATTGATGATGCCTTCTCTGAATGCAAAGAATTTTAAAGGTCAAAGAACAACTGGGTGATTTTTAATGCTTTCCTCCTTCTGCTATGAGCTTGCAGCTTAGCAACTTCACACCAAACATTGCTTCATAGAAGTAAAATTTGCAATCGTAGCCGTCCACTGTGAGTCACTTGGAGAATAATCTAATCAATGATCATAAATTCTTCAGCAAAAAAGAATATCAGTTTCACAAGTTCGCTTACATAGAATTAGCCCAGGAAATGCAAGCGTATGTGGTGAGATTAAGATAAGCGTACTGGGCGAGCTGTCCACGGGAGGGCCTCGAGGCGAGAAGCGATCCGGGCCCGAGAACCCCCCCCCCCATGAGATGTGGAGACAGGGGTGGTGGAGGGAATTTTGCATTTCATCGTCAAATTGGAAATGGAGTAGTTACGGTTTTATCTCTTGAGCGAGCAGAGGGATTGAAAACACCTGTAGATTTTTCGCTAATTATCTGATCGCTCCTTCCGAAATTGCGTTCACGTAACTTTACTTGGTAGCTGATGTTTTTTTATGTCAATATAAAAAAAAAGACTTTTTAATGATTTATAGATAGTGAAACCCTTTTATAGCACAGCGATATGTCAGCAAACAGACAACAATCCTCCCACTAAAAAGTCAATTTTGAGTATCAAATATGAAATTGAAAGTGCTTGTTGAAAGTTGTCTTTTCTACCTGGGGATAGAGTGTGCAGATAACTTTTGTAAAGACACTACCTAGCCAAAAAAAGTTGCCATCTGGATTTAACCAAGTTAAAGTTGCAATAATTACTGCATAGATGATTATCTGCCAGCTATTACCTGAATATGCTGAGTGACCAGGTTATTCCATTGAAAGGGTGACAATGAAAGGATTCACTAGGCACAAGATGTAAGAGTGGTTCTGGGAGCATGAACCAAATCTTTCACTCATGGATCTTAACTCCCTAAGGATCTTTGGGATGAGTTGGAGAAGGCTTTGCTCAGCCATCAGACTCTGCCGTCATCAATGTATAGTTTATTTTAAAATAATTACAACACTGGATGGAAATCTTTTTCTTCTTCTTTCGGCTGTTCCCAGTTTAGGGGTCGCCCCAGCAAATCATCTGTTTCCACCTAACTATGGCCTCAGTATCCTCTACTCTTGCACCAATTACCTTCATGTCCTCCTTCAGCACACCCATATAACTCGTCTTTGGCCTTCCTCTTGCCCTCTTGCCTGGCAGCTCCATCTCCAACATCCTTCTACCAATATAACTACTATCCCTTCTCTGCACATGTCCAAACCATCTCAATCTGGCTTCTCTGACTTTGTCTCCAAAACGACCAACCTGAGCTGTTCCTCTGATGTGCTCGTTCCTAATCTTGTCCATCCTTGTCACTCCTAAACTGAACCTCAACATTCTCATCTCTGCTACTTCCATCTCTGCCTGGTGTCTCTTCCTCACTTCTACAGTCTCTAACCCATACATCATAGCTGGTCTCACTACTGTTCTGTACACCTTTCCTTTGATTCTTGCTGACACTCTTCTGTCACACAACACCCCTGAAACTTTTCTCCACCCACTCCAACCTGCCTGCACTCGCCTCTTCACCTCTTTTCCACACTCCCCGTCGCACTGGACTGTTGACCCCAAAAACCTAAACTCCTCCACCTTCTTGACCTCAGCCCTCACTGTTCTACTTCCCTCCCTCTCGTTCAAACACATATATTCTGTCTTACTACGACTGACTTTCATTCCTCTTCTTTCTAGAGCAGACCTCCAACTTTCCAGGTGTCCCTGCACCTGCTCTCTACTCTCACTACAGATTACAATGTCATCTGCAAACATCATTGTCCATGGAGATTCCTGTCTGACCTCATCTGTCAACCTGTCCATCACCATAGCAAACAAGAAGGGACTCAAAGCCGATCCTTGATGTAGCCCCACCTCCACCTTGAACTCCTCCGTCTGACCTGCAGCACATCTCACTGTTGTCATACTCCTCTCATACATATCCTGAACTACTCTGACGTACTTCTCTGCCACTCCTGACATCCTCATACAGGACCATAGCTCCTCTCTCGGCACCCTGTCATACGCTTTCTCTAAGTCCACAAAGACGCAGTGCAGCTCCTTCTGACCATCTCTGTACTTCTCCATTAGCATTCTCAGAGCAAAAATTGCATCAGTAGTGCTCTTCCTGGGCATGAAGCCATACTGCTGCTCGCAAATATCCACTTCCCTTCTTAGCCTAACTTCCACTACTCTTTCCCAAAGTTTCATTGTGTGGCTCATCGACTTTATACCTCTGTAGTTGTTACAACTCTGCACATCACCCTTTTTCTTAAAGATTGGCACTAGGACACTTCTCCTCCATTCCTCAGGCATCTTCTCACTCTCTAGAATCCTGTTGAATAACCTAGATAGGAACTTCACTGCTGTCTCTCCTAGACACTTCCACACCTCCACAGGGATGTCATCTGGACCAACAGCCTTTCCACTCTTCATTCTCCTCAGAGCCTTCCTCACCTCATCCTTTCTAATCTTTTCAACTTCCTGCTCTACAATGTTCACCTCTTCCCCCCTTCTTTCCCTCTCATTCTCCTCATTCATCAACTCCTCAAAATACTCCATCCATCTTCTCTGCACACTCTCCTCACTTGTCAGAACCCTTCCATCTCTATCTTTAATCACCCTTATATGTTGCACATCCTTCCCATCTCTGTCTCTCTGTCTCACTAATCTGTACAATTCCTTCTCACCTTCCCTCGTGTCTAACCTGGCATACAACTCATCATATGCCTTCTGTTTGGCCTTTGCCACCTCCCTCTTCACCCTGCGCTGTGATTCCTTGTAGTCCTGTCTACTTTCTTCAGTCCTTTCGATGTCCCACTTCTTTTTAGCTAGCCTCTTCCTCTGGATGATGTCCTGTACTTCCTCATTCCACCACCATGTTTCCTTATCTTCTTTCCTTCTTCCTGCTGACACACCTAGCACATTCCTACCTGTCTCCCTGATCACTTCTGCTGTAGTTTCCCAGTCCTCTGGAAGCTCTTCCTGACCACCCAAAGCCTGTCTCAGCTTCTGTCTGAATTCCTCACAACCGTCTTCCTTTTTCAACTTCCACCACTTGGTCTTCCTTTCCATCTTTCCTCCCCTCTTCTTCCTGATCACCAGAAACATCCTACACATCACCATCCGATGCTGTCTGGCTACACTCTCTCCTACCACTACTTTGCAGTCAGTGATCTCTCTCAGATTGGCTCGTCTACTTAGGATGTAGTCCACCTATGTACTCCTACCACCACTCTTGTAGGTAACTCTATGTTCCTCCCTCTTCTGGAAATACGTGTTAACTACAGCCATTTCCATCCTCTTGGCAAAGTCCACCACCATCTGTCCTTCTGGATTCCTTTTCTTAACACCAAACCTGCCCATCACTTCCTCATCACCCCTGTTGCCCTCGCCCACATGACCGTTGAAGTCTGCTCCCACCACTACTCTCTCCCCTCTGGGAATACTCTCCATCACCTCATCTAACTCACTCCAGAATCTCTCCTTTTCTTCCAGCTTACAGCCTACTTGTGGAGCATAACCACTCACTACATTCAACAACACCCCTTCAATCTCTAACTTCAAACTGATCACCCTGTCAGACACTCTTTTCACCTCTAAAACATTCCTCACAAACTCCTCCTTCAGGATCACTCCTACCCCATTTTTCTTCCTATCCTCACCATAGTAAAACAGTTTGTATCCCCCTCCAATACTACGCGCTTTGCTACCCTTCCACCTGGTCTCCTGCACACACGGAATATCTACCTTCCTTCTCTCCATCATGTCCGCCAGCTCTCTAACTTTCCCGGTCATTGTACCAATGTTGAGAGTCCCTATTCTCAGACCTATACTCTTGCCTTTCCTCTTCTCTCTCTGCCTACGAATCCTTCTCCCTCCTCTCCTTCTTTGACCAACAGTAGTCCAATTTCCACCGGCACCCTGTAGGTCAACAGCACCGGTGGCGGTCGTTGTTAACCCGGGCCTCGACCGATCCGGTATGGAAATTGAATTGATGACTTGCATATTTGGTTTTGGCATGTTTTACGCCGGATGCCCTTCCTGACGCAACCCTCTCTATTTATCCGGGCTTGGGACCGGCACAGAAGTCACTGGCTAGAGACCCCTGTGGCTAGATTAAAACACTGGATGGAAATACATTTTGAAATTGCCTAAGCTTATCGAAACAATGCCACAGTGCAATAGTCAATGCTAAAGTCAGGCCAAAAAATATTATATTTTGTGATCTTTTTTTGGCCAGACAACATGTAAAATATAAATGTTCTTGATGGTCTGTTATTATAAATACACTCTAAACCAGTTCAGCTTCCCTCCACTAGTGATGTTGACAACAAAATTTCAGAAGCAGCACATGCAGACAATTAATTTATTATCTTTGGGCGGTCCACCTAATTACCCTTCTTAGATATTCCCATATAAACCTTCAGATCTCTCAGTACTTCTGGGGATCTACAGCAAAAATATGATAATAATTAGAACCACCTTTTCAAACTAGTTTTTAGCACTTCTTTTGGAAGAATTAGATTCATTCTCAATTTCAATTGTTGCATTCTCACCTGAGAAAAAATGACCAAAAAAATCAACAATGGGATAAAATCAACAAATCATACATGAACTATTGAGTTATTTATTTATTTGTTATAATTGATATTATGTTATTATTGTTTAAGCCTAATCTAATCTTTTTTCAGGTTGTCTATCGTCAAAACTGGCACAGAGGGAGCAGCGTCGTGCAGACCAACAGGACATCTGTGGAACTCCAGTTACCATCAGAAGAAGATCTGCTTATTCAAATCAAAGCTCTGAGTGATGGTGGAGATGGCAGCAGCAGCAGCCAGATACGAATACCAAAGATGTCAAGTAAGGCTTCGTGCAAGCTCATTAGGAGAGCTGTACACTGATCTTTTCTCTTACAACTACTTCATCCAGGCTATTGCATGAGATTTGTAATGGGCTGCTTAAAATAATCCTCTGTGTGATGTTTGTGTTCATCTCCATCACAGGCCTGAACTCAAGGGGATACTTCAGTTCAGATGCAAGCAAGGCGGCCCATGTCCATGGAGTCCTATTTCTGATCTTGTCATGGGGGTTTTCATAAAACGTTTCACACGCATCTTTCACATGCCACATTGCCATTAGAAAAAAAGGTTTGTGGTTTGTGAACTTTAGGCAACTCAATCTAAAAATGCAGGCTAATAAGATAAATAGAGAAAATAATAGCTAGTCTTTTGGAAGATATTACATATTTAAATATATGGAAGAGGCAGCAACCGTCCACACTGGAGCCAGTGGAAACACAGATTGGTGATGTTAAAGTGGCAAACTTGACAACAAAAGAGAAAAAAATAGTTTTAATCAATAGGTAGTTTGCACTTCTGAAGTTGGCCTCCACCCCATATCATATTTTCATTACCATCATTGTGCTGGAATATGTTATATAAAATAATTTTTGTGCCTTTTTACTTTCTGAGTTGTTAAGAAAATCGTGTAATAGTTTGTAATAATTACAATAGAGTTTCTGCAATTAAAATCAAATCTTGTTTTTTAATATTTTATTTATTGTACTATGTACTTTATGCCTATGCATCCACATTAACTCACTGCAGAAGGTGATGCCACGCAGACCATTAGACCGCTTTGTAATAGATTTTTCCTGCAGCATGTAAAAGAAATTCTTCTGGCACAGATAAAATATTATTTCGCCTTGTGATACATACTTGTGCCACTTCGAAAGAGTGAATATAATCTTAGTTTTTGATGATAAAACAACTCAGACTCAGACACAAAAGGTTGAAGCACTTTGACTGGCTGAAAAACACAAGCGAAGCTAACAGAGCTTAAAGAAGGCAAAACTAAGATCTGGGCAAAAGTCCCAACAGAAACTAAGAAACAGAAGTATCACAAGCTACAGAATTATCGCTGTGTTGAGGGAAGAGTCCAGTAGCAACACAGCCGGTGTCCAAGGTAGACCAGACAATAGGTAGTGATGCAGCGCAACATGCTGAGCGATGATTGATCCACAGCTCTTTATCCCTAAAATAAGGGCAGTGACAAATTTTCCCAGCTCTACCTCGAATCTCAGGCTCAGTATTCCTATTTACATGTGGTAACTTTATTAAAGTACAACTTTCAAATTTGACTAACAGCAAAAAATACTCAGTGGCTCCTTCTTTGAACCATGAGGTATGTTGCGAGATATATTCCAGGATCAGAATTTTTTTTATTCAGTTATTTCTGAATTATCAGAAATATTAGTAATGCCGTTTTAACAAAGAGCAGTATTTTAATATTCAAGTCATGTCAGTTTTATTTTTAAAGCATTTTAGCACAAAAAATTTACTCAAAGTGCTTTAAAGTAAAATCAAAGCAATGAATTAAAATGTTAAATTGCTAATAGGTGTGATATAAACAGGTGGTCATGGAACACCGTGATACAATCAGGAAGCACACGGGAGCAAAAACTGTAACAACCAGGACTGGACTAGTGCAACAACCAACAACAGAACAACAACGCAGGCCCGAAAACCAAATCAAAGAAATTCCTTTTTCATTTGAATTAAAATGATTAAATAATTGATTTAGTAGCTCAAAAACTATAAAAAAATCAAAAACAAATATATTTCCTTTGGCATATTGCAGCACAAAAATGACCTATCATTGACATTTTATGTGGAGTGGGTGACATCTTTATAGATGTGTCTTATTTTGATATCACAATATTTTAGTTTAATAACATAATAACAAGGGTTTAATAACAAGAGTATGATTGCACCCAAAGCCACTGTGTTGATGGTTTTATATGTAAACAGATGTGGACATTATTGGGCCATACACTTATTTAGCCTGTGAAAACATAATCAATTACTTGAAAAGGATTGTGATTTGTGTTTAAAGAGTAATATTATGTTTTAAGTTGTTCGGGTTGAACAAGCAAGCAGAGGGCTTTTCTTTTTGAAGCCATTGAGTGGGATTATGAACACCGTTTGAAAAGATGTAAAATGTGCTTTACTCGAATTTTATTAGCTGCCTAATTTACTTTATAATGACTCAATCAGTTTATCGTGACATGCTTAGCATCGTGCCAGAGCTGGGGACATGGGCTTGAACCAGACTCACGATAAACAAGAAGCTGTGAGGCTGGGTAAACAGCTTAGTTAATATAAATGTTTCTAAACTTTATACACTCCTAAAATTTAAATATGGTAAAACTGGTTTGAAAAAATTGACATTATGGTATTAACAAAAAAATAATTGCTTGAATGTCTGTATTGTCAAAGGATGAATATTTTCTTACAGGAATATCAGAATGGCAGTAAAATAATGCATGGTCACCTGAAGCTAGTTTTTCAGTGTTGCCGATCTGTCTGTGAGGAGAGGCGGTCAGCTCATGAGAACAGTTTAACTGATGCTAGTTCATCTTATCAGGTTTGAATCTGTTCACACTCTTAAACCAGAGCTGTTGCTGGCGACAGAAAAGTTACACGCGCATTTTATGCTACCGTAGCTCCGGTTATTTCTTCACTATCTGAAAAATAGTGAATTCAATAGATTCTGAAAGCTGAGAAACGGTTCTTCCTTCTTATATTAGGTGTAAAAAAGTTAAACCAAAAGAGCCCATGGGGTCCCAGCAATTAAAGTTTTCTAGAAATGTTCGTATTTTGCTTTATTCTTTTTCTTTTTTCAATCTTCTTTTTTTACATTTCTAAAAAAAAAAAAAATTAACGAAAGAAGCACTCTGGAATATGTTTTGTCATTTTTTATTTACTATTTTGGTATACAAATAATCCTCTTTTTAGATTTTTGTTGTCATTTGCTTATAAGTTTAGAAAAAAACACATGACCTGACACAAAAGAATTTATCAATGGAAATTCATTCTGAATATTGTTTGCATTACCCAGAGCAACTCAAACTTCTTTATCTTTCACATCAGCTGCTATTAACTCAAAGCTTTCTAACTTTCTCTTCAGAACTTCCTATCAGACCGCTTCATTAAGCTCAAAGCAGCATCCATGCAAACCTTCTGATATTCCTTCTGAAGAAGTTTTTACTTTTCTTTTTTTAGCATTTAGTTAGGAAGTCGTGAGATTCATTTTTAAAAGTAGTATTTTATACAAAAAAAGTCCAAATGTGACTATTTACCTGAATTCTTGAATCTCTTGAGTTATGAATAACCATCAATGATTTTATTTTCCAAAGATTCTGTGTGTTGTGTGTAAATCAACTTCAATAGATGAGAGGGATTTGTTTCGCAAAGCCCTAGCAAATTGTTTGATAATTATGGCTGCTAGTTTCATTAATGTTTTCAAGTGTTCAAAGTGGACATTCCTGTTTTTAATCAAAACATTGTGTTTGTTATTATTAGGGATATTGTCTGCAGAGCATAAATTCGTTTTCATATAATTAAATGCCTGCTTAGAGCTGGGTTTGTGAACGCTCTTGTGTGAAAGTGTTTTTTCCCTTTAGATTTTGTACAAATAGAAAAAAATCCAAAAATCAAAGAGGAAATAGATTTACTTGGTCAGATGGGTTTGATTAAGGTTGAAGTTAAATGTTGCAGACTTGTGGCACACCAGGGACAGTGTTTCTTACCCCTTTTCTGGATCTAGTTCATTGTTCAATTGTCTTAAACAAATGCGCATATGCTCAAAAGATGTGCATCTTAATACTATAACTTAATAATTATAACTATGACAATGTATCAGCTGACTTATGTTTAAATTTTATCTAGCTATCATTATGTGATTTTAAATCAAACCATCAACTGATAGTTCCCAGATTTCTGCCTTATTTTGAAAGTTTGCATTTTATAAATGTACATTATGTTTGGTGTTGTTTTTGCTGTATAGTGTGCTATTTAATACCTTTGTATTAACTCTGTACAATCTCTAAGAGATAAAATAAACATCATTTCATATTGAAAACACGTGTAGAGGAAATATTTTCTAAGCTACTGCATGAGTAATTGTTTCTAGCATGAGCTACAGTATTTTTGATCTGGGAAAAGACGTTTTGTTCTAATTTGATGAATGGGGAGAGCTTCCCTGATCTATACTGTTGCCTAGAGACCATTCTTTCAAAGACTTGCATACTGATTGGTAATTACCAATAGACTGAGATTAGTCTCTGCTGGATGAGAGTGGAAAAGGGACAAGCATACTTACAGATTCTTATTTAAATTGCAAAGCAAATACAGTGTAGAGTGTCTCAGAAGTCTGAACAGGCAATGGTGGCTGGTTCGATTTTTCTTGTTAATAAAATCATGTTGACATGAAAAGAACATCACTTGGTACAATTAAATTGTAGTTTTTTGTACAAAAATATTAGATTTTTAAGATAATATTTACAAACTTACATAAGTTACGTGTCTTGGAAGTGTGGAAGTTTGTGTGTTAAGTTCAATGAATCTGCCATGCTATACTTTCAACTTTGTTACATTTCTATTGGATGGTACTTCGCCGTAATGTTTAAGTTTTGCTTAAAGCTATAAACTATTTGGCTTATTCTCACAGATCAATCTACACAAGTAATATTAACAATAAACACAATGATGTAAATAAATAACACCAACTGGAGACGGGAGAATTGCTGGAGCGCCAGAAATGTTCCTATTCTTATAACAGAAAAACCTTCTTCACCAGTGGTTCTTAAACTTTTTTCAACAAGTACTACCTCAGAAATTTTTTAGCCACTCCAAATACTAGAATATTTAGCAACATTACAATGACCGGTTCTAGTACAGCTTCAGTATATAGTCCTTTATGTTCAGCTACAGTTCAAATAAAGGCAATATTACTACTAATAAAAGCATTGATTCATTTTAGTAGCAGTAGACAGCCTGAACATTAAGAATGTACTGATTTAAATTTTAAAAAGTATCAAGGTATATGCAAAATATCTTTTTTTTATTCCCTCTCTCTGAATTAGGCACATGTAAATATTATAATATTTGTTTTATAATTTGTGTTAGCTCCGCTTTCAGGTGCTCTCAATATAATCGTAAGATCTGCCAAGAGTTTTAATATTGTTATGAGAGATGATGAATGTGAGGCTGTGTTTATATGAACTCTGACCCTTCAGATATTAATCTCAGATGTTTGGTCTCAATATCACCATCCTTGTCTCAGTAGTAGAGCGTAGCATAAACTTGAGCTGTAAAAGTTTGAAAACCACTGCTTTACACTAATAATGAAAACAGGATGAATCTGACGCCACAAACTAACTAATGTGTCGAACAAAGGAATTAACTAGGTGTGATGTAAAAATTTGTCATGTGACTTGCTGACTTTATTCTCTGGCAGGTTAAAGAACACAATATCTGATTTCACAAAAAAAGCTAAATTAGCAAAGATACGAGTGTCTCAAAGACACACTAGCTCATAAAACCACAGCAGGGCAGGAATGCAGGCAGAGCACAACTGCAACACGACACCAACTAATTGGGGGCTTTCAGAGGCAATTTGTACACATTATGTATTGTACGTAATAAAGTTAACTTTGATTTATTATTGTATTCATTGTTGTCTATGAATGCTCTTCACTCACACTCCTCATTTGATCAACCACACCTGATTCTCGTTATACTGTTATACGATTATCCAATGGCCAACATATTTTATTCATATTTCTCCATTCCCTATTGAGGGGACATGGGTTATGCAAGTAACCATAGACATTTTTGCTCATAGACAGTAACTGTATACGACTTATTGGAAAGTCCTTGATCTGTGCTTGAGAGGAACCGGGTCAGTGCAGAAAAATTAAGTGTGATTTCCAAATATGAAATGACCCATGCCTGAATGTTTTACCATTTTACCAACACAAGTGCACAAGAAGCAGGGAACAAACTGGAAAACACCAGAACAGTTACCTCTTCGTGAAAGGTTATTTAATGAAATAATTAATTATGCTGCAATTAGTTTAACCTATCATTGCAGCAAAACTAGGTATTATTAACCTATACATAATGATCACATTTTTGTTTGTTAAAGTTGTGACTTAATTTTCCTATTATGAACTTAAATGTTGGCTGAAGAAGCTGAACCCTCCCAGCATGTTGGCTAAAGTTTACCAGTACATTATCATGACTGTCTACAGTTGAAGTGTGAAATGGAGTTTTCTAAAGTCGATTTCACAGTGGAGGTGTAGGAGTTTATTCCGAGTGCTCAGAGGAATAAGCTTGTCAGGAACACTGACAGGTAAGTGCGTGAACATGGATGTAATCTCCCGAGAACTGCTCTCACTCGTTGGGTACCCAGGGGATTTAACCGTAAATACCAGACTGTCTGAAATAGGAGCAGACATAAGCAGTCACCAAACCTTTAGGAAGGCCCTCTTGCATGTCATTTGGTGCCCTTTGATAGTGCCAGAGAGTTAGACAAAATTTTAGTGGATACTGATATTTCTTGCTGGGATCCTCCTAAATTAACGGCTTCACTGAAGCTGTAAAGAGCCATATGGAAGTGAGACATGGGAGGGCTGCTTCCTAATCACGACTTCTGCCAAGCCAGTGTGCCGGCGCAATCTCATGAAATGTGTGCAATAAGTCCTTGGTTACATCACAAAGAGTTTGACCTTCTTTGAGTACATTTTACTAGATTTCAAGTAATTTTCGTATACATTGCGGGAAGCAAAACATATTTTCAGTTGCCATTCATCAAATCTGATACCAAAAGTCCTCTCCGACTCAACTCTAAATCCATAACCATATGAAGACTTAGAGGCACAGTTTACAATGATCTTTATTTGCAGTTGCCTTTTTCTTACACCATTTAGTGAACCCTTTATAATCAATATGAAATGAAATCCTTGAAATCTAATTTTTACATTTTGGAAATTTTATTACAAAATACTTTTTTTTTAAAACACAAAAGGGTAGCAGAGTATTACTTTCATAGCTGTGACATGACCTAATAACTCCAGGGGCACATGAGGTATGGTTTTCAGTAGTGTAATGATCGGTGAACTGTTTAACAACTATATGATGTTCCTAAAGTAACACAATGCATGGTATTCGTTTCCTTTTATAACAACTAGCCAAAGATTAAAGAAATATTCATATGTAAAAGAAAATTATTCAAAAGCTGAGCTCACTGTAGGATAAAAGCTAAATTTGATTTGCAGAGCAAGTGAGCCAATATGATGCAAACATTCATTGGTTGAAGCAGTTGTCATCACTGTTGCATATAATTAAAACTATATTTTAAAATACAATTAATGAACTAACGGATGAAATAAAATAATACAAAAATATATAATGTACAAAAAGATAACTGTTAATGTAAGCAAGAATGAAGTTTACTGGATTAAGACCAAATTAGCGAATAAAACAAATGTTGAGATAGATCACTCAATGCCATACTGACCACATTAGCTTTTTAGCAGACAGACTGTACCAATGTGCTTAATAGCATAAAAAAACTGAAAAGGACAAAATCGAACTATACAGATATAACATATTCCAACTTCATAGAATAACAATTTATATCATACTTTCTCATTTATTTTGCATAGCTTGTTTAACTATTTATTGCCATACACTCAAAAATAGATACAGATGTGGTGAGCTGAATTTGTGCAGCAGTATCTTCAGTTAGGCTTGTTAGCCAATGGGACGTGACAATGCTGTTAATAAAAGAAGCCTTATTTTAACACTTCCTATGTGATCACTTCCTTCTGGTTTCATTGTGTGGTTTATCTAGATGTATTCTCAGTTTAACACATTTATTCAAATCACTTTGTTTTGGAGTGTGATTTTTACCTGGTCTCTACTTTCGTGATCTTCTCCCGAACCACTAAACTATTGCTCTACTTCCAGACGCAAAACAAGCACAATACTCACCCCAAAATAACCAATTCCACTGCAAAATCACATTTTAGCCACTTTGACCCTAAGTCTTAAATTTTTAAGGACCCTGTGATCAGACCATCATAAACTTTACAATATTATTTCTTATGACTTCTTATCATCAGATTCCATTTTTTATCTGGTATTTTGAGCGAAATAAATATCTCTAGGTGTTCTTCAGAATTCCAGCCGCACCCTGTCATCAGCAAACCCTTTGTGGCCTCTCCATGAAATGATATACCCAGGCTCTTGCAAACACTAGCCTCCTAATGTATTAGAAAACCTTCATATTCATATTTTGAGATGTAGAATAGATGAGAACCCAAATGCGAGATTTAACAAAAGCAGGCTAAGAAAAAAAAAGCAAATTCAAGAAGGTATGGTCATTCGCACATCCAGGTCCTTGCAGTCTGTAGTAAAAAGCGAATGAGAATTCCATAAAAGTACAGAGGGGGGCTTGACAACACAACACTTTTCTACACGACACTGCGCTACACAAGATAGGCAAATATTTCAGCGTGGGTATTGTACTGGATCCAATGATTTGGGAATCATAAAGGATCATGGTTTCCAGTGAGGGGACTGTTGAAAGTGAAATACAAAGGTGCAAGAAAGCTGAGTGTTTAGTAGGTTCAAGGAAATAATTGTATCAAATAATGCATGAAGATGTGGCTGAATATGAGATTTGTGGGATGAGATTAGGTAGATTTTGTTGTGTGATCTATATTGTAGAGAACAAAAATCACATAGATGTCCAAAAATTGTGGTGGGCAGCTCATTGACTAAAAGGGTTGCTATAAACAGGAAACTCATTGAGTCATAATTCTGTTTGAGCCAGATAAGAGGTAGTTTAAAATAACACAATAAGTTTGATAGCTAAGGAAACATATTGAGAAAAACATCAAGAAACAAATTCTTTCCATAGAAAATGTGTGCTTCAGTCATGTGTATGTAGCACTTGCTTCAGTAGATGGAATGCTATTATTTGCAATGAAATTGTGGATAAGGACCTGCTGCAGCTACTAGAATGGCATTAGCGACTTCTAGAATCCCTGTTTAGTAACTGCTCTGGGAAATGAGTATGAAATGCTGGCAGGGCTGGTTGAGGGAAGGAAAAGGAGTGTAACTTTGATTAACTTGATTTGTGTTCATTTGTGTTAGTTGCGATGAGCTGCTTGAAGATGAGTGTGAGTTGTGGTCAACAAAAATGATGGCTTTTTTCAGTTTATTGTTGTAAGCCAACGAAACTATCACTTAGCTTTTGGTTCCATTTGCATTTACTGAGTCGTTTTTTATCAGTGAAGTCTCACACAGGGAAAAGGCAGTCAACAATTTCTTTAATAATTCTCAGTCTGCTTGCATCAAATCTGGCAGTGATAAATAATAACCACCTGCCATCTTGACAACATTTTCAAGGTAGGCAGAGATGTGCATATTGAAATGGGGCCGATTAAATATTCTCTCCCATAGCAATGTAATGTATATCACGCAAAATTGAATGGAGAATATGTGGCCCAGATTCTTTTGAGATAGCGATGTTGGTTTATAAAGGCCCTTGGATATATAAATGGAGAAATTAATGTGTGGAAACCTTTGGCGATCCAAATTAATCATTTCTGTGATAGAATAGGGCTGTCATAGTTCACTTGTTAGTAGTCCAGACACACAGTGGGAAAACTGGTGAGATAATGAATGGTCTAGAAGCATCCCATACTAAGATGGTTGAAGAAGATATGAGAGACCCAAAGCCCAATTTTGTTAGTTTTGAGAATAACAGGTGAGTATCATTAAATAGATTTTCTTCACCAGGTATAGGAATACAAATTAATATTCAAGTTTGATTAAACCTGCTTTAACTAATAAACAAACAATTAACCAGGACTTGAAAAAAAAAAAAGATTCACTCTGAGCAGACTGGTTATTGGTTATTATAACATTTCTGATTCATCACTAAACATTTTGTTCCGTTTTCGGTTCAGTTAGGAAAAAACGGTTAACCTTATTTTGACAATATATTTAGACATGTTCACTTTCAAAAATCCCATCTCACACGATAAAAATTGAAAAGTTTGAAAATTTAATCCAGAAAACGTTTTAACCTTAAGCAAACATCCTCATGTCTGTCAGAACGCAGGACAAAAGTACAGAACATATTCAAATGTTAAAATTATGCAATCACATTCATAACAAGATTGACTTGTTAGAAAGCTTATCATAAGTAAAATACTGACAAAAGGGTGATGACACATTTAAAAATTAATTTACAGTGGTATAAGTCCTAGGATTGTTATGTAACTCAAAGTAGTCTAATAAAGAAGTGCTACTGGAGGCCCAAACTTGTCCCAGTGTTATTCCTTTGTTTACATAAAACCAATATTCAAATGGTCAAACTGTTTCTTTTGCGTACCTGTCACACAGCATATGCCTTTCCCCTCTTTAATGGATGATGCCATCACTATAGCTTGTGTTAATTTTCCAGGTGCGACCATTGACTGTATATAACATGGACAGAGTTTGTGATGTCACCCATAGGTTTCTGGCATAGTCAAATGAAGCTCAAAGTGGGCGTAGTCAGTACTTGAAAACACATGCTCAGAGGTGGGACAAGGCCTTGTTATATTGTCTTAAACAAACAAATGTACAAATAATTCACCCCTCTCAGAGTGATTATGAATCGATCTGAATCAACAAGAAAGGAGCCAGAGGTGTAAACAAGGTTTTTCTTAAGCCCCAAAGTTGGTCAGTTTTAACATTGGAGTGAATGAGAACTTGCTCCCTTTTTGGAGTCAGCCACAAGTGGCTACTAGTGAAACTGCTGTTAAGTCACTTCCTATCATGAGGCAAAGCAGGGGGTAGCCCCATGGGCACGACACAGGTTCTCGGGGAAGCAGGCCGTGCATGGGCATTTCACAAAGCTTGTGTCAGCGTCATGAGCATAATTTCAAGTTTTAGAGATTGGCTGCTACCAATAGCAGATATATAAAAAAATGTAATATATATATATATATATATATTAATCCTCATTAATCTTCATTTTAAATTAACGTTCAGAACGATTAAATTTGGTTTTAGTTTACTTTCTGGTTTTGTTCCTGCAAAAGTTTGTTTGTTTACCATTTTCGTTTCTGTTTCCTTGAGCTGTTCAAAGTCCTGCAATTAACATTTTACACACATTAATTTATCACTTATAGACATATAAAAAGTTTTTAATCCTTAAAAGCATTTTGTTCTTTTAAAGTTGGGTCAAATCTTTCAGAAATAGAAACTTTTCTAGTAGGAAAAAAACAATACTCATATGCAATACATTGATCACCACAAACTAACTTTCTCAATCAAAAGTGTTTCTCAATGGAGGTAAAGAAGAAAAATAGATTTCCACTTGTGCTTGAGCAATTACCTGCTGGGAAACTAGTTGCTTTAGACTGAAAAGAAAAGCTACATGTAGGTAGCCTCTTACCACAGATCTAGATCAAAAGAACTGGACTTTCAAGACACCACATTTGGACTAGACAGTACAGGCCAAGGGAACATGTGATATATTTCATATAAAGGTCTTGACAAACAAACGCTGTTTCATGAAAACAGCATTTTTAACCGGACTACAGAAAACAGGGAGACACGGACAGCTGACAGGTATGGACCACAAGGCTAGTTAAGCAACAAGAAGAACCAGGTGCCAACTGAGAACTGCTGAGAAACAAGAGAGGATGGCAGCAGGTCAAAATAATGGAACAATAACAGAAATAATACTGTTGAGATACTACAAAAAAAATTTAAACCCTGGTCAAATAAATCGCATAGTCACTAACTCACTCTCCGATTAGCTAATTGTCAGCTGTGCTATTCTACTTTTTGATAGATTTTAACGCTTTAAAACTGGTGCCACTCTTGTTCATATGTCTGTTTAAAATCATTTACAAACTGATAGGGAAATTGATGCTCAAATGTTATTTTGCCTGAATTATTCTGAGATGTTAAACATTAACGTAAACCATCAAGGCACTCATGTGCAATTTTTTCCTTGTACAGAGTCTGCAAAATTTGAAGATGATACATGAAGGTTAGGCAGCTTCACCACGTCTTGCTTATTAGTTTATCTGATGTCAAGGCAGACATTTGTGAGCTGCCTGTGACAGATCACAAAATGTATTTGTTCTCAAAGATGCAAAGAAAAGCAGCTTAGTGATGCAGTCAATGTTTTGTGCACCCAAAAAGATGGAGCTCAAGCTAGCTTGAATTCCAGTCATGATTACAAGCTTCCACCTTAAATAACACATAGCAGTAAATAACAATATTAAAATATCTGAATTATATCAGTGTTAAGGTTAATACGGTTACTATGAAAGCTAGAGAGTTAAATCTAATGCAGATTTTTTTTTTTCAATCGTCAGGGGTCTGTAATGTGTAAGTGCCCATTAGTAAAATAAGTAAAAGTACAAAAATAATGAATTAAATAATATTTAAGTACTTTCAAGTTAAAAATTTGGTAATTTCTTTTAGATTTTTATGAGTAAATAATTTCACTTTTACTTGAGAACATATTTTTGATTTTTGATCCACATATCATAATCTCCATCCACCAAAATGTACACTTGGTATGTTGCAGTCATTTAAGTACAATTCCCCTGGAAATCACCAAACTTCGGATGCCAGATGGAAAAGTGGGCTTTGTCAATCCAGTCGACGTCGACTTCTCTACAATCCAGAGGTGGTGACTTTTGTACCTCAGCATCCGGTGCTTTTCATTGGACTTGTTGACGTATGGTTTGGATGCTGCTGGTTGCCAATGGAAACACAGTGCAGGAAGCTCTCGGTACACACTTCTTGAGCCAATCTAAAGGTCACATGAAGTTTAGAGAACTTTGCAGAAGTTTGGCAACATCGCTGACTCATTCACTCAGTTTCAATGGCCTACCATTTTATGACTGTCATTCCCCAAAACTTCCTTTTTCTTTTAATACAGTTGCCCGAGGAATATTTATAGGCAAGAACATGTCATGATTTGTTGTACAGAGGACACCCGATCACAGTTTCACCCCCATTATTTCAAAAACAGTCTGGTGCATAATGTTATATCTCTGTGACTATGATAGTGATTGGAACACCTTATTCTGACTTTGTGGATAGGTGAGCGAATACATAAATAACCCTCTTCTAAAGCTTTATAAGGAATTTGTACATTTATCAGCAAACACACCATCCTAAAGTGGTCTGCTCAGTAATGACCATAATGTATTCAGAGTGAGTATTTCCCACAAATTGTCCCTCCTCAATTAAACACACTGATGTAAGTGGTACCTGATCTAGAGAGCGGTTGCCTTCATGTGCTAATTTGTGACATTACTTCTATGTCAGGGCTGTGGTTTTAAAACATATAAACCTGCCATGCAGAAATAGGCCTTTGTAGCGTAGACCTTAATATTCCACTCCATTCTCACTTGTATATTAGCCTAATCACCATTTTTGTAGCAAATCAATTCAATGGTACATTAGTAAAACCTACCAATGTATAGCATTCTGTGTCACAGACCCATGTGAACAAGTTTTTTTATGTAAATCCACGTAATAAAAACTCACATAACTGGTGAGGGTTAAAAAATGTGGTCCAAAGAAGATAAACCTTTCAAAAGGTGGAAAAGGCAAGGTTAAATACGCCTATAATCTGCAAAAAAGAGCCTACAGCTGCTAGACCTGTGAATTGGTGTGATTATAGAAGGTTGCGTGTTTACAAAGCTACTCCCCAGATGCCAACTTCATCTGGGGAAGAGTAAACAGGATTAGAATTTGGTGAAAGCATGGGTGGTTCCTTCACCTGTCAGCAGAACAGAAGAAACAGCTTGGAAAGACTCGCAGTTGACAAGATGGCTGCACAAAAAACTTGATCAAAGAACGTAAATTTCTCTCATCCTCAAAGGTTTTTAGTTTGTGCACTGAATAAAGTAACGCTTACTATATATGTGCGTGCGTGTGTGTGTGTGTGCGTGTGTGTAAAAACTTACAATGATGTAATTTTGCTGGTTTCTTTCTCATGCATCACAGAAATCTTCTGTGTTATTTATTATGGGTTTAAAAAAACACTAAACAAAAAGCTCGTTCATTGTTAGTAGTTTATGTGTGTTCAGTGAGTTCTTCTCTATAGTAATACAATGCATCGGCATAACTTTAACGACAGTGAGGTGGTACAACTCATAAAACCTGACTTTTGACAGGTAGTAACAAGTGCCATACAAGAAGACAACTAAAGATATATTCAAAAACAGGTTTTCATCATTTCAAGGCCTTTGATGGATGCTCAAACAAACTTTATCTAGTTTTAGGGCTGTTGTGTGCTTTTCATTAAGCAGAAAGGACTACAAGGGTTTAGTGTAGAAACATTCACCACAGGACAAATGCTATCACTGCTTGCTCATTTAACTTGGTGGTTTTAGCCTGTTGTGAGCAGGTTCTTAGCCCTGCTTGACATTTGCGCTTGTTATAATTAAAATGGTTGATCCAAGTATGATGCTGTTAAAGCTCTCAAAAATAGGCTTGGTAATTTTAGGTCAAATTAAACAATGACATAAAGTGTTTACCTGCAGCTTCAGTTGAGGACCAAATCATAATAATAGGCCTATTTGTCCAAATCTTTTCTTTTTTTATTGGAGAAAAGAGAGAAAGCATTCATTTGCAAATATAATTCACATTCTGTAAAAAATTAAACACATGTGGAGAAGAAAAATACTCTAGAAAAGAAAAACAAAAAAAACAAAGGAGAACAAAATACTGGCAGTCTCCAAGCCACCCAGTATTTATAGTATTAAGCCCAGATACAATAAAGGTAATGGAGGTCCTTTGAAAGCAGAAATAGTTGGCTGTCGCTGGCAATAGAATGTGTCAGGGGAACCCCTGTGTTTGTATTGCATTTTCTCAAGATAAAAGTGAAACATCATATACTTCAAGCCATTGAGAGAGATTGAAGGGCATTGGACCGTTATTTAAATTTTTAATTTAAATTTGTTTATACATATTTGAATATTTAAATGCTCCAGTTTCCCCCCACAAGTCCAAAGACATGCGATAAAGGTGAATTGAGAAAAAACTATTGTCTATAGGGTACACTGCAAAAAATGAATTCTAAGCAAAGCTGAAAATGCTTAAAATTAGATTGAAAATCTTGATTTTCTTATTTTAGGAAGAATTTTCTAATTTAAGCCTTTTGGGTATAGATTACTTTGCTTATTTTAAGAAAATAACACTTATATTTTCTTGAGAAAAAAATTCTTATTCTGGTCATTTATGTTCTTGAATTAAGAAACTATGTGAAACAAGTTGCCGATTTTACCACTGATCTTAAAACAAGAATCTTAAAACAAGAATTTTTGACTCAACATATTCTTATTTCAAGAATTTTATTGATATTTTATTGTAAGAAATCAATATTAATATTGGTAAAAGCATGCATCTTGGAACAAGAAAAAAAATCTTAAATCTAGTTCTACTCTAGATCAAGTGAAGGTAAGAACATTTGATTTCTTGAAATAAGACTCAAATGTTTGTGAAAAGAAAAGAAGAAAAAGGATATACACCGTTAATAAATTAATACCCCAAACCTTAATACCTCATCCAGTTGTGTTCTAACTTTGATGGAAGAGATCTGAACTTCAAAAAAGCACTCTTGAAACAAGAAAAAACACCTCAAATATAGATAAACGCTTTCTAGATCAAGCAAAAGAATCTGCTAATGGGGTAAGCAAATTTGAGTTGGCAAGAATTCTTTAAATTAGCAAAAACTTTTGGATCTTAAAAACATACAAAAATTCTCAAAACAAGTCTTTCCAAGCTGTAAAAACGCATTGAAACTTGAATATTCCAACTTGTATCTAGTCACTAGTGGTCTTAAAACTAGACAATACGTCTTCAAACTAGAATGTTTTCTCTTTTAGGTTTATATAGCTTATCAGATAGCGTAGCGGTCAGAGTGTTGGTTCGAATCCAGCTCTGGTCCTTCGCCAATCTTCTCCCCAGAGCTCTACTAAGTGTTCTTCCTGTCTCCTATAGGAACTGTACTATTTAAGAATACATCAATAGGCCTAAATAATATATAAAATATTTATTTAAAATTAAATTTTTGAGCTAGAATTTCTAGTTTTAAGAACCCATACTCTACTTCAAGAACTAAATTTAAGCACAAACTTTCTTTATTCAAGGTCATATATACTTATTTTAATATCAAAATTTCGAAGTTAGTCTTAAATAAAAGAGAAAACATCCTAGTTTCAAGACAGATTGTCTAGTTTTAAGACCACTAGAGACTAGATACAAGTTGAAATATTCTAGTTTTTGTCTATTTATCAGCTAGAATTTTTTTCTAATTTTAAGAAATCTTGACAGTCAAATTTGCTGCAGATTTTTTTGCTTGATATAGGAAGAGTTTAACTTTATTTGAGTTTTTTTTCTTGTACCAAGAGTGCGTTTTTTGCAGTGTATGAATGTGAATGAGTGTGCGTGAAGGGTTTCCCAGTGATGGGTTGCAGCTGGAAGGGCATCCGCTGCGTAAAACATATGCCAGAGAGTTGGCAGTTCATTCTGCTGACAAGATAATGGATGGATTATAAACTAGAAAGAAAGCCTTTAAAGTTATTTTTTTCATCTTTACTAATGTGTAATAACAGAAACAATGGTTGATAATTTACTTAATAAGTATTTGTTAATGCTTAATAAATGATTAGTAGTGTGTAGTTATTATACAGTGCTACCGGCTTTTTTAGCAGCAAAATGTAGGCAGTGATGTTACTTGTTTTGGATTACAATTATGGCTAGTAAGAAAGTAAGGAGGACATCACTGTTCAGAACGTATTTAGTTTTGGGTGAAAAACTTAAATGGCTTATGTAAAAGGAAGAGGTATTGTATTGATCGTATCTGTCTTCAACTTCAGTATAGAAATGAACCGTCTTTGGTTTGTATAACTGTAATCTTACACAACGTCTAGTTGAATGAGCGACAGGTAAGCACGTGATGTGCTTAACATAACATAAGCCTTCCAACCCAGTATGAGCTGTACACGTGTCACGTCACTGCCTAAACCTGACAAATATTCCTTTAGTGGTTTCAAAAGACAATGTTTAAGGAACACTTCACTGGGGAATAAGTATCGAGTTGGCACAGGTTTGCTCTTCCTTGAGAAGGACTGGGTGTGTCATTCCCCCTTTTCTGACATGGTGTCTGTAAATCACTGGTGCAGTTTGTCAAGAAGTGACAGTGCATGAGTCTGAGCTGAGCTCCAAAGCAGGATTTTCTCTCTCTCTCTCTCTCTCTCTCTCTTTCTTTCTTTCTTTTTTTCTTTCTTTCGTAAAAGGACTCAGTTGCCCATAAACTCATTGTTTGATGGCTGTTGTGTTCTTGAACACTACCTAGTTTGGACTCTCCACCTCTGCTCCATCATATATTTCTTGACCTGCTTTTTTGTTACTATTGTTATCATATATATATGGAAACATAATTTCACTATTTTAATTTATATACATAATCATTCATCGTCATCAACTCACATTGACGTTGAAGCCATTAATGCTTTAGTATTCATATGAATATGTTACAGCCCTTTATTGAGATTAATGTATGGATGTTGGGAACTTGTCCTCTCTGAATTAAGAGTCACAGCAGTATTTCTGAGACGTGTTGAGGTTGAGATGGTAAAGTATTCCAGGTATGACACGTGATTAAAGTAATCCTGTTTGTGCAACAAGAAGAGAAAAGGTCTGAGCTCTATCTCCTCTGAGCAGTTGTCAGCTCTTGAGCCAAATCCACATCTTCTGCTGGAATCAGGCACCATTGAGAACAAACTCATTACTTTGAGCATCACCCAGATGACCTAATTTACAGGATTTGATGTGTGATTTCAGCATTTTGGCATACTTGTAACACCAATGATCTTGACTAGACATGCTTGTTTACTTAATAATAGCTATTTCAAAGGTAAATACAATTTGTATGCTTTTCATATTTCCAAGGGAACCAAAAAGAACTCATTTACATAGTATTCTTGATAAGTAGTTGTCAGACTGCAGTTATTCCTTTTATTGTTTTTTTCCTTACTGCTTTTAATTAAGATTTTTAAGATAAAACACAAATGTACTCAGCGTTAAGGCAAGGCAAGTTTATTTGTATAGCACATTTCGTACACAGGGTAATTCAAAGTGCTTTACATTGGAAATAAAGAGTAATGAGAGTAATAAGAAAGTCCATTTAATAAAATCAAGCATAAAAAAACATCGATTAAAACAAAGATTAAGAATATGAAGTGCAGAGGTAAAATAGTTGTTGGACGTTGGTGCTCAGTCAACAAAAGCACAACTAAACATGTGAGTCTTTGGTCTGGATTTAAATGTGACTAAAGTGTTGGCACCCTTGATCTCCTCTGGAAGCTGGTTCCATCTGTGGGACTTAAGAACTGGAGAAATGTGTTCTGACTTTCTAGTTTTGGTTAAGTTTGCAGTAAGTTAACATTTTTGCTTTTTGGTAAAGACCAATAGCCCTTAAAGAGAGTTGGATTTGACTGACTGGGTGGGAACCAAAACAATCTGTCACACCCAGCACCTGCACCGACACCCCTCATGATCCATCTGCACCTATCCAATCCCGAGAACCATCACCTGAGTACTAATCACCCGCACCTGTGTCCTTCAATCACACCACCACTATAAATACTCACCCAGTTCACTCCGTACTTGTCCCGGATCAAGGTTACTAGAGACTCACCACTCCTGAACCTTCACTTGTATCGTCTGTCTGAACCTGCCTGTCCATTCTTAGAAGAAAGAAAGAAAGAGAGAGAGCATCATAAGGGAAGTGATCGAACGGTTTACTGAACTCTTATGTCTGAACTTACCCGTGCTTACGGAGTAGTCTGTCTGCCTGTCTTCGGAATACCATTGAACTGTGTATTCTAACCACCTGTAAATAAACTTCACTTACCTGCATCTCCCTCGTCGGTTCCCTTTGTGTGAGCAAAACAACATCATTGGTCCATGAACAGGTTTGTTTTAGTGACCTTCAACATTCAACCTTCAACATTGAATCCCATCTCAAACACAGCTTTAGCTAATTTGGCATGTGCTTAAATGTTAGCAAACTTTCTGAAATCGTTTTATTAATTGACAATGAAACTCTTCAATATCTTTGCTTTGTCAAAAGAATTGTTATGTCATCTTCTTGTCAATCTCACAAAGACTGTATTAAGGCTGGTATCAGCACATCAAGAGGCGCTACACACAAGAAATCTAAAGGTGACACAAAAGCACTGGTCACTGCTTCAATCTCTTTTTAATTTTTAAATTACAGCAAGCTGTGAACTGCACTAGGAAATTAAGGTAAACAAGAACGTTGGAAGAGGTGGCTGGCATTTCAGTGCAGACATTGACTAGCAAGGCTGGAGAATCCTTTAGCATAGGATTCATTGGAATGACTTGGAACAGGATGCTTACTTGGGACAGATAAGAACCCATTTGAGGCGGTGACTCAGAGCTCGAGAACCCCTTGCCACATATCAGGACTCCTTGAAGGCAATTCAGTGCTGATTTGCCATATATAAAGAAACCTATTAGTTTTCTTATATGTAACCTATTAGTTGGCTCAGAACTTAGACTACTTGGCAGAGAACCCTTAGGTAAGGACTCCTTGGAATGACTTGGAACAGGAGGCTTACTTGGCACAGACAAGGACCTCTTGGAGGTAGTGACTCAGAGCTGGAGAGTCCTTTGGCACAGATAAGGACCTCATAGAGGTGACTCAGAGCCAGATAACTTTTTTGCTACAGGTTAGGACCACATGAAGGGGACTCCGAGCTGAAGGACCATTTGACACAGAGTAGGACCCCTTGAAGGGGACTCAGAGCTGAAGGACCATTTGACACAGAGTAGGACCCCTTGAAGGGGACTCAGAGCTGAAGGACCATTTGACACAGAGTAGGACCCCTTGAAGGGGACTCAGAGCTGAAGGACCATTTGACACAGAGTAGGACCCCTTGAAGGGGACTCAGAGCTGAAGGACCATTTGACACAGAGTAGGACCCCTTGAACAGGACTTAGGGCTGGAGGACCATTTGCCACATATATGGACTCCTATTAGTTGGCTCAGAACTTAAAATCACTTGGTGCAGGTTAAGCCCCCTTGAAGGCGACTTGGAACCTGAAGAAATCTTGGTTAAAGACACCTTGGAGATTACTTGGAAAAGGAGGCGTACTTGGCACAAATAGGGACCCTTGGTGAGTGACTTAGAGTTGTTTTGTTTGCTCAGTTAAGAAGAGCCTGGTCCTTCATTTATTTAAGAGAACTAAGAGAGAAAGCAACATTTGAAAATACCCAGTTTGAAGATCAGACATCACACAGGTTAGTCTAGACTACACCAAACAGTCACCAGATACCAAATTCGGGGTTGATGAGAAAAGCTCAGCTGAGTGCCTACATATGTTCTTGTATGAGACCACCAGTATTTACATGTGATGATAATTTTGGATTGCTGTATGTCATATAATGATCTGTTCTTATTGACCCTAAATAAGCAGAAGTACAAATAAATCTAAAAGTTATTTGATGTCTCAAAAAATCATTGTTCTTGTTAGATTTTCTTTTTTAGCACAGGTAAAATTTTCGAAAATGTCAAAAAGTGATCTCTCGACTAATTTGGGCAGCACTGAAACATGCAAAGATTCAGTAATCAGCCTCATTTCCAGCTCGTAAAAAAAGTAGTTTCCTCATTGTTAATGCAATAACACCATGAAACACCCATTTGATTCTAACACATCCTTAATTATTTCAACACAGTCCAAAATCATTCAACCAATCAAGAATGCTGAAGCAAACAAGTGTTACACCGAGCAGAACATGGTGATGTATGGCTCCTCAAAGCTGCTTTGCTCTGTAAATTAAAGCACTTAATTGCTGCCGTATTGCTCAGTGAAGATGAATAATAGTGAGGCAGCTTATCATTGGCAGCAGACCGTGAATAAGCCTCCTCGTACTGAGCTTGACATTCCCCCTCAGACACTTGTTTTCAGTTGAGACACTATGCAGATAGGCCAGGTAGGGAAAATCTAGAAATCACATTTTAAATTGAGTTTAATCACTGGAAATCTCATAATTATTCTTATTTGTTTTCATTAAAACCTTCTTTTTATGTCCCAGTCAAGCGTTGATGGCTAGAGTTTCAATGTTCCTGTCGATATGGACTTTTAGATATTGTGGTTATTGACTGCCTTTCATCAATGACAACTTATACAAACTAGTAATGCAGTACTGTTTTTCAGATGGCTTGTTTAGGACTTGTTCAAAACAATTCTTGTGTGAACATTTTTTAGGAAATACGCACTTGAATCGATGAAGCAAAAGCAAATCTTATTCACTCTATCTTCAAGCGCTGTTATATAAATAATTATTTAATAAATTGGAGCATTGTGCAGTAACCATTCTTGTCCTTGAGTGTGTTCCGTATTTCCCAATTATGAATCCTGGTATGTCATGGATTATTTTTCGTTGTCTAATAACTGTTGAGGGAAAACACAAGGAGTCTCCCTAAACAGATCACAGAAGAAAGCGAGATTGTGGAGTAAACTTTTTTGTTAATGCGGACACCCTGGAGGTTCTGCAGTCATCTGATAGCTCTTCAATGGCAGTCACCTAAAAAGTTATTATGAGTATAACTAACCAAGCAGTGCATGTATGAACAGCGTACAAGAGTCTACTGTAAAAGACAAAGATAATAATTCTATATAATGCTTTGAAAATAATAGTAACATGTTGAAGCACCTTTGCAGGGCATTTACCGTAAAATGCTGTTTTTTTAACAATCCTTTAGTATTTATAACCAACACAAACATATTCTCATGTTGTTAAAAAATATCTTTTTAAGTTTTGAGTTCACTTCCTAAATGAATCATAATGTCTATCCAAGTTAAACAAACACACTAACTATCATATTTAGATGTGAAGAAAATGTTTAATCTAATTTCATATGTTAAAACTACAGTGTTGGTGAACATCAGTGACTGTCACATACTTTACGAACTAAAATATTTTCATGAATCATTTAAAGGGTGCCATATCATATAAAATAATACATATTTGACCTCACTGCACCCACAAAAAGCAGTATTTTTTATAAACAATGTCTTTGAATCACACCAAATGTTTGTGCTCTGCCAACTGAGCAGTGTAGCCCTTGTTCCTCCCACTCACATGCTTCTGCCATGCCGGGTTTATCTTGTTGACACACCAAAAATACACCAATTCCGATGGATACATTCATCTTGAGTGTATCAAGATGAAAGAATATATATATATCGTCTTGGTCTGTAACCTCGGTTCCCTGATGGAGGGAATGAAACGTTGTGTCGAATGACGACACTGGGGGTTCACCCTTCAGAACCAATCGACTCTATGCTATATTCTAAACGCCAATGAAATTGGAAAAATGGATTTCAGAATGAAATTGCATGCTTGCCTCGCCCCGAAGCGGGGTATAAAAGGAGGAAGCTTGCTCCATTCACTACCTTTATTCTGAGGAGCCCAGAGCAAAGTTGTGTCATAGGGACACAACGTCTCGTTCCCTCCATCAGGGAACCAAGGTTACAGACGTAACCAAGACGTTCCCTTTCTGTCGTTCACTTCGACGTTGTGGGGGTCCCTGTTAATTCCCGCCACAACTTTTGGCTGCCGTCGTCTGGTGCTGGCAAAGCAATTTATGGCAGGAGAGACGTGCCAGGCAACGCTAAGCAATCACAATAAGATAGGTTTTGCTCCAATTTCTCTTGGAAGAAGGTCAACACTGTACTAATCGTGAAACTCTGTGGACTTTCCCCATGGGAAATACACCAGGACGTGAAGAGCCGTCTTGTGGAGGGAGCTCTAGCATTGGCCATCGTATCAACCACAGCCGAGGGAAGGTTGGCTAGGGTTTCATCGTCCCGTCCAAAAGCCAGACATGGAGGTTCCATAGGTCTGGTCTCAGGTGCCATAACGTGCCTCGTCCCTGAGAAAGAAGGTCCTTCCTCAGGGGAATCGGCCAGGGAGGAGACGTCGTCATGTGAGAGAGCTCCGAGAACCAGAGCAAGATTCAACCAGTGGCGTTCCTGGACCACCATCGCGGACATCGACTGTCCCAGAGCTCGTGCCGTCACCTTATTCGCCTGGAGAGCACGGTCGGTGGCAACATGAAGTTCCTGCATTTGCTCTGGACCGGCACTACCCTCGTGCAGCTCTTTTAGTGCCTTGGCTTGATGTACCTGCAGGATGGCCATGGCATGCAGGGCGGACGCAGCTTGTCCAGCGGCATTGTAGGCTCTTGCCACCAAAGACGACGAGACTCTACATGCCCTGGAGGGGAGCTTTGATCGTTCCCTCCAGGTGGCGGCGGTCTGAGGGCACAAATGTACCGCTACAGCCCGGTCCACCTGTGGTACAGCGACATATCCCTGGACTACGCCACCATCGAGGGTAGTGAGGGTTAAGGAGCCACCGTCCCGAGAGCGTGCTGAAAAGGGCGCTCTCCAGGATTTAGTAAGCTCCTCGTGCACCTCAGGAAAGAAAGGAACTGGACCGACACACGGCTTGGAGTCACATGTCGATCCCAGATACCAATCATCTAGCAGAGAGTGCTGGGGCGAATATGATCAGACTCAGATAAGTTTCCACCTCCAACCGGAGGGGGCTCCATATCGTCCTCCTCTGCATCAGACAGCAGCAAATCGCCCTCCGATGCTGCGGCCGACATTTCCTGTTCCGTACTTCCACGCCGGGTAACGGAAGAACCACCAACGGAGGACAGTTTTCCCAGTACCCCATCGGAGACTGCGGGCTCAGAAATGCTGCGAGAGAGATAGGCGGACTGCCGGGAAGTGCAAGGCAGCGAACCGTCCCCATCTCTCGAATTACCCGCATCGCTCGGTTCACAGCTCATCAAAGGGGAAGCTGTGTAAGCGTCCGATGCGGGTGCTGTCGGCCTCAGAACGAGAGCCGACAGCCGTAACCGCAACATCCTGATCGGCATGCTCTCGCAGTGAGAGCAAGAACCGCTTACGAATGCCGCCTCGGCGTGGTCACGCCCCAAACACGCCGGACAGCAATCGTGCCCGTCAGCGGGTGAAATGTGCCCACCGCACCCAGCTCTGCAAATGCGAAAAGACATCCTTAAAAGGACGCTTTCAGTTTGAGGAAATTGCTATTTTTATTTAAATTCTTTGGTCGAATAGAGACTGCTGAAGCGCCCAGGGGATGAGTCACCGAAGTGAGAATCCAGCTGTACACGCCGTCTCGCCAACAGTAGAAGATTTTTTCTTCTCCAGCACCAGCATACGCGGAAGGGCTCTGAAGCATGAAGGTAGTGAATGGAGCAAGCTTCCTCCCTTTATACCCCGCTTCGGGGTTTTCATTCTGAAATCCATTTGCGCAATTTCATTGGCGTTTAGAATATAGCAGAGTCGATTGGTTTCTGATGGGCGAACCCCCAGTGTCATCATTCGACACAACGTCGAAGTTAACGACAGAAAGGGAAATATATACCATAATTTCTGGACTATAAAGCGCACCTGCATATAAACCGCATCCGCTCTGTTTAAAAAAAAAAATAAATTTAAATAAACAAGCCGCACCTGCATATAAGCCGCATCTGCACTATTTAAAAAAGTTTTGCAAGCCACAGATATGTATGTTTTTAGATTAGATATTTACTACAGGAACAGAACGATTTTGAATTGTAAATGTACATGTATGTACCTAAATAGATCCTTTCCTAACCTGTATTTTAACACGGCAGCAACTTTGCTTATTAAAACGGGACAAAAACAAGAGAAAATAACCGGTATTTCCAGTATTTATCTTCATTTCTCCAGTGTGTGAAATCACGTCGTTCTATCCGCTTCTACCGACTTATATCTTGAGCAGAGGAACTAGCGTATTCTTCTTGAACTACCGTATTCTTCTTTGCATTTATTTTGTCTTAGTTTTGATTCTAATTCCGGTTAGAGCGCCCCTAGCGGTGGAAAAAAATCTGCAGAATAGCCGCACCTTTGTATGAGCCGCATGGTTCAAAACCTATGAAAAAAGTAGCGGCTTATAGTCCAGAAATTACTGTATATATATATATATATATATATATATATATATATATATATATATATATATATATATATATATATATATATATATATATATATATATATATTTATTTATTTATTTTTTTTCTTTCATCTTGGAACACTCAAGATGAATCCATCCATTGGAATTGGTGTATTTTTGGTGTTACATTTTTTTGCATTTTACTTGACAAAATTTGGACTATTTCACAAAGTTGAGCTCACATAACAGTAACTTCTCAATCATAACTTTTAAAACAATAAATGTTTTCCTTTTGATTCTTTGCTTTATACTAACTCGCAATATGTCATCCCCAAATAATTATTTTATTAAGAACACATTTTCAAAGCGAATTCAATGTGAGTAACATTTTTTCAAGGGAGTCAATTGTTCCTTTACGCAATTCTTATTCTCTCAACAGCCAAAGAAGAAGAAGTGACAAGTTCTTTTAGTCAGTCATCAAAAAACTCATTATGTGGTGGTTCTCTGTGTTATCCAATGTACCCAGAATTAGATAAAAGAACATTTAGTTCTTTGGGGCCCTTTCCAACTGCTCATTTTACAATTCATTACATGATGACATTTTCATGGATTATTCTGCTGATATCTTTCATCTGTTCAATCCTATATCGATCCTGAAGTTTTGGAAGTATGAGAGGTGTCTAGTTTTCCCTTGATAATCAATAGACACAGATTAACAAGTGTAGTTTGACAAGGTGAAATTGTTTTACAATAACCGTTTTTTTTACACGTTAAAATGTTTCAAGATATAATTGTTTCGCATATTAACAAATAGAATCATGTGACTAATCTTTTACTCTTTTGGGTGAGAATTACAGCGTTGACTAACAAAAATGTGTCAAATCTCTCATTGCAAATGCTGTTGTCACCCTATGATGGAAGTTTATTTCTTTTTCTGTCTGGGATTATTTGTAAAAATATTTTATGAACTTCTCTTGCAACATTTATCAGAAATTGTAATGAATTGAAATTCAACCAGAAAAAGGAAACCTTTTCTATAATAGATTGTGAAAATGTAAGAATGTGATTACTAAAACCTGCGCAATATCTTGGAAAAAGATTTTGTACCCAGAATAAACTAGATACATTTAATGATAGACTTGTGCAGCTCCCAAATATTTTGAACACAATTAGTCCACAACGTTTAAAAGTGTTTTTATGTTTGCCTTGGCTTAAAAGCAATTTCAATTAAAGTTTCAAAATGAAAGTGAGGAAAGGAATTGTTAAATATTTGCTAACAAATTTTCAATAATTGCTACCTCTACCGGTATGAAAATGAATGAGTTTTAATTTTTACCTACTGCGAGGCAAAACCTGTGAACGTCAAATAAATATTTCTTGAATAAATATTAAATCAATTGTATTATTGCGTTCAAACATTGGTTTATAATCATGTGTGGCCCAGAAAAAAGTTACCCTACTGTTAAAAATAAAACAACTCACGGCATGTGAAGAAAAATATCCTAACCTCATTATATCATTGCAGAAGATAATATTGAGTTGGACCTTTGCAGATGTGTGCTAGTTTGGGCCTAAAGTAAAACTGCAACTCTAGCATAAATATGTTCCTGTAAACAATTGAAAGGAAATTAATGTTATTTCTCGAGCACATACTGTCTTCTACACAATGCAATAAAAATACCTGTCACAAGCTGCAGTCTCGTCACTTTTAAACTTAGACTAAAACATAAAAAAGTAAATAGTTTCACAGTGGTGAGATCAACAACTCAACATGTCCATCTGTTATTCCAAGAAGTGATGTCAGTGGTGCATGTGGGGTTTTCGCTCTGAATACAGAGATAAGGCTATACTCATTGTATCAATCCTCACACCTGCGAGACAAAGACATTGATTGGCTGGAACCCACCAAAGATTAATGACACCACATTCACAACATGGCATTTAGTCTTTATTAATGCCAGCAGGCATGGGGCGTCACACACAAATGTGCAAGCAAACACAGAGCCGAAGACACACCGCATGTGCTAGCACTCCTCTAATCCAATATAGCGATCTCGCCGCGAACCAGGAAAGCTGCCTAGCATGACAGGCTCATTTCAAGCAGCTTTTCACCAGTTCCTGAGGGTGTGTGTCCAGTTCAGCGCAGGTCTTACTCGGGGAAATTGTGTTAAATGGACTGTGAGGCCTAGCGTTCTGACCTCAATTAATACTGCTCTCCTCTGTGTCTGAAAAGAGCACAACCTGCACCATCAACGAGAGGAATTTAATCTGTTGAATGTCTTGTTACCTTGGCCAGATTGTAACATGTTCATAACTCCAGAATCTTCCACCAATTTTTCTGGTCTATTTATAAGCTCTGGGGACTGTGAGCTGCTCGATACGCTCAACAATTGTGTTAAAACACTGGCAATCAGTCTCTGTGGGTGACCAGGGTGTTGATCAGCCTCTGTAGGTATTTCAAGACCTGAAAGACTGTGATATATACAGTGTGGTGGTGTTGATTGGGTTTTTGTTAGAGAATATACCCAGGAATTGTTTTAAGATGTATCTTTCCCAGAAAGCAACATTAAGATTTTTCTCATGTTTTAATTTTTCCACTTGACTTTTTTTCTCTTTTGGATGCAAAAGCTTGAAATGAACAAACTGTTATGCTCTACTTGACTCGACATGCTTCCTGTTCTGTTTTCACTGATTTCCCGCAGCAGGTCTGAGTGGGCTTGGTTTAGACATGTCAATAAAAACGTGTCACTCTGCCGGCATTTCAGATCTGTTCGGTGACGTCGGAAAAAATGCGATTGCATGTCAACATCAACAACGGAGTTTGACACGTGTGTTTAGACAATGCTTTTGCTCATTTAATAGGCAGATGGTGTTGCTTCCTGAAACAAAATAGCTGTGGCAATGGTGTTGACATGAGCCCTGCATAACTGATCATTTTCAAAACATCTTGTTTTATTGAATGCTATTATTTAACCGATTTAACTACATTTATTGAGAGTTAATTAAAAAAAAAGAACTAATTAAACCCACCAGACAGAACTAATGTTTTAGATCTAACATGCATGTAAGGTGACATTTGTTAAAACCAATAATATGTAAGAAATATTACTTTTTGTCTCTCTCTTTTTACATTACGCTAAAGCACTATGCACTTTGCACCAGTATGAAGTCGTAGTATGAATAAGCCAATGAACTATTTATTCTCAGCATTTGTTTATTTTTATTTCATCACTAAAATCTAGTAACAACAAATAGATTAGGCACAAATATTAACCATATGTGGCTGTCTTAGTCCGGTCTGAAATTGTGTAAAATATTCTCAAAACTCAAAACTGTCGCTGCAACATTTACCTTTTTGAAAGCATTCATTCGTTTTTCAAGAAATCAAGAGTTTGCCTTGAAACGGAACATTCCCTGTTTCCCTAAGGACACGTGCATTTGCATAAACTAAGCTTCCTGCTGAAACCGATTTTCTTTTGACATTGGTTGTTAAGCATTCTGATTGGCATACCAGGTGAGTGGTGTGCGCAGATTTACAGTTTCTGAAGAGAGCCACAAATAAATCCAAGCCAACCTGTATTTGTGAGTTTAAAATATATTTATAAATACTATTGTAATTTACACATTTCAATTGATTTATTTGTCTTGTTTATTTTCATCTCTCTTTACAATTATTTGTGGATAAAAAAACTTGTTTATTTAGACGTATGAAACAAATTTCCTCCCAAACAAAACAATCCAAGATAGATTGCAGACTTGAACATGTCAAAGCAGGTTTCATACCTTCTCTGTAGCAATTGTTTTCCTGGGAAAAAATTGCATTTTGAGCAGGGTATAGAAGAACCCCACATGTTCATTTTGTGAGTGGGGATAGACAAAACAAAGAAACCCATAGGTTCTCAAGCAAAGTGTAATTATAATGAATGAATGTGCTAAAAAATGGAAATAATGCAAAGTGTAACGACTTTGTAGACTTGAGTACACAAACAGAGAATAATAATGAGTTTATTTAGGCAATGTAAAAAAAAAACAGTGACGATGTTCCCAAAAACAAGGGAACAAGATTAATCAAAAATGAATGGATGGGATGACAAGAACAAAATACTGTATGAGGTACTCACAGATGCTCAGGTGGGATAGATACCAGGAAGTGATTCGAGGGAGCGGATTTTCGAGTGATGTAGTCCAGAAGGTGAGCGAATGTGGACGAGGAAGGTGAATGCTGGCAAAAAAAAACTGAGGTGCTGTCTGTTATAGATTGGGCTTTGAGTGAGAGAGAGACTCATTCGTAAACAGAGGATCCAAGGTCGAGTGATCAGCAAACAGGTCTTTCAATGGGGAAAAGCTGATTCAACGGCGGGTATGAGTCCTGGGTCGAAAATCCAGGGCGACAGTACATAAGAGACAAGGCAGGAGGCAGGGCCAGGAACAGGTTCAGAGTCCAGAGACAAAAAAGGGGTCAGAGCCGGTGAACTCACAAATCGGGTCAGAAGCTCAGGCAAGGTCTGGTGGAGCAGTAAACAGGTCTCAATGCATGAAGATCTGACGGAGGCTGATGAGATGTGCACAGGTGTGTGAGGCGACAATCAGGCAGAGCAGAGTGAGAAGGGACAGACAGAAAAGAGGAAGACCAAATGGTCAGCCTCCCACAGGAGCCAGAGAACGTAGAACGTGACACAGAGAGAGGGAGGGAGAGAGAGAGAGAATTGGATTTTTATAAAGACTTTATTGTCTCAGTCACATATATTATACATAAAGTACTTCATAATTCAATTCATTTCAGAACTCACAATTCATTTGAATAAACAAAAAAAATTAAGAGCAGACTTTAAAAGTTGTACAAGGACATCTCTACCTGAAAACACCAGAAAAAAATGAGCTCCCCTTCAACCACAGAACAAATAATGTTATTGTAGCTCCACTGATGCTCAAAAGACTCCACGTTCTCCATCATTTTATAAAACCTGAACTCCAGCCACTGTCTGGCCCTGACATTACAGCGCCACACCTCGCTGACCTGCTACTCTCTCCACCTTATTCTTCCTGCTAATGTACACCGCCAGCTTGGCTTCTCCCAAAAGGAAGTTTAAAAGTTGACACTTTACACGGTCAGACTTTCTGTATCCTGCACCCAGGACAAAGACAGCAGCAGAGAAATTCTCATTAAAACTGTAAAAAAAACTGGTCAGTCTTTTACTCCACTCCAGGAAGCAATGATAGATGGTTTCCCGCAGAGGACAGAAGGGGCAGGTGCTGGAGGTTTCAGGGTTCAGCACAGAGACGAAGGCATTGACAGCGATGGCTCCATGTAAGATCCTCCACTGGAGGTCAGCCGTGCATTTCTTCAGTGGAAGCTTGTACAGGACACTTCAGACAGGTGCGGTGTCTTCACTCAGGAGCAACTTGCCTCTCCATACTGTGTCTGCTCGGTTGGTTTTTGTTCAGGACCTTGACTGCACATGTGTAAAACGTTTTTTTTGCTTGCGTCATAAAGAGTCAGGGATCCGCTGCTGGAGATCTTCAGAAGAGGACCAAAGAGCTCTCCGCTGTCTGGGATGAAGCTCATAGCTGGGAAGGGGTTGCTCCCATCAGGAGTCAAGACAAGATCGCTGTAGTTTCTTAACATCAGCTGCTCCTCTTCATCCAGCTTCTCTCTCCACAGCCCCACGATCTTCTCCACAGTCCGCCGAGACTTCAGATTGAAAAGAGCTCCTACAGCCTCAGAATCCTGCAGCTCTGGTCCAGCAGCCTCTATAACCTGTTGAAGACGCAGAGTCTTTGTCTTTAGAAGGGTTGTATTTAGCCCTAATACTCCTTGTTATGATTCCCAGAGAATCAGCATATAATCGTTATGTAGAGACGTGTTAATTTCAGGGTATGATTGTTTATCACGTTCATTCTCTGTTTGTGTGTCTATTGGTGGTGGAGAGTTGATTGAGTGCGGACCCAACCAATCAGGGGAATGGGTGGGCCTATAAAAACAGCCTACTCTGCATTCATGAGACTCTTTCTCTATCTCAGTGTTTCAGAGGATCGTTGCCGCGGTTCCATTCCAGTGTTTTGACACCACTAGCACCAATACCCAGTTTCCCCATCCTTTTTGGACTTGAGACCCCCCCCCCCCCCCCCCCCAAAAGTACTGGTCTGTGTGATCTCTCTCGACCCCAAACGACACGCTCCACCTGTGGCAGAGTTAGTGTGTGCCTTGTTTTCAGCGCGCCTGTCGTGAAAAGTTTTATGATCAGAAGCGAGTGTGCGTGAGTGAACGCTTGTGAGCTGCTGTTTTCCCGTTTGCCCTCTTAATATGAATTCTGTGTTTTTATTTCTGCTTTTGTTTTATTTGGGGTTGTGAGCGGGTTATTGTATAGAGATTCAGTTTGTTGTTTAACAGTGATAACCGTTACAGTATTTTGTTTGTATGTTTAATGTTTATGTTTAGTTACATTGTAAATAAATCACGTTTTGGTTTTGAAGGGTCGTCTTTTATAGCTTCTCTGAAAACAAATTAAATCCTTTCTACTATTACTCACTGTGTTAGTTAACACCGAAGCTGGGCCGTAACACTCCTACATCGAACTTGCCACCATTGACCAGGGGTTGTTCCAGGAGCCAGTGCAGGGAATTAACTGCTGTTGGTGGAATCCATTTGAACATTTTCCAAGCTTTAAAAACACTCTGGTAAAAAGGCGAGAGACTGTTCAATGGCAGAAAGCTTGGCATGGTTAAAAACAAAGTTGCATTGAGCCCTAGATTGTATGCTCTCCACAGGATGTAGCTGGCCACATCTCTCAACACCAGTGATTTATGGCCGGTCAGGTATTTCTGAGCATATGTAACAGGTGGATCTGCGTTGTGTTTTCTTTCTTTTCATTAAAAGTGAACCAGTCAGACATCAGATGGTCTTCACCTCCGTTTATTCCTCTCGCACTGACAGTAAGAAGAGACAAAAAAACACAGCAAACGGCCCCATCTATCTCTCCTCTTGATTCACTCTCTCGCACCGATGGCCATTGCCGAAAGGACAGAGGAGGCGAGTACCCAGAAATTAAATAATAAACAATTAACATATTTAACATATTAACAATACATAGCACAACTGAAAGTAAGAAGAGACAAAAATAACACAGCAAATGGCCCCATCAATCTCTCCTCTTGATTCTCTCTGTTCACACAAAGAAGTACACAGAGATCGCTATATAGATGGCTATATTACACAAAGAATATCAAAATATGTTGGAGCTCAGAAAACACCAACCTCTTGCACCGATGGCCATTGCCAAAAGGGCAGAGGAGGCGGGAAAATAGGAATTTCCCCAAAACTAAAATCAGTATGCCCTTAAAGAGGAAGGCATCCACTCCAACAAACCAACAGAACTTCAAGTATTTTCAGGTTAATTCTATATCGACAGGATTAATGTGTTTTATACTTGTTACACATACTGAAGGTGGCTGCTCTGCTCACCAGGGGAATTAAGCCCTGCCCTCCTTCTTCCTTCTAGGACACTCTGTGGGACCCAGTGAAGGCGTTTCCAAAAAAAAAGTCTATGATTTTCCCTTGCAAGGCTGTCAGGAACTGAGGAGGTGGCTCCATACATGCTAATCGATGCCACAGGGCTGGGGTCGCAAGGTTATTGGCAATGAGGACTCTACCTCTGCAGGAGATTTCCGGGAGAAGCCATCTCCATTTATTGAGTCTCCCTTCCACCTTCTCAGCCAGGCCTTCCCAGTTTCTCCAGATGAACTGTTTGTTTCCGATGAAGACTCCCAGATATTTTAAGCTGTCGTTCTTCCAGGTGAGGCTCTGAGGTAAGACCGGGAGGCCTCCGCTCCATCCTCCCACTGCCAACGCATCACTCTTACTCCAGTTGTCTCTGGCAGATGAGATGATGCCATACTGGTTGCAAGTTAGATGTAAGATGTAAGATTATTGATGAGAACAATAACATCGTTAGCGTATGCTGATAAAATTACAGGTTTGTTAAAAACAGGAATGATAAAACCAGGTAAAACTTTGTGTACTTTATACAGTAAGGGCTCAAGTGAAAAGTCATAAAGCATGCCTGAGAGGGCACACCCCTGGCGAATGCCTCTGCCAACTTTAAAAGGGGCGCAAAGTCCACCGCTACATTTTAAAATAGTCTCTATGTCCTAGTAGAGAGTTTTAATCCGGGAAATCCACGCTGTGCTGAAACCCAGCCTCTCCATTACTCTCCAAATAAACTTGGGCTCCACTCTGTCAAACGCCTTCTCTTGACCGTGTTAAAATTGTTTGCGTTTGAAATCTCTAGGATGTCTCTGACGAGGCAGACATTGTCTACTATTGACCGCCCCGGCACACAGTAGCTCTGATCCTGATGAATCACCTCCTCCATCACTTCCTTCAGTCTGCTGGCCAGCGCCTTTGACAGGATCTTGTAGTCGGTGCACAAGAGGGACACGGGACGCCAGTTTTTGATTTCCTGCAGAGGGATTTTTTGGCAGGAGGGTGATCATAGCTCTTCGACAGGTCAATGGGAGACACTCTTCATTAAAACTTACATTAAGAACATCTAAAAAATCTTCAGCAAAAATATCCCAAAAAGCTTTATAAAATTCAACTGTTAGTCCATCGATCCCTGGAGCCTTCCTGCCCTGCATGCTCTGGAGAGCAGCATGAAGCTCCTCTGCAGTCAGGGGATCGTCTAGGAGCTTCTGGGATTCTTCGGTAACTGTGGGCAGACCATCTACAAAAGAGTCAAAGAGTTGTTGGTTCTCCTCATACTCGCTTTTGTACAGGTTTGAGTAGATGTTCATGGCTCTCCTCCTGATGTCTGTAGGCTCTGTGAGCTCTTGGTCTGTGTCTGCCAGCAGGGAGTGGATGATTCGACTTTGTCCACTTCTTTTCTCCAGACTGAAGAAGTAGCTGGATGGGGTATCCATTTCGTTCACTTGTTGGAACCTGGCCCTCACCATCGCTCCCTGAGCTCGTGCTCCCAGAAAGTCCGCCAGAGCTCTCTTCTTTGTTTTGAGGGCTTCCATCTGCTCTTGATCGCCTGTGGACAAACTGGATAATTCTGTGACGTCAGTCTCCAGACTCTTCATGGATTGGTGGATCGTTCGAGTCACATTAATAGTGTGCTGCTGGCATAGAACCTTGATTTCAGTTTCCAACAGTCCCACCATTGTTTAAGAGAGGAGAACTCGTGCTTCCTTGTTTTAAAAAGTGTCCACATAAAATCAAGGGAGTCTTTAAAACTTTGGTCAAAAATCAGAGAGTTATTAAAATGCCAATAAGCGCTGTGTTCTGAATAAAAACTTTACATAAAACCATCATATGATCTATAAAACCCACTGGCGTTATGTTTCAACCCTTAAAAATATTAAAGTTATGCTTAAAACTATAAAACTTATCCAGTCTAGCCAGTGAGATAGTCTTATCTCACAGGTGAGACCAGGTGTACTGCCTCGCTCCTCCGTGAAACCTCCTCCAGATATCTACCAGACTGTGGCTGTGGAGCACCTGACCGAGAGCACGCTGTGAGGCAGGGTGAGTTTCTGCATGGTTCCTGTCGACGCTAGCATCCACAGTGCAATTAAAATCACCCGCTAAAAACAAGTAATCCTCAGCGCTAACAGAGTTTAAAACATCCTTTAACTTAATAAAAAGCACCACTCTCTCTGGGCCATTTGTTGGAGCATAAAAATTGATAAAAACAAACGTGTGTTTCTCAATCTGAGCTTTAACCAAAAGAAGCCTTCCTCTGATGATCTCCTCTACAGTGTAAGAGGAAGGGTTCAGCTTATTTGAGAATAGAAAAGCCACGCCAGCGCTGTTGGTGGCGCTGTGGCTCAACACGACTGTCCCATGCCACTCTCTGTTCCAGTGAACAGAGTTCTCCACATCACTGTGTGTTTCTTGAAGAAACATAATGTCTATGCCTTTGTCTTTGATCAGCTCATACAAAACAGCAATCTTAAAATTGGCCATGAACAGCAAAGAGAAATGAATTAACCAAACAATTAAAATAAAGGCTCCTGTTGTGCTTAACATGGTAGCTCAAGTTTCCCCAACAGCTTCCTCAGCCTGGCAACCTCTTGCTTTGTGAACAAGTTCTCATTTTCTTTTTTTTGCTATTAACAACTTAACAGAATCAATAAAGCCTGTCACATCAGAAGAAAAGAGTGACTTTTAAAGCATTAACAGATGAGATTTAAAGGCTCATTTTTAGTTAAACCGAAAAAAAACAGTGCAGACGTAACCAGACCATTGAAACATTTCATCTCATGTGTTAGTGCTTTACAAAGCATGAAAAGTCCTTATTAAATGAATAATATGTATGAATGTGCTTTCAAATAGCGCATTCATCATTTATTAACATTTTCTAAATAATCTCATAAATTGTTAACAACTAATAACTACTTTTTTTTTTAAATAGTGACAGGTTTAGTTTATAAATCATTAACTGATCCTCAATAAAGCATGAAATGAGTATTATTAAGCACATTATATAGATGCTTATAGGTCAATAATAAAGCCTTTAAAGTTTTATTTGTAAACTGTTTTAAAATGTGTTTTAACAAAAAAAGCAATGCTTTACAAAGTGTTTACTACTTGTAAATGCTTAATAAACTATTAGTAATGTGTAGTTATTATAAATTGCTACTAAATCCTGTTTTATCTGACAATCTGTTAAAAAGATCGAATGTTACAATAAGACACTAACATCTCCGCATCGTTCTGCCGGGTCCTCAGTTATACTGCTTTAGCCACTCTTTCCTAGCAAAATGATTAACTCAACTACAATCATCTATCTGCTTTCTTATATTACATCGAGATGAAAGCTATTGCATCTCTATTTACTTTTTATATCTTGAAATTGGTAAAGCAGTTCAAAAAATGCTTAAAGGGAGTTTCTGCAAACTTTAAACAATAGCCTTGTTAAAAGAGTGATAAAATGAACACAGGATTGAATACAGCTTGTTTTGCAAGTTTCTCTCTCTCTCCCCTCCTCTCTCTTCACGCTCTCTGCCTCTCCTCTCCCCCTCTCCTCTTCCTCTCTCTCTCTCTCTCCCCTCCTCTCTCTTCACTCTCTCTGCCTCTCCTCTCCCCCTCTCCTCTCCCTCTATCCTCTCTCTCTCTCTCTCTCTCCTCCTCTCTCTTCACTCTCTCTGCCTCTCCTCTCCCCCTCTCCTCTTCCTCTCTCTCTCTCTCTCTCTCCCCTCCTCTCTCTTCACTCTCTCTGCCTCTCTCTCTCTCTCCCTCTCCTCTCCCCCCCTCTCCTCTCTCTCTCTCTCTATCTTCACTCCCCCCCTCTCTCTCTCCCTCTTCTCTTTCTCTTCTCTCTCTCTTCTCCCCCCTCTCTCCCCCCCTCTCTCTCTTCCCTCTCTCTCCTCTCCCTCTCCTCCCTCTCTCTCGTTCTGCTCGCTCTACTCTCTCGTACTCTTCCCGTTAATCTCCCTCTGCCCCTCTCTCGTCTCTCTCTCTCTCTTCACTCTCCTCTCCTCCCTCTCTCTCTCTCTCCTTCACCCCCCCCCCCCCCCCCCCCCCTCCTCTGTGTTGTGTGAGGGGCGACACCTCTAAGCTGCCTGCTCTTATGTTGTGCTTTGATTCATGACTAACACTTAGCATGTCTGGCATTAGTGGAAAAGTAAGCAACCATGACCACTGTCTGAAATTTTCCATCTGACTGACTTGAATTCTGGCAAACATTCATCTCTTCAAATCCTTTTTATAGAGAAGCAAAAGATGAGATGAGTGGAAGATCATTTAGCATTCACATCTTAAACAACTTTAACATATTAAGACAAAAAAGCCTTGGTATGAGAGAAAATGTATACTATACATACATGCATGAGACAAGTTTCTTTCAGTTCACAGCTAAAAATTTCAGAGACCAAATATGTTTCTCTGATCCAAAACATTAACTAACGTGGAGGAGTTATAGTAGAATTGTCCAGTTCCTGTTAACGTATCTTCAAATTCTGGATAAGTTACATGTTTTTTAAAAAAAAAAGTGCAATTAGCAGGCCTTTCAAAACCTTTTTTTAAATCTATGCTTTCTCAATTTAGATTATATACATTATTCAATAATATATGTCTCTTAGCCAGAAGTTGTTTGGATTGTTTCTCTACTTTTTGCATTTGAGCTAAGAATTTATAATTTATTGCTGATGTTATTGTCATTTTCATTGTTTCTCCTGCAGCAGAAGGTTTGTGTGGCTGTGGTACAGGTAGTTTGCATACTGTCAATGAGCTAGTCAATGAGCAGTGTTTGAGTAAGGAAATATACTTGTTTAATCTATATTTTTATTATATCCTTATTTTCTGGCCTTTATTATGTAATATGATGTGAAATCTGCTTCAGTGCACTAATTTAAATGGTTGCATGTTTATTTCGTCATTCTTTTCTATGTCTAAAGTAGCTTAAGAGTTTTTTTTCCTGAAAAAAATGGCCTTGATAAAGCAGGTTTTGGTTCAAAGCAAAATATTTTTCATAAGAAAGATATCGTATTAAACATTTACAGTTATTGCTATTAACAATTGAATGATTGAACTTTAATTGAACACTTGATACTTATTAAATATGGCCTGTTAAAAAAAAAGTCTGGTGCATTTGCCATCTGAAGTCCCTGAAAAATGAATGTGCTTTTGTAAGTTAAGGGCTTACATTTCATGTTTCTTCCAGAAAACAGCTGATAACGACCCAAAAGTGGTAACGAACCAAACTTAACAGGGAGGAAAAAGTCTATATATGAAAACATTTAGTGCTGCCTAATGCTGAATAAACGATGGAATAGAATGGATTTAAAATGTACTCCAGATTTTTGGTTTCAGCAATTGATCAATACCAAAACACAACATATTTACATTTAATGTTTGTACAGTCTTTATTGGGAGATTTTCAGCTCTGCAATTATCATGTTGCAACAGACAAACTAGAGAGTTCATATCCATTGTGAAACTGACTGCTCTTCTACTCTGGAAAAGACTGACAGCTCAGTGGGTAGAAGAGCGAAGTCACCTCTCAAAGTTGATGAAGACAAATGATCTCTGCATAACACTCTTACCTCATGGATCAAATATAAAGAAATGTGACACTGACAAATGACTGTGAATGAAACGTGTCACTTGATTGAATGGTTCCATGTTCATTTTCTCATCTCACCCACTCAGATCTTCATTACAATTCACACAGCTGCTCATGAAGCAATTTGAAACTGCCTAATTTGTGAGAATTGAGTGGGAATAGTTGGGTATGGAAGCGTATAGAAGGAATCCAGATAAAGACTAGATTATCATGAACTTAATCAAACTGTGTCATATTGGTATTTCCATCTCATTTCTTGCAATCGCTGGGAAACTGCTGGGAGTTTGTCTTCTTTGTGCTTAGAATATTAGTCCGGTTTATTTAACTGTAAAATATGTATGTTCACGTTTATGTGATTGGCTCGCTCCCATAATGTATAGTTGGCACCAATTTAACAAGTTCTAACCTGATAGGCTATGTTTAGATGGTTCTTGAAGTGGCGATCCTGCCTCTGGCTACAATGGCGTGTGGACTGGTGAGGCGGTAAATGCTGTTTAAGCATCACTGAGCAAATACATTGAACTAAGTCATAGCTATTTTGTTCAAGCAAATGCAATCTGCAGGCCACTAGCAAATCACATAGGAAATCAGAATAGCCTGAGTTGACTTTCAGATACAAGAAGCATATTTTTGTTTAAAGATTTTCCAAGAATTCTGAATATAAAGAGAAGATTTATATCTTAGTCCACCCCAATTCCACCAAAAATTTTTCCGTCTTGTTGCATTATGATAATTTTAAAAGGGTAGTGCGCACAGAAATTGTTTTATGGTATGCTGTGTGTACTGAGGTACCTTTGTTCCTGAGTACATCAGTGTGTGATGTTTTGCTCTGCATGTAGATGAATGGTGGAGTAGGGGTATCAAGGTTTGTGGAATATAGGGTTACACAATTAAGCATTAATGAATGTAATTTTTTTTTTAAAGAAACAGAACACAAGGAAAACAAAACACTAGAACATAGTAATACCATCGGAAAAGTTGAGTTTGCACGAAAAGGCACAAAAAAGTGTAAAACATGAAACACACTAAAAATATTGTTATCATGTTAAGCTGCATGTTTACTGTCTGTTAATAAAGAAGGTAAATGATGTGTTCTGTATTCAATGCAAGGCAAGGTGAATAGATGACCAAACAAGGTTTTTAACCCAGGGCTTCTAAAAACCGACTAAACTGACAGCATTTACTTCTTGTAATGAATCGTCACTCGGGTTGGGATCCATATGCTGGCTTTTATTTACAACATAGTCCAATAACAGGCGGTTAGTCAGGGCAGGCAGCAAACAGGCAGTAACGGAGATCAGTGAGATTAGTCCAAAGGGCAGGCGGCTAGGATCATAGACAGAGAACAGGCAGGGTCACAACAGGCAGGCAGACAAACTGGGGAAACGCTCGGAATTGCAGTAGAGATACAAACAAGACTTCGCGACGAGCCAAGGGAAACAGTCTGTTTAATTAATGATGTTAATGTCCTTCAGCTGGGTGTGTAATCAAGGCGCCCCTGGGGTGTATGGGGAATGTAGTGTGGTGTAGGTGGAGGAGCAGGAGTTGCAGCAACAGAGGGCACCTCCGTTGGTCAGAGGAGGGAGTGACGAGGTTAGCCTCTGTGACACTTCTATACTTTATCAAACTCACCAATGCTGTATTCGAGTGTTATTCACCATTTCCACAGTCGAAAGTTTGAAATCATTTTTGTTTTCAATTCACTATCTTTAAAATAATAACTAAAAGACATTTAAGGCCTCGGAGCTTAAATTGGAATTAGTTAAGATGGTTTCAAACCAGGGTGGTTGAAGGCACTGTATAGATGCTAGAATTCCTGATAGATGAACTCAGGATAGATGTTGGATGAACCTAAAAGATGACTGAGTTTTAAAAGATAATCTTGTTTAAAAATCCCTGACTTTTTAAACATAGGAAGTGGTTCCAAGTCTGATGAAATATAAACAATTTTTTGCTGCAGATTAATTTGTTTCTGATCTCTAGTTCACATAGGGCAATGTCTTGAAGTTTTCAGAACTACACTAGACTGTTATTAACATAAATGATGGTAAATGTGTATAAATAACCTATAATAGTCTAATTCATAATGTCGACACTTCTAGAAAATTCTAAATTCGCAAATACAGTGGAAATTTTAAGCTCTACAAAAGTACTAAACGCAGATAACAAGATTAGCTAATTAATTAATTTACCTGTAATTAAAAAGAGGACGATCGTTCGTTTTGCACACTATGATGATGCTGGAAGTAGAGGGTTAATTTAGGTGTTTGGAGTAAAATATTACAAAAGTAATACATTACAGCATTATATTAGTCTTTGGAATAACAGAGTATGGTAAGTAATTACGCTTCATCTTTCTGTAATAAGTAACATGTTACATGCTGAATAATGAAAAGATATAATGCAGAATTGCAGAAAATAAAAAAGACTATTGTAAAAAAAAGATCCTTTACAGCTGTTAAAGCAATTAAAGGGCTTTCACACCTTCAGTGCTATTATCCTCATGTAATTTGTCGCACTATTTTCCATGACTACTCGCTGTTTCAGAAAATGTTAACATTACTTTTTAAAAAACAAGGTGGCTCCATGACAAAATAATTACTCATCAGAATCTGTCTCATCAGAATCTGTTTCAAATACAAATTTGGAAATTACCTGGCCATACTCTTTATCAAAAAACACTATTTAACATTGTACAAAGCATAGCACTGGCTCAGTTTAGTAATAAACTGGTCAAATTAAAGAGTGAAGCCTATATTTCTGATAGAAAACATCAAAATAAGTATGCTACATGTTATATGTGCTCGCCACAAGGATGTGACTGGTAATGTGTGTTGTCGTATGCACGTGTTCAGACTGTAAAGAGATACGTTTGGGGCTGATCGGACATTCTAGAACCAAGCTGTAACAACTTCCTGTTTCAACTCAAAAATTTGCTCTGATACAGTGTCCGATACTACTTTCAGACACTAGTCTGACCACGAGCCTTCGTCATGTCATTGTACTTGTCCCGAGGTATGAGATCAGAACACCAACACGCCACTTCCAAACATACACATGCACAGTCTTTAAGAAGATTTTCACGACTGCGTTTGGACGAGCTACACAAGTGGCCTCTTAGTGGATTGGTCCGTGTACCCTGCTATCTGAATCAGTTCAGTGTCTCACATACTAGAAGAGTCATGTGTTTATATTGTTCTTTATGTCAATGCGAAAAACATTATAAACCCCTGAATAATGCGGAGTGTTGCACACATTCTTTCAGGTCGCTGACGGCAGAGGCATGCGGTGAACACTGAAGTTGGTTGAAAAACTTCCAAAACAGATGAACAGGTGCTAAGCAGAATAGTTGTTTTTCATAAACATAAAAGCTGCCTCTTATATTTGATTAACATCCTCTTTAAAATGTAATATAAACTGTTTTTTTTACTTAAACTTGGCAATGTATTGTCCTATAATGAAAAAACTGTGATGAAAAAAATGTTATAATAGAAATAAAAGTTTAAAATGTACCGTTATTAGTAACTAATCGTTTTGGTATTCTGTATCAGCAAGTACTCAGACCAAAGATATGTACACACACATAATGTACCTTTAGACATAATTGTGGGAAAAATATTATGTATCAAATCAAAAGGACTTAAAACAACCCTTACAAATATTCAAGTCATCATGACCTGTAGATGCAGTTTAGCTGTTTGATGACACTTAAATATGATAATTGTGTTGCTTGTAGAACCTAATGGGATGTGCTGATTTATTGTACCTTAAAATTTGAAAATGTCTTAACAGCTTAGATTCATGGATTCCTCTCAGCTCTCAGGTGGATTTAAACAACACCGCCTGTCTGTGCTGTTTTGTGTTTGAGTGACAGCAGCCATTCTTGCACATACTTATGCATAAAGTCGTGTTCATTTGGTGGAACTGATGTTATCTGACAGATACATTACTTTGTTACTTGGAGAATGATTTATTACATGGAGCAAATCGGCCAGGGATTCCTGGAAATTATTTTTCCCTTTCATGATTTATTTGTAATGCCATGTGATTTCAATCACCACTTCAATATGCATTGAGTGTACATGCTGTGCAATTGAAAAATTAAATTCAGGGAAAAAATGCAGATCTATAAAGCAAGGTTTTACAGTAACAATGTGAATAGTATCCCAGAAGAGATTGATTTAAACAGAGTTACTGTCAAAAATTGGGCCATCCTCAACATGCTCTTAGCCCAAGGCAGTTGGTGCAAGGAATGGATGTGTTGGCATTTGTGGATTCTACTGTGTGCTGAGGATCGTGTCCCCTCAGAGCTTTTCACCTCCCCATGATGCATTCATAGAGAGAATGGCAATCCTGAACTGTTTTGGTGGTCTGGAGAAAAACACCTAACTGCTTAGCTGGTGTGTTTTTGAACCCATTCTTTCCTTTCATTTTTTTCAATTGAGCACAGATAAAAATGATTTGTTAAAAAAATGCAGATTTTAATTTTATCCCTCAGTTTAATCACATCAGCATCTTAGCAGTTAGTTAGAGAGAGAGAGTGTAAAATAAAGATAATATTTGCCGCATTGGATTGGAAATCGTTGTTTTCATACTTTCAAAGTATCTGATTCGATATTAAATTTTCAGGCTTCTGTGTTTTGCAACAATGACTACTAAATTGTTTTACTAAATTGCTCATCACAACCAAGTTATAATCAGCATTATATTTGTCACAATACGTTAATCAGCTCTACATAGTCTTAATTACAACTTCATGTACAAACATTGTAATTATGGCGAGACAGCTGAGACATCAACAAATCAATCCTGAAATAGATCTTCTTTTTAAAATAATACCAGTAGATAGAAAATTTACAGAACTACTTATTTGAATATTTAGTCAGTGCATGATGGATTTTGAACAGCCGTCACTGCCATTTACCCCTAGAAGGATAATACCAAACTGAAAAGTAAGCCATTGACAATTGTAAAACAATAAAAAATAGCCCACTCTTCAACATAAATATGTGGCACATATTTGCATTTTGATAACGTATGACTTGAAATTGTTGTCCATGGGTTGCATTTCATGTCTAAATATCCGATAGTACAAACCCATGGACAACAGTTAAAATAAATGTTATAAGTGTGATTACTCTATGTAAGGTTGAGATTTTGTGTTCTGTGTCTTAACTATGTTAATCAGATGCACCTGCCGATCGTTTCCTCTCTGCTCTGTGCTCATTACCTTCCTCCTGTGTATCAATTATCAGCTCTATTAATAGCTTTCTCACCCAAGTTACTGGCAGATACTTCCGTCCTGTGTGCGCACCTTGACTCAGCTTATATATTCTTTGTGTCCTGTTCGGTGTGAGTTTCCTGTGTCTAGTCAACTGAAGTCTGACTCTACTCCATCAGTAGGAATCTTTGGGAGGAGTTCCCAGAACTGCCTTTAAGACTGACTTATCCACCCCAGGAGGGTTCCTATGTTGGTTTTCGTGTGGAGCCCAGAAGAAGGTCTACCTTACTCTTTGTTTTGTATTACAATAAATTCCAGTGTGTGAAGAACTCACCTTCGCTTTTGGGTCCTCCTTCGTTTGCATACTGACACTTTTTGAAGAATCATGCAATTAATTAGTTATCGCCTCTTATTTGAACTTTACATAACTGTTTCTTAATAGAAAGGCCTAAACTCTGGCTATACAGTAGTCGAGTATTTTAATGTTGCTCATTATGGTGGTGCATGGATTCCTTTTTCTGAGGTGTAACTTAGATGAAGCAAAGTTTGAAACCAATTGCTATAAGGGGTTCACTTAAAAACGCATAGGAGTTGATGAACTCTCAGCACCACAGGCCATCGAGGGGTAAAGGAACAGGTGCTTTGCACCCTCCATCTTTTGCACTTGTCTGATGTAGGGACATCTGTGGATCTGGATCTGGAGCCAGAAAAGGCTAATTGTCCTTTGCTAAATTGAACAAGAAAATATTTTCCAGTATGGAAACAAATATGGCAAAAAAAACATCCTTGAGCTTCAATGGAGTGGGCGACTTTTGAGAAGGAACCTGAACCTCTCACAAACAAATGTAGGGGAAGCAATCGGTGGCAGACTTCCACACCACCACCTGTCAAGAGAGGAAGAATTCAGCTTCTGCCTATCAAAGCAGACAGTCCCAATGCTCACACTTACTGCCTCTGGTGCCTTCATAAATTTATCGCTTCAGTGTCTTCACTATGAGAAGATTTTAAAGAAAGGCTGGTGGCAGCTGATGCATGAATTACTTCCCACTGCATTCATCCAAGCCTTTCATCGTCATTGTATTCACTTTCTTAACACTTGCTAACATTTTCTCATTAACACTGGTTGATTGCATGGCTTCTGAACCATTCGGCTGAGTCTTTCAAAGGTGAATCGTTTCTGTCTGCCACTCTGGGTTTCTTTCGCCGTGTATGTGAGGGGTGTTGGCCTGCTGTCTGTATGAAAGACCAGGGCAGCCAGGTTTATAAATAAAACTGACAGTGTGCACCTACCCTGTCCATGACTTGAATGTATAATGTTTAGTGGCTAAAGCAAAAGACTCCAGATATGCCTACCTTCAAACAGATGTACTGAAAATGAAAGGTTTATATATTTTGGTGTTAATGAACTATTAGAACAAAGGATATATATATATATATATATATATATATATATATATATATATATATATATATATATATATATAAACACAAAATTTTTCTTCATAACAAAACATACTTTTTTTCATTACATTTTTTTTCATTAGCCCAAACTTAAAAAAATTATGTAATTGATTGTACATGAGTTTTTGGCTTAAAACTACTTGGATGTCATCGTCTCTCTATCCTCTGTTAATGCTCTTAATTAGAAAATTTTTCTTAATTTTATAAGTTTGACCCTAAACTTACGCCATACTTACCGCTGTTGTTGTTTTTTTCGGGGGCCACAACTTTAAAATTTCCAAATCTCTAATTTTAGAGATCAATGTATTTTTGCTTAAAAACTACATTGTTATGATCGTCTCCCCTTCCTCCTTCAACGCTCTTAATTAGAACAGATTTAAAAATGTGAAATTTGAACTAAAAACGTCATACTTACTCATTTTTTCATGACCCAAACTTTAAAAATTAAATTTTTTCAAATGTACATGAGTTTTTGGATTAACAACTACATGAAGGTGATCGTCTCTCTCTATCCTCTTTTAACGCTCTTAATTAGATAAGTTTTCTTAATTGTATAAATTTGACCAAAAACGTCATACTTGCCACTGTCACTTTTACATTTCCGAAACTCTGATTTTAGTGGTGATTTTTTATTAAAAACTACATCGATGAGATCGTCAACACTTCCTCCTTCAATTCCACTTCCTCCTTGACTGAAACTTTTTAAAATCTATAAATAATTAATTTAAATTGAAGACAAAGAGACAATTTAAATAAAAAATATAATTGTTTATTGATTTTTTTGTTTACCTTGTAACAGCTTTTATCATAAAAACAACATACCTTCAATAAACTATCAAAATCCTCCAAATTAACTTTTTGCTTCTCTTCTTTGGTGGCTGTTAGTTTGTGGCCTCTTTAGACTCTTGTTTTCCAGGACTCTTAACAGCTTGGTTAGTGAAGACTCGTTCCTTTCATCTTTGCGAAGAATCTTTAGGACTTTAAACCTTGGAACAATTGCAGTAGCGATCTTCAGCCGTCTGAGATTAGTGCTGTCCTTCCTTTTAGATAGTCTGAGGTAAAATTTTGTTTGAATTGAATTGAATTTGTTTGCAACTATAGGCTGCAAAAGACTTAGTATGCATGGTTTAATTGGAGTTTCCTTAAACCATATTAAGGGTCATGTCAAAGATTGTTTTGATAGTACTATGATTAAATTTTATACTACTATGTACTAAGTACTTGCAGTGCTAAAAATAAAAACGTTTCATTTTTACATATTTAAAGCAGACACATAAGCAAGTAATTTTTTTTTATTTACTGTTAATTGAGAACGCATGATTTACATACTTTATTTTGTATATTGCATAGTTTATGTTTTATCTTAATGACCGAAAACTAGTTTTTATTCTGAAGACTATATTCTAATGACTGCATACAGGGATGCATGACATCAGCATGCAACGGTCTGCATCGAGGACGATTTCGAGCTGACTAACATCTGTCAAGCTGCTGTTTTCAGTCGCATCAGAGTTCATTTAGACTTTGAGTTGAATGAGGTCAATGTGCAGAATAAAAAGTAAATTGGCAGCTTGTAATGATTTCTTGCTAAAATGGGCAACTGATTCATTTCTGTACGTCAGCATGTGACCGATTACCCTTATCCGAGACAAATAGCAGCAGTCTCCATGATGTTCGATCTGAAAAGAAATGGCATGCTTGTACCAATCAATAAAAACCAGATTCCCACCTCACCCTTTGACTTTTTTCTCTCAAATGTGTGGAGGAATGAGGGATCCACAACTGAATTGTATCTGTTGTCCAGGTATGATTTGTCCAGTAATTCACAGCTGAGAAAATAGAGGCCTCTGACATCTTTGACTCAAACACACTCACAGACCCAAACCCACAAACATGGGTGTACACTTACAAAAAGAAACTGGGGAGATAAAGCCTTGTCTCCTAAGGGGAACATTAGGAATTGAATTTTGTTGTGAACCCAAGTTATGCTATAACCTCTTTTTGTTGTAGCGTCTGGAGAGATATATAAATCTCATTCAAAGTCCAGCATCACTTTCTTAAGACTGAGGCTAGAGATGCACAAACGTATAGACATCCTACTAAATTAGTTTATGGTATTATATGGATTTAAAGGTGACCGTTAACATTTACAGAGTTGGTTTACAGACCTAAGCTGAGATAACCTCTTGCTCAAGGCAAGGGTAAAAGAGCAAACAAAAGCCTGCTAATTTGCTTTATGAAATTGGATCGCTGAATTGCTTTAATAAGGGCAGCTATTAAAACGACATAATTTCTGCACATCTTCATTTGTGGTTTTAATAATTTTCTACTTCTAATGCTCTAACTTTAAAGTAATTTAAGACATTAGCTTTATTATTTAAAAGTAGTGTGGGAATTTAAATTTCTGTCCAAGTTCCCAAGTTTTACACTGTAATGTTACCTTTGGATCTTATGCATTTCAGTGTTTTCCTGGCTTATGTTGTATGGCATTCTCTGTTCCTCACATCTATTGGCTTCCCTAAATTTTAGTATCATTTTGTAGTATTAGTTTATTCCTGTATGTTAGACTACATAGTTGTTTTCCTTTTGCATCTGACATTAATTAAAATATGGCAAACTCCCTAAGATGGCAAAATGAAACACAATGTACCTAGAAGTGCCTCAGATATTTTTTTATATATTTTTGTAAATATGTGTAAACATGTTTTTACTTTATTGTGTACTATTTTTAGCAATAAGTCTCAGGAGTTAAGACAAAAAACATGTGTTGTCTCTTCCTAAGATGGCAAAGTGAAAAACAAGTTTCCTCGAAATGCGTAAATATGTGTAAACATTTTTTTTATTATGTACTATTTTTAGCAATCAATCTCAGCAGCAAAAAGAAATAAATATGTGTGTTCATTAGGGCTGCAACTAACGATTACTTTGATAATCAATTAGTTGGCAGATTATTTTTCAGATTAATTGGATAAAACTAAATTTGATGTTTTACTTATAACTATATAAAACCATTTTATTTCTGTATAGAAGTAAACTTAAAAAAAGGCAAAAAACACAAATAAAATTGAATATTTAATATTGAAATTTTAAACCTTACATGAAAACAAAGTTTGTTCTTCAACTGTAAAACTTCTCAAAATATAAATTAATAAATAAATAAACAAACAGCAAAACACCTGTTAAACAATTATTTTTGAAAACAGATTTGGTAGTTAACAAGTTAATGTTGCTGTGGACTATAAATAAAAACTCTATAAATGAAAAAAAGCTAATAGAAAATTATAGGAAAATATAATTTTAATTGTTGAACTTGCATTCACTGAAAACCACAACAATTATTAAATGTAATATTCAACTGTTATTCGCACTGTTTAATTTAAGCTAATTTAGAGTAGTACAATTGAACTAATCACTATTTCTCATAAGGTGATTGAGCAGAGTAATTCTAGCGAGTTGCAAGTGAGCTAGTGAAGTGAAAGAGCTGCTTGCACAAATACTTCTGCGTTCTGTCCAGAACAGCGCAGGTCCTTCTGGTTAGAGCAAAGTCTAAGACCTCGGCTTTGTTTTACGCTCGCTCTCTGCGGGAAATTCCAAAAATTGGTGTTTTGGCTCTTTGTTATCTGTTTAACATACTCAACGAGCTACAAATCTGTTTGAGCAGAAATAATAATTTTTAGAGATCGCACAAAAATAAATTGCTGTCAATGTACGAGCAGCTGAGAGGAGACAGCCGACCCCAAAAACACATGTCTCTGAAGGTATATTTCTGCTTAAACAGCTTTATAGCTTGTTGAATCTGTGGATCAGTGTACCACAGTTTTCTAATTCACTGTGAGAGTCACGCTAGCTTTTTTGCATAAACAACGTACATCGTTCACAATACTTTTTGGAAATTCTTGCAGAGAATTGCATTGCCTTTGCTATAAGCAGAAGGAACTAACAGAACGCGGATGTTGTTGTGCAAGTAGCCCTTAGAGCTAGAGTGACTGTCCTGAAGTTAGCAAACAGTTTAAACAAACTCACTTAAATGATACAAATATTACACAATGAAGCATAAGTTTTTACTTACCCTACTGATTTTTCAGCATTTGAAAATCTGACATGTTTCTGTTTAAGGTTCTGTTTTTTTTTATTGTGTACTATTTTTAGCAATAAATCTCAGCAGGAAAGACATGTGTCTCTCTGAAACAAAAAAGTTTAAAAAGAAGTTACCACAATGGCCACAATGGACAAGTGGACATAATTTACTGTTTTACAAAAAAAGCTACAACCATTTAGTTAACAAGGTTACTTAACACAGTTATTCCTTTCCATCTGACTTTGCCACCTATCTTTTAATCTTTCAAATGCATTTTACAACACAAAAGAGTACTCAGATGTATTATTAAATAGATTTAAATGCCAGCACTCCAATGTATAGGGAGAGTTCTCCAGAAAGTAACAACTACCAATTAACTACATCCTTTTTTTCTGGTGACAGCTAGTAAACTATACTGGTACTCTTGTTTTTCTGGTACTGCGTATGAGTTAATACAGTTAAAATATTATTTTCTACTGTCTCCAATGTGTGTAAACACATTGTTTTCGGCACTCTTCGTTGACATTGTCAAGTTTCTATTATATGTGTATATGACTATGCGTGGAAAAGTGCCATATCAAGATTTTATTTAATTTAATATACAAATAAATAGTCATTGATGAGTATATAGTTATGTTTGAAACTCTGATGGGAAAATATAATACATTGCACTTCTTTTCTGGGCATTTTGATCCAAAATTTCGTGGAATGAAACATTTAAAGATTTTGAACAACATGAAAGTAAGTGGTGGATTTTTTCATTTTGAGGCCCGATGCACTGAGGCTCCTAATATTCAATATTTTTTTGTAAATTAAGTATTTTGATTAATACAATTATTTTTTTCAAAATTTAATGTAATGTCATTTTATATACGTGCTTAATATGAGGTAGAATTGATCAAGCTTATTTAATGGACCAAATTTGAGATATTGGGTTAATACCAAGCAATTTAATTGTTCAATTAACTTAATACAATTCTTAATTTTAAGGGAAGAGTGGCAACCTGTGGTTTGGATGTACTAGGCAGTCAACTTCTTCCCAATGATAAGTCTACCTGTAGAAGGAAGTGATTGATTACACATTTTAGGGAGTATCCCATTAAGCACATTTCATTTGATCTGTGTAGACAAGTTAGCAAACAGTCTCTAAGAGTACCAACCTCACCACTAAGCATTCCATTTGAAACAAAACACATGCAATGTTATCTTTGGAGTTCTCATACCACATCTCTCCTTCAAATGAGCAGTTTTCAGAAAGGACCATGTTTTTTAGGCCAACCTTGAGACTTAACTTATCAATGCCTAAAAGTAACAGCACCTGTTCTAAAAGAGGAAGCAAACTTTCATTTCCTCAACCCCAGAGGCCAGCGATCCTTTATAAGATTTGCTAGAATCCTTGAAGAGTGCGCAGCTCCCATCTCTCACCCTCCAGGGGGCCTGCACCATTCCAGCCTAGTGTCAGCTGATTAGAACACACTGAGAGGTGAAGGCAACACGTTATTGGATTGGTAAAGACATAAAGACACAGGGACATGCTCCAATAAGTCCTCATTCGGAAACAGAGCCTCTTTTGCATATTAATGACCCAGGATCTGTTTCTTAGGATTACGTTTGTGAAGGCTGGAAGAAATTTGAAGGAAAGTAGAAAAATACAGAGCAGAAGACTGATGAAAACTGGAGACTTTTTTTTTACTGTCATTAGCAATGGATGAAAAAGGGTTATAACTACATTTTAAAAACCAGGAAAGTGGCTTTTGCTGTGGAAACTGCATCTGTGTCCGAGATCTATGTCGTGTCTGCACAGCACCCGTTTTCAGCCCATGCGTCGATGGAGCGAGCAACATTGTGGAAAGTGCATTTCTTAATTAAACATGTATATTGTTTTGTTTAAAGCTTTAACATACCAAATAGTTACTTTTATTATCAAATTAAAATCATATTCTTCATTCATTAAAGCATATAATGAGCTTCAAACACCATCCCAGTCATGAGCAGTGTCAAGGCAATATTTGCGGAGTATAGATTTTAGCATTTGATGGAACCGCTCGAGCGCTCCTTGACTCTCAGAATGATGAGCACTTGAGACACGTTGCGTGATTCTGAGGGTGTGAAGGACCTGTTTAAACAGATTTGAGAGAAAGTTCATTTCATGGTCACTTTGAACTACTTTATAGAATAGAAGACGATGGCATCCTCTGTAGACCGGTTTGTGCGGTATGTGAACTGGTGAGAGTCGAGGTCTGAGGGGAGGTGGTCATTGATGTGCTGGAGGATCAGCCTCTAAAAGCACTTCATGATTACTGGAGTGAGAGCCACAGGACGGTAGTCATTGAGACTAGAAATGGGAGATTTCTTTGGCACAGGGATGATAGTGGCAAATTTTAGACAGGATGGTATCACTGCCTGGGCCAGGGAGCAGTTGAAGATCTCTTAGAAGACAGGTGCGAGTTGAATGGCACATGCTCTAAGCACTTTGCCAGGAACTCCATCTGGACCAGCTGCCTTCCTGGGGATCACTGCTCGGAGCACCTTTTTGACGTCGCCCTCAGTCACAGTGAATGGAGTGATTGGAGCAGAGGGGCTGGTGGAGCTGGATGGAATGGGGGAAGGACATGAAAGTGGGACTGGTGCGGCAGAGTTCTTTTGTTTTGGAACTTCAAAGCGTGCAAAGAAGTTGTTCAGCTCTTCTGCTAGTGCTGCACTCAGATGGTCTGTGGTTGCTTGACAGCCCCTGTAGTTGGTGATGTAATGTATACCCTTCCACACCTCTCGTGTTTTGTGACTGGACAGATGGGACTCTATGTTCCTCCTGTAGTCCATCTTAGCTTATTTGACCCCCTTCTTCAGGTTAGCTTGGGCATCTCTATACAGAGCTCTGTCGCCTGACCAGAAGGCTGTGTTGCAGGCTTTTGAGGAGTTTGTGGACTTGGGTGGTCATCAAGGGTTTCTGGTTTGGAAAGATCCGGATGTTTTTGTCTACAGTCACATTTCCGATTCAGAACTTGATGTAGTCTAGCATCGTACTCGTGTGTATTTCCAGCTCCTGGTGTTGAAACATATTCCAGTCCATCTGCTCAAAGCAGTCTTGTAGTCGGCTAAGTGCATCATCAGGCCAGGTCGTTACAGTCTTTGTGATGGGCCTGCCACTGCGTCTGAGGGTGGTGTAGGCTGGGGGTAACAGGAGGGAGAGATGGTCTGACTGCCGAGGTGGGGGAGGGGTATGGCTTTGATGTTGGTATAAACATGATCCAGAGTATTGTCACCTCTAGTAGCACACTTGACATGCTGGTGAAATTTCGGCAATACAGTTTTCAGGTTAGTCCTGTTAAAATCTCCTGCAATAACATGAACACCGTCCGGGTGGGCTCGTTTACGGTGTTCAGCAGGAGAGAGAGTGCTTTGTTTGTATTAGCGTCAGGTGGAATATATACCACCGTAACAATTACAATGGAAAACTCTCTAGGTAGAAAGAAAGGCCGGCATCTTACGGACATGTACTCGAGGTCAGGCAATCAGTGATTGTTGTAAGAGATGGGCTTCTTCTGTATTTTACCCGGACACGTTTCTCGGAGACCTGGAATGTTTTGATCTCTGCAAACCTAGAGGCTTCTATCTCTTGGAACACTGCATCAGCCTATGGTAACTGGTACCGCCAGGTCACAGGGGGATTTATTGTACGTACTCCAGAAGATGACGTTAACCAGGATTGTTTTAACCGCCTAAGACCCAAGACTCACCCCGCTAGGTCAAAAGGGCTCTCGAACACAAATCGTTTTCCTTGTGTGCGCTGTAGAATAGTTTAATAAACATCATAAACACATTTACTTTGTCTGTGGTTCATAAACAGTTATAGCTTTCCCTGAGGTCAGATCTCGAAATACAAGTTACAGATTGGAGTTTAATGTTTCGGGATATGGGTCATGTTGAGTAAAGGTCAATATTAATGGCGGTATGGTTTATTTGGTGGACAATTTAACTATAATATATATAACTATATTCAATCTCACCTGATTCCACTCCCAGGAGCCGACTCCGCGGTTCGATTCCCCCAGTGAACCGCTCTGTGCCCAGAGGTAATAATCTGATTTGTTTACATGACAGATTGGTGTTTATTATCGTATTTTTATTACATTAACTATGATTGTTCCATTATTACACCAGTTCTCATGTACACAGATACAGAGCCCCCCTCCTCTGCTCTTACCAGAGTCTTTTGTTCTGTCCCAGTGTAGAGGAGTGTGTCCGTGTCCATGGGTGTAGCCATGTCTCGGTGATGTTCAATACGCAGCAATCACGCATATGATGATTATTAGCGAGTTGTAGTTGTAAGTAATCCATTTTGTGTACCAAGGATCTGGCGTTGGCGACATACAGGCTCGGAAGAGGTTGCTTGTGTGGTTGATTCTTCAGCAGTAGCATAACACCCGACTAGCGTCATCGCTTCTGTTTCCTCTCCTTCCACCGTCTGCGCCGCCACCAAGCCCCGACAACAAACCATGGAGAGTCCGCTGGTTGGCTATCTCGTCTGCGATGTGTTGCGTGCGGTGAAAGTCGCACGAGACAGCTGTCTGGTGTTGCTTTCCTATATCTATGAGGGCCTATCTATATCATCAAACCGATAATCCTTAGACAAGCGGAGGAAACATACAAAAACAAAACAAAACAAAAAAAAGAGCACTGAACAGGAGAGCCGTGAGCCGCTGCGTCCTTACGCGCCCCCATGATAAGAACTAGGAAGACCAAAGGTGGAAAAGAATTTCACCAGAGCTTTTACAATACTAGAAGCATTGATTTCTTTAGTGGGATTGCTTCTGGAAATAGATACACACGTAATTGTTGGGAAAAACTGATTACCTGATTTTGTTTTTGACAAAGGGGCGAAACAATCTACAATAATATGTGAAAATGACTCACCGGTCACAGGAATGGGAACGAATGGTGCTGGTGGAATAACTTGGTTTGGTTTGTCTTTCTTCAATCCTGGCCAAAAGAAATGACGCAAGACTCTCTGATATGATTTTGTGACACCCATGTGTCCAGTCAACTGATGATCAAAGACTTTGCTGACGAAATGTGCTTGGAATCACCACCTGAAAAATAGCCTCACTCTCACTATCAATAGTTCTGGGGCACCATTTTCTCACTAACACATTATTTTCCAGAAAATAACCAGTCAACGCATCCATTGAGAGGGCAGACTGAAAACATGCGCTTAAGGATTTATCCCCTATTTGCTCAGTAATAATTCTGTCATGGGTCAGGAGAACCTTAAGCAGTTTTGAGTTTAAAAGGTCTAAGCTTTGAGCATTGAAATTATACTTTCACAAGATACCCTCATATTCAGTTTTGTCACCTAGATGAAGAGGGCTAAAGAACGAGTCAGAAAAATCACCCATTTTGCTTTTTGTGCGCATGTCACAGCGCATGCTGGAAAACCTTGGAACTCAAGTCATGAATATCACAATCAATAGGGCTATCAGCCACTTCTAACAGGGGCGAAATGTGACGTTTGACTGACAGTTAGGCTGACTGACTCTCTGTGTGAAAGTGCTTATCTGTTAATATCTGTGTCAGAAAAAACACAGATGGAAGCGGTGTAAACCAGGCATGATAGGTGTGTTGAAAGACCAGCATATATAGGGGAGATAATGAGCAAGATATGGTCAATGCCCAGTCTAATTATCTGCTCCTGCGTCTCCAAAACTTGTTCAAGAACTTAATTTGCTCAGATTTCAGACCCCCTAGTGACTTTTTTTAAAATCTAGCAAGAACTCTATATCAACTTCTGTCTTACTTGATGTCATCGTACTGGCTCTTTTCATGGAGCAGCATCATTCATCCAAATTAACAGCTGCCAGTGTTAGCTTTGCAAATGCTCAAACTTAACCTTTATCAATGAATACAACACCATAATAAAATTTTCAGGCTATATTTTTCATTCTGTTTAAACATTTACTTTTAAAATTATGTGGAACTACATTTTACTAACCCCCCCTCATCGAGCCAGTTCACATCGATGTTGATGTGATGATATTTGCATTTATGTACAAACTGTTTTTATTAACTATGTTGATGCCTTGAAATTTGTGTTTTGTCTTTTTTCTTTTTACCTGTAGTCTACTTACATGCTACATGATTCTCCAGGAAATGATTATTATTTGTTAAATGTGAAATGTATATTTAGTCAGTTGTCCACAAATAAAGTATCACCTAAATGTTCTTATTGGGAGACCAAACACAGTTGGCCAGATTTAGCTATAAAACATCTATGAGTGTGGAACTTCTCCAATTCAACTGAACCTGTGGGAGACTAGTCGGAGCACCTGAAAATAGCTTATGCAAGTCAAATTAAACATGCCCCATGCAGTTTAAAAATACCTTATTAGAGCCAGAAAAAACAACCAAGCTACATTGTAGGATATCCTATCTTGAACTATCATTTAACCTGTTGACAATTATTCTTGGTAACATATATATTAAATTCATTTATTATACTAAACTCAATTTTGGTTCAGCTAAAATCTGCATTGAGTGAAGTGGCATAAGGTATAAAAATTCATACAAACACAGGGACCTAGTGGAAAATTGAGAAAAGTTTGACTACACATGGTGATCTATTTTACATTGACTTTAAAGCACCCGCAGTCATGTCTAATCAGGGATTTATGGGAAGACACAGGCAATTTAAAGATATAGTCTTGAATTCCAGGCAGAAGATAATTGAAATGATTGACATGATACCAAAGCTTACCCATATACTCTTTCAATAAAAGGGAAATTGTATCTGTGCTTCTTTTTATTATAGCTTTGTCAATACCTCACATCAGCTCTTTTTCCAGAAAGGGCAGACACCAACCACTTAAAACAACAGAAGTGGATAATAATACACATTATGCCACACATCTGCTCTTCCAATGACAAAAGGCTCAATGAACTTGACAGATGCCTTCAGTTCCCCACAGGAAGTTGGGCCAATCCTCATTTCGCATGACAGCTTTGGAAAAAAAAGGGAAGATCCTAAATATCATAGTACTTCTTTCACAGTTGAACCAAGCATAATAACTAAATGTCATAGAAGAGTGCTAATGCTTACACAATTGAGCAGCCCTCCCATGAGACCTGCTTAGAAGACGGTGAGGAGGTAGATAACTTAGCCATATAAATGCATTTGCATTTACTCATTATCTTTACTAACGGAATAGGAGTGGATGTACTGAGTTTCTAGCAGTGAAAAGAAAGCAGATGTGGATATTTCAGGATAAAGAGCCAGCTAAAGCAATTGTGAGGCATCACATCACTGTTTCTGAGTCAAAGAAGCTCTATGTGACATGCCAGATTCACACTTTTGAAATGAAAGGCAACCTTGAACATGGATCCTGCCTGCTCAACCATTTTCTAGGTGATTTGACGTCTGGGGGTGTAAAGTACAGTAAGATTGATTGTTGTACTTTGTTGATATAGTCTAAAGTCTATATAAGTACAATATAAGTAGATATAAGTCTAAAATGATGCTATAGCATGAATGGGAAATGTAAGTATAATGCACAACCAGAATTAAACACGACGGATAAATGAAGTTACCACATACATTTAGGCTTATATAGGTAGCTACACGCACATCCTGTTTTGCTGAGTGGTTGTTGTCCTGAGGTCATCATTCTGAACGACGGCCTCAGGACAACATTCTCCAGCCAATCAGAGACAGTGACGTCATCAGCTATTAATGATACGATATCTTCACATTTTCCAATCGCCTCTCTACCAACAAATTAAGAAAGTATGGAGTCAGAATATAATAGACAGTTAATAATTTAACAGATACGTTATATGATCGAATGCGCGAGTGTGTCTAAATAATGATTTAAACATTATATTCAAGGAATAATGCCGAGTGATTGTAAAAATTTAAAGTAACGTTAAGCACGTTCTGTACCGTTAGATTAGATGCAATTGATCCGTGTTGTGTACTGCTAAACACTTTGAATAGTTATATAAAACATCAGATTTTAATACTTTTAAACCCATTTGAAATATGTTACTCACCTGAAAACTACTGCTTCTTTTGTAGAGCTGTTGGTTTGACTGGCTCTGTTTGAACTTGCACGTTTGACTCGTGCTGATGTCGCCACGGTCATGCTGATGACGTCAACAACCATCAAGCAAAATCAGGACGTGCTAACTACACTGGTAGTGTTCACACTTTCATAGGGTGTAAAGCAAAGGATGCAAAAAGTCATTGCTGAAGAGTCTCGGTTAGTTTTTGCTGCAACCCTATTCCAAGAAGCTCCTCAAACAAGCAAAGAGAAGCTTAAAGGCTACCGAACACCTAACATGTTCTGCTGTAGCCATTTAGCTCTCAAAAAGCTTGCTGTTCTGTACCTATCTTTTTTCTTCAAAAAAATGTTTTTCCTCTTTGGCTCTTCTTCTCATTGTTGTTGTTTTTCCTGTCGTGAACTTTCCATAGATTGTATGTAACATGAACGTAGGATGCGCGATGATGTTTCGTGTGAATGGGAGAACAGTAAAAAATGGGCGTAGCCAGCCTTCGCTAACATGGAATGCATCACTACCCGGTAACCATAAATGGGTCCAGAGAGGCGTGACATGGGCAATCTGATTGGCTGAATGTTTAAATTTAAGTCTAGGTACAGCAGGTCTAGGTACATTGCTCGACCAAATGTGTATAATCATATTAGCATTCAATGTCTTTCTCGAGGAGCAAGCAAAATGAACAATTTGTCTAAATCCTTGAAAGTATTAATTACTGTAATCAGGTGTGTGAAATTTTACAGGTTCTTGCTCACTTCTGGCATAATGGAGAGTGATAGTGGCCATTCTTTTTGGTTTGGGAAAACCAGAATCCTGTTTATTTCCACAGCTGTCTGAGCTAAGGGTCTGTAAAAAAATCCAATTCAGATTACAATATTTGGTGCAACACTTGATTTATCTAACTGTGTATTTTATACCTGTGTTAAATAATGTGTTAGTTGGTGAAACTCCTTGGCTTTTGCCTGTCTGACTTGCACAGAATGTTCAGATTCATTACTCATTGAACAGTTCAAACCCAATTGCCAGTCTAGCCTCAAGTCGGGCAGACGCTGTATTCATTTTAGCCAATTATTTCCATATCTTTGTATATTTTTAAATTATTGTATATCAATAATATAAGTCAATAATATAATGAAAAAATGTGTGCAATTAATTAGTTATTATTTTAATTGATCGACAGCACTTATATAATTATATACACACATGCACACACACGAATGCACGCACACACACATATATCAGACAAGAGACAGAGAAAAAAGTTCTGTTCCAAAGGTTCATGGGCTTTGGACGGACTATGCTTTAGGTGCCCAACAATCTCGCAACATTTAGCAAGCCTCAATCCTTCAAGGCTCAATCCTTGCTCCTTTACTATTTAACCTGTACATGCTTCCACTGGGCCAAATTATGAGAAGGAACCAGATATCATACCATAGTTATGCTGATGACACACACATTTATCTAGCTATCTCCCCAAATGACTACAACCCCATAAACTCTCTCTGCCAATGTCTTGATGAGATTAAAAATTGGATGGAAAACAACTTTCTTCAAATAAACAAGGACAAAACTGAAGTCAATGCATTCGGAAGCAATAGCAAGGTTGTTAAGGTTAACACGTATCTCACTGCATAGGGCCTAACAACTTGAAATCAGGTCAGAAATCTTGGGGTGATTCTAGACTCTGATCTCAGATTAAGGGTGCTAACACTTAACCAGGCTAAAGACTCACCTGTTTAGTTACGCTTTTGTTGACTGACCACCAAAGTCCGAACAACTATTTTATCTCTGCACTTCACTATCTTCACTATGTCTTGGAACACCCACACGACATGATGGTCCAAATCATTTTCCCCCTCACCTGACTCTGCGTTGTTGATTTGAATTAAAACTTTCTCATATATCCCGCAAGCTTTATTTTAACAGTAATCAAACCTTCCTGGAAATGTATAAAGGGACAATTTCTGTTGGTGCGAGGAACTTTAAGTTATGTTTTTTTTTTAACTGTTGATGTAATGAATGACAATTGATACTTTATGTTGGTTTTAGGGATTGTTATTGTAAAACAAGGATTTTTAAAAGACAAAATGAAGTTGAACTGATTTAAAGAAAAAGATTGTGTTTTGTGGGTAAACTGAAATTCATGGGCAACTTAATTTTTTTCTTATTATTATGTAAAGTTGGTGGGAAGTCATATTTGTCAGTTTTTTAAAACTGTCTGGCACCTGAAGAAGGAAACAATTTGGGTACGCCACCGTTACACTATTATGAGTGGAGAAAGACGTAAAGAAGATGTAAAGATGTAGATGTAAAGATTAAGATGTAAAGAAGTTCTGTTAGCAGTTGATTATATGACAGAACATTAAAAAGCATTGATTAAACAATAATAAAAATCCCACAATGGCAGTTAAAAAAAAGGAAATGTATGCTTTACTTTTGCTCTAAATCATGTCATGAATCAGGCATTTACACCCACTAAACTGACTTACAATGTCTGTTAGAGTCCAACTGATGTGGCCATGTGTGGACTGTCTGTTCTCTCTTTCTCTTACACACTGTTTTCAGCAATAAGTGAAAACTGGATAGTGTCTCTCTTTCATTCTGTCTGTCTGACTCTGATTATTGTCTCCTGACAGGTCTTGGCTCATTGAGTGTTAGACAGGCCAATGTTAGCATCACTGCAATGGATCTCCTTTGAGAGTTTGACACACACAGTTCCCATCCTCCCACCAGTCACCTATCTGCCACCTCACAGCCCTGCTTGCTCAGTCTCTCTCTCTTTCTCTCTCTCTCTCTCTCTCACACTCTGCATCTTTCAAGTCAATATGCATTCCTATTGGCATGGCACATATTAATTAATCTTGCTAATACCTGAGCAACATGAATTGAACACACGCATCAGTGACATGTTATCTCTCACTATCGTGTGATGTTCATGCCAATATCCAATCTATTTTTTCCTCCCTCTCTCTCTTTCTCTCTCTCCTATACAACCTTGTCGCCCACAGCTAATCTGGCAGGCATTCTCTCAGTCAGCCCTGGCTGATCCAGTCGACTGTGCCTGTAGAGCTATGTCAACGGCCTGTAATTAAGAGAGAGACTTTTCACCTTCCTGTCTCGGTGCAGTGAGCAGTCTTGGTCCTGACAAATGTTCAGTGCTCCTGCTGCAGGTACAGATAGCACTGTTATTAGCTTGACGCCGCGCATACTTTCTGAAACACAACTTGGCTGGAAATCTCAATTGGGTGAGAGGTAAATGAGTTTGGCGCACTTTTGGTTGGCATATATGGTCAAACTTTTTACATCTAAAATTTCCAAAGAAAATAATATATAAACATTTCAATGTTGAAATTATAATTTTATAATTTCACAAAGAAGCTTGACTATGGAGTCAATTAATTGTAAGTATTTCGATGATACATACTGTGTGAGGAACCAGGCGAAGCCGGAATTCACTAATGAGATATAAGCTTATTTGAAGACCAAGTTTTCAATTGTTACAAATGCTAACATCGTAAACACAAAAAAATTGCCTCATGTAATGTTACATTGCAGCCGGTGAGAAGCGATATTGATAAATATCAGGAATTCAGACACAGGAGTCAGGGCTGTCACAGGATTATGAGAGAGAGGAAAACATGTGGAATATCAAAATGGTGTTACAATCAATAGGACTGACACCAAATTGCAATAAACAACAGAAATGGCTGAATATATAGAACCATAAATCTTAAGAATGAATCTACAGTCCACCAAAACAAAATTCTAGCTTTCTCTAATTTACTGATTTTGTCGCACATCTTGTGGCTGGAGCAAATCACTGCCTAACCCACACTCTAGATTTGGTTCTATCTCATGGCATTGACCTCAGTGACATTGTTATATCAACTCAAAGTGAGGACATCTCAGACCACTATCTTTTATCTTGTGCTATGCAGACTATAAACATTAGCAATAGCATTCAATGCTACCAACTAGGGAGAAATATAAATCAAAATACTAAAGAAGCATTCATAAGAAACCAACCAGATATTACTCACCTGTACCTGCCGATGAAAATGAATTAGAAACAATCACCTACAGTATGAATAATATTCTCGCAAACATCCTAGACACTGTAAACCCGCTTAAATTAAAAGTCAGAGATAGACAGGCCACTCTGTGGTCTGATGATAATACAAAGGTGCTAAAAAGACTAACCAGAAATTATGAGCATAAATGAAAAAAAAAAAAACCAGATTGGAAGTATTCAAAATTGCCTGGAAAGAGAGCATGTCTAAATATAGACCTGCATTAATAACTGCAAGAACTAACTACTATCACAAATTAATAGAAACAAACTAAAATAACCCACATCTTCAATTTTCTCCACTACAGTTAAAAATCTTAGATAGTGAACTGACGTTTAAGAACCACCGCCTTCTTTCACCTCAGGAATATTGCTAAAGTACAGAAAATACTGTCTATTGTAGATGCAGAAACATTAGTGCATGTTTTCATGACCTCCAGAATGAATTACTGTAACACTCTGTTAGCCGGCTGCTCAGCCAACGGGCTACAAAAATTACAGTTAGTCCAGAACGCAGCAGCTAGAGTTCTCACAAGAACAAAAAAATATGATCACATTACACCAGTTCTGTGCTCTCTTCATTGGCTTCCTGTACAATATTGCATTGACTATAAAATGCTGCTCCTGAGGGCGTCACGGTGGCGCAGTGGGTAGCACGGTCGTCTCACAGCAAGAAGGTCGCTGGTTCTAGGCTCGGCTGGGTCGGTTGGCATTTCTGTGTGGAGTTTGCATGTTCTCCCCGTGATCGCGTGGGTTTTCTCCGGGTGCTCCGGTTTCCCCACAAGTCCAAAGACATGCGGTATAAGTGAATTGAGTAAGAACGATTGTCCATAGTGTTAAAGTGTGAATGAGTGTGTGAATGTTTCCCAGGGATGGGTTGCGGCTGGAAGGGCATCTGCTGCGTAAAACATATCATTCCGCTGTGGCGACCCCGAAAGGGAAGAAAGCCAACACGAAGATGAAGGCGCTGAATGGCTTGGCTCCGGCCTACCTGAGCAGTCTCCTATCACGATATATTCCAGCTCACTCTCTCTGATCACAAGAAACAGGACTATTGATTATTCTGCAGATTAGTAAATCCACCAGAAATCCATCCAAATAGAGCCCTGAAGCTCTGGAATAAACTCCTGGATGTTATCCGGAGCTCAGCTATGCTCACAGAGTTCAAAACTAAATAAAAACATCTGTTTAATCTAGCATTCGAATAGTTGGCTCCTGATATTTGCCAAAACGGATCTGGTGCCTGAGCTCTATAAACATACAAACTGTTGAAAAAACAATGTGGTTCAATGTTCCTCTATAACCTATCCCCATCATGTAATACTCATCACCTGTTTGTTGTCTCTTACATTTTTCTAACTATTGTTTTTTGTTTGTTAGCTTCTGTTTTGTCTTTGTTTGTTTTGTTTTTTCAGGTCCTGTCCAGCGAACCGTTCGTCGATGGATATTAAGTTTGTATATTCTTTATGCTGGGGAGGTGATTAGCACCTGCCTCAGTCAGCGGGAGTCTCCTCACAGAGGAACTCCTGTCTGCTCTACCTGATCCTCACGAAGACTTTGTGAAGCTGCTTTCAAAGCAACTGCTAAAAGGGCACTATCTGAAAACTTCATTGATTGATTGATTGGTTTTAGTTTGTTAATGAGAAAAACATATTAACACATACATAGTGAGATGTTTTTTACTATACAATATATACGTAATCAAATATAATTGAAGTGCATAGTTTGCAGTGGTGGAAAGAGTACTGAAAAATCGTACTCAAGTAAAAGTACCATTATTTGCCAAAAAATTTAAAGAAAGTAGAATAAAAGTATCTGTTCTAAATATGACTCCGAATATAAGTAAAAAGTAGCCCTTCTGAAAAGTACTCAAGAGTAGTGAGTATTGCACTCCAAAATTATTAAGCTTTATAAGTTATCAATAAAAATGTACAGTACATGAGAGTGACATTCTTAAAATGTTTCTAAGTAAACGCAACAGAGACGACTTTGTTGCCTGAGACGGAAGCGCAGCGAGATGCTAGGACTAACTACAGATCATCTGTCCTCATCCAACAAGACCTCTCTGCTGCGTTTGACACAATCAATCAGATCCTTCTCTCCACTCTCTCTGCGATGGGCATCACTGGAACTGTACTCGATTGGCTTGAGTCCTGTCTCACTGATAGGTGAGTAGTCTTTCAGTGTCGGGTGGAGGTGTTAGGTGCCACCCCCCTCTCCATGACCAATCAGTAACGACTCGCATAACTGACTGCCTGAACGACATCTCTACTTAGATGAAGAACCACCACCTACAGCTCAACATGGCCAAGACAGAACTTCTGGTAATCTCGGCCAATCCCTCTGTGCATGACGACCTCACCATCCATTTGGAATCCTCTGCAATCACCTCTTCTCCTTCAGTCAGGAATCTTGGAGTGATTTTGGATGAATAATTGTCCTTTAAAGACTACATCACAAAGACGACTCGAGCGTGTAGATTCGAACACGTTCGAAAGATCAGGCCCTTCTTAACTGAGCATGTAACTCAACTCCTTGTTCAGCCTCTGGTCCTCTCACGTCTGGACTACTGCAAACGGCCTTCTAGCAGGACTTCCAGCAAACATGCTCAAACTTCTGTAGATGATATGCAAATAAATTTTTCGTACATGTTTACTTTTGTTTTGATCAAAGCCATTTTCTGCACATATGTTTCTCACAGCGAGCAGGTTTGGCTTCATACACAGGACGGAAATAAGTTGCATGTTGTGTGAATAAGCACACAAACAATTTGGATTTCATAAAAAAACTGAATGAAACATTAAATCTGAAAGTAACTCAAGTGAAAGTGGGATTTCCAGGCCTGATATCGTATCCCATACATTTGTAAATGAGCAACTTGTTATTGCTTGAAAATTGGTGAAGTTGACACCATCTCACCTTACCAAAATTCATAATTGATTAATTTGTTAAATTAATGACATCATTTGGCATATTACATTTTGCCGCTTTACATTGCCAATTTTTATTTATCCTCAAGTGTCTTTGTCATCTATTTGTTTTGTTGATTGTTAACAGGTTTATTTGGTTTCCAAAATGCCATAATCCTCCAAATGTATTGCATTTCATCTGTTCCAGGGCAAAACACAGCCTGAAGTACTGAGCAGTCTCTGTTAATACTCTAAGAACAAATGTTCATTTATTGTCATTTAAATAACAAGTAATGCAATTATTTGTTGGTTTGTTCTAAAAGCTTTTATTTGTGCTCTGGGCTGTAAATGAAATCTAAAACATGCACAAGACCAAATCGAGTAAATGTCATAATTCATTTTTATCCAATTCACAGAGTACTTTCAGATACAGTAAAAAAAAAACTCATATGCTGCATGCAGTATATTATCACAAAAAGCTTGTGCTTTACTTATTTCATGAGAGATCCATTATCATGACATCAAAGCTTCGAACTGAAGCCAGTATAGAGTTTGAACACCATGATACCATTTTCTTTTCCTAATCTTATTGCAGACATAAATGTATATAAGAATGAAACAACTTTTTCTTTAAATCTCAAGAGGACAGATTTGAACATTTGCATTCTGTTTTATATTCTACGGGGCACATTGTTTGCCTCCAGATGATTTATGCAATATGCATACAGTATCTGTTTTTTTTTTTGCCTTTGTTTCTCATAGATGCTTTTACAGTTCACAATGCAGATTTTAATGGCTTACTATAAAAAATGCAAAAGGATTATTGTCATTTTATGGCAAATAACGAAAAGATCATTCTTGCAATTTACAACAGCTGAGCTTTACTGTTTTTTAAGCAGTCACAATAGCATTGAATGTTTCATTTAGACCTGTACAAGAAATAAGAGTCACATAATAATGAGCGAACATTTATACTAACCGAAGTAAACCGAATAAATAGACAGTGTAAACACAGAAAAGTGGTATAAGTCTTATCAAATCAAAAAAGGTTCAAGCCAAGAAAAAAAACTGTTTAAAAAAATCTGACATTTCTACCATATTTAAGTGTTGTTCTCTCATCAAGAAATATGCTTCATGTATTCAGATTCATTCATGCATGTCTGTGTAATCTTATATTACCAAAAACAATACATTTTTTGTCAAATATATAAGTTTTTTTCCTCCATATTTATAACATTGTTGTCAGGCGCCTTAAACAGCTTGTGGTTACCCAAAATGTCAGATTTGTCTAGCTCAATAATGTTAAAGCTTTTTCAACCATTAAGAGATACTAAATGAACTGGACTAAAACATAATTAACAAAAAATTGTGGTCTACAATGCTAGGCACCTCTTAATGGTACTGTAGCTGTTCTTAAACAAATTATCCCGTAATGTGAGAAAATGTACTTTAGTTCAAGGCAAGGCAAGGCAAGGCAAGTTTATTTGTATAGCACATTTCGTACACAGGGTAATTCAAAGTGCTTTACATTGGAAATAAAGAGTAAAAAGAAAGTGCATACATTAAAATCAAGCATAAAAAAGTCATATAAAATCAAACTGATTTAAAACACTGAAATGTAAAACATTGATTAAAACAAAGATTAAGATTTGAAGTGCAGAGGTAAAATAGTTGTTCGGACGTAGGTGCTCAGTCGACAAAAGCGCAACTAAACAGGAGAGTCTTTAGCCTGGATTTAAACGTGACTAAAGTGTTGGCACCCTTGATCTCCTCTGGAAGTTGGTTCCATCTGTGGGCTGCATGGTAACTAAAGGAGTATTTTCCCTGTTTGGAATTTACCCGGGGTAGATCTAATTTATTAGATCTGTGGGATCTCAGCTCTCTGTTTGGTGTGTATTCACTGATCATGTCTGTTAGGTATTTTGGTGCTAAGTTATGTTTGGACTTATATACGAGCAGCAGAACTTTAAAATCTATTCTGAAGGAGACCGGCAGCCAGTGTAGAGACTTAAGAACTGGAGAAATGTGTTCTGACTTTCTAGTTTTGGTTAGAATTCGAGCCGCTGCATTCTGAACGAGCTGGAGCTGTTTAATGGTCTTTTTGGGAAGACCGGTTAAGAGGCCGTTACAGTAGTCCAGCCTGCTGGAGATGAAAGCATGAATCATTTTCTCTAAATCTCGTCTGGAAACAAAGCTTCTAAGATGGTAATAAGCGGATTTTGTCATTGCTTTTATGTGGCTATTTAGACTAAGATCAGAGTCCAGAATCACCCCAAGATTTCTGACCTGATTTGTAGTTGTTAGGCCCTTTGCATTGAGATACGTGTTAACCTTAACAACCTCGCTTTTGCTTCCGAATGCAATGACTTCAGTTTTGTCCTTGTTTAATTGAAGAAAGTTGTTTTCCATCCAGTTTTTAATCTCATCAAGACATTGGCAGAGAGAGTTTATGGGGTTGTAGTCATTTGGGGAGATAGCTAGAAACACTGTATTTTGAGACTTTCAAGTGTGTCAAATAGTTCCATAAAGTCTTTCTTAAGCAGCTCTGATTGTCCTTTCTTTACATCGTTTTTCCCCACATGAATGATGAGTTGTTTTGTCTTGTGCTTGCTCAGAACATCTCTTATCGTTTTGTTGATATCTAACACAGTGGCATGAGGGAGACAGTATGTCGCCATAGTTTTGCTCCGTAGATTCTGGATTGTATAATCCCCAATAATCAGAGTCTTCGGCTCCACTGACACATGAGTTGGATGTTGCTTGTTTCTTGACCCCCTGTTTTCTGAAGTGTGTGTGTGCTCTGATTGTTGACTGAAGGGCTGATCGGTATCCACAGTCATTAAAGTTTCACTTAAAACTACACAAACTTCACAGTTCACTTAAAACTAAAACGTTAAAACGTTTTTTTATACTCTGAAAATGTTTGTTGTTCATTCAGAATTATTCAAATGTCTGATGTTACGTGGAAACCTTTTTATGTATGAATTCAATTTATTTTTCTGATTCTTCCTGCTCTGAATCTTCCAAAAAGGGGCTTATCAACTGAAGTCTTTTACATTCATTCCTCATTTTCATATCAAGTACTCAACATTAAATACATAAAATCTAAAGAAAAAATTACGTGGATTTAATCAATTTGTGGTGTGATTTCATGTAAGATATATTTTCTTTAAGTGATTTTACAAAGATATATTTGCTAATCCCTTTACATTGCATTTTAAGTAGCACAGTTTACTGTATAAGTCACCGCCACGTTACATCATGTTTTTAAGTACAATTTATTTATATTGTTGATAATATATTTTATGAAAATATTATAATTGCTTTTCTTATCCATTTTTTTGGTGCAGAGGTAATTTCCACAAAGGCCTGTGTGCGTGAATATCACTGACACCACAGAATGGATTTGAGAGTTTTAAATACCAATTCTAAATAGAGATGACAGACAAGAGCTTCAAATCCCATTATTCTTCACTCAAGCAATCGTGAATAATACATTTACTGTATTTTGGATCTCCAGCATTCTCCGATGAAGCTCCATTTTGACTCTGGAGATTTCAGGCTAAAGACGTCCGCCTTTTATTCATCTGGCAAAGTTTGCCTAAAAAGCTCTTGCTCTGATCTATGGGGTGTAGCTTGAGTCCATTTCTGTGTTGCACCTGGCCCATTGACTGTATATAAAATAGAAAGAGTGTCCGTGACGTCAGCCAAAGGTTTCTGGCAAAGTTAAACAAGGCTCAAACTTGGCAAAGCCAATACTCAAAAACACATCCTAAGAGACGGTACATGGCTTTCGTGAAGGTCTCTGATTGGCTGAAGATTTTAATGTTATATATCTGACAAAAACGAATCGAAAAATAATTCACAATCATTCAGAAATCCCCCTCAAAACGATCATGAAGATCAAAACTAGTGATCTGAATAAAAAAACTTAATGGAGACAGGGGTGGAAACGTGTTTTTTTTCTGCTCTAAAGTTGGTCAGTTTTAACATTGGAGCAAATGAGAACATGCTCCCTTCTGGAGTCAGCCTCAAGCAACCGCTCAGTGAACTGCAGTTCAGTCACTTCCTGTTATGCATCTAGAGGTAAAGCAGGAGGTTGCCCCTTGAACTACCAACTCAATTAACTGTGGAATAGAAAATGGTGTTCCAGTCTGGTCTGCCCAGAAAAAAAGCTAAGTTCAAGCATGGCTAAAGTAACAGGATGTGTACAGCTCACAACAGAAACATAAAATTCATTAAATAATAGTTTACTACCATAAAGTGCTTACTAAAAGTAACAACTGTAGTTAATTCATGCATGAAACTGTGATGCGATAATCAAATATATCCAACACAGAATGTGACCCAAACTGCAAAATCTACAAGTTCATTACCACATAGTGGTCCATGAATTCTTGAATCCATAATTATCTTGAATTGTGTGTTAAAAATGTGTTAAACCAAAAATCACAAATTTCATATTTAAAGATGTATTTTGAAAATGTAATATTAATGATTAGGTAGATTTTTTTTTGTTAATTTGCTTTTAATTTAATCATTAATCATTTAAAATATATGTAGTTTCTTTGCACCATCAAAGGTGCAGTTTGAAGTTCTGTTGAGATGCTAAGGTGGAAATGTGACACCATCGGTTAACGCTTGCTTGGCTCTGATCTGTTGGGACAGCTGAGCTTGACATAAAGTGCTCATTGCGCTCTATTACCCAGCAGCGACATGCTGCTCCATAAAGACAATCCAGGGTATAGTACCTGTATCAGCGATGCAACCAGCAATGGATGGCAAGCACTTCTGGTATATTTTCCTAAATTGATTTCAGATCTATTTGTTTCATTGTAACCTCTCCTGTATTATGTGAAAGCAACATGCTGGATGTTAATGGGTTTTCTTTTGTAAAGAAATAACACATTTATCCTAGCAAATGATACATCTAAATAGGTGCTTCCATTCAAATAAACAACAACACTTGTTATACCGTAAAACCACACTGTGTGAGTACTTTCCCACCCCAAAAAGAGTACCTACTTTTAATGGTGTAGTATAAGATAAGTAGCTTAACCCTTGTGTGACCTTTGGGTCAAATTGACCCATTTCTAATTTTTACAAGAATAAAAATGTTACAAGTGTATATTCTTTTCTAGTAGGGACCGATTGCAATAATTCAAGATATGTTCTGTATATTGTTTGAATTTGAGATAAGTCATATATGTGAATGTGTAATGGAGTAAAATTTAGATTTTTTTTTTTTTTTATGAGTTGGTCAGTTTTGCTCTTTCCAGAGAATTGAAGATATTATATATTGATTATTTATCTGGATAGAAGCTTTTAATTTATTTCATTCGCATTCATCACAATAATTACATTAATCAATCATATAAACATACATCAGGACAGGACGGTGTTAATAAAAAAGGGGAAAGAGGAGAGAAGTAATGAGGGGAAAACAGAGGTAGAGAAGTTTTGGAGGGGAAAGAGAAGGTGAGAGGTAATTGTGGGGGAAGGAGTCAAGATTGAGTTGAAAATGAGAATAAGTAAATAAATAATATTAGATACCTACCTTATTACATCCAAGTAGTTCGCATCTTTCTACAGATATGCATACAAATATAAATATACATACATACATGCAGATAAACACGCAGAATAATAATAATAATAATAATAATAAATAGAATTAGTAATCATATATATATATATATATATATATACATACACATACATATACACACATACATACACCTATACATATATACATACATACATACATACATACATACATACACACACACATACATACATATACATACATACACACATATATACATATACATACATACACACATATATAGACACATACACATTAGTAATTGAGTGTTACAGGACAGGTGACCTAAACCTCAAGCATCTAGCAGCGACCAAACATCCCAGGTGTCGTGACTAACCTTCTATGTCCCAAATGAAATGTGGGATCTGCCTCAAGCCAAGTCCCATATATGGTCAGGAACTACCCAGATATCCAGCCCACCCCCCACAGAACGACAAGTTTTGGGGCCTGGGACCCGGAGCCGGACCCGCCCCACCTCCCCTGGTAAAGTCGGCAACCCCAGAGAGCAATGCCCGGGGCCCCAGTGGGCCCGCTGCAGCAGGAGGTCGACCAGCCCAAAGCTAGGCGGTAATGGAGCCCCTGACAGTGTGGGCAGACTGGGAGGCCCCACCCACAAGCACCGCCACGCCCATATCCCCCCGCGGTAGGCCCCCAGTCCCGGGCACCTCCGTGGACCCGCAAGAAAAAAGGGAGGACGGCCAAGGGACCAGATGGGCGCGGGTAGGGACACCACTCCAGACGCGGCAGGAACCCCCCCCCCCCCCGGCCACACCCCGACCCCATGCACACACACAACCAGCAGTCCCCCAACACACACTCACCCCTACCACCAGCCCCCCCAAACCTAACCCCCACGCACACCCCTACCAGCAACCCCCCCCCCCCCCACCCACCCAACCACTAAATCAACCCCATCCAGTCATCCAATCATCCATCCATCCATCCATCTACCCACTCATTCAGTCTTCCTGTCCCGGGAAGTAGCCAGTCACTCACCTGCAACCCGCCCCCCGCAGCTACCCACACCCCCCGCGATGGTGGGCCCTTACCCCCCAAGAGGGAAGACGGGGGCAGTCGTCCACCCATTCCCCCAACATCTGCTCCCAGTTGTCATGTAATGCAGGTATATGTGGGTGTGTTGGAGAGATAAAATGCAATAAAAGAGGGAATGGTGTCCTGGAGTGTCACCGTCGTTTGGCGGATGATGTCCAGGCACCACCCCCCGCCCTACATATCTAATGTGTATTTAAAATGAGGGTAGCCTCTCCGTCGTATATTGTGGGAGGTGCCACAGATCTGCAGCCTCCTCCCACCAAGATTTAGACAGAGAGACTAGCCCTCCAGGCCTAAATGTAGTGTGTCCTTGCAAGTGTTGTAAGGGGCCCAGGGGTTGCCCAACCCCGGAAGCGAGGCAGTGGCAGGTGAGATTGGCTTACTGTCCGCTCCGGGAGGAAGGCCCACCTGGTGCCCTGGAGATGTTCTGTGTCCTATGTGATTAAAACTGAGAGTCCCCGTCTAAAGGAGGCAGGGCGGGATCGCCGATAGGTCACCCCGCCTGCCTGATCCCCATGGGAACAAGAACCCTCATGATTCTATTTGTGAGAGTGAAGAGAGTGTGTGTACTGGGATCTGGTGTGGTGAGTGGGAGCAGCCGACTGGCCACACCGTCCATCCCCCCAGGGACAGCACTGCCCCCCACCGCAGGGGCCACGGGAGACCTGTGAAGGATAATGCGGGCAGCCGGGAGACAGCTGCCCCCCCCCCGGGACCAGTCCTACTCATTCACACGCACTTACGTACCCACCCGTCTCTCAAATGCACATACTCGCATACACACCCTCCATCCCATCCACACACACACACACATATGTTCAATCACACCCCCCCCCCCCCACACACACACACACACACACATACACACTGGAGCCACTGCTTGAGCATGCACAGGGCCGGCCCCAGCCCGGTAGGAAGCCTCACCCCGCCCAGACCGGAATCGCTCCCGCGCCCAACCGATCCCCCGAACCGATACCCCCCCTTAACCCGCAAGCCCCGGAAGCACCACGGGTGCTGGCTAGCCTTCCGCCCGGAGACTGTGGCGATAGCAGCAGCCGTGAGTTCCGGCCCCCCCCCGTGTCCCCCCCTCACCGCCCCTTGACAACCACCCCGTCACCCTGAGCTGGCCGGCACCCCGCAGGCCCGGGCCCCCCTAGACCCCCCAAGCCCCACCCCCCCATGGCCACCGCCAGCCAACGGAGGAGCAGCCAGCCAACCCATCTTAAGGCACCCTGCCCCACCTCCCACCGCCCCGGGGTGACAGCAGCCTTAACCCAGATGATCCAGTCCAGATACAGGACTCAGCTCAATGCAGACAGTCTCTAACTAGAACTGGAGGTAGCTGGGGCATTAATAATTAGAGAAGTTTACAGTTATTTAATTGAAAGCAGATAACGTTTCCAAGGTGAAGTAGTCTATTAGAATGTTAGTGTACTGAGTGATGCATAGTTTCTTTTTAGTTTTCCAGTTCATCAGAATAATTTTCTTTGCGACAAGCAAAGCATTGAAAATTAAGACTGATGCGTTGACCTCAAGATCAGACTCAATACTATCTAGGTCCCCTAATAGACACAGTGCTGGTGTTGGTGAGATGAGGTGTCTAACCCATGATGATAGCTGTCCGCAGACTCCTTGCCAGAATTTTTGTACTGGTAAACATGACCAGAGAGCATGTAAATAGTTGTCCACAGCATTCTCATTGCAGTGTTGGCAGATGTTGGAGTCAGAGAGACCCATTTGAAACATTCTTTGACCTGTATAATGTGTTCGGTGAAGAATTTTAAATTGTATTAGCTGTAAGTTTGGGTTTGTGGATACTTTAAATATGTTTAAGCATATACGATTCCAGAATGACTGATTTGTAGTTGTAGATAAATCTTTTTCCCATTTGGTAGTGGGTAGACATATTAAATTGTCTGTTCTCAATAATAAAATACATATTTTAGAGATTAGCTTAGGTGTTGTCAATCCAATACATTTTTCTAGTACTGAGGTTAACTGTAGATCTGGGTGATTTATTTTGTGTGTTTCAGTGAGTAAAGACTTGAGCTGTTGATATTCCAGGAATCTACTTGTAGCTAAACCGAAAGTAGAAACCAATTCTTCGAATGAAATGATTTTATTGTCTGAGATGATATGTCTGAGGTGTGTTATTCCATTATTTTGCCAGCTTGGAAAATTTATTGCCTTTTTGTTTAGTTGAAAGTCTGGATTGTTCCAAATTGGTGTGCGTTGGCAAGGAGCAAGCGATGAACCAGTCATTTTCAAAAATTCCCACCAGGCTGTTAGTGAAGTACGTATGCTCACATTCTGAAAGCAGTAGTGATGTTTTAGTCTTACACTTATAAATGGTAAATCTGCTATTTTGGTGTCTTTGCAAAATGTCTGCTCAATGTCAAGCCAGGCGAGGTCGGTTGGGCTAGAATTTATCCATTGATGGACATGTTGCAGTCTGTAAGAGAGGAAATAGTTGTAAGGGTTTGGTAGCTCCAGGCCGCCACAGTCCTTAGATTTTCTGAGCTTTTGTAAGCTAATGCGTGGTGGTTTGTTTTTCCATAAAAATCTGGAAAAGTAAGAGTCTAATGACTTAAACCAATCCTGTGATGGGTGATTAGGAATCATTGAGAACAGATAGTTAATTCTGGGCATAACCATCATTTTAATGCTAGCAATTCTTCCCATCAGTGATATGGGCAAGGGCTGCCATCTTTTGAGGTCGTCTTCTATTTTTTTAAGTAATGGTGAATAATTTAGTTGTACCAGATCTGACAGCCTAGGTGAGAATTCAATGCCCAAGTACCTGATATTCCCTGATTTAAATGTGGTTGAAGAGGAGGTGTTCTGGAAAACCATGTTGATTGGCATAATAGTCGATTTCCCCCAATTTATGGAATATTCAGAAATGGCTGAAAAGGATTTAATAACACCAATAGCTGCTGGAATAGAGAGATGTGGGTGAAGTAGGAACAATAACACATCATCTGCGTAAAGGCTTATTTTGTGATGTATATTTTTTGTACTTATTCCAGTAATTTTAATGTTTTGCCTAATTGCTTCAGCTAGTGGTTCAATAAAGATTGCGAATAGTGAGGGAGAGAGTGGGCAGCCTTGTCTAGTTCCTCTTTGAAGGTTAAATCTAGAGGAAGTTTGCCCATTTGTTCTAACTGATGCATTTGCAGAGCTATAAAGTATTTTGATCCATTCTATAAAAGAATTGCCAAATCCAAATTTATGGAGTGTAGCTAATAGGAATTTCCAGTTAACTCTGTCAAATGCTTTTTCTGCATCTAAAGAGATAATGGTAGACTCTAGCTTTTGGTTGGTTGTAAGATCAATCAAGTTAATTAGTCTATACATGTTATTTGATGAGTGTCTACCCTTGATAAAGCCAGTTTGGTCTGGGTGTATTATATGGGGGGTAATTTTTTCCAGTTTTTTAGCAAGGGCTTTACAAACTATTTTTATGTCTACATTTATAAGAGAGATTGGTCTGTAGCTTGAAGGCATTGTTGGGTCTTTTGCTGGTTTGAGGAGCAGACTTATAAATGCTGAGTTCATGTTTGATGGCATTTTACCTTCAGATTTAATTTCATCCACCATTCTGCAGAAGGTGGGTGCTAGCACATTCCAGAACTCTCTGTAAAGCTCAGTTGGATAACCATCTGGCCCTGGAGCTTTTTTATTTGGCATTTGCTCTAGAGCCTCTTGAAGATCAGCGGAAGATAATGGCGAATCTAAGTTTTCTATTTGTTCATTTGTTAGTTTTGGTAATTCTAGACTGTTTAAAAATAAGTCAATGTCAGGCACAGATGGGTCAATTTGAGATGTGTATAGATTTTTATAATATTCCCTAAAGGTATCATTAATCTCTTGGGGGTCATGAATGAGTTCCCCCTTTTTGTTAATTACTGATGAGATTGTTTGTTTTTCTTTGTTATTTTTAAGTAAATTTGCTAAAAATTTGCCACATTTGTTAGCATGTTTAAGGTTATCCAGACGTAGCCTTTCTATCTGGAATTGGGTTTTCCTATCGATTATGTTATTAAGCGCTAATTTCTGTTTCCCTAATTCTTTCAGGATATTTTCATGAGGATTGTCTGCGTAGGCAGTTTCGAGTGCTTTAATTTGGGTTTCTAATTCCAGTTCTTGCCTAATATCCTGTTTTTTCTTGAATGAGGAATATGAGATTATTTTACCTCGCATTACTGCTTTTGCAGTCTCCCATAGAACACATGCTGAGGTTCCTGGGGTGTCGTTGATTTCCATGAAGGTTGCCCATTCTCTTTCGAAGTAATTTTTAAAGTCCTGATCTTTAAGTAGTGATGTGTTAAGTCTCCAGCTTCTGCTTGATTGTGAAAAGGTTTTGGACAGTGAGAAAGAGACTGGTGCGTGGTCTCTGATTGTGACATAGTGAATGCTGGTAAGCGAGATGTCTGATAGAACCGAGTTGTTTACTAGGAAGAAATCTAGTCGTGACTGTGAGTGGTGAACCGATGAATGAAAGGTGTATTCCCTTAAGGTAGGATAAAAAGAGCGCCATGCATCACAGAGACCAAAATCATTCATATATTGTTTGAGAATTCTTGTCGACTGAGAGTTTCTACAATTTGCGGCTGTACTCAGCCTGTCCAATTTTGGGTTAAGTACTAGGTTGAAATCCCCTCCTATTACAAGCTTGGCACCAGAATGAGCAGATAGAGCAGTGAAGAAAGTGTGGAAGAAAGAGGGGTCGTCAATATTAGGTCCATAAATACTAGCAATGCAGTATTCTATGTTAGATATTGTTATGTTAGTTATAATAAATCTTCCTTCAGGATCTGAAGTAGTATTATTATGGGTAAAGGTGACATTCTTACTTATAAATATGGCGACCCCTCTTTGTTTGGAATTGTAACAGGCTGAGTACACATAGGGAAACTGTGGTGAGTAAACTGTGTTATCAAATAAATTGGGGAGATGGGTTTCCTGTAACAATACAATATCTGCCTTCATTTTATTTATATGGTTAAAAATTTTAATTCTCTTCTCTTTCTTGTTAATGCCACGCACATTCCAGGTGACAAACCTCAGTGAAGTCATAGTTAGCTGAGTGACAGGTTTGTGTTAGTAAATCTTATGTGTATGTTAGTCTGGGCATTCATGCCAATACATGCAGCTGCTGGTGAATGCATGATCAGAACCGCGCGTGTGCTTGTAAGTTGTGGTAGGTTAGTTATGAAAAAGCTGTCTATCTGCTTCTGAATGTAGTCGAAACTATAAAATAGTGTTGTTAACAGGTAGGAAAAAAGAAAAAAAAGTGCAAGGGTATAAGTGGTTGAGGTAGAAGCCCCAGAAGTGCAAAAGAAAATATAAATAGTGAAGTAAAAAGAGAGAGAATAGAGATGGAAGTGAACAACCTGTGAATACATTTTTAACATTAAAGACATTGACCGATCTTACCTGTGAGACACAGTGCGCCGGTGTGTAAACATAGAGGTGTACGTGCTATAATAATATTAAATTCTGACCACCTGTAATCAGTAGAGCCACGGGGTGGATTCCCGGTCGCGATATAGTTGACCGTTCACATATAGTTTGTCCACGCTGATGACCGCTCTGCAGCCCTCGTTGAGAAATCGCTTTCTCAGAGGAAAGAGTCGCTTCCTTCGGGCCAGGATCTCCGGAGGAAACTGGTCATTCACGCTGAAATGTGTTCCTTTCAGCTCACGTCCGCGGCTCTTCAAAGTTTCCTTTTGCTTGTAGTCGGCAAACTTCGCGACGATTGGCCGTGGTCGCTGGGCGTCCGGTCTTTTCCCTCCCAGGCGGTGCGCGCGGTGGATCCAAATGTTCTCCACGATTCCTTCCTCGAGCTTCAGGTTGTTCCTCATGAAAGCTTGGAGCGTTGCTTCTATATTTTCATTTGTCTGCTCCGGGATCCCCAAGAAAACCAGGTTGTCTCTCATACTGCGTGCCTTAATGTCCACGCAGTATGAGAGACAACCTGGTTTTCTTGGGGATCCCGGAGCAGACAAATGAAAATATAGAAGCAACGCTCCAAGCTATATAACTTCACATTAAAAGGAAACAAGGAGCTTAACATTTGCCTTCGCCTGTTTTCAGTCATGAACATATTTTACTCTAAACAAATTGTGGTCAAGTATTGATTGAACAACCGTTCCGTTTCATTTCGGTTCTGTACTGCAGAGCAAACATTATTTTTTTTAGGTTTTAATGTTGCCCAAAGACAATGTGTGTTCATTGGTTTAGTGAGGACAGGCTGTAAGCACAGACATATTATAATTATAATCCCTAGGTTTGTGTTTAGTTTTTTTTGTTTTGTCACAGGGCCCACTACTGTTGGGATATAAACAGCTTATTTTCATTCAAATGAAAGAAATGTAGGGCCATTCAAGCTTTTTTTTAATCATTGAGGCATGGTAAAAAGTGTGGAAGTGTCATCTTTCTCAGAGGAGAGTTTGTGAAGAGGTCAGAGAATCTATGGAGTTTTCTACTCATTGTCATAACACTCTGTTAACTTTAATCACTAACTTAGCATTGGTCAACATACAAAAAATAGAGCACAGAAAATCAGTAGCCCAAAAAGTTTGCCCTCTAACAAAGGTGCAGAAGAGGATCTTGCTGAATGGTGCCAGTTATGTTTCCTTCACAGAGAAGACACCAGTGAGAGGCAGAGGTGTGCCAGTAATTCCAACATAAATAATAACATTTCATGTCCAACAGAATTGGATGAACAGAATTTGCAAGCAGCCCTTGTTACCTGATTGATCGCCAGGATTTTTACTTTCTACATAGATGGCAGGCCCAGAACCAGGAAAATGCCAGATACCAGGGAGAGTACCTGGTTTTCCTCTTTTCCCTCTATTTTCTTCCTGCTGTGATTGATTGATCAGTTGATACAACTTCTAGTACGGGCAACCTGAGATAGACTTTGGCTGTGTAACAAATTGCATATAGTCTCGTCCCTACTGTAAGTCGCTTTGGACACAAATGTCTACTAAATAAATAAATGTAAATGTACCAAATAAAATGGAACCAACAGAGAGTTGGAAAAAGGCCATTGCACACTAATGTTATTCAAAAATCTTAGTTAGAGTAATTAAAGATTGTAAACACAATGCATTTGATAATGCTACAGATTAAAGAGTATGTGTGCAACCTGGAGGTAAAAGGATGACCAGACACTAATCTTAGGGTAAGTGCTTCAGGTATTGTGCTGCTGGCAAATGAAGTACTAGTTTTCGGGTCTTTGGCAGCGAGGACTGAGACTGATATTTTCTTTTCAGAAGGTGATTTTAGTTATCTTGATTGCAGAGTGTCCTCCTTTGGAGTTCCACCTCAGAAATCTAGGTAGAAGAGTGTTTTGTCTTGACTGATCGGTTAGATTTTATATAATTAGATATTTTTACTATTTTTGTTTTGCATTTATGTTTTGTAAATACTGTGAATCAATTGTTTTAGTGCATTTGTGCTTGCTTGATTTTCATTTTCAACTATTTTCAACAACCACATTTTCATCACGGTATAAAACTATGTAATATAGATTAACTTCTGATGTTTACCACTTTATTTACCCTAAAAAGATGCTAAACATTTTATGTGCATGATCTATGTGTATGTTTCAGCAGAGAAAGAGCAAAAGACCAAACACTTGATTTGCTGCAAAGAATATCTTGATTGATACTGGTGGTCCATTAAACTCATTAGGAATAATGAACATTTGCGATTTAGTGGTAATATGCTCTGAATTAAGTAAGTTGGTGATATTTTTTATGTATATTATTTTGCTAACCTTGTAGAAAGGAAAAGTTGTGTTTTTGTGTTTTGGTTAGCTATTGTTTGTTTTCTATTCTAGGCAATGCATTGATGCTTTCTTCACAATGTGTCTGACTGTTACATTAACAGGACACACGCACTAAGCAACTTAGTTAGACATGTATATGTTTAGCTACTACTGAAAAATTAGTTTGACGTTCCAAAATTTCAAAGGATGAAAGTGCTAAGCAGAACTATAAAGAATAGGTTAAAACTACTTTTTGTCGTAATTAATTTTAAGCATGTTAAATTGAGTTCAGCCAGGAAACCAAACATTGGTTTATTGACAAGAAACATTAAGTCAATACTCAACAAGGCCACCTCACTTAGTATATGTAACTGGTGACTGGAAACAGCAAAGGAATATCAATTATTTATATATATATATATATATATATATATATATATATATATATATATATATATATATATATATATATAGGGTTTGTTACATGAGTGCTGTATCTGGTGTGTAGAGATAGCGTCTTATCTGTTATTGCGAATGTTGGCAGCAGGTGGACTGATCTGGGTGTGTAGTGTCCAGTGGAGTGGCTCATCTAGAGGCCAGAATTTCTCTGCATGTCGAACACTCCCCTAAGCTCGATCCACTTACCCTCTGAAAGCTCCAGCGGAGCACACCATCCTAACCACAGTCCCAGCAGACTTCGTTATCCCGCAGAACAGGCCGTGTGTTTGCTTCTGAGCGACGAGCTAGATTCATACAAAATAATAGCACAGGGAACTCACTGGATTTCTATGTTTTATTTACTGTAGCTATCAGAAATAAAGTCTCATACACCAGAACAAAATGGTTAAATTTTTTTCCCAAAACAAACACAATTTCAAAATGATCAAATATACCAGACTATGCACCATGAACTTCCTTGTACGTAGCTTTGAATGATTCAAAAATATATATTTTCATTTTGAAGTTCTCTATTCAGTCATCCTATGCTGTACAAGCTTTTGCTTAAATGGTAGCTAGGAGGATTGTGCGTGAGGAGGATTGTGCCCCCAGTGTTTTGGAGACTTTGCAGGGTCATTGCAATGCAAAGGTATACATACTAGACAGAATTCAATCTGTGGTAGTTTTAAACACCTCTAGATAAACATTTACATGTTATCAAGATATAACCTTATTCTGTATCGAAACATACAATAATAGCCAGAAATAAAGAAAATATTCTGGATTGTTTTTCACAAACTTTAGGGAACTTTGGCTCACTGAAAATAGACTGCAGAAGTTCAGTGGAAACAAAGCACACAGCACAAGACTACCATGACTTAAGGTAAGATCTGGTGGTAGCGTTCTTTGGTTAAGTCATTTAACTGATATATAAAACAACCAATCCCATCTCACTTTACATATTGTCTTGTTGAAAGCTGACCGACATATAACAGTCATTCAATGATTCAATGTTACTGTTCTTTTACGCAATACATACAGTTCCTGCAGATAAATGCAACCAATCAGACCATGACTTGCTGCCACTTTTCTTGACGTGGTGCCACGTATAGCGAACATTCTGTGGTTTTGATGTCGGAGGAGATGGCCACACATATCCGGTGCTTGTGTACTCTAGTAGAATTCAGAAGATATGCTTTAAGACAGAGAACTGCAGCACATTCCTTCTCTCTGTCCCCATCAGCCTTAGAGCTCTTTGAGCAAATGCTGCTGAATCATTGAATCGTCCAAACTCAACCTGTAATAAAAAGCAGTTACACTGTCCACGCAAAAACAAATCAGTAGCGTAATTTTTTTTTTGTAAAGGCTTATTTTGTGATGTACATTTTTTTGTACTTATTCCGGTAGTTTTAATGTTTTGCCTTATTGCTTCAGCTAGTGGTTCAAGAAAGATTGCAAATAGTGAGCAGGCCTTGTCTGGTCCCTCTTTTAGGGTTAAATATAGAGCAAGTTGGTGAAAATTATAAACTCATCTCTATTGCTATGTTACATTCTTAAACAGCTCAAAAATGTAGTAATTAAACAACTTATCAAGAAACGCAACTGGATCCTACTAAGTTGTCCAACTATAGCCCAATCTCTAACCTTCTGCTCTTGTCAAAAAATAGTAGATAACGTTGTTATAACACAGCTCAGCTCCTTCTTACAGAAGAGCAACCTTTATGAAGATCTTCAATCTGGATTCGGACCACATCCCAGCATAGAGACTGGCGCTGGTTAAAAATTTCAAACGTTCATATCGGATCTCAGATACGATTCGATACGATAGATCACAGGATTCTCCTCGAGAGACTAGAGAATGATGCAGGCATCCAAGGCCAGGCTCTAAGATGGTGTAACTCTTACCTCTCTGACCGGAGTCAGTTTTTTTGTGTGAATGGAGACTCATCAGACACAATAGCAGTAGAGTATGGAGTTCCTCAAGGATCCGTTTTGGGACCCATCCTATTCTCAATCTACATGCTCCCCCTTGGAAAAATTATTAGAAGACATGGATTATTTTCCATTGCTATGCAGACAACACCCAGCTCTATAGCTCAGCAAAACCTAACAACCTTTCAAAGCTAAATAAAATCTCAGAATGTCTGGCTGATGTCAATGATTGGATGAATGAATATTTTCTTATGTTGAATCCTGATGAAACAGAAATATTACTTATTGGCTCTAAAACCAATTAAAGAATCTCTCAGTTTTAAATGTGAGCTGGGGGACACACTGTTAATTGCTTTGCTACAGTTAAAAATCTTGGCGTTGTTATAGTTATTGAACTGACAAATAAGAACCATATCTCTTATGTTACTAAGACCGCCTTCTTTCACCTCAGGAACATTGCTAAATTATGGAACATGTTGCCTATTGTTGATTCAGAAAAAATAGTTCATGCTTTCATGACCTTCAGAATGGATTATTGTAACGCTCTTTTAGCTAGAGTTCTCACAAGAAGAAAGAAATATGACCACATTACACTGGTTCTGTGCTTTCTTCATTGGCTTCCTGTAAAATATCACATCGACTATAAGATACTGCTCCTTGCTTTTAAGGCTCTGAATGGCTTGGATCCGCTCTACCTGAGCAGTCTCCTCTCACGATATATTCCAGCTTGCTCTCTCCGATCACAAGAAGCAGGACTATTGATTATACCGAAGGTTAGTAAATTCACAAGAGGTGGAAGAGCGTTCTCATATAGAGCCCAGAAACTCTGGAACAAACTCCCGAATGGTGTCCGGAACTCAGATATTTGTTGTCTGTGTTTCATTTTTCTAACCCTTATTTTTGTTTGTTAGTTTCTGTTTTGTTTGTTAGTTTTTTTCAGGTGTTTGTATATTCTTTATGCTTGGGAGGTGACTAGCGTCTGCCTTAGTCAGCGAGGCTCTCAGGGACCTCCCATAGGAAATTCTTATTTACCCTACCACACTAGGACGACTTTCTGAAGCTGCTTTTAAAGCAACCACTAAAAAGGTATCGATTTGATTCTGACATCATCAATATCGATACTAGGATCAATTTCCCCACCCCTACTTCCTTTTATCAGACGCTCTTCAAACAAAAAAATCTTCTCATCCCATCAGACAATCAAAAATGAAACTAATTAAATCATCTTGAATGTTTGCAAAATCTATGTGTGTTTAGGGCTGGTATTTTAAGAAGATGTATCTAAAATCATTTTGACTAAATTCATTTTAGAGATGATCAAACGGCAATGAAGTGCATGTTGAATTAATTGACTTTTCATTCATTTGTAGTTTTACCCTAGTTGAACGAACAATTAAATTACTTTTCGAAACAATGTTTCGTCTTTTAATAGTATTTACTATTGGGAAAATAGTAAGTTCAGGATATAGTCAGAGAGGTGTATGACAACAAATGTGCTGCAGGTCAGACGGAGGAGTTCAAGGTGGAGGTGGGGCTACATCAAGGATCGGCTTTGGGTCCCTTCTTGTTTGCTATGGTGATGGACAGGTTGACAGATGAGGTCAGACAGGAATCTCCATGGACAATGATGTTTGCAGATGACATTGTAATCTGTAGTGAGAGTAGAGAGCAGGTGCAGGGACACCTGGAAAGTTGGAGGTCTGCTCTAGAAAGAAGAGGAATGAAAGTCAGTCGTAGTAAGACAGAATACATGTGTTTGAACGAGAGGGAGGGAAGTAGAACAGTGAGGTTACAGGGGGCTGAGGTCAAGAAGGTGGAGGAGTTTAGGTATTTGGGGTCAACAGTCCAGTGCGACGGGGAGTGTGGAAAAGAGGTGAAGAGGCGAGTGCAGGCAGGTTGGAGTGTTTTATGGGTGTGCTGAAGGAGGACATGAAGGTAATTGGTGCAAGAGTAGAGGATACTGAGGCCAGAGTTAGGTGGAAACAGATGATTTGCTGTGGCGACCCCTAAACTGGGAACAGCCGAAAGAAGAAGAAGAAGACTATTGGGAAAAGTTAAGTACTATAGCTAAAATATTGGATACAATCTTAATTTTGAATCACTGAGTTGAATCTTATGAGTTGACTTGCTCATTAAACAGTAAATGAACTCACTCTTGAGTTTCACTTCTTGAGAGTCAAGTTAAATGATTTGATTCGCTGCTCAAGACTGTTGAATTTTAGACTTTCCCTTTTAATTTTAAACATGCTACCTGCTGAGCGGGGTCTTCACTGCCGCACCCACATGTGGTGTCCTCCAGAGCTCTCAATAGCCAGTCTGACTGGCCCATTACACTTTTTGGTTGCTCCTGCTGATTGGCTACACATTTGTCTAGGTGTAAAACTGACCAGTGCTTTAGAAAACTACAGCATCTATAATTCTGCATCCCCAATAATACGATTTGAATTACTTAAGGAATAAAGTTCATACTCTCTTTAAAGAATATTTGATTCTATCAATATGGATTTCTTTACAGTTTTGCTTAGTTTCCCCAAATAATAGATTGTTGCTCTATGTTAAGCCAGTGAACTGAACCCTAGCAAGAGGATTAATCAAAATCCAATACATGAACATTATGTAGTGATCAAGGACATCAAGAACATCAGTACATGTTTTTCAAGTTTTCTGGCAAGGAAGCAAAGCTGCTCCGAGCTGAATCTTCCACAGTGGATGGTAAGCACAACTGAATATCAATCAATAAAGATCTTACCAGGATAAGTAACTCTCAAGAGCACATCAAGTACAGTTTGAGATTGTTATTGGACTGACCACCATCATCTGAGGTTAATGGAGAATAATCCCATTATCTTATTAAGTTATGTGTTTTTATGTATGTAACTGATCTGTGTTTGAAGTACACTGTTATTCTCATTAAATAGCTATATAACAATACACCATTATATTGAAAGCAGTTCATGTACATTATAAGGGTGCTACAGAGTTTAAATGTAGAATTTATCTACTATGGCTTATTATATTGAAATTAGTGTTTTATTACCATAGATAAAAATGACCGTCCCTAAATTGCTAGGGCACAATTAAAAATTATATACTAAAAGGGGAGTTTCCATATCGGAGTGAAACTTCAAATGCAGATTTGATTTGTAGCCTGTATTGAATATTTTCATAATAGTCTGAAAAGTTCTATTTAGTTTTTTTTTTTTAATTCGACCCATGTGGTTTTTATGTGTAGTAGACATCTGAATGTGAATTAAAAAAAAGAAAATAGAAATTAATTGAGCTTTAAAACCTGCAGTGTGAACTTAGCCATTGCTTTGTCTTTTAGATTAGATCTAAGTGTCTAATTTAAACACACGCTCATGGTATTTTCTCAATGTGATAATTGACACAGGAGAACAGGAAAGATTAACAAAGTGACAAAACTTAAGCTCAGCAAAAGATGATACTTTTCACTGGAAAAAATATCAACAAGCAAACGTTTTGCAATTAGGGCCAGAACATGTGTGGGGCCAGGCATGTGCAGAAGGGGTGCAGGGATGCTCGAGCACCTGTACTTTTCCCCCCTTGATGCCCTAAATTGTTCATTGTTGACATTTAAAAATAATGAATTCCTTTATAATATGAATAAATACTTATATTTAATTTTCATACAATTAATGTTTAATTATAATAATAATACAGTATCAGATTTTTTTCCATCACACCATTTGTGAGCGATTCTATATTTTGTGTTCGCAAGGCAGTGCCCATAGTAAAGATTTCTAGTGAGCTGATGCTGAGCTTGCTGGGAAATGCAGGCCCTGTGTGCGATGAGGACATGTGCCATTAACAATTTCTTCCTTCAAAAGAACTACTCAAAAGAACTACTGGACATATATGCAGGCAAAAAACAACCAGTGTTGAACTACAGTGTATAGTACATCGATTAGAAGGGGACTGTTATGAGTTATAAATTATAATCAAAGATAGTTAGGAAACAACTAGAAAGTGCACGCAATCAAGACGTATCACGGAGATGTCTTGTATAACTGAACAAGGCCACATTCTGAACCTAAAAATGTAAAGAGTGATAAACAGTGACAAACAAGTATATTGTCCTGCATTAGAATAGCACTTAGTAGTTGAAAAATGTTTATAAGCAGCAAATAAGCAGCTTTACTTATCATGCTTTTCAAATATTAAAAATATAAAATGTATTATATATAATAAATATTAAACGTGTTATATATAATGAACATTATATAATATTATAAAAATAAATATCTTCTTGAGAAACATAATTAAAGTGATAAAAATGTGTTATCTACATTACAGTCTACATAGTTTTTAGATTTTCAGTTCACAGTACATTGTTAGTTTGTCACTAACATTCACATAATTTCTTTTAGCATAGAATTTTACATTTGCATTAGATTTGTTTAACAATTGATGTTACTGAAAGCATATTACGATACTCGGGTTGTTTAATTTCATAATTTGTTTGTAGTCATAATACATTTTTATACTGATGAAATTTCAAAATATAACTTACACTTTGAGCTCATAAGGTCTATCTGAGCAGTTTGACCTCTAAATTATCATCATAAAATGCTTTATGTACTCCTTTTTGTATTTGAGCCTTATATATTTTGAACCTTTTTTCTAAAGTTTCATATATCTTATTATTATTTTTTTTATTATTATTCTCCAGCTATTGAAAAGTCGCTTTGCTTGGTTGGATTTTAAACATTAAAATGCCATTTACAGAGTCGATGTGTTTTTGTACACCCCGCTTCACTAACTAAAATTTCATTATTTTGATTATCATTTTAAATAGCTGTGCTCTCTTTTGAAACACAACAAAACTAGTTTCCTATTGTCTGATTTTTTGTAAAGCTGACACAGACTTTTAATTGAGGCTTAGCATCATTGAAGATGGCGCTGTATTTCCAAGTTTGACTTCAAGGTAAGTTTGAGGCTTTTGTTAGGAAAAAGTAAATTCTCTGTTCTCCATGCATGATTTAGTTAATATTTTTAAAATGATATCTTGCTATGGTGTGAGAGGTTTTTATAAAGGAATCCAATTTCAAATTTGATCTATTTCTGATGTCGCCTTCTATGTCCTTTTTCCTCCCTGGAGAAAGGTTGCATGATGGTGGTGCTCTCTGTCCATGACTATCAGTTTCACTTTTGATCTAATAATGAACTGTGTTTGATTTATATGTGATACGCACATCAGCTGGGTTTCCTACCTAATACATTTTCCTGTTTTTCAGTCCTTTTTATACTTTTCATTGTCTTTTCATTTGTAATTCAATTGATTGCCTTGGTAAAAAAAGTCAATCATATTTGATATGAACAAGAACACAAGAACAGACCAGAAAACAAAACCCATGAGAGCAGGGCTCTGGTTTTGGCCAGGTGTTAGTTTGAAAATGAGCTTTTAGAACATTTTTTTGTCTATGTCTGGAAAAATAAATCTGATTGCTTTGAAATCTCTAACTTGGATACATCAGCATAGATAATCTGTGTCACTTCGCAGTGAGTTTCTTGGGCATAACATATATGCAGGAGATGAACAAAAGTGCAAAATGGGAGAATCGTATATAAGACGAGTTGAAGACCGGACGTAAGGGATAGAAAAATAATGCTTAGTGACCATAGCCATAGTCAAGTGCCATAACTCATCCAACACTTTTCTGAATACAATCATTCAATTAACTATAAAATCGGATTTTAAATGCTTTTATAGCAGACTAAACCTTTTGCTAAGCCCATTTGTTCTTAAACAGCAGTTTTTGAAAAAAAAAAAAAAGAAAACAGATGTATATGCTTGTTTTCCCCTAACATGAGTGTATATAAACTCAAAGCATGATACGTATTTTCCAGGTACATTAAGGTACATTTAGTATCTGTAGTTTTCCTCATTAAGGTGCAGTCCTACCAAGACCAAAAGTTTTGCGGTTTCCGAGTTATTGACATTTTATTGTCAATGGGTAGGTCTGGTCATAAATCTGTGCGGAGACCCAGAGCAACACTTTTTAAATATTTTTAAAAATTCTGATGCTTATGGCTGTGCCCACCAATCAAACAGGGGGTAGGTGGAAGTTCACCTTTGGCAAAAGCTGCAATAAACATGAATCCTTAGATAAACTGTGACTAAGTAGTTACATTCAAAAATGCAAGAAAATCCTGCCCAGGTTGAATATGTAACTCATGTGCAAAGCATTTCTTTTGTTAAAAGTTATTGCTGCAGCAGACAAAACAAACCTTCATCTGCAATTTCTTGTAGAGAAAGGGCTTTCAACGTTTCAAATGGCTCTGACACAATGTTGATATTGTTTGACTTAAAACACTCAAATCATAATCCATCTGTGTTCACAACAAAACCTTGTAAAGAGATATGACAGTCTTTCTCTGTGGAGCTTCCTGTCTCAAGGCCTCATGTCCTTGATGGCCATATTACAAGTATGGAAAGAACGCCTAAAACTACTCTGACTTATCTAACATTCTCAGGTTTCAGCCTGTGCTGGACACAGTTTCTTGCGCCCATCATGCGAACGGTACAGAAATCAATACATTTGAGAAGTGGTTAGAGCGCCTTTATCTTGGGTAGCTGATGATTTGGAGGTATGAATAATTCATTCTTAGAAAGCTACGGATGCACCCAGGGAGAGTAGATAGGAAGAGGGGAGCGATGGGGAAATAGTACTTTACCTTATCACTCTTAATCTAAGAGGTTGCAGTAATGCAGTTCTGAACATTTAGCACTTAATGGTGTGTCAGTGGGGCAACATGATCTTGGACCATTAAGGCCATCTTGAGGTAGTTCGCCAGACAATGTCACTCATTCTTTCATCAGACAGGGTCATGCGGAAATGGATTCAGGCGGCCAGGGCAAGACTGATAGCAGTGGATTGTACTTCAAGGCAAAACATTAGTTGATGGGTAAGTTATTTGAGCGTCTGTGTTTGTCTGGTTGCATTCCTCAGTGTTTGTAACTACCATGAACCTTGGTATTGTGTTGATCTATAGATTTGAGAACAACTCAAGTGATTAATTAATTTTCTCATGTGGGAGTCCTGGGTTCGAGACGCTATAAGAGTGTTTTATTTTATTTTTATTGTATTTAAGAGTGAATAATGAGCAGAAAATTAACAATAAATGGCTAATTGCCTAGAGCGTCAAGGTGGCGGAGTGGGTAGCATCTTACAGCAAGAAGGTCGCTGGTTCGAGCCTCGGCTGGGTCGGTTGGCATTTCTGTGTGGAGTTCTCATGTTCTCCTCGTGATCGCGTGGGTTTTCTCCGGGTGCTCCGGTTTCCCCACAAGTCCCCACAAGACATGCGGTATAAGTGAATTGAGTAAGAACAATTGCCCATAGTGTTAAAGTGTGAATGAATGTGTGAATGTTTCCCAGCGATGGGTTGCGGCAGAGAAGGGCATCCGCTGCGTAAAACATATGCCAGAGAGTTGGTGGTTCATTCCGCTGTGGCGACCCCGAAAGGGAAAAAAAACCAACATGAAAATGGATGGATGGATGGGCTAATCGCCTATTTATATGATTTACAGATATTCGTGGTGAGATCAGAAATTGCTCAATTTCAATTTCTTTTCATCGTTTGTTTAATCACTTTGTCACGTGTAACCCAGAAAGTGTGAGTCCCATGATGCGCTTTGAGTCCTACAGGCAATGCTCGAGTCTACCGTTCACCTCAGGACTCCTTTCATTTTGGGTTTTCATTCAGCATGTCGTGGAGATGACAAGAGCGGCCACTGGAATGAGATTTTCTCTTAGATTTTATTGCTCAGCTGTATATAGAGATTGTTATGCTGTATATTACATGCTGTGCATTTTAACTAAATGTTTTTTTACATTATTACAAAGCTTTGATGATGGTAGAATAACTTAATGGACCAAACTTTGATGAAGGGAAAAAATAGATTTCTAAAGGAAAAATATGTTTTTTTTATTCATTATATTCTGTATTGTTATTCATTATATAAATACACCTGCTTTTAGTTACATTCATAAAACGAAATGGTACATTATTTATTCCATAAATGCATACAATTTAATAGTGTCCATAAATCAACTTTGGAATCATTTAAAAAATATATGTTATATATTAAATTTAGTTTTTGTTTAATATGACTGTAGCTAGAGCTGCAAATTTACCCATGATGCATTACAGTCTCTCTGTTAATAATTTTCTACATATAATGGTCAGCTCAACAGAGCTGCAAACACTGCACAAATATCATTATCAATATGCTTTTTGAAAACAAACAGCATTTGCTCTGACATGCTCATTACGAGCCTTATAAACACAGGCTGATATCGTAGTTCAACGCCGTGAGTTTATTGGTTAGTCTAAAGAGAAGAGTGATGATTATTTGTGCCATTCACCTCAACGGCACTGGGAAATGAATCCTGATGATACCAGTGAACAAATTCCCCACAGACCAATTACAAAGGTTCACAAGGTTGTTCCTCATATGCACAATGACTTTATAATGAGGCTTTGCTGAAGCTGGCCAAAATATTGCTTTGCTTGTTTTGTTGCTGTCTTCTCTCAGAATAGAGTAGTTTGGCCACTGGGGAAATGACTACCAGATTACTAAATTTCAACTGTCGAGAGACTACTGTAAGTCATTAGCTTATCATCTGTGTTATTTAATTAAGTAATGTAATGCTTGTCAAATCAGAGGACAGGGTTAGCTTGAAAATACATGTAAAGCCTAAATAATAGTATATCAAAGAAACGTCCAATTATTCAGTAATTGGATTAAAATAAGTTAAACTTGTATTAGTTCACTGTATACTAACTGGAAATAATCAAGTATTTTGTTTTGTTTTATAAAAATACAGTATTTCACAAAGCTAGAATTTGATAAAGTTATTCTACATTGTAGGCACACTGTGTTCAAAGGTATAAATCCCACTTTACATACAGAAGTGAATCTTGTAGAAGAGAATTTTTTAATTCTGAAAACTCTAAGGCAATACATTTTAAATTTGCCTTAGAGAGAGAGAGAGAGAGAGAGAGAGAGAGAGGGGGACAGAGGGAAGATACATTTTTTTTTATTTGATAGTAATGAAATGAACATAGCCAAAATAAATAAAGACTCAGTATAATACGTTGCAAATTAAAATGGCAAAAGTATTTGCCAATAATTAATTACGTCTTCCATATTTTGCGGCTCTGGTCTCATGATGGCCAGATACACCTGACATTTCATAAAAGAGTAACTAATTAGCCTTTATAATCAATTTACATTGTGCACTTTAGTCTTATCAATTAATATGCGTTTTCTGGGTAGAAAATCTTGTTCGTTTGCTGTCATATTTGAACAACGTAAAGCCTATTTCTATTTTACAAAACGAACTGTTCTCATTATGTTAATTATACACCCAGTCAGAACTTACTGGTGGCGCAACAAGTCTCTGTTTTACCTCCTTAGCATTCATTTTCTTTGACATAGCTTGTCTCGCAGCAGTCTAAGAGGATCACATGAGTGTGCGGAGCAGAAACCACAGCGAACCCGAGCCCTGTACAATGATATAACTGAGCCCGAACCCGCCCTGGCCTCAGGCCTGGGTCTCCACGGCCCCGTCAGCTTCACGCAAAGATCTTCAGCTCTACTGAGAATGGGCGGGTAACCCCTATTTTCAGGAAAACAAAGAAGAAAACAAAGGCATACGAGAATTGACAATCACGTACGAGTAAACTGACAATCACAAACCAAAATAACTCACAACAGGTAACACGTTCAGACCAAGCGCGAAACACGCGGACAGAACGGGTTTCCCACGCCGATCTGACCGCTTTCAAACCCGGGGTGCGCTCGCGTGAGGACGTCCGCTCCGAGAACTAAGCGCGAGCTCTCCGGGAGAGACACTCTTTATCTCCTATTTTTTCACACACAGCAGTGAACAAACAAACTGTTAACTCACACCCGGAGCAGAGGACAGCTATGGCCGCGGCGCCCGGGGAGCAGTCGGGGAACCGGTGCTCGCTCGAGGGCTCCCCAGCTGGGGTTGCTGAAGATGGAGAGCAAGTGTTTCATCTCTGGGGATCGAAATGACTACAAGATTCCGCCTACAAGTTATATCTCCTTATCCACCAGACCACAACTGTTTACCTAAGATGCCTGCCAGTGTGACAAGCGAGCCACAAATGTGCATTTATTTTAATTTCTAACAGTTTTACAATTTTGAAAACTATCGTTTTATTTTAGTTTTATATTTTCATGTCATAAGAACAAATTAACCACAGAAATAGCAATGTATTGCATTAAATAAAATCATTAGTTTAGATATAACAGTATAGATTTGTACAGTTTTGTGAAACACAATATTATTTTAAGCTTTAAAATAGTATATTAAACTACAGGTCTGAATAAATCAATATAAAACATAATAGAATAAAAAAGTCTATAACTATATAAATAATAGATAGTTTTTAATGAGTAATTAATGATTTTAGACTATTAACATTAACATCACATGCATGCAGACTCATAAATGACACATATATGTATTATTATAGCTACATTAATAAATTCCCCTAGCACATGTTGCCAAAGTAAAGAAGAAGAGCTAAATTCTAAGGGTTAGGGCATGGGAAAAAATTTAATGCAGTCTAAACCTGAATAAAAACATAATACAAGATACATGGAAAATAAACACATTAAATAACCAAACCATACAAAACTAGGAGCATAACAATATTACTTCCTTTTAGTTCCAGGAAAGTATTGGAAAACATCTACACTTTAATTATGCATCACAAGACCCATTTGCATCATACATAATGAAGAGGACCCCATGCAGATTCACTCAAACTGAGAAAGTGTTCATTTGCACTTTCTCCTCTCTCTTGTCTCCTTGTTAGCATGTCGTCTGCTTGGGTGTGATCCCCATGGCTGTATGTCCCTGAGCTCAAGGGAGTAGAAGTAGCACCTGGAACTGTCTAATGTGCGGGGACGTGCTAGAGGGAGCAAGGAAATGAGGATGAGCGTGCCACCTGGGGCTGATGGCCAGAGGCTTCTTTTCTCCCCCGCTGTTGCCTCTTCACTTTCTCGCTTCTTTTATAATCTCTTCAAATCTGAAAACCCATCACTGTATTCGCTGGTGCGACAGGTTTATCCTGCATGGATCCAGGCCTCACTCCTCTCTCTATCTTGCTCTCTCTTAGTGGCCTAGAGCCGTTAATCTTTGAAGCTTGGAATGTTTATGGTTTTCATAAAGGTGGTGTGGTTTCTGGTGCTGGTATTAAAGAGACCCCCCAAAAAAGGGACCCCCATGTGCTCAGCCTTGTATATCTAAAGTCTGTATAATTAAATGAATTTTCTATTAAGCTAATTGGGTCTCAAACTGTATCTCTGTAGGGCCAACAGCCTGTGCAGATTTTTCCCAATCCTGGAGTGCATGCAGTGAATATGTGCAGGGCATTGACCCTCCAGAGATTCAGTTTGACATGTGTAGTGTAAACAATGCATTGAGATTCACCAAATACTACAATGTCAATAAAAACAAAATACGTATATTTATATTTTTCACATATAAATAAAATTCCCTATATTCTCTATTTTAAGTGATGTACTTTATACTTCTCCACCAAATAAATTAAGTTCTGAATGTATGTATCATGTGTTTACAGTGAAGGTTTACTAGACAGCTTCACTTCCTTTTCAGGAACAACTTTTTCAAAATAAATGCGAAGAGATCATTCTGGCTGACAGATCAAATTCAGGCATTCTGGCAGACAAAAGCTCTCATGCCGATTTAATCAGATGGAAATATGGAATTATTGATAGTTGCGCTAAGTGTTGAATTCAAATTATGTGCTGTGATAATTACAATGTGACTGTGATTACCATTTTTTGTGTCATGCGATGTGTTGGAGAACATTAAATTGCTACTTCTTCAAAGTCAGTTTGTTAGGGTCAGCATTCTCTCTGATAACTATTCTCTTGTCACTCAATAGTAGTTGCTTATGCCTTGACTCAATCCTTTATTTTTATAAATAAAGAATAACGAAAATCAAAATGCCACACTTGTCATAAACTAGTTCCAGATGTAAGATATTTATACAAAAATATTCTTTCCTAAGTCCAGTACTTTTTTTTACCCCTTGGGCTGTGCTTGATTGTGACAGTACTATACTAAGCAAATAGCTTTGAACGCATGAAATCACCACAAGCTAGCTCTATGTTCAGAACCACAAACTTATAAACATATTTTATACTCTAAATGTACTCTATCAATGTTGTAAAACCCAAAGTGTGGAAAACGTTCCCTTTGTCTCCAAATTCCTAACATTATAATTTCCCATGATGTTTTCTAGAGCTGCCTCACAAACCTGGACAGACTCATTATAGTCTTCGTCTTCTGTGATGGCCAATTCCTGCAGCATTGCATTGTCAGGTTCTCCAACTGTGCAGCTCTCTGAATCAACACCCGGGGCGTATGGGTGCTGGCTTGGATTTGAATATTTGGAATTGTTGGTTTTGCTGAGTGACTATGAGCATTGTACAGTGACTCATTGGTGAAAGTGGCAAAAGAGGTGAACAGGAACTAGTTTCATAGCTATGGTTCTTCTTGCTGTGTAGACCTCCTAAAAAAATAACAAGAGATCACAAGCCTTAACTTACCCTGAACACAATTGGTGTATACACCATGTCCCTGAAAGAAGGGACATTGCTTGAGATACTAGGCTAGTTCTAAATAAAAGTTAACAAAAGACGTAAAGTACAGACACATGTCTACTTTAGTTTAGAGAGCAGCACATATGTCTGAACATGATCGAGCAGTACAGCACGTCAAAGACCGTTTCACTAAGGTTTTAGTTCAGTTTATTCAGTAAAAAAATCCTCTAGGAGTAACTGAACAGTATTGGACTCAAGGGGCTGTGTCAACCTATAAAGCAAGCAACTTACTAATGACTTTTTCAGAAACTAATTTTCTTCTTTGCTGCACCAGCTGTAAAAGGTGGTTATCCCCTCCATCCAGGGATAGATAGATATTTAACTGTCCTCATTGTTTATTGTTTCCCACTGCAGATTTTATGTGAGACCAGACACTTATACCAGAAGGATATCTCCTCAGATTTACTTCACCCAGGACTTAGAGCTGTTCTTAAATAGTTTCTTAATTAAACAGAAAGATACTATTGCACCATAGCACTCAATGTTAATACATCAATGAAAAAGGCCAACAAGAATGCTCTTGTTAACAATTGTTTAGTTCACCGTGGGTCTTGTTAAAGCCAAAGTGTAGCTGTTTTACAGCTGTAAGCATTGCAAATGAGCAGCCAAAATGCTTTGTAACTGATGTGAAAAGATAAGGTAAAAATAGTCAGTTTAAAATTACTGTGATGCTATTTGTTCATAGTTTACCATGTGGCTAATGAAGTCATTTTTATTATTATGTAATGAATCAAGGCTTTGAATGCATAGCACTTATTTGCATTTTTTATTTTATAAAAAAATAAATATTGTGCCCCTCCTAGGAAGAAAAAAACATCTCTATAAATAGTATTATTTCTCTTTAAATTATAAGTTATAAGTACACTTCTGCATAACACATTATCCTTATTAGCATATAAGAGAAAAAAGAAATAAATATGGACCAACTTACAACAAAGAATAGCTTTATTAATATATTGACGGCGTTCATCACAATCTGCACTCTCCTGATCACAAACCCAAGCACACCGGCCTCTGATCAGCAGCGGGGGATAAAAGGAGCCCAGAAGCACAGAGGGAAGGAGGATCGACTTGGATGAAGACCGTGTGTGCTAATCGTCTTTTCCCTATTTCTTGCCCCAACAGAGAGCAGGTGAGCCTGGACCGCCTGATCCATTAACCACTCCACTTAGACATTCACGAGAAGACGACGCACCACGAGCATCTGCACCAAACCTGACCAGAGCACCGGAGCACTTGAGCACAAGATTCATCGTCGACTCACTGCACCTGTGTCTGTAAATAAAGCCACCCTCCGGGTGTTTGCACTAAACTGATTCTTCACCTCGTTACTCTGGTGGAGAATGCTGCCATTTTAAAAGAATCACACCGGAACCCTCGCAAACTCACTGGCTGCCATTATTGTTTACATTTACTCTGGTCCTTTCAGTGTTCACAGATCCACAGTGTCGTGCGCTTCTCTCCATCCAGAATGGACCTGTTGAAGTGTTTTACCGCCTCGTGAAGCAACAGGACCGGGTGGCACGCAAGCGGGGGGAGCTGCTCACAACGCACGCCCAGCAGATCCCACTCCCGCACTTACGCATTCAAGCGGCACATCTGCTGCCAAAATTAATGCTGCACGATGACATTGAGGCATACTTGCAAATATTCGAGTCCATGGCCGGAGTGGAGGGCTGTCAACACATTGGGAGGATTACGCAGCCTTAAAAAGGGAAATCCTCACCCGGATGGGGCTCTTCCCGATATGCACAGCATATAGGTTTGCAGAGTGGGAATTCAAGCCTCTCCGCCCATCTCGTGCCCAAGCTGCTGACCTGTACCGCCTTGCCCGCCTCTGGCTACTGGAAGGAAACCCTTCAGCCAGCCAGGTTATGGAGAGGGTCACTATGGACAAGATGATGCGGACTCTTCCCAAAACTCCAGGCGGTCAATATAAAGAACCCAACCACACTATGGGAGCTGGTCGAGGGCAGGTGCTGCCGTTCAACCAGAGGGTGGCACAGGAGCACCTCCCTCGACAGGGCATCTTGCAACACCCGAGCAGGCTGGCGGCTCCCTACCCATTGGATGAACCCATGCCCACGGAACCATCACCTCCAATGCAACGGAAGTGACTTGAGGGCTGTAGCATCCACGACCAACTTCCGGAGAGCCCCGGGGATCAACTTAAGGATGGACCAGAGGGAAGTTACTGAGGGGCCTTACTGGACTCAGGGAGCATGGTGAACCTTGTACAAAAGGACCTACTCCCTCCACGACCTGACACAGTGCCACCCTGGCCATTACATGTGTCCATGGGCACATGAAAGCCATGGAGGCTGATCACGTCGACATCATCACAGACAGGCAGGACTGGCGCCTGGAGGTCGGAGTGAACAAGGCATTACCAGTCCCTGTACTGCTCGGCAGGGATTTCCCGGGGTTCGACCAGCTGCTCACACCCGCTACAGTCCGCTACAGTCACTGGCTCCCTTTCAGACTCCTCGGAGCTCCCCCCACCTTCCAGAGAACGAACGATGGACATCATCCTATGGACATCCATCAGGCTATGTGGCGGTGTACTTGGACGATGTCTTAATCCACTCGAAGGCATGGGATGACCACCTGGAACAGCTACGGAGGGTGCTGTCCTAAATCCCCAACTTTTCCCCCCTAGCCACCCCTTTGACAGACCTGACCAGGATGTGGCAGCCGGACAGGATCACCTGAACGGAAGAATTGGAGAAAGCCTTACAAGGGATAAAAGCTGCCCTCACCAGTGAACCCTGGATTTCAGCTGCCCCTTACTGCTGCAGTCTGACGTTCGGACACAGGGTTGGGAGCTGTACTGTTGCAAGTCCAGGAAGGTGAGGAACACCCTGTGATCTATATCAGCAGGAAACTGAGCCCAGCTGAGACCCAGTATGCAGTCATCAAAAAGGAACCTCTGGCCATGCGGTGGGCAGTCCTGGAGCCAAAATACTACCTCCTTGGCCAGAGGTTCACCCTGTAATCTGACCACACACCTCTTCAGTGGAAGGCAAGAGCTAAGGAGACCAATGCACGGGTGACGGGTGGTTCTTGGCGCTCCAGGACTTCCACTTTCATATACATATGAATACACACCAAACAGGGAACTGAGAGCCCTAAGATCAAATAAATTAGATCTACCTTGGATTAATTCCACACAGAATAAATACTTCTTTAGTTACCATGCGGCTCACAGATGGAACCAGCTTCCAGTGGAGATCAAGCGTGCAAACATTTTTACTTTTTACATTAGTCACATTTAGTTGCACTTTTGTCAACTGAGCACCAACGTCCAAACAACTATTTTATTTCTGCACTTCACTATTTTAATCTATGTCTTAATTTTCAGTTTTTAATCAATGTGTTTTCATTTGACTTGTTTAATGCTTGATTTTTTTAAAATGATCTTTTTTTTATTCTTTGTTTTCAATGTAAAGCACTTTGAATTATCCTGTGTACAAAATGTGCTATACAAATAATCTTGCCTTGCCTCATCTTGCTATAGTAAGGCGTCATACGTATAATTTGGCCATTAGGAGAGCAGGATGCTTTGCGCAAACACACAGTGTCAGTACTGGATCTGACCAATAGGAGAGAAAACCATTTGGTGGCGTGTTGAATGAAATCCAGTGTTGTTTTCCACCTGAATTTCAAATATCGAATATTTATTTCTGCACGTTTTACGGATACTAAAATGTTTCACGTATCATGAACTAAAATATTCTTCGAGTGTATTCTTCGATTTTTGTAACTTGAAACATTTGTATCTCTGAATGAGATAGATTCTATCACTGTGTGTGTGTGTGTGTGTGTACATGTATATGTATATACATATATATGTATTGTGATGGTGTTCATCACAATCAGCGCTCTTCTGGTCACAGACTATGGACACAATAAAAATAAAGGGATAAAAAGAGCCCAGAGGCACAGAGGAAGGAGAGGCAACTCTGACGAAGACTGAGTTTGCTAATTGACTTTAAAATCCATTCTGAAGGAGACCAGCAGCCAGTGTAGAGACTTAAGAACTGGAGAAATGTTTTCTGACTTGCTAGTTTTGGTTAGAATTGGAGCTGCTGCATTCTGAAGAGCTGGAGCTGTTTAATGGTGTTTTAGGGAAGAGTGTTAAAGTAGTCAAGCCTGCTGGAGATGAAAGTATGAATCAGTTTCTCTAAATCTTGTCTGGAAACAAAGCATCGGATTATTGCAATGTTTCTAAAATGGTAATAAGCTGATTTGGTCATGTGGTCACGGTGGCGCAGTGGGCAGCCATTTCTGTGTGGAGTTTGCATGTTCTCCCCGTGATCGCGTGGGTTTTCTCCGGGTGCTCTGGTTTCTCCACAAGTCCAAAGACATGCGGAATAAGTGAATTGAGTAAGAACAATTGCCCATAGTGTTAAAGTGTGAATGAGTGTGTGTGAATGTTTCCCAGCAATGGGTTGTGGCTGGAAGGGCATCCGCTGCGTAAAATATATGCCAAGGAGTTGGTGGTACATTCCGCTGTGGAGACCCCAAAAGGGAAGAAAGCCGACATGAAAATGGATGATTTCTAGAATCACTTTATATTCCTGACCTGATTTGTAGTTATTAGGCTCTTGGCATAATATTGCTCTCCTTCTCTTCATGCACACTTTTGGTTTCGTGTTGGTTTTCTAAATTCATTAATATTTTTGTGTTGCTTTTTTTAGCAAAGCATATTTTTTTGCCCATGGCTTTTCTTCCCTAGCTTAAAATGTTTGCAATCTGGTTTAGATGACATTGTCTGAAGACAAAATTATTTAACTGTGCATTTTTATTATTTGTAAGAGATCAAGTGTAGTTGAAGTCTCTTGTGAGGGGTTGCAAGCTTGAGCAGTTTAACTCTGGCAGCAGGTGACTGAGACCTTGCTTCAGTGTCACTCTTGTAAGACATGTAAAACAGAGAACAATACTTCCCTTGAAAGCTTTCACAGGTCATTCTAAAGTTAATATGAGTTTGTGACAAAGTCACATCACGTGAGTGTGATGAACTACTCACAGAACTGTGAGTAGTTCATATCTATCTTAGATCGTAGACACATAAAATATTTATACAAATATTTTATGTGTCTACGATCTAAGATAGATATGAACTACTGACAGTTCATGGCTCAGAAATAGTGTATAGAGGTGTTGGCCGGTATCAATTCCATAAATACGTTCTGAAATGTGTACTTTTACAATGAAAATGATCTTGTAGCACTACCCATTACACCCTGAAGTAATGCCTGCCAACTCTTAGTTTTAACTTTAAATCAATACTAATTACAAAGTCTCAGACTCACACAAGAAAGTTTACTAACTCAACATAAACAATATTGGTCAGAAACATGTCATACCATTTCTTTGTGTTTTAGCAAATATGCACAAGATTAAGCCTCTCTAATAACCAATGGAAAATAAGATAATTATAGCTGCCAGGTGTTCAAAATATACTCACAGTCAGATACACATAGATGCTACTTTTCTACCCATGCTCACCCATTTCAACACGGCCGTATCTTGGGCTAGGGTTTCTGACAGGCAGTTAGCATAGAAACCAATGAACTATTAAACTGCTTTGAACATGTTGAAAGTATTTCTTCAAGGAGATTGAAGTGTTTCATTTGTTCACCTGTTCAAATGTTTTAGAGGTGCAGTTATGGGAATAATGCAATTTTTACCCCATAATTAGTGTGCAATCGAAGAAAAACACGTTACAAGTTGCTGTCCGAACTGGACTCCAGGATATGGGGATGAAGATTTTTTAGTTTTAGCAACTTTTAACACCGTCTAGCGCCTTTTTTGTATCCTAGCAACTAGGATTCTAGCTCTAGTGACTTTTTCTGCTGTTCCTGGCGACTTTTTTTCATTCTGGCTGATGGGCTCTTTGGACAGAGAAACACAGCTGCAATGTCTGTGCTGTGCCTTTCTGTCACTCAATGTCTTCGGCCCCACCCTGAGCCTGCTACCCGTCATCACCATTCACTTTATATAACAATCAATTCTACCAGCCAGTGCAAGGTTCTTCTTCTTTGTTTGCTGTTTAATGGCAGTTTGCAAGTCTCCTCAATGGTGCATTACCAGCACCAACTGGAAAGTAGTATGAACTATATATGAAGGAGGGAAAATGAACCTTTCCTATTATTATTAATTTATAATCTAAAATTATTGTTAGTCTTTTTTGGGAAATAAAAGGACTGCCTTATACATTTTTGTTTCCTTTAGGATTTTGGTTATTGTTATAGGCTCCGTTATTATTTACCTATTCTCTTTCATATTTTTTTTCTTTCCATTTCATATGTCTTACAATTAAATATTACATGTTCTATTGTTTCCTCTACTCCACAATTCTCACAAGGTTTTGAGATTGGGAGTCTTATTACAAAAAATTTGTACTATAAAATTGTTTAATTTACATATTTGCGCAAGAATAGTAGCCTATGCCTGAGGTTTTCTCTCACACATTATCCATCATCATTACATATAATACAAAGTAACCTAACCTTTTGACACTATAAAAATACTTTTTTATATATTAATGTCTTGACAAAAACGGTGAAATCAAAATTGATCGTGACGTGATTAATATTAGTTTAAAATCAGAGCTTACCTTTCATTTTCAAGCAACAGCAAAACGTCAATGCGTTTTAATTGTTTGTACTATTATTTTATATTATTTAGCATTACATGTTTGTTTTATAACAAGTACCACAACAATTATACTACATAGCTGACCCTAAACTCCAGCCAAGTTAACAAAAAATTTAATGTCTGATCCATGTATTCTGTGCCAGCAGAAAAAAATACATTACTTCTGCCAGACTTGTACCATGTATAGCCCATGTAACTCGTGGTACAATTTATTTTTATTCGCTGAGTTTATTTTGCTGCTGATGTTTTAAAGGATTTGGTAACTTTGATAAATTTTGGAGGTAGCAGAAAGGGCTTAAAGTGATTGAAATGTTGTCTTTTTTTCTCACCTGCAAAATTGATTCTCTTATTTTCTCCATTAGATTGAAGTCACCCTTTGTTCAAAGTGACCTCCCATAACTTTGGAGATTTGTTTCAGCTGTGCTGTCAGTCCTAACTATTGTGTTACTGAATGCAGGCCGTCAAGAGCCGTAATGTAATTCCGAAAGGGAAGGAAACAGGGCTCATCGTTCAAAATGACCCTGTGGCCACTGATAAAAAGGCCTGATAATGTCTGGCTTCCTGTGTATTCCCAGACCAAATCTGTTCATCCTGAAATGCGTGTGCCTAATGCTTGAAATCACTTTGCTATCTCTACAACACTTCAAATTGCACTGGAGCAGCTTTTCTCTCAACATCATTAATATCCCTTATTGCGTTGTCCAGATAATAATCTCTGTTGATCAGGAGATCTTAATCATATAAATCCTTTGGTGGATCAAAATCTGAAGTCTATGCAAAATAGAAAACAATACTTTTTGACTTCAACTTTAAAACATGGTTGATTATTTGGGGTTTTGGTACCAGAAAAACAAAACAATTTTTTCACTTTTAGTTGTCTCACTTAGAGCATGAACAGTTTTTTGTACATTGATATTTGTACATGAACATTTATGTAGAATCATGTGCTTCCGCCGCAAGTGTTTCCCGTTGCGCTCGAGTCGCGGTCCGCTCTGGACAGCGAGGATCCGGCCAGGCAGAGAGCGGCGGCCGGTATCCCTCCGTTGAGCCAGGTCTCCGTGAAACACAGCACAGCAGAGGTTGATGCTCCAGGTAAGCAGATAAATCTCGTCCATTTTATTAGGTAAAGAGCGCACATTCGCCAGATGGGCAGCGATGTTCGTAATCCTTACTCCCGAAGCTTCACGAGTTTCCCCGCACGTTTTCCCCTCCTCCTCAGCTTCTTGAGGAACGTAGCGACCCCGCTAGCTAGAACGCCCAATAAAACGTCCAAAAATTCAAAACCCGGTGGAAAAATGTTGTGGGAGTGTTGCTCAAAGATGAGCAGTTCCTCTCGGGTGTAACGTATAAGGTTAGCGAAACAAATAGCAGGACAAACTAGCAAAACAAACAAAAACACTGCAGAGCTGTGTACCGATGCGCCATCTTGAATCTCATGACTATCACTGACGTGAGATGTAGAGAAGGGTTCCTGAAGCTCATTTCATATTACACGTTAAATAAACTAGTACTGCTGCCCGAGACATTGAGTCAGATGCCATGTTTTTGATGGATGTGGAGAGTGTTTTGGAAATCTACTTGATTATTAGTCTTTCTGGGACTCAATTTGTTGAACATGGTGCTTGCAGAACCAGAGATCATTGGTTTGATTTTAAGAGAGAACAATAGTGTTTCTGGAAGCACATAAAATTGTTTTAGATAAAATGTAAAGTTCGAATTTAGCAATTTTATGCAGAGTCCTAAAAGTATTTTATGTTTATCTCCATTTACAAGCTCAACTTTGCAGCAGACGCTGTCTTCAGTGCTGTAGTGATTATGTATTCAGCAGGAGATGTCAGTGATTGTGTCTGAGTGCACAAAGACAGCACAGAAGCTGCTGTTCGCTGCTCTCCTTCTAACACTGTTGCTCTTTCCCTCGCTGTCTTTCCTGCAAGTTAATCCCATCAGGAATTCAATTTGCTTCTCTTTTAATTATCGCCTTCCAATTGACTATTTTAAAAGGAGCAGATTTTCTCCAATCCCACTTACTATAATTAAGGCTTATGTGCGGATAATGAAAATTATAAGGGATCAAAGGTGGAATTCATTCATTGAGGTCCTGGATCAGTTTAATGTAGTTTCTATCCTTCCTTCAGCATGAAATGTTTTCTCAATATATTTATTCAAATAAAAAAGTAAAAAGCCCATCTAGTCACCCAGCTCCAAAATTGTTCCTAAAGTCTCCTAATTCACCTGATTTTAACAACCTCTGCTTACCAACATACTTGTTAGCTTGTGCCACCTAGTGGATTAGCACCTTCCTTGTGGACTTGGTGTTGTGGATCTAATAACAAACGATTGATTTCTCTCCCCTGCAGTCTCACAAATTGGAAGCTTTACCAGATTAAAATGTCCCTGTCCCTTAACACCCAGCCGGAACATCTAACCAGTCATAGAACGTTGATGTGAGGGCAATCTATTTCCCTTGTAAGTGCTAAACAGGATGGATTCTTTGTATAGGGAATCATTTTATCAACAGCTGTGCACTGAATTATTGCACTGTTCACGAGAAGCTGCTTTTTTATTCTCTTCCATATGCAAAGCAGCCATAGGTACACAACACTTATAACAACCCCATCATGCCAGTGTCACAACATGTCACACTCTACTGTTCTGTCACAGGAGACAGTGGTTGCTGTTGGGAGTGCTGCATGTCAACGAGCCCAGAACATTGATCAGGGCACTTACTGAACAGCTTATAAACCCCCTGTATCTGGTGCCTCATAGATCAGACTTCTGATGCAACTTAATTGAGGAGTATGTGATAGTACTGAGGCAAAAACGAGGCAGAGTCTAAACCCCTATTGTGACATATAGAGCGACTTGATCTCATTGAAAGACATGAATTATTTATTAGCTAATGCAAGTGCTTCTTAGGGTTCTATTGGGTTGTGTTTGGCTGCTCTGTTGAGCTTTCTAACAAAACAAAACAATTATGTTCTTTACGCTTTATGTTTTTTTCTTAAGATTGTATGTTAAGCATTGTAGGAAAGGCTTCAATTGAGTCATTGAACAGACTAAATATAATTGTATTTTAATGTGATTTAAAAATCCTACTATGCCTAACATTTAACGTTTTATTTTACTTGAAGCCATTGAAGCTTGTTTGTTAGTTTTTTGCACAATGGGTATTTGGATATGTTACATTTTACAGCTTTACCCCAGCCTTTTTGATTTGTTACTGTATGTCTGTATCATTTTTAAATAAGAGGACATTTAAGAGAAAAGTGCATTTGAAAAGTTTTAGCGTTAGTCATTAGCTTATGGAGCTGTCATGCTTCCAGTATGCCATCATGTCACCGTTCCTTGTTCCTCACTCACATTTGATCACTGTTGCTGATATTGCATGTCCATGCACGTTTAGCTTTAGATCTCCAGCTCAAACTGAGAGAGGCAGAGTACCTAGCACACAGGCCCCCAAACCATCACCGGGCCACATTTACACATCATTCATTACTCTTGAGGGCAATGTAGAGTCCTCGGTTCACACAAATAATGTTTTTGCACTGATAAAAGAAAATTACTACACTGTGAGGAAGTCCATGACAGCAAAGATAAAACATGCAAAAAAGCTGCTGCCATTTATAATAACATAAACTTTTGTTGTAAAATACAGCACAGTTGCTATCGCCATACTCTTAAATAAAAGATTTCTAGATTGAGGCCAGCTTGGGCTTTAAGGAATTGCATGTTCTCTCTGCATGTATGTTTTTAAGTTTTGCTCAGCCAGTACAAAACATGGTTGAGAGGAGTTAAGCACTCTAACCAGCGTTGTGATCTTTCTGTGTTTTTACACAGCAAACATTAAGCCAACGAAAGCTCCCTCACCCATTACACCTATTTCTCTTTTCCTCATTAGACAACCATTATTGAACTACACGATATAAAAAGACTACAGATCCCAACAGCCATTGTCACTCATTGATAATATATCCCTGCGACTTCCGGGATTGATAACAACAGTTCTTCTGTCACTCTTCGACTCCAGTCTAACAAATAGTCTCCAACAAATGGTACAAATTCATTTAGTTTCTGTGTGTACATTTCCCCCATTGCTTATATCATAATTTGACAGGTTGTGCAATGTTTTTTTTTTCTCCTGAAAATGGCTTGGGGTTAATCAGAACAATGAAAGTACTTGTGGAACTAAGGAAAGGACACAGATTATTAAACTTGTACATCTTGGGCAATCATGTACATGATATGGGATTTTTTATATTTAACCTAATTTCCTCACCCTCCTAAATATCTTTATTCCCTCACTCCAAACTGTATAAACATTATACAAACTCAATTGATACTTTCAAAAACCCACATTTTGAAAGGACCCTGAGGCGGACTATAACACCTGGCAGCTATTCTGAACCACTTCCCGAAGCAGTGGTGCAGCTGGCCAGCAAGGCTTCAGAGGTCATCATTTTGGCTCCTCCCCCAAATGAAGCAAGCCTCGGTATGCGCTTCACAGAAATGAATTTAAACAGCCTCTTAATTACTCGACACATCGAAGCATCTGCACATCTTGTAACATCACTAGTACAAACTTCTGCATTCTATTGTTTGGCTGCTGGTCTCTCTGTTACTGAAATATCACTCACGCGAACATTATCGGTTGGCTTCTTGGATCTCTGTTACGCTGAACCTCATCTGTACCTGAACTCATTTATTATATACTTACTCAGACTCCCACATTACATACTTACCTGGACTCCATCCTGGACTTACCCCCTCACATGGAACATGCTTACCTGTGCTCCTCTATAAATAGTGGTCTCTTAGTGAACCTACGAATTCTGAACAAATCCCCAACAACCTGTTGTGGTCCACAATCCAATCTAAGTTTCTGTACAACACTATTCAAATTTTTCCCCAGGCACCTCGGAAGTAAACCAGGGTCCTGGCAGGATAGCAGGATAACATTTCTGATTGGTCAGAGGTATTTTTTATGCCTGAATGGCAATGCATGGCCATTTTTTAGCTCTTAAGTATCTGTCATTGAACATTTTACAAGTTATTTTATGCATTTGGAAGTCTTTGTAAGTGTCTAATTCTGCATTCCCTGTAACTCGAGAATCAAATCCTATATAGTTTCAGAAATGTATGAATATTGAACCAACTAACGTTCAAATATTTGATAGTGTTCCACAATGAATTGTATATCAAGTCATTTTCATGATATTGATGTTTGGGGCAAACAGAGTTGAATAAAAACGAATTTTAAATATAGCTTTATGTATTTACTTAATTTTATAAGCTTTATTTCCATCCATCCATCTTCTTCTCAGCTTTGTCCCTTTCGGGGTCGCCAGGGCGGAATGAACCGCCAACTCATCTAGCATATGTTTTACACAGCGGATGCCCTTCCACACACACTCATACACTATGGACAATTGTGTTTACTCAATTCACTATTCACTTGTAAGCATGTTTTTGGAGTTGGACCGTGCTAATGCTGCACACCTATAAGCTTTGTTTACCATAATAAAATATTACGATTAACATCAGCAACAGAACGCCACCTATAAGTTAAACATCTATTCTGTCATTTCACCTCTCTCTCTTATCTAATTGTTTCCCTTGAATTGAAAGAGCAGATCTTTGCATTGAATTTAAAATACATAGTTCTAAATAAGTAATAATTTGTATTATTTGTTTCCACATTACAATCGATGCTATTCTTCCATTGTAAAGCAGCACGTAGTAACTCGTGCGTTTCTCGCATCCGCGCCGAGGCTCCCCGTGACACATGATGGGATGATCTGTGGTGTGTGTGACTGTGAGAGCACTCGTCCTCTCTAGCTCAGTGTGTGCGTGTGTGCGTGCGTGTGTGTGTGTGTGTGGGAGGTGCCCACCCCGTGCCACGCGAACATCGAGCGCGCTCCATCCTCATCCTCATCTCAGCTGATGCAGGAATCAGCGGGCTCCGTGCGCTGATAAAGAACGCGATATCTGTCTCTCATCCGTCCTGTCCTCCTTTACGCTGCACTTTTCTGGAGATCCTCGTGTTTTCCGCGGATTCTCGCTTCAGTACGCGTCTCGCCGTGAGCCCGGATCACTCTGAGCAAGAGACGGGACCCGATGAATGACAGTAAGCGCGACTCCTTCACTTATCAGCTGCGCACCAACAAACTCCCGCTTATATCGCTTCTCCATCTCAGCTCGAGCTCTTGTGAGAGCAGCTATACTGTAAGCAGAGGAAAGATCTTTCATCATGTGTTTCAGGAAGGCTTTTATTTGTCTGTGAGATGGGTTATTTGAAGAAGGGACAGATGCTCACTTTCAAAACAGCATGATGTCCGTTTCTAACTATGTTTTATCATCTATTGTTAACCAGCAATAATAACATTGTTCAGAGTAATCAAATTAGTGTAGTTCCATCTTTTCCATTTGGGAAGACAATGGAATCAACTTACTTTTCAACTGATGCTTGATTATAGAGAAATATCAACATTATGGCTCTTTAAATAATCTTTATGTGCAATATTACATGGTCAACATTTACGTGATTAAGTGTGATTTGTATTTATTTAAAAAAACAATAACAACTGGCAAATGGTTACAGTAAATTTGTTCGTAGTATGGTATGTGTATATATATATATATATATATATATATATATATATATATATATATATATATATATATATATATATATATATATAAAACATTTTTTAATTACTTTTTTATTTTTTTAAGTTTTCAAACAGCAACATTCTGTAGAACTAATAGAAGCAGAAATTATATGTATATATCCTAAGAGTAAAATATTTATATATTGCAATATATCAAACCATTTGGTGAACCCCGACTGTTATGCAATAGTGATGATGGTTAACGACCATCACACAATAAATATATCTGCTGAGAGAGTCATCCAGAGCAATTTATATGCATGCATTACAAATGAAATTGTTGGAATGAATGTATTCTCACATAAATGATATTCTCAGAGGGAAAACAAATTCTATTATTGCATTACTAAAAAATACAAGATTGTTAATGTTATGAATGAGATAAAACGTGGAATGTGGAAAGATAAAACATTAATCTAGTTCATAGCAGCAATTACTTTCAGCCCTCAGGCATTCTAACTGCCCATTTCTTTAGGTACTCTGATGAAACTCTACTCTCATCTTCCGAAAGCATCTCTCTCAACATCGACTGTCTTGATGAACTCATTCTCCTTACCTCATGTGCAATCCTTTCTCACAGAAGCTCAATGGGGTTCAGATCCAGAGATTAGCTTCTCTATTGCAGACAGAACCCATGTTTCAACTGTTTTGGAGTTGTTCTAGCAGTAACTTGTTTCAGTGATTCCAAACTGGTAGTGAAAGGGATGGCTTTCAAAGCAATAATAATAGTGTTTGTATATTTTAGCAATGCAAATTCTTGGAGTTCGTGCTAAAAGTGACCTTCTGGATCATTCATTATCCATCAACCCTCGGTTAGCTCAGCAGGTGATTACAGAAGGATCAGAGCCTCCTTATGATGAGCTGACAGCCACCACTCGGCTCATTAGGTGTATCAAGTTCTTGATACAAGTGATGAAACGTGAGTGGGGGAGTTGTTTGTTTTAAAAGTCTGTACGATTTTACTAGTCCAAGCTGACTTGTGCACCTGTTCTGATATTTTATGATCATCACATCCGATGGTGTGATCTCATGCTTGTAAATTATCCCAAAGCTGGTTGTCACTTTTAATCAAGTGAAAGTGAACATCGTTTTGATGTTTGCATTGAAAGTCATCGTCACCGCTGACTTTTCAAATCTTCCTGGGATTGATTTTACTTCCTGAAGCAGCTGCTGTGTGGTTGTGTACAGAGCGCATTAACCTCAAGACGGGTGTGCATTACAGAAGCTTTGAGACATGTTGCGCTGGGGTTAATGATCTGATGTGCTCAGGGTTTGATTCGGTTAGAGAGCTTCATGTCAGAGACTAGTGCCTCCGCAGATGTTTAATAATCCGCTCTCACTGTCCCTCCATCTCTTAATCCGGCTGGATTTACTGATTATTGCTGTCCTCAACTCATAAACCACTCAGAATATATTTATTTATTTCCTCTGAAGGATTAGTTGCTGCATCACGAGATAAAATTATTCATTGTTGTCAAATCGTGTGGGCCACAGTTGATTGATTGTTATTGCTAAAGGGTTTTGTTCGTTGAGATCATCAATCTAGATGTGAAACATGCCTCGTAAAACAATAGTTTATTTAAAACAAAAGTTGTTTTACAAAGATTTCTGATAAAAATAACATAAAACACATTTTTGTGTTTTTAATTTATGATCAGCTTTTTGGGGTTGTTTTAGCAAGGTTGTGCTATTTTTAAATAGGTTTGAAATTCAAATTACTGTGTCTCCTTGTGAAAAGATTACATAGAGGTTTACAGTACAAGTAGGAAAACCTTTTTTAATCCTTTCATTAACCCTTGAATGGTGTTCGGGTCTGTGGGACCTGTTTTCATTTTCATCAAAAGAAAAAGTATACAAGCAATTATTATTTGAAACTTAGATTTACTGGCCTTGGCTAGATTTATCTTCTGTGAAAAACATATCAGAACAGATTTTTTAATGACCCCACACAGTGTACCCCCTACTCATTTATAGTACAAACAAGGTGTTGGGGTCTACTGGAAAAGTGTGAAAGTTGTCGATTCTGTACATTTATTCTGTCTTTCCACATAAATCACAAATAAACATATCATTTTACATTTTAGAATGAAATTGTACGATTGTGTGAATTAAAAGCCCCAAAAATGCAATGGGTCCAGCAGACCTGCAACTCTGTCAAAGTATCAATAATGAGACATGGTTTCAATTCTAAATGTGAAGAAATAAGGTTCAAGAAAAATAAATAAATTATATTACCTGTTTATATCACTTGTTCCTTGACTTTAAATATCCTTTTATAACCCCAATATCCTTTTAGTACAAGGGCAGACGATCTCTCAGCAGAAGCTTCTCTTTCACTGTCCCTGGATGGTGGAACAAACTCTTTGATCCAGTCAGGAAAGCAGCAACACTAACAGCTTTCAAAAAGCAACTGAAAACTCTTCTCTTCAGGGAACACCTACTATAAAAAATTTTCTTTTTTTCTACTCTGTCTTTATCTTCTTCCTTTATTTTCTTCCTGCTATGGTTTATTGATCAGTTGATACAATTTCTGTTATGAGAAGCTGAGATAGACTTTAACGGTTTAACAGATTGCATATTGTTTCTCCCCTTCTGTAAGTCGCTTTGGACAAAAGCATCTGCCAAGTACATACATGTAAAATAAATGTAGTACTTTAACAAAAAATGTCTTGTATGGTTGAATTAAAATTCCCAAAAGGCAATGGGTCCACCAAACCAGCAATCACTGCCTGAGTAACAATATTACGAACACCACTCAAGTGGTAAACAAGTTTGGCATTTACAAATTAAAGGTAGTTTAGACAAAAAGTTTCTCACCTTTTTAATTTTTTCTTTTTGTTTTTTTCTTTTCTTTTTATGGGCTTATCCAGCATCTGCCACTCGGTAAAACACACTGCAGCTAAAATCTCATCTCATCTGCCAGCCAAGCAGATGAGGTTTTATGTGGATCATATTTAATGTTAATCACTGGTCAGGATGTAACAATTCTGGACATGTTGTATGATTATCTTCCACTCACAGGGCCTTCCTGGCTTTTCTTTTAAATCATCTAAGGTTATGTTCATGTCATAAGGCATTAGAGACTAATTCAGTGTGAGTGCATTGATGCATGCAAACGACACTGGAACAAACCAGGCTTGCATCCAATATTAAAATAGTACTGATGGGAGGATATGTTACATATGGTAATTATTGTTTAGAATACTAATGCGTTGGCGACTTTTTGATTGGAGAACCAACACTGGATGGCCATTTGGTTAAGCACAATATGTGTTATCCAGACAAAAGTAAGAGAAGAGCGTGTGTTCTTACGGTAAATGTGGCGGCCTGTCAGAAGTGATGAAGTGTAAGTGACATTAAAAAGATTCCAGGGTGGTTGCATTTCATAAAAATTTCAGTGGATGGTTTCTGCAGTTGGAAGCATTGAGAAAATGTGTAAGAAAGGGCATTTTTATATGATCTATACTTTGCTGCACCTTTCTGAAAGTTGTGAGGGAGATATGAGGGGAACATGAGTGGGAGCAGGTCAAGGCTGGCGACTTTCACAGGTCATTTTAATCTTAATCTTCATTTTTGTTGCATAGGCGACTGGTCTGCGAGGGAGACTAATAAGGAGATTTTTTTCTGTAATTGATGGTTCATAGTAAAGCATTGCATACAAGAGCTGCAGTCCTTTGAACCCAATGAAACAATTTAATAAAAAAATAAAAGTTGTATAACTAAACTGGCAGTAAAAACCTTGTCCTTGTGACTTAATTAAAAGCGAGTGTATAAGTCAAGAAAAACAGCAATAATCTTTGATATTTTCATTATGAAACACATTACGCTATAGGATACTCTACCAAATACATTTTATAGTTAAACTAATGTAATTGAAAACCCAGGCTTTGTTCCTCCTCTAAAAAAATGTTGTGATATTTTGGACATAAAAATCCTGGAGGCTTTAGACTGCACCATTGACTCTTATCACATGGATTTTAATTCCTTAAAACACAATTAAAACATCATCAAATGTCTCCATCTGCCATTGAACGGTAGAGCCGAATTTTTAACTAAATTAAATGAATACATAAATGCAGATTATTTGCTCTTTGTGAAACCATTCACTAAAGTAATTGGTGTTATTTCAGCAAACTGATGAAGATCAATCAGAATGAAGCCAAGTCCTAGACGCTGAGCCCCGTCTGCTGGAGACTTGTTATCATTTAGTATTTTTGTGAAAAATGTTTGGTGTTTTATACATTAATCTTTTTACACTGATTAGACTGCCATTGTGTTGAAAACCTTTTTTTAAGACATTGATTGCTTTTAAATTACAGGAAACAATATTTAATTTTATGGTTGTAAAAAAAGGATAACACATGTTTTAATTGATTATTTTAACAGTAATTTTTTGAACATTTTATAGTTATAACCATTTTAAATTCCAGTAAAATGACAAATTACTGTATTTCACAGTTATGTTTCTATGAAGTAAAAATAACAGTATAATTTTTGAAAGTTTGTTTCTGTACAACACTTATGAGGTTGTATCTGGCTATTTGATAGTCTTTGATGTCTTTGTTACATTATATGGTTTTCTAAGGTAATTTACAAAATTACAAAAATTTGTAAACTTTAAGTTTATGACTTTATGTAATGACTTTCTTGATAGTTTTATTGACAGACGAGTTCTTCAATCACTGACAGGAAACAACTCGGTGCTGATTGGTCGAGTCTTCTGTTAATCTAACTACTGATGAAACGACAGGGAAAGTTTAGAGCTTTGAAATATAGCACATTACGGAGTTCTGAAGTTCATGAGGGAAAAAAATTAATTCCATTTTAATAATTATAACCTTGTTTTTTTTAACGTAAAAAAAAAAGAAATAGTTCAAGGACCTTTTGTATGAATGCTCATCATGATTGACACAAATGGCGTCCAATCAGTGCCAAGTTGCTAGTTCCTTTTCTGTATTGGTCGAAAGGTTTTTGTGTTTTCTGAATTGTTCATTTGCTTTCTTATTTGCTTGAGTATTTCTGAAATGTTATTTAATTTTTTTAGATTCATAATTGTGCTTTTAGAGTTGTTGTTTTGCTTTCATAATTGTGTATTGTTTTCCACCACTTGGCCACCGTAGAAAACATCACAGTGAATGTGCTCACAAAACCACAAGTTTATGTCTTAGGTTTACACACCATTTCATTTAATATGTTCCTTAGAATATATATATATTATATTATATATATATATATATATATATATATATATATATATATATATATATATATATATATATATATATATATAATATAACAGTCAGATCAGCATGAGCTTAAAAAATGATGTGATATTTTTATTTCTTTGTGATCTGTCTCTTTAAGGAGCATGTGTTTTGCTTCAGCTGATGTTATGAACACCCGCTGTTTTTGCCAGGAGACTTACCCCATGTTGGTTCCTTCAGGGAAATGTAGATCCCCCAGGAACCCCTTGTGGTTACAGTATTCCTCAAACACTGAGTGTGTTGGGCAGTCTCCAACAAAGCCATCAGTGGGTCGGCAAGTCCATTTACATGTGCTCATAAACACAGGTGGCCAGTCTCATGCTAGGTGAAAAGCACCATGGCACAAGCATCAGCAGTATGTTCACGGCTAATCAAGGGTCCCTTCTTTTCCCAGTAGATTGGGCGGTAAACCAGGGTGAAGCCTGGCAGATAAAGACAAATGGTTTGTGTTAGCTAGCCTGTGCCTCCAGTAACAGACTGTTTTTTGGAGCTGCAGCTTTAAAAGAGATAGAATGTCTAATATTAGTTTTCATGTCCCTTATAAACACAGCTGCAGACATCTAGATTAAAAATAAATATTATTTCAATGGGGAATATGGAGCAAAATGTCAGTCTACCAACTTAGTTTTTTATGGGTATAAATCAATTAAAATACATGTATTTATTGCTTTAAAATACATTTATTTGATGCTTTAAAGCAGCTTAAAAAACACAAGGGTTAAAAGGTTCGAATTAATATAAAAACACATAAAAAATTGTTTGAGGGAGACTAGAATTTTACGGGTGCCATTAAAATTTAGTGTAATCATTAATGTGCTATCTAAGCCAAATCTGTGACAGTATAGAGTTACCGATGCACTTATTAAAAAAATGCACTTATTGTAAAAAAAAAACAAAAAAAAAAACACATTTCGGGAACAAATGAGAAAATGAGCTACATCAAGGAGAAGTTCCTCTTTGAGGTGGGTGCATATAACCGTATAAAAATACTAATTACCTCGCCATCATGCAGATTGTTTTGATGCTTCCCAAAAAGCAATTGTAAGTTTTCTCTAACATATGCTTAGTTCTTCAAAATTGTGCTGATGAGATCGAAACAGATTAAATGCTTTTTTTTTTTCTTTACACTGCATTCTGTTTCAAATGGTACTTGCTGCAGAGTCACCCCCGCACTCGATCTCCACATCCCTCTCTCCCTTGAAGATTTACTGACTTAAGTGTTAGAAGAATATCAAATTAATCAGGGTTAGGGTAAATTGTTGTTGAAGACAATAATTTCTAGTGACTAATTAACAAAAAAGCGTCACGGTGGCGCAGTGGGTAGCACGGTTGTCTCACAGCAAGAAGGTCGCTGGTTCGAGCCTCGGCTGGGTCGGTTGGCATTTCTGTGTGGAGTTCTCATGTTCTCCTCGTGATCGCGTGGGTTTTCTCCGGGTGCTCCGGTTTCCCCACAAGTCCAAAGACATGCGGAATAAGTGAATTGAATAAGAACAATTGCCCATAGTGTTAAAGTGTGAGTGTGTGTGTGAATGTTTCCCAGCGATGGGTTGTGGCTGGAAGGGCATCCGCCGTGTAAAACATATGCCAGAGAGTTGGCGGTTCATTCCGCTTTGGCGACCTCGAAAGGCAAGAAAGCCGACATGAAGATGAATGAATGAATGAATGAATGAATTAACAATAATAAAAAAAAATCTATTGGAGCTTTATGTGCATCTGAAACAGGGAGGTGGTGGATCAATCACGTTCTGAGTACATTACTCCTCGATGTCCCGTGTTCTGTACACTACAGAGTTCTTTCACCTTGTCAAATTTGGCTGATGTTCAAAGATTCAACAGTATGATTTTCATCCCCACAAATAAAACCCACAATTTCGACCATCCAATGATTGTCCAATGATTATGAATGATTGTCCTAATGCAGTCATAACCAAATGGCCTACCGTGGTCCATATCAGAACAAGTGGTGGTCCTGTATGGACCCTTCACCAGTTTTTAGTTTCTGATAAATTTGCAAGAATAGTTTATTTTATAAGGGACATTTCGAGAGACAGTGGTCTCCGCTACTCTGTGTTTCTTTTGCAGCAGAGTGGAGGAGACGAGGGTGACAGACAGCATGGTTTGCTCTCAAAAAAAGTTTAAAGATGGAGTGGATGGAGAAATATTTGTTCATTATTCAGCTCCATATCAGTTTGTCTGATATTCCCTGAAACTATGGCATTAATTAAAAGTGGTGATACCAAGTGCCACAATGAAACTAAGCTCGGCTCACAAATGCTTCCCCTCAAGTCAGAGGTCAGAGTGAGAAAAAGGAAGGAACTGCAACCCCATTATGATCACGAATACATTTACAGCCCAGCAATGTGTGAATGATTGTTCTCTGAGGGTATCGTGGATTTAATATAAAACAACATTTGGTGATGGGATTGTTGTAAAAGAGTACATAAGACAACTTATCTGCATGACAATGGCACTCACTCTGTTTTAACCAAAATTGTATTTGTTTGGAGGGCAGTCACATGCTCATTTTCCTTATTTAAAAAAAAGAATTGGTTCCGTTGCTATTTTCCACATGAAATAGCCATATTGTATTTATTTTCTTAATATTTAGAGTTTTACTTGAAAAGTAAGCTTTTTTTCCACTTGATTTTTTCCAGAAAATAGCTTATTTATTACTTTTTTCCCAAGATGTTAACTTTTTTAACGAAACAGAGTTATTTGGTTTTGCTTTGCACTTTTGTTAAATTTTATTTAGGTTTCTGTTACAAAAATGCCTTACTGTACATATTTTACTTGGAATTATTTTATTTATACAGATGTGGAAATAAAAAAGCAAATAAAAAGTACACCTTTTCCTTGAAGGGCAGTTTAATAACTGGACCTCGATGACTTTAAATTGAATACCCCTGCGATAAACAAGAAATTTATTTTCATTCAAAGCTTACCCTGAGAACATACAATCTTTTAAAGGCGATTTTGAAAATGATGATTTTTACTCATAATATAAATAATCATTAATACAATCATGTGAGGTGTTTTGCTTCTTGTGTACCATTTGTTTTTCTTTTATGTTGTGTTCTTTTTAAAAAGAAATCTGATCATATAGCGATCCCAGGTTTCCACTTTTTTTTACTAAAGCATGAGATTGAAGAAGTCTGCTCCCTTGAAATTTTCTAATTAATTTTTGTAAAAAGGAGCCGTTCAATGATTCATATCTTTAAGCAACCCATTCACCTTGCTTAATAAAAAAAAATATTCACACAACAATAACTCCAACATACAATAAAAATATGGTCCATATGTATGTATTAAACTGTGGACATCATACAAAATCGTTCAATTTTGTAATATTTATTGAGTTCTGATATTTATTAGTTAATGGGATTTTAAATGATTTTAGTGTTTAGTAATATTGAGTATTGTGGTGTCCCTAATACATAATTTTTTTCATCAAATCAAAGTGCACTTTGAAAAACCTTTTCAGAGCTTTCCTAGTTTAGACCCATGATACTGCTTTTGCCTGTGTGCATGGTGTTGTGACATGTTAAAATAAATTTATTTTCTCTTCCATTCACTCTCTTCCACCCCCTTCTTTCATTTTATCGCGAGACAGCTTGTGTCTCAGCCTAAGCATATGCTGAGTGCTTTTGACACATCTTTGCTATGGAATTATTAGCATATTTGCAAGGATTGAAATTGATTCTCTGACATCACGGATCAAAGCTCTGCATACTGACAAGAGTGTACTAATAGATCTAAGATGGCTGTCAATTAGGAAAAACAATCCCACTGGTGCTGGGAATTATTACATTTCCGATGCCATAAGAGCATGTGAAAAGGCTATTGAACACATAACCCTTTACAGAGCATCGATTTTATTCAGTATTAAAGGATTGGTGGACCTACGTAAAAACGTTGTCATTATTTACTTACTGCTGCATTGATCCAAATTCAAAGTACTTTTGTACCACTTTGATGCACAAGGACAGTTTTTAAAAAATCAGTTAGTATTTGTGTACAGTGTCCATCAGTCTCAACAAGCCCAATCCCTGCTCCCACAAGTTCTCATTCTCTTACATTATCAATTATGTTCTGTTATCAATAATCTGCTGTTTTGTCGAGTTTCCAAAGTGTCGAAACATTTTCTTTTCACCTTGTCCTGTCTATGACAGTTAAGCTCCACTGTATTTGTATTGTATTCATTGCAAATCCAGAGTCTAGTTTAAATTTATTTTTCACTTGTGCAGTGAATTTTAGTTCGTTAACCATTGTTCCATGGATCTTTTGTTTTCTGATGAAAAAATCCTAAGTTCACTTACCTTGTTGTTCTTCTTCAACTTGTGTCTGACACCTTGCCTGATATTTAGACAAAGGTTGAAAGACAAATTTTACATAGTAGTCAATTCTTTAAAATAAGAAAAAAACTAGAATTAAGAGAAACTCTCAGTTTAATAAGATGTTTGTTTTATTGATTCATGAATAAGGCGCACCAGTAGCTAATTCAAGCCAGAAATTAAGGCGCATTGCAATTTCAATATCAAAATAGTGTATAGCACAAAATAATTTAGTATTTTAGTTATATTTACAATTTTACGTTTGTCAACTCCTGCTGAACTTTTTCCATTATATTGGAAATCAAAAGTAAAAAATGAAAACTTTGATTGAAATGAATTAATACATTTGGGGAACTGATCATTATATTATTATTATTTATTTTCCTTCATCTTAATTGTTTAATAATTATATGTCCATCTGTCCAGAGCAGAACCCTCTCTTGGAGACTACAAGATAATGCTGTTTCCATATAAATGCATTTAGACTGTTAATATGAAATAATCTTTAAATTCTAGAAATTAAACAGGTTTTAATTGCGTCAAATTTAGTTATAATTTAGATAACTTTATTTTCTCAAATATTTATATCGAGTAAATAAACAACAGCCTATTCAAAGAGTCAGCATTGTAAAGAGATGCAATGAAAACACATAAGTTGAGAGAATTCAAAGTTTTGTGAAGATAGTTTATTGAATTGTGCCAGAGTGAAGCATTAAGCAATTAAAAAAAGTTCAATCTGTCAATTTTGGGAAGATAACTAATATTGTTTATAGTGTAGATGGTGCTTAGAGCACAAGAGAGAAACTCCAGGAAACACATTGAGATTGAATTATTCTGGATAATTATAATGTAAATATAAGTGGTTCATGGTAAGGAACAAGATTCATCCCTCCTCACATTCTTTAAGCTGCTGTGAGGACCGCTGCATGAGAGATTATGCTATGTATCTGTCTACAGACTTGCTTTAGAAAGCACAGAGAAGCACAAGTCAGCGTCTCCTCGTGGTAGTAACAGTTCCTTTATCATTTAATGAAAGATCAAATGTGAAAAGGGCCATTGTGAAGATACATTATACTTATATATAGAAAAGCGAGTCTGGTCCGTCTCACACAGTCCAACCATAGTCTAACAGCCTCCACAAAACAACTTGGTCTTGTCATGAAATTGAAGATAAAACCAAAAAAGAACACTCACTGGAAACGATGATGGATTGCTTGTTATTCCTGAGTTTATTTTTTGAGCCGATGACATGTTTGTCCTGTGAGTGCTCTTTAGCTGCGATTCAAGCAGCTTGTGTGAACTAAAAAGAAAATCTCAGTGTTTTCAAAAAGGAATGGTCACATTTACTTATTATCTCACACAGGAACTAGTTTTCATGCAAGAACTGATCGCTCCACCATCAAGTCTTGGGTCAAGTTGAGTGGAAAGGTGGTGCAGTGGTGGAGTTGGTCGTTCTGTAACCGAAAGGTTGGCGGTTCGATCCCTACTAGGGCCATTCTGCTGATGTGTCCCTGGGCAAGCTACTTCACCAGCATTGCCCAGCATGGATGTGTGAGACTGGTGGAGTGTGTTTGGAAACTAATATGTTACCTAAACAACATTCTCAGAACATTCCTAGAATGGTTTTTGTGAGTTATGAATGTTCTCATAATGTTGAAAGAAAATATTTTGGGAACAATATTCTCAGAATATTACTAGGATGTTTTTGTTATATTTTTATTTAAAAAGAAGTGGAGAGAACTTTCTATAAACTTTTTAATAAACTGAGAAAACAATCCCATAACATAAAAAAACTGGACATGCTAACGCTTATACAATGTTAGCAGTAACATTCCCAAAACATTCTTATAACATAAATTCGTTACCAGGGTAATAACCTGTCTGAAGACTGGGAAAGAGATATTGTGTAACTGTCAGTCCGTGTCTTGTTTTTATTCTGCTCAGCACTCTGGCCAGCGTTAATGCTTGGGTGAGCCGCTTTATGAATCATCTTTGCTTTGATTCTGCCCACCTCACTTGTGTCTCCCTTCGCTCTGCTGTGTTTGACACTCTGTCCACAACAAAGCACACATACTTCATAAACATCAGATTGTAGAAATCAGTCATGTTCTATGCTCGACCAACAACGAACGAACCAAACTTACACATTTTGGTGGAGGCGGAGGCAGGTGAAGTAGCTGGAGAAAGTCTTTGAGACTGAGATTTAAGGTAATTCTTCTGTTGCTGAAGTCAAGCTTTCAGAGTTTGCCTTGGAATCCACTTACAAAAGTCATCAGATATTAAGAGAAGGTCTGGAACCAGGCTGGGATGGTAAAAACATGTGAAACAAAACATCACTGGTGCTCCTAAATGTGGGTTTCCACTAGATAATCTCAAAGTCCAAAAATATCCTTAAAAAAAGTCCATAAAATGCATGTAGTTGCCAGAATGAATATAGCTCTGTAATAGACTTCCTGTTCAGGTGGTACCCATCCTTTTTCTCAGTGTGAGCTTGAGACAGGAAGCATTGATCCTACCCAGGATTATTCAGTTTAAGCAATTGCAAATATTAGGCAGATATTATTTAGGAAATTATTAGTAAGTTTTGAAGAATATTTTACAGGGTTCAGTTATAAGCAGTATAAGCATCTTGTTTAACCCTAAGAGAAGACAGACAATATGATTGATATAACCCTGAACAAGTATAAGTATAAAAAATGTATTTTTTATCTCTTTGGGATTGTTTCCTCCGATCTCTTGTTTTAAAAGAGGTCTGAGTCAACAGTCTGTGACTACTCACCCTGATTTGTTTCATATGTCTAACAACGTCTTCTCAACCACTGTGGCCTAAAATTGTTAAAGCTAAGTACAGAGGTGGGCCTAGGTGGATGTATTTTGAACCTCTCCCTCCAGAAACAGAAAGTAAGAACACTTTCTTCAAGAATTATTTCCCTTTCCACAGTGGAATATTGTAAAATGTAATGTTTAATAATGGTCTAAAGGTGTCTTAAAGGATATATGTAATATGTCCTGAGAAACTATATTCAATATTCGCTCAGTAAAAAAGTTCCCATTAAAGCTGCTTTTTCTTTTATATTCTACTTTTATCACTTGCTCTTGATGTCTCCTAGCTGTATTCTTACGTTCTTCCACTGAACTTAAAGATTATGTTCACAAGCAGAATAGTCACAAAAAGTTATATTCTTTTCTTTGACAACAGCACCACTGCACCTTTAATTATGCAGTAATGTCCAGTTATGTGAACAGACTGCTTCTCAGTTGTATACTTCAGAGAGGTACTATTGATTGACATCTTTTTTCTCCATTTTAAACTGATAATGAAGTGCTCGCAGCTGAGTTACAAAGTAGTTACAATTACTTTACTTCAATTAATTAAATGCACAATGTAATACATCTATAAACCACAGTTTTTTTCTTTATAAATATTTTTTTGATTTATATTTAAATAATTAACAACAGAACCCTATAGAATCCTCATGCTGTACAATTACAAATTCTGGTGGTCATTCGCTGCTTTAAACGCTTGTTCACACAGACAAATCTTCTTAAATCTCAAACTGCTCCGCTCTCAGGGGCAATTGAAAAAAATGTTCGTCTCTGACTTGTCTGTGATCTCACCATAGTGTCTGAGCATCAGTGTGGTGTTATGCAGTTTCTCAGTCTGAGGCTCAGAAAATCCCTAAAGGAACTCCCCCTGTGCCCTCGACCCCTTTCCGGCATCTACAGGAAAAAAAATTTTAATCATCATGAAATTCTTCTAGATTATAATAGCAATAATAACTTTAAAAAAAGAATCATACTTTTTCATCTACTTAAAATGCACATGATCCATGTACTAATTCCAACTAATTCATTTCTATCAACGACTCTGAAGAAAGCAAGTCCCCGCCGCCTTCAGTTGAGAATTTTCAGTCTAACTTCAATTCACGGAGTAAATACCACGAAAAAAGGTTGTATGGTAGCAAGTGCCTTGTTGATGCCAGAGGTCACAGGAGAATGGCCAGGCTTGTTTGAGCTGATGCAGTAACTCAAATAACCAATCGTTACAACCGAGGTATGCAGAAGTTCATCTCTGAACGCACAACACATGAAACCTTGAGTGCTACAGCAACAGAAGACCACACCAGGTGGTCCTCCTCTCAGCTAAGAACAGGAAACTGAGGTTTACTCACAGGCTAAAATTAGTGATTGGATTAGAAAAATATTGGCTGGTCTGATGAGTTTCTGCTCAGGTGGTAGTGTTGAAATTTGGCGTCTACCACATGAAAACATGGATCAATTCTGTCTGGTATCACTGGTTCAGCCTGCTGGTTGTGGTTTAATCACACCAAATGGTGTGGGGAATATTTTATTGGTACACTTTGGACCATTAGTACCAGTTAAGGTTTGTGTCAATGTCTCAACCTCTTTGAGTATATGATCATGTCAACATTGGACCCCTCCAGGATTAATGCACCATATCATAAAGCCTGACTCATCTCAGACTTTCTTCTTGAACATGACACTGAGTTCCCTCTACTCAAATTGCCTCACAGTCACCAGATATCTATCCAATAGAGCTTTGGGATGTGTTGGAACAGGAAATTCACATCATGGAAGTACAGCCGACAAAGCTACAGCAACTACGTGAGGCTATCATGTCAATATGAACCCCGGACTCTGAGGAATGTTTCTAATACCTTGATGAATCTATGCCATTAAGGTAGTTATGCCGGTAAGGCAAAAGGGAGGCCAACTTGGAACTTGCAAGGTTTACCTAATTGGCCGGTGAGTGAGAGAAACCAATGGATTCAGTGCACTTTCTCTAAATATTTAAGCATCTCTCTCTAATAGATATTTTCAATTGGTTCTGAATTAGTTGAGATTTACTGAGCTGTATCCAATCTCTGCGTTTCTAAATGCATTGCAGACTTATTTTGTGTTGCTTCTTATGCAATCATAGTGCAATATATTCCTTGGGGATCAAGTCTAATTGTGGGTTTCATTAGCAGAGCATAATATGATCGAGCAGTTATGGAACAATTGGCATAGTGATTCCACTTATTTACTTTTAATGTGATTTCAGGTATTTTGTTACCACTGCTTAACTCAAGGTGACAGGTGGTGAAACTCTGTAAGAGGGTCTTTAGTGATAGTCGTTTCAGCATATTGTTTATAAGCAAAGTGCATTTGAGCCTCTTGGGTGTTTTGAGAAAGGTTCTGGGGAGTTACGCTGCCTAAACACTGTGCTGCTCTATACTACAATTCTGTCCGTAAGGACACAGATGATTTAAGTTGATTAAACTTAAGTTGGTTGATATATTTTTATTATAATGTTGATATTAGAATTGTCAATTCAAAAATTTATTGTCAAAAAATGATTTATTTATAAATAAAAAATTATCAAAAAAACAAGAACGTTAGTATTTTTATGGCTAAAAACATTATGCGTATTGTAAAAACTATAATTATAATTACACAAAATCTATTGGCTTTAAAAATATAACAGTCATAAAAAATCTTATATCTTTAATAAAATGTTTTTTATACAAAAAAACTCATACTAAACTGAAAATGCTCTAAGCTTTAAAAAAGATATTAAATGTTAAAACATTTTAAACAAGACAAAAGTTTTACAGCTTTACTTAATGCAAACTAGTGCATTACTGTAGTCAAGCAACATAAAAAATGTGTTAACAGTAGTTACATATATTTGAAGGTTTAGTTAGAGTAAAACTTTTAAAGCTCCTTTGTTTGCAGACTAAAGTATGTGAGAGTACAGTCTATAAGTCAATTAGTAACCACTGAGACTTTATGTCGTCGCTAAACGCTTTTCAGTTATGGTTTCATATATAATAGAGCATTCATCTTTTTAGAATCAGCAAATGATCCATCGGCTTAGTTTTCTGAAATAGTCTCATCCAACTACAATAGACTCCTCTTAGATTCCTCAATAATGGATAAAAACTGTAAAAAAACAATATTCATCAAGACCTACATACAGACATTTCTCCTAACTTGTATTAGTGACTAATATGTTCCAAGATAAAGTGTGTTTATATATTCTTGGGTGTATGTAAGCACAAAATGGGTAAATGTTTTCACTTTTAAGAACAAAGAAATATCCATTACCGAGAAATTGTTTGCATTAAATGCACGAGATTTTTTTAGGAATACAGCACGTGCCCATTGTGTGTCTTCATTCAGCTTTTCCATCACGCGAGAGTACTCCAATTTTCTACAGCCCTGACAGATTGTGGCATAGGTACAAAATACCAGTCCATCACATCTTACCACTAATAGGAATGTGGAAGATTTTACTCCAAATACACTTTTTGAGCTCTGAAAGATATGTCTTGAAGCCCTGAGGCAATTCACCATGTAATCATCTAGCAGAGACTCAGGTTTGAGAAGCAGCGCAGCAATTCTCTCCCAATAAGAAAAGCTCGGAATTATATTACCATGTTGGATTGACTGTCATCTCATCTCATCTGGTCAGATAAGCCGACTTCATGTGAATTATGGTTGGACTGTGATAACGAATAAGCTCTAGATATTGATTTCAAAACTGAAATAAGACCGCTGAACATTTCTATGTGGCTTTCAGGAGTCTGAGCTGGAGTTTTCAAAAACCTACAATTTAGAAAAGCTGTTTAAGAATGACATTCAAAAATGCTTTGTCTCAGAATGAGGTAAGCGAAATGATGGAGGGATGCTTGCACCCTGAAGGAAAGATTCAACAGCAAGTAGCATTTATATAACAAGTGCCCTTTACAAAATGAGCATCTCCCGGAACAAATGCTAGAGGCTGCAATGTATATTATGACATATGTTCACAAAAAGCTTTCAAAGCTGTAAATGCAATTTAACTTGTTTTACTTTAATTTAATTGTTTAAAATGTTTTCACATGTTTCCTATCACAATATGTTCCAGCTCGCTCTCCGATCACAAGAAGCAGGACTATTGATTGTACCAAAGGTTAGTAAATCCACAAGAGGTGGAAGAGCGTTCTCATATAGAGCCCCGAAGCTCTGGAATAAACTCCCGGATGTTGTCCGCAGCTCAACTACGCTCACAGATTTCAAAACTAAATTGAAAACATATCTTTTTAATCTAGAATTCGAATAATTAGCTCTTGGTATTTGTCTAAACGAAAATGGTGTCTGAGCACTATATACATACAAACTGTTGAAAAAAACAATGATGTTCAATGTTCCTCTCTAAGCTCTCCTCAACATTTATCTCTCATCCTGCAGCTGATGCTGATCACCTGTTTGTTGTCTGTGTTACAGTTTTCTAACCGTTGTTTCCTCATTTGTTAGTTTATGGTTTGTCTTAGTTTGTATTGTTTTTGTCAGGTGCGGTCTGGCGAACCGTTCGTTGATGGTTCTTCAGTTTGTATGTTCTTTATGCTGGGGAGGTGATTAGCGCCTGCCTCAGTCAGCGAGAGTCCCCTCACAGAGGAACTCCTGTTTACTCCACCTGATCCTCACGAGGACTTTGTGAAGCTCCTTTGAAAGCAATTGCAAACGAAGCGCTATATAAAAACTGATTGAGTGATTGTTTTAAAGTATTATTTAATTCACAATACAAAACCTTTAGAAGCAGCCAGTATTTACTTGAGTTACTTTTGCTCGAAATGTACTTGAAAAAGATCATCCGTTGAACCATAACAAAACACACCACATTGCGCTAGTTAAGTGCAAGATAGTAGGTGATGAGAACCAGTATTTTACATTTAAAACCTTTCATAATGTAATCTCAAAGAAAAAAGAGGATTAGGATCATGGTAAATAAATTTAAAGACTTTTTCCTAGGAATTCTAATACTGTTTTTTCTCATAAATCTTACTTTATACTCAGAATTCTGACTTTTTGTTTACTCAGGATGAATATAATGTTAATTGTTATTTTCCAACGGCCCCAGATAGCAGAAACTTCTGATATTAGCCCCTTCTTGAGAGATCAGAAGTGGCGTGATGCCGGCTCACAGAGCCTTGCTGGTTCTAGAACGACGCTAAAACTCTAAAAGGCAAGGCAAGGCAAGTTTATTTGTATAGCACATTTCGTACACAGGGTAATTCAAAGTGCTTATGTTGGAAATAAAAAGTAAAAAGAAAGTACATTTAATAAAATCAAGCATAAAAAGTCATATAAAATCAAAGTAATTAAAAATTGAAAATGTAAAAACATTGATTAAAACAAAGATTAAGATGTGAAGTGCAGAGATAAAATAGAGGCTATAGTGCTGACCATTTCTCATTAATTGTATATTTATAAATGCTTTTATTCTCTTCAGTACTCTCTTCATCATGATGGTGACTTAAGAAAGTCAGATTTCTGAGCAAAAAAAGTCAGAATTCAGAGAATTCAGAAAGTCTGAACTTCAATTTTATTTTTGCAGTGGCCCTAATCCTCTTCCGTACAAAGAGCGTCGGCTCAAGACAAAAGCAAATAAATAAATAAATCACAGTGGCCCTCATCATGCTTTTATTCTGATTCTATTAATTAGATCCATTTTACTATGTTTGTATATACATTTTTTTTTTATTTCTAAGAACTAAGTTCTTTCTGTATCAATGCCCGACTCTTTAATGTAATTGTTTTAAACAGTTCAAGACACTGCATTTTCTGTGCAATTGTAACCCATCTTTGTTTACAAAACGTAAAAATGGATCTGTGTGATGCAAGATTTCTGAAAATGAAATGAGTTTTAATGAACATTTTTAAATATGCAGAAGGGTGAATGTTTAAGTTCAATTTGTGCAACACTATAACAATCTGAGCGTGCATGGACTTAATCTAATTACATTTTTTAATTAATCAATGATTCATAATGGTTTATAGAATTGAATAGACAAAACTAGCAAAGCACTTTTAATAACCTTGAAAATGCAGTGTTTATTGTAAGCAATGTATTGGAATCATCACATTGTTGAGCTCCTCACAGTCTCAACATTAGATGTCGTGCGTTGACTGAACGCTGAATAACCGTCTGGTGGGTTTTGCACGCTTGTTAACACTTCAAGAATCTTGAAGCAGTTATCTGATTGGGGCAAAAAAAGTGTGTTTAACCCTATTATTTATTTTTCTTGTGCATTAACTCTCATTACACTTGATGTATTAACATCCATGTATGTCCCAAACTATATATTTTTAATTTGAAGAGAAAAAAAAAACTATTTTATCCAGCTTGCCATCTTAGTCTTAAACCCTCTTAACCTCACAACCCCCAAAAACACACTGACTGAGGTCACATGCCACTTCCTTCCCCTTAGACCTATTTCTCCTTTGGTTCCCATCGCTTGAGCCTGAAGACAAGTATGTTTTAAATAGCTATTGTTATCATTGTTATCATGTTAATCAGAGATTTTCAGTACAATAAAACCTATCAAATCTTAAACTCAAAATGTTTTCAAATAACTATTGATAAGAGCAAGCATTACAATTGATCCAGTAACATTCAAACGTTTTAACCAGTGAGCAAATATGACTAAATCTTGTATAATGCAAGAACAAGTAAAAACCCTAAATACAGAACTTCTGCCATTCTGTTGTTGCAAGAGTGTACCAACAAATAGCACAGTTCCAAGGTTGGATTCCTAATGGAATCAAGCATTGTCAAAAAAAAAAGTTTTTAACAGTTAAAACAGTTGTAAGTTGGAACAAAATAATCCGCAAAATTAAAAAATGACATGTTAGTGAGCATTGCTGGCTTGCTCATTGTCTGGCTCGCATTAGCCACAAGCAAGAGCGGCTGTGACAAGATGTTGGCTAATCCAGCTCAGCATTAGTGTTGTGTTGAATGGTTGGAGAGAAACAGAAATTTGTATGCTCCTGCAAAAAATGGTGAAGTAATAGTGTTGGTGGTGTTTTGTCGATGCCATTATTGTTCAAGGCTCAAGCCGTAATGTGGCTTAGGCTCTAATAAAGGACCAAAGCGATAGCTTTCATGGAGTAGCGAGCTTCAATTTCCCCATGATCAGTCAAGCGCTGATGTAAGCTTGACACAAGACTACAACGCATTTGCATTTTTTTTTAAGTTTTACATTGAATCTTGAATGTCCACTGTCCCTTTTCAGCTCATCTTGCAATGTAAAATGTAGTAGTTGATTTTTATTTAATATCAAACTCTTTGAACATTTTGCTACTGTCACTGGTGCAAAAATGGTACTAGTCGAATCCAATTTCATTATTTAGCAAATATATCAAAAACTGTAAAACAACTTTTTAACTCTCACAATGATAATCTGTGTTTTTTAAGATACATTTCTAAGTGTGAACCCTAAGTGTGAACAACTGCTACGTAATTGTAACCACTGTAAATTTGACAAATATTTGGCAACAATAAAAAAAACTTTATTCCCTAAAACATGCTTTATTGTTATAAGTAAAAAGGGGAAACACTATGTTATGGATCTACAATAACTGTGCTGTTCAAACTATTTAAATATAGCACAAACCTGTTAAAAAAAATTAATTCTCATAATGACAATTTTACTTTTTTTAAACAGTTTTTTGAACTAAGTTTTATACTATTTACTGTTATGCGATTATTTTGTCCTTTTTGACATTGAGTGAAGATACAAAGTATTTATTATCAAATTAACAGCATAGGCAGCAGCAAGAAATGTGTAGAATGCATCTGCAATATTTGTTACTTTTGCAGCTGTGTTTTCACAGTTACATGTGACCTTTGAGTGTTTGAGTGAAAATATATTGTATGTAATTGATATTTTACTGTAGATACAACGCAAATAGAACTGCATGACGGATATTATGATAATCAAAAACAATGCTTTGTATATTCTCAGTGGTGTGTGTAAGGATAAGGCCATTTTTACTCACCACTCATTTCTTAAGATGAAAAAGTATAACATTTACAATTTAACAATACATTGCTGTAGCCATACTATAAAAAGCACTAAAATAAATATGAACAAAATAAACATATGCTGTTAAAACTTCAGTTCTGGGACAAGAAAGGAATAGAGGGTAGATATAATGTGAAATACAGAAGAAAGATGGAGTGTAAGATTATCAATGCACAAGAAATAGATCATCATCAGGATCTTGAAGTTGCACTCACGACTGGTTCCCCACTAAAGTGAAGAGGTCTGAGTTTGTTAGGAACTGAAGGTGGGAAGTGGTGCTAGTAATGCTCACCCTTTGTTCCCTATGGGTTCTAGTACTCTGTCGAGTGACTGGAATGCTGTGCTGTACAGCAGCAGCACCCTTTTAATGAGATGTTAAACTGAGTTTCTGAATCTATGTGATCAGTAAAAGTTTCAGGATGTTACATCAAAAAGGCCACATTTTCACTTTGGATGCGGCATATTGCAGGGGGATTTAGAGACAGCCCCCTCAAGATGTAAATTGCTTAGGGTATAAAAGGTCTATATAAATGATTATAATTATAATTAGTTAGAGTAACCATATAAACTTCAGCTACCTTCGATGAAGCCGACCTTCATAAATTATCAGACTGAATAAATAGTAAGGATAATCTGACACAACCCTTTTAATGCATATATTTCTAACTGTCCAGAATTCTCCTCCCTATATCACTTTAAACCATTTTAAAGTTTAAACGGTTCAGATAAGGGTCCCCTGTTATTTCTCATTTTCCTACATTAGATTTTTAATGGATTTTAACTATTTTTTTCACTGCTACAATGATGTATTATATATTATGATATTATGATATATTATACACCACCCTCTCTTCCAAGTTTCTTCTGTAACATTTGAGTGCTTTTTTTAATTAATAAAAAGCATTTCCCTCAATTTCTCCAGTTGAACTGTACATTATAATCATCTACTGATTCTACTCATCAAAAACAGTTCATGATTCGTCTTCACCTTCCAACTGATTAAAAAGCTCTCATTTTAGGCGTTTGACATGCTGTAGGTGATCTTCAGGTACTATAGATATCACTAGACAAACTACATCTGGTTAAAAATGTAGGTGCATGGCTCTTCACAAAATCTTAATCATTCAAAAATATCTTTACTTCCTTACAACTTATTCACTGGCTACCTGTAAAAGTTTACATCTATCTTGTTCTCTTAAAAGCCTTATAAATCATCAGCCTTCATATCTTTCTCTCCTACTCACTATTCACATCCCTCCTTAAATACACAAAGCTTTTATACTCTGAGATCTGTGGTAGATAATAAACTTGTTACCTCATCCCCTGTATAAAAAAAACTCCCTCCACTTCGACCAGAAATTCTTAACAGTGCATCTCTTTTTATATTCAGATTCAACCAAAAAAAGGTTCTGTAAGGTTTTCCATCAGGGTTACTATGTTACTCTTTTATTGTTTTATGCAGTACTCTAAGAAATGAAGGTAGCCACATTGTTAAGGGTGAGTTTCAGATTCATTAAACGCACACAGTAACCAAAATGACTCACTAGTATTCAAAACACTGGGTTTTTGACTTTTGGGATCTTTAAACTGGTCTTTATATGTTAAAATTGTTATATTGTTCCACAATAGAAAATATAGTCACTTCCAAATTGTGGTATAATTGTCATTTTAATTGAACATTTAATCTCAACTAGAGGCAGAGAGTCATTTTAACTACACTTGCTTTTACTGTACGTGCTTTCTGGTGTTTGGCTTTTGTAAGTAATCTGGCTTTATTGGAAACCTAATTGATTCCAAACCCCCGTTTAACCCTGTATTGATGTTGGTTCTGTATAGTTGTGACCTCGCTGAAAAGGGCAAGGTTTCATTCTGCGACCTCATTGTGCTAAACTGAACGTGTTGTTGCTTCTTATCACTAATTTCCTGGGCTAAGCAGAGTTTGTGTGGACTTTGCAGTGTATTAGTAGTGGATTTACTGTTGTCTGTCTAAGATACTGCAGTAGCAAAGAATGTCCAGTGCTCCAGAGCCGACAGCCTTGGGCATTTGTCAGCTGTCGAAGTGAGATCTTGTTTGGTAGTAAAGCTAAAGGCACATTGACTGCAATTTCACACTCTCGGCTAGTTCTTATAAATCTTGCAGAACTGTAGAAATATTACTTCAGTGGTCTGCTTTTTATTATTAACTTAATCAGATTTTTTATTTTGTTCTGCAACACATATTGTATTATTACAGTGTTTTCAATAAATCCTCAAACCATTAGAAATTTATACTTGGGACAATTGCTTTCTTTAATTTAAAGGGATCATGAACTGTATTGTTGTTCTTTGTGAAGTTCCATGAATGCAATTTTGTGAGAAGTTATCAGATAATTAGCGAACAATCTTCAGGTGTTTTGATTCTTTCTGTAAGTGAACACGTGAAGTATTGGTCCCTGGATGTCGAATTATATGGTTATCACTATATGTTCACATTAGAAAATGTTTTTATTATTAGAGATTTATTGTCAATACTAATGCAACAAAAAATAAATGTATTTATTTTTGTCAATGCTATATAAACACTTGAAAAGACATTAAGGTCTCTTACAAAAATTAAGACATCATCCACTGTTTTTGCCCACAGCATACAAGGACAATAAGTCAAATAATTGCAAAACGAGCTAAAACACTAGGTTTTTGAGTTTCAAAATATAAGGGCGTACAAACAAGCTTGATAAAAGAGGTAGGGAACAATTAGAAGCACATTGACTATGTAGAGGATAGTGACGAGTCCTCTTGAGCCGAGGGGATTATGTGACAGGAGCAGGAACTCAGGACACAAGAACAGGAAGTGATGTCACAGGAGCTGGAATTTCTGGCTTATTGTGGATGGCTTATTTTAACATGCCCATGGTTCTTGTTGTTTTTTCATTATTTATGAAATTCTTTTATTATAGTATTTTAATCAATATTATTGTTACCTAAACCTGTGTATGCTAAACATGTTTGTGTTTCTCAGTTGATGGACCCCTTCAACAGTATTTCTTCAGGTATTTTTTATTTTTTTATTTAGACACATGTAAAAAGATAAGATTTAACACAAGTTGAAGCATATTATACACAAATGATTTACAAGCAGCAAACTCATCAAATAGAGGGTGCTCTTTCACAATGTCACCTACATTACCAGAAATTAATTCTGAATGGACCTGAATTACCGAACAGTACTTTTATACTTACCAAACCTTCTTAAAAGGTCTGATTTGCCTATAATATTTCGACATACTTTTTGTAAAGTAATTTACATTTTTGGTCCCCTTGACATTTAGAAAAAAAGTCAACCTCCAAATGTAATATCCCAAATTCTTTCCAATAGTACAAATGGTCATTATTGAATAGTTACATGTCCTTGACATCATTTTACTCCTGTAAAAATTATGAAGGCTTGCCTCTCAGATCTGATTGGTTTATTACAATATTGTCTGCTTTGATGTAGGATGTTTATAGTTGTTCAACTATTTTCATTTAATTGAAAGTAGAATAACTAGCATTGGAGGAAATGGATGAAGTAAAGCTCTGGTATGACTTTTTCTGGATACGCAGAGAATTAGGATACTGTATGTAAGGCATGAATGCAGACTGACAGAATTTCTAAAAAAGCAGATTCCACTGAACCTCTGACTGCGAATCCTATTCCACTCAGAACACTATAACGAGATTGGCAAAGACAGAGTGGCTCAGCCATGAAGGTTACATTCAACACAAAGCGCTGAGCTTCACAGAGAGCCAGCAGAAAGACTTTAGTTCAGCTTTGCGTTGCAAGCCACAAGAAGACATTTTAAGCCACTCTCTTTATATCACCCATTGCCTGAAGCTCTCTGTGGAACAGCGGTGACTTTTTTCCCTCTTTTTATGCCTGTGCGTTCACTACCCATCTTTCTGAGTGCTTGTCATTGATGCACCAATGCATGCCTGACTTTTAGCACCCTGGGCTCCTCCCTGGTTTAGAAAGAGGGATTTACAGATTCAAAAAAGCAAGAATGATGGCGCCATGTCACTTAAGCAATGGACATCGAAAGTGGAATTTGAAAGAAGGAAATCCACAGCATCCTAAAGCCATCTGGAATAGACAAGAAAATGCTGTGTGAAATTGGTTTTGTTAAGGTTCTTCACTGTTCTTTAACATCAACGCAAAGGCCTTTTTTTGTATGGAAATGGAAACCATTGAGCTTTAACATGTTTTTTTGTGCTTATTTTTTGTAAAAAGCAAATATTAAAATAATTCAAAGGCTAAATTCATCCTAAAACAGTTTTCATCTCTAGTTTTAGCTGTGAATAAATATTGGCAATGCATCACTGTTTCCTGCAATTGGTTCTTGTTTAGGAAAATTAACAGAATTTGATGAGGCAGGCAGGAGAAGTAGCTTTGGATTAGAATAGAAACAGAATAGAAAGTTCTAGACATAAATACATACATAATATATACATAAATATATATATATATATATATATATATATATATATATATATATACACACACACGTAGGGCACGCATACGCACAAAAATAATGTGTCTCACAGCAAAGCCCATTTGTAAAATCACTGTTAAAACAGTCCATTTATGAAAATACAGGAGGCTATGAATCAATCAAAACTACACATTGATTGGAATAAGTTCTCTTGATGTGATAAACACATGTCCAGAACAAGCTCCGGATTAATGCACTCAGCTTCATCATTAAGGACTCCCGAACCTTTTACTCTTGGTGGTCAGATCTACAATGTTCCTCATCAAAATGCAGGTCTTTCCCTTGACCTCTTAAAAAAGGAAGAATGACTCCAATTACAGGGATTCAGTTCAGGCATGTCAACAAACTGCTTACATGGGTGTTTTAAATCAATCGCTTTGTTAACCTGTTCCTGGAAACGGCATGCTAATAGAGACCTTGTTTTCGAGAGGATTTCACTCTGAGCAAATTGTTTAAATTGCTTGTTTTCAAAAACAGTTTTCTAAAGGGTTATGTGCTGCTGGCTTGTGAGTTGTCATATTGCTGTCATTTTGAAACTATGTAGTGTGAAGAAGTTCTTCAGCCCCAGATAAAACTTGTTTTATTTATGTCAATGTTTAACCATGCTGATCATTACCTGCATTGCATCTGAAAAACAAGAGGCAAATGACTTCATGCAGCATATCTTCATACTGTGTAAGTAGACGGAGACGTAAATACTGTGTGTTACTATAGGTTCTGTTTGGTTTATGCTCTAGAGAGAAGATCAGACTGAAGGGAATCGATGCATTGAGTTCGAAGAGAAGAAAGTATTAAATGTTGGAGTTAGCAATGATAAAAGATCCAAGTTTAAGTTGAAAAGAAGGAATGATATTTAAATACCAGATGAGCTGCCGCAGGAGGGCTTCTGATTCAAGTAAAATTTAATGAAGGCCGAAGACCTCCATTTTTGCCTATTTTTAATTTAGATTACATTAGCTGTGGACTAACACTAGCCAGGTGAGATGTTAATTAAGCACTGTTTGTTCAATCGAAACAGTTAGGAGAAATAAACACATTTTAGAAAGCAATTATAGCTAAAATGTAGTATACTTTGTTTACATCAAAGGCATGTAGTTTTATCTGCAAGTGTCTGTTTTAAATAACACATGTTGGTTCTTTCCAATAAAATGTTATTGTGTTACAAAGTTGCATATTTGTTTGTGAACAAATTATGAAATCTGTGTTCTTTATGTTCTAACATTAATTTAAGTAGTGTACTGTCGGATATTTGGAATAAATAGTTTAAAATCTGTTTTTTAGAGACACAAACCAGTGAAATAAGTAATAGTCAAAAAAAAAAAAGAATTATATATCATGGATATGCTGTTAATGGGTTTTAAATAATAACAAAAACATTTTGAAAATGATACACAAAAAAGAAAGTTGCACATTAAATTAATTGCAGTACTTGGTAACTCTGTGTTTTTTTTTTAATTGACGTAAACTATGAATTTATCTTTTAGCCTAAATTTAGCCTAATTTTGCTTAAGTGCTTGGATTTGAGCATGTTCGTAAGTCACTGTAGTAGTAGATGATCTTCAAATAACATAAAATATAGAAAACAAATCCATATTCGCTCATCAGGTCGATGTGCATCCAGCAGAGAGTCTGTAAAGTAGACTGTCTGCTTTCAGATTTAAATCAGTCTCCTCCCCCAAAGCAAACCGGCTCAAGAGAGAAGATTAAGGTGCAGGCTGACCTGAAGGTTGAAATAATTGAAAATAGAGATTAGATATTAGAAATGATCTGCGTCAACAAATCCTTATAGCTTAAGCTTTAGACATTACTTTTCAGGAAATAAAATGGATTCAATCTCGGCATCCTGCCCTTGTGTGTTCGCCCCATAAAGCGCTTCGGAAACAACGCCTCAGGGTTGGTACGGATTTTGAGCAGAAAAGTGTTAGCCTCTTTTTGTTGAATTAATAAACTAGAATCCTCTCGTCAAGCTTTCAACTGCTTTCTCCTTGTAAAGCCGCACTTGGCTTTTCTCAAGGCAACTCTTGACATGTTCCTGTTCACGATTGCTCTGCTCGATGCTCACTCTGTAGAATGCTGCATAAATCACCCCAAATGCATCCCATTTGCATCTGTCTCTCTCTCCGCTGGCAGTTCAGAATCCACCACCATTCAGTAAAGCCTCAAGAGTTAAAATCCAAGTGCAGTTCCATACATGTGATTAAATGTTCTCCGCTTAAGTTTTTCAAGTTTAGACAGCTGTAATTACAGTAACTTTCCCTTACAGAAATGTGCAAAGGTGAATAGAAGTACAATTCATTGATGTTGAAGATTCAAGGCTAATAGTAAAAATGTGAATCTAACACATTATCATGCAATTCTAAAGTTCTCAGCTTAATGATAAAACCATGTTTCTTGTACCAATAGTTTTATTATTCATTAAATGTTTTTATTAATTTATTATGCTTCATGATGATTGCATAATATTTGAAAGGTGCTACTTTTTATTTATTTTCTCATTCTACACAATGAGAAGACTGCAAAACTTCCAAAATTGCAAATTGTTAAGTCTTTTCATGACTCGAGTTGGGGTAGTAGTAACCCATGACTGACTGGTCACATGACCTAATTAAATGGCTGATCACATGACCCGAAGATTGAACCCCTCAGCGAAATGTATGGGCATCTGAGTGCAAGGAGTAGAAAGGAGATGTTCCAAGAGAGCATATGCATAGATCCAACCTGAGTTGTGGCTGTTGTGGTCTGGTGAATAAGGAGATCGACTTGTGATCGGAAGGTCGAAGGTTCGATTCCCAGATTCACAGAGTTGAAGGTGGTGTAAATTATGAAGCGCTTGCTCTCCATCTTCAACAACCTCAGCTGTAATGCTCTAGAGTGAGGCACCAGTTTCCCAACTGCTCCTGGGCACCACAGCCATGGCTCCCACTGCTCCGGGTGTGTGTTCACTGTGTGTTTGTTCACTGCTGTGTGTGTGTGTACACTGGGAGGGGTTAAATTCAGAGCACAAATTGGGTATACTTCACTCCATATCTGGCCAACTGCTCACTTTCACTTCACTTCAAAAGTACTGACCAACAGCTTCACTCTAAATCACTCCCTTGACACACATTCCTTGGCACATTCTTTGGAATTTTTTACCTGATTCTCCTAAAAAACTAAATCTGAGAAAATTATATTTTTATTTACAAATCATATGTACAATACAATATGTACAAATCACAAAAGTTATAACATTTTCATTAAAAATTACTGTTCATCTGCAACTTTTTAGGAGAATTCTGGAAATAAAAAAATTACGCAGACAGTATGAAGCACATTCTTTCTTCGTATATCAAACTAATAACATAAAAAAATCTTTTGATTTTTTATTGGTGGAGCAGGTGCCAGTCTCAGCTATTGAATGGCAGGGGAAACACTGGAAATACTGCTAGCTCCAAAAAATCCTGTCTGATTAATCATCTTATCCTTCTGTGTCGAGTAGAGATAAGCATTTTTTAGAATACTTTACTTTACGTTTACTTGTATTATTCCTGTACTTCTTTCATCGCAATAACTACTTGGTAATTGACTTTTATTCATTGTGTTGTAAGTTTTACTTACCTTCATCTCAGAATTGAAGATATTGGAAAGGGATTCTGATCCTCAATTAGTGCACAAATAGTGCGTGTTTGTATGTGAAACGGTAACAGTCACCGTTTGACTTCACAAATAACTGTGAATAACTAACCAAATAGTGTTCGTCAATTTTGTGCAGTTGTAAAGTGTAAATGCAAATTTGAGGCTTACAGATGTCATTTATTTAACTTATAAAGTATGAAAAAATCTGTTACGTGTATTGCACTTTGTATATTTGTAGTTATATGTCATTATTTTTATGGAATTCTTACATGCATATCCTTCTAGCTAAGGATTGTGTTGACGTAAGGCTTTTGAAAGTACTCCAAAGAATAACAGCACAGCAATACTACGGTATGCCCTGCTGGAATTGTTCTATGGTTGGTTTTAAATGGTTAAACAAGAAGGAAAAAGCTGAAGATCTTACTCCGATCTGATTTTCCATGGGATGACCATGTGAGAGGACAGAACACTGGAATAGATGTTGAGGTGAAACAGAGGCTTAAATTATTATTTTTTATTTGTTTTACTTGGGATACTCCAGGACAACAAAGGCTTGTTTTGAAAAAGCTAAATTTTTTTCCTCTGTACTAATATGGTTTCAGAATCAGGATTTCCACATACTCTACTTCCTACTGATTTGTTTCTCTAAATTTGTTGTGAAAAGAACTTGCACATTTATACCATCGCTACCTTCTGCTATACTTGCTGCTGTTTATACCTGCAGAGGCTCCAGCCAGTTGAGTTATTTAGCTTTACTGTATTTAGTTTTTTATTTATTCCTCAATTAGTCCATCCATCCATCCATTTTCATATCGGCTTTCTTCCCTTTCGGGGTCGCCACAGCGGAATGAACCGCCAACTCTCTGGCATATGTTTTACGCAGCGGATGCCCTTCCAGCTGCAACCCATCACTGGGAAACATTCACACACACTCATTCACACTTTAACACTATGGACAATCGTTCTTATTCAATTCACTTATTCCACATGTCTTTGGACTTGTGGGGAAACCGGAGCACCCGGAGAAAACACACACGGTCACGAGGAGAACATGCAAGCTCCACACAGAAATGCCAACCGACCCAGCCGAGGCTCGAATTAGTCCTAATTCACTATTCTTCTTCTTGTCCTCCTTCTCAATGCACTTCCTGTTCTCCACTCTGACACAATTATGAACCTCTTCAATCAACTCTTGTTTGTCTTTTAGTAATCTGAAACTTTGATTATGAACATTTTAAGACAAACTTTGACATTCAATTTATTTTATTTTGAGTGGATGTGTTTTTCAAATCATGTGTTTTATATTACTTTACATTTTGTTTCAGCTTTTCTAAATCTCTGAATTGAAAGGGATGATTTAGTTTCAATTAAATTTTCCATTATTGTGACTTATTAGCGAATCCTCATAATTTCCTTTCATCTCGACTTTTAATCTTTATATAGTTTTGTTAGTTTTGGACTGTCGTAATTTGGTAATTAAACTTCACAATAAGTCAAATAATTTATCCAAAATAAACTATTCTAAAATCAAGAACTATATACATTTTCCTAGACAGTGAATGTGCCTGGCTCCACGTTCATTTTAGTTCCTTTGACACTAAAAACAATAGTTTCAACAAACGCACAGCAAACATCCTTCAAACCCACCAATTATATCGAGTCAGCAATAGTCAAGGTGTACTGAGATGAAGAAAAAAAAACAAAGCAACAGAACCTATAGAGATTTAATGTGGCCCCATAATGCCACTGACACTTTGATTAGAAAAGAGGGGGCAAATGCACAAATTTTTTTTGTTTTTCAAAATAGTTTTGTTTTTCAATAAGTTGTTGATAATTGAGGGTTGATATAAATCTTTGAAGATATTTTTTTGTGCAGTGTTTGTCAAAACAAGAAGGGGACATTGCCTATAAATGTAATTGCACTTAATGCCATCTGATTATTAATGTAAAATATATATATTTTTTTAAATCCCGCATTTAGTCTCTGCAAAGTGTCACAAAATCTTTAAAGTTTGCAGGATTAACCAAACTAAGATAATAATTTTGATTTGTGTTCCTTTCAGAGTGAAGAGAGATAACCACGAGGACTTCCTGATTGGATGTGAGTTGACTGTCACCGTACCAAAGTGAAGATGAAGTTGCTAAGGAAACTGCTGCTTCTCCAGTTGTTCCTGGGGTCCCTAGAAGGTAAACGTGTCTTATTAAGAACTTTTGATGTGTGTGTGGCAGCTCAATATTTTACCTTATTTTGGTATGTGAGGGTGAGTGACTCTCTGAAGGCACCTTTTTTTATCAGCCAATCACATGCTTGATCATTCACACAACATTAAATATGAATCCAGAATTGATTTTGAGTTATCAGAAACGAGATTATTTGTGTAAATACAAAGATTTGGTTCCCTAATCTGACTGGAATAACTTTTATAGTTTTGAATATAAATGAAATTATTTGTGTTCAAGGTAGGATCCAAACAGTTGAATGTGGTTTTAGATAAAGTTGGAAGATTTAATCACAAACTGTGACAACTTTAAACTTTGCTAAGGCTAATAAATTGTTTAAATGTGGGTGTTGTGTTCTTGGGCTGCAGCTGACCTAGAATTGACCTTTAATATGCAATGGAAGTGATCTGTTACAAAAAGCCAATTACTGAGAGTTAAAATCAGGGTTATGATCGTGTGATAGTGAGCTCTTGTCTTCTTAGTTTTTCATTGCAGCAAAGATGATGTAAAAACAGATCATGTTCTTAACAGACTCATTATGAAGGACATACATCAGGCTTTTGCTGTTTTATTTGACTTATAACTTTAAACATATATTTTAGGAAGAAACATATACATACAGAATGAATTCTGTAAACATAGCACACCCTTTTTAGGCATGCAATTATGATTATTACAGCTTTTAAGCTATTTTCTGAAATAGTTAAAAAATATACTTTTTAATGATGTTCACTTTTTTGGAACTTCATTTTGGCCCTTTTTATGTTACTGCTATAAGTGAATACTAATGCTAAAACTTGAGATTGCTCACCTTACTAATAATAACTAATAATAGTTGTTTAATAATACGAGTTTGAGCGCTGGGATTTGCTTTTTACACAACTATTGTACGTGAGCTGAACAAACACCCATTTACTAAAATTCAACCGATTTGTTCAAATAACATAGATTTGGGAACAAGAGTGCATTTAATAAAAGTAACAACAGTGCATGTTCATTTTTTTTTGAGTGCATCTTTAGTTTTCTTGGTGACTGTGATCCAAGCTACCTTTAGATCACTGACTCAATCCTCTTTTGGAATTATGCTTTGCTTGCTAACTAACCATTGTAAAAATTCTTGAATTTGAACAACTCACCTCAAGTTACACGCCGAAAGACAATGTGAGCCAGAAAAACTCCTAATTAGGGGTCAGATGTTAATTTCCGTCTCTTTAACTATTATTAAATGTATGCATTATTCATTTGTTTATCTATAGGTGCATGTTCAAAATACTTTCCCTCCAAAGAATGCCTCATTTACACCAATCTAAAAAGCCCCAAACAGGCAGACTGTTTGACAACTATGTGTAAGATGTTGCAATTGTTTTTTTTAGAGACTAAACAAAAGCAAGTGTACAAAACAAAGTTGCACAATTGTTTCATTTTCAGCTCTTTTTGTCTCTTCTAAAGCAAACTTGGATTATTTGACATGCTCCCTGAGTCATGAAAGAGTGTGGTGAAGAAAGTCAAATCTAAAATAATGAGCCCGAACCAGCATCAATGAGAACAAGAGAAACAGACAGGGAATTAGAATGCAGCCTGTGTTTGTCTGAAGAGTGTGTGATGCTCAGGTAATAACATTCTAACTGGGTGGGCAATCAGGGTGGAGTGACACATGTGTGTGCTTGCACACATAGCTGCTTTGGGTGAACAAAGGCACAACCCAAGCAGGGGCTGGAGATGATTGTGCTCTCTCCTCAGCATTCAGAGCAGTCACCCTGCCAAGCCTCATCTTTTCAGGGGCACAGCTTCCTTGTCTCAGTGGTTCGGCAGGTTGCACGACCTTTCCTGTCAGTTTGGAGTTAAAAGAGAGAACCTACAACCAGCAAACCACCTACTACTAACTGCAAATACAAGGCAAGAACCAAGATCTGTAGTGCAGGAAAGTCAAACGAAAAAAGTTTTCATACCAGAAACAAATAAAGATGGTTCAATCTTGAGGAATCTTTTGTTCCTAAATTTCCAAGAGCAAAACTGACAAACAAATTTGTATGTTTTTTATTTATTGTACACATTGTGTTTTTTTTCAGCCAGTTCAAATTTTGCAGCTTGTGCGTTTAGTATTTAGTGGTTATTAACCCTTGTATGGTGTTTGGTTCTTTGAAACCCATTTTCAGTTTTCATCAACAGAAAAAATTATACAAGCAATTCTTAATTGAAACTGAGATTCACTGACCTTGGCCTGTTTTCTGTGAAAAACACATCAGAACACATTTGTTATGACTCCACACATTATATATTAATGCAATGGGTCTAGCAGACCTGTCAACTCTGCCAAAGTAACAATAATGAGAACACCATATTTAAATGTGAAGAAATAAGGTTAAAAAAAATAAATAACGTATATTTGCTGTTTAAATCACTTGTTTGCTGGCTAAAGTAAATATATTTGAAGTATTTTTACATAAAATGGCTTGATTGGGATTAAAAACTAATGGGTCCACCAGACCTACAAACAGTAGTAACACTAATATGAATTCCATACAAGGGTTTATTAGGAATTCATGGAATGTTTGGCCACCAAAAGTGCATTTTAGTTTTTTGATCAAAAGGCTTTTAGCACAGGAGCTGAAACTGATGTCATGAACTGAAATCATGCCCCTCATGTGCTTGTCTGAGTTGTGGAGGCATATCTGAGAAAGACCCAGAGATAGTGTTTTGCAAAACATGTAATGCCGAAATTTTAAGAGTGGGCATTCTCCATGTTGTGTTTGCATATTTACACAAAAGCCACTTTTGGCCACATATTTCAAAGATCACAAGATCACAGCGACAGTCACTTCACCCCACTTGGTCTAAATAGATCATTCTCAGTATTTTTCACCCACTTTTGAGTAAGTAAAGAGATCTATAGTGGACATTATTTACCCACAGAACTAAAGTGTTTCATAAGCAAAGAGGTTGGAGAGTGAAATTTAACGTTACACTCGTTTAGAGTCTGTCAGCACAAATTTTAAATAAATCTACTGCGATACTCTGCACTTCATCATGACTGTACTTGAACCACCTACAACGCTTAAAGTGTGGTATATGGATGAGGAAACAAAACGTTGTGCACAAAAAATCACCCAGACCTCAATGGTTAAGAAGTGGGAAGAAAAAGGAATCAGGGCGGGAGGAGAAACAGACACCCACATATAGTCTGATGTGAAGTGGAGAGAAAATCCTGCTAGAAATGTGCAATGGAATATTGTTAAACTTCTATTTAATTTACAGATGAGTGCAGTTAAACATTTAAACATTCAGTTTTATACTGAAAATGTATTATTTAAAAAAAATGTAAATTATTTATTCATTAAAATTCTGACGAATTACAATACCTCGATTTTAGTAAGCTTATTATACAGTCGTCTGCATAAATGCAGTGGTACTTATAGACACAATTTAGTTGTGTATTAATTAGTTATTTTCTGCATTTTGGTTTTGTTTGTTGTAGATTTTCTTTCTCATTTTGTTCCATCCCTATTATTAATGGCATTTATTATGTCTATTTTTTACAATTTGGTTTAGCAAAAGTAATCAACAGATGATAACAAGTGCTTCACATTTAATGTTTATTCCTTTAAAGGTGATTGTTTTTTTTTTGCAAAAGTGCTAGCTTCTCCAAATCCTATAAGTACAAACACATTTTTGTATCTTGTCAGCAGAAGCCTTCAACTCCAGAAGCATGATTGGATTGGTGATTTGAGGTCAAAACTGGCCTCCAGAAATATCACACTGAATGTGAGGACATCTCTGGGAAAGTAAGTCTGGATAGGAAAGACAAAGTCAAGATCCTTTTACTTTGAAAGAGAGCTTCACTATTTAAATATGCTGTGCATTTTCAACAACACCGAAGATGAGGTTCAGAGAAAATTATCCGGGAAATTATTCAGTTCCTTTTGACTGCATAACATTTACGTGCAAATGCATTTTCAGTTTGGTCATACATATGCATTTACTGTAAGCCAGTGAGTTGAAAGGTACATTGCTGTGTTATCAGTCTTTTTTTTTTTTGGAATAGTAAGTGCCTTTAATCATATAATTATCAAAGTCAACTTGGACGTAAAGTACAATGAATTCAAATGAATGAACTGAAGTAAACTTTGCTTATCTGTGATGAAAGGGAAATAGAGAAAGACTGGTTCATCTAGGAATATTTAGCTATGAACTCAAAAAGCCATGTTTTATTAAATCAAACTACACCCAGATTGTAGGTTTTTAAATATTTTTATGATGAATACTTAACAATTCAATCAAGATTTTTGCATTCTTGGTGGCACCATTTTTGCATTATTTAGTCTTGGGTCTTTAATGCTGCTACTGAGCCTTTTTGACTTTTTTGTCTTTTGGTCGCGACAGAATTTTCTAAAAACTCAACTTAATCGGCTCAATTTTTTTCTTGTTAAATAGCTCCATGGACTTCAAGAAATGTTGACAAAATGTCAACGCTAACAACACATGAGAAGTACTCTCACGTAGCTAGCCCTCTGCGGAAGATCTGTGTTTTTGCCTACTTTTTTTTTGGTCAAGATACTTCCACGAGGCCATTGGTCGGATATGAATCCACCAATCCCATGGCATTTTGCATAGTGTTGTGCTTTGGAGCATAAAAATGTCACCACATCAACTGACTGACATGCAACATGATTGAATCGAGGCACACAGCAAGTAAAATCAGTCTTTTTCATCAAAATACTGAACTTATTTTCGAAGTGAATGAAATGAAAACAATTGTGACAGTGACTTCAACCAGAAATCCTCACAAATTCAACCAATCAGAACCCAACTTTAGGATTTTTGAAGTGTCCCCTGAAACCCAAACCAATCAGACATTTAGCCAACGTTCCATGCACGTGAGGTCTGAGGATGAGACTACTTGCAAAGAATTTGTATATGGAAAGAATGTACGGATGGTCAAGGACCCTCGCGTCGAAAGCAGGACTCTCCTGCAGACTAAAGCAGCCATGCTATTAGAACAAAGAGAACAACTACTTCTGAAATTATAATTGCAAACCTTAATTCAGAGTTTAATTGTGTCTAATGCAGTTTTAGTGATTGCTTAGAAAAATTGTAATTTATCTTTGAGTAATCTTGCGTTTTCAAATCACACAACCATTTATCAACCTCTATAACCCTACCGGTAATACCATATGTATTTTTTTTACTCAGTAGACCCACACATATTTGATCTCAGATGTTATTATCATAAATCACTACTTTAAATAATAGGAAGTGTTTACTTCTTATTGTTTTGTCTGCATGTGAAACAGCTAAACAAGTTATAGACACACAGAAACATAGCACTGGGAAAATAACAGTTTAAAAAGAACTTTTTTCTGTCAGTTTGACAAATTTCTCCCGTCTTCCCACTCAGTCCCAATTCTTCGGCTCCATACTATTTGATTTACTCTCCTGAGACTGCAATGAAAAGGCACAAAGTGACATTGTAGTATTCCAAGAGGTAAATCAAAACAGAAATGATGCAATGAAAGGAAATTGGGCAACATGTGGGTGAATGCAGCTGAATCCTGATTTGGTTTAACATTTGAACAGCTGAGTTGAACTTCACAGGCCTGAGATGTTTGCTGGGAGCTGTCAGAGCTTTAGTTGAAGCCTGTGTCTGTGTGTTTGTGTGAAAGCTCAGTGAAAGCTTAAATCGTACAAACAAAGCACTTGACATTCTCCAATAACAGCTGAGGTATTTAATTTGCCCACATTTTATTCATCCTTGATTACAAATGTTCTCCCAGTCACCGAAGAGCTCTTCACCATCAGCTGGTAATAGGAGTCAGATTATTAACACACAAAAGGATTCAGTTATTATCTAAATATTACAACTCCTTTTGATATTCAGTGTCAGGTCTCAGTCATTGTGCAATTTTTCTGCCCGGTTGTTGTACTTATCACAACAAAACTTTAAAGAGGCATGTGTTCAATTGTACCTCTAAATGTGTAACTACAGTTTAAACAAAACTTGAGGTGGTAAGCTTTTCTTTCAAGGAATCAAAGCTATGCTGACATTCCTCGGTCGAAACTCACCCAAACCCTGAACAGATGTCTTACATCGCTTGCCTACAGCTCTGCCACAGTAGAAAGTGGAGACCATTTGGCGACCACTTCCACCTTAGCGGGATCAGTGGCAACACCCTGGTCAGATATAATATGACCCAGGTTGCTGCTTGAAAAAACTACACTTGCTGAGCTTTACCTTTAAACTCAACACCATTTCCAGCCTCTCAAGATGTTCCCTAATTGTGGAGGAAAAAATTACAATATCATCCAGGTACATTGGCATAACATTTGCTTAACCCGCTCCATTAAATACAAAACTCTTGGAGGGTTTCTCCTTCTAGTTCAGTGTTTCTCAATTGTTTTCTGTCGTGCCCCCCCACGCAACAATAACTAGTATTATATGTCTTTAAATTTGATATAAGTACACCTCTGCATTACACAGTATCCTTATTAAATTATAAGAGAAAAAAGAAAGAAAAATGGACCAACTTACAACAAAGAATAGCTTTATTAACTGCAGCAGAAAAGATTTAAGGCGCATCTGAAATGTAAAAAAACATTAATGTCTTAATAAAACTATAAACATTGTTTGACTGACCATGATTGCGGCACGTTTTTTCTGAAAAAACTCATCAAACTTATCAGTATGATTTGGGTGTAATATCTTTAAGTGACGCCTTAATTTATTAGGCTTCATGCTGTCCGCTACTAACTTTTTTAGACTCAGTAAGCACACCTGTCTCTCCTCGTCTCCTACCGTAGTCACAGTGAAGCCAAGCACTACACACGCATTGTCCTATTTCCTCGTCTTAGCTTTCGGGAGACTTGCGTTTGTCGATTTATCTCCTTCTCTCTCCACCTTTTTTCTTCACTTCGTGTATGCAGTTCATACTCTGTCAATGACTGGAGTGGTATTGCACTTTATTTTAGAACAATAGAAAAAAGAAAAAAGCATGTTCCCCAAGGTCAAACGCGCCCCCCTTGACGGAGCCCCACTATTTGAGAAAGTTGTTTGCGGTTGAAGAAAGCTTCTTGCAAAGCTATAAAATAGTCAGTATACCATACAGTTCCTTGAGTATACTCTTGATCTTTCCTGGGTCTGACTTCGCTTCACTAGAATGATAGTTCATCTCTTCTTTAGCTTCTCCTTCCAAGTGATCGTAAAGGAAGAATGCCTGCTCCCCCGGGGCCAAGTGTCTAGCCCTCATGCATGCCTCTGCTTCCGCGAACCACTCACTCAAAGTAATACCTGAACTACCTCTAAATATTGGACACCTCCGGTCCTTTGTCATGAAAACCAAGCGCTCAGGTACAGTGTCTATAGGAACTACTGTATTACCAGTACTTGTAGATGGTGCTGAAGCTGAGCCCGGCAAGTCAGGTGCTTTTCCTGGCGCAATTGTTCATTGTTGTCCCTTAACTCAGGGACAAGGTCTCTCCATTCCTGCATTTCTTGCTCTATTACTGTTGTTTACTTTGAGGCTTGTAATGAATCCACTGCTGTTTTGCTTCACACAAAATATTATAAAAGGGAATGAAAACGGAAAAAAAGATATCACTATTTTTAAGCAAATCTATCTTTCTGTACATTATTAGGGATGACAGCACCTATTCACACAGAAATTTGCATAAAATATATATTTTTTTACAATTCGGCATTGACACATAAAAGAGGGATGAAGCATTTTTAAAGGGGAGGCTGATCAGAATCTTTGAGATAGGGTTGAAAAGCCATGAAGTGAAATCCTGTCGAAAGCTGATCTCTGAGCACTTCGGTTGGTCAGAAAAAAGTGTACCATACTCAACTTCTGACAGAGCTCTCCTGGAATCTTTCTGTCTCTATCCACCTGTAAAACAGAGCTCTTGATTTCAGAGTTTCACAAGAACACCACTCTTTCCATGATTTCCTCTGTTCATGGTTGTGACAATATGTGTTAGAATCTATTTAACAAACAAGTTGAACTAGACTGATGTAGTGAAGTGACACATAAATCAAGCCACTCACTGAAAGTGAAGCGAAAACACAAAGGTAAACCTTAACAAATCAAGCAAACCAATATCAAAAATAGCTGTTCTGTTACAAAAAAATCTATGGAGAAGTGACAAAAGAGAGAACCAGATATTATTTTTTCATAATACGAAACAGATTTTTTTTGTAAATTCTGCCCTGCACAGGGTGTACCCTGCATTTTACCAGAGTGAGCTATTGCCAGCTTTCCCGATAGAAAACAGTGAAAGAGAACAAAGAAGAAATAATAGAAGAGGAAAATATGGACAGTCAAAAGCTCTTTTTCCTGATGTCCGACCACCAAAAGTAGTTTGATAAAGCCCAAGTAAAAGGCTCATAAAAGGGCTGGGCATGTGGCTTTTTCCCATGTGTAGTACTAGGACGTTTAATTCACTATGGTGTTTCGTTCTCCAGGCTCTTGTCCACTAAATACAATGAATCATTTGAACAATTCATTTGTATTATTCATCCAGGAATAAAAACTGATCTAAAAAAACTCATATAACATAGAACCAAAATGAGACCAAAATACAAGCGTTTTAAGAAATTCATATGCTTACACGTGTCCTCCGAATATCGATTTTTCCATCTGGAAAAATGTGTGAATTTCAGTTTGCTTAGGTATGGTGAACTTCATTAGGTGCAGGGAGAGGCTGTTTTCCAGACAATTTTCTAGTGCTGCTTTGAGTCCACAGTCAGAGTAAGGAAGAGACTCGAGCCTTTCCTTCAGATCAGCCTCGCATGTACCTCAGATGCTTTTGATCCCAGCAAAACTCTCCCAGGATTAACTCAAAATACACTCCAAGTTTGCTGTTTCAGTTACTGTAAACACTGCCTGGGGATTCTAAATAATGCTGGTCAATTATATTGTGGTGATAATTTCATTTTTTTTATGTTGTTTCTGTGTGGCTTGGAAAGAATTAGGCATTTTACATGTAAAGCTTGCTTTGACATACAAAAAATGTAGCATACGAACGCAACCCCGGAACAGATTAGTTTCATATATAGAGGTATCACTATATATTATAGCTGAATAGTTTGTTTTATTAACAAACCTTTCAAACCCTTCACCTTTCACAAATCTTATTCATTTTCACTCAAATAAAACTGATCTAGCTGAAAACAACCTGCATTTTTAAATTAAATAATAATTCATAAGGAAACAATTCCAAACTTGTCTGTTCTCTGTTGATCTCCACTGACGTTTGACAGACTGCAGTTGTCAAGGCAGTCCTGACATACCAGAGCAACATGTTTTTAATCTTTATTAATTAAGGCTTAGATCTTGTATTATACAAATATGTTCAAACACTGGCTTTGTTCTATGCTTTATATAGAGCACTCACAGGTGAAAAGGCAAACAGCGGGACCCAGAAGCCTGTCATATGGGAACCAACTTATTCATGGCTTGTAAAGGCAAGGCCCAGTGGGGTTCCTGTAAACAGCATTTTCACAAAACCATTTTTGCTTTCTGTGAGGTTTTTATGTTCTAAGAAGCATTGCCTGCTCCACCAACTGCTGGCACGGCACATACAAATGCTAATAGAACAGCAAATAACTCGCCTCTCCGACTCTCCATATTGAAAAACCATGCTGTAACATTATATCTTTTTTTCTTTTTGTGCGTGATTACAGAGCATGCATGTATCTAAAGTGTTTGTCTTTGGAGCTGTGGGAAATATTGTGGTCACTGAGCTGTGGATGGCATGTAATCACATTCAATTAATATAAATTGGTTTTATGAATATTAATTGGTCATTGTGTGGATCGGTCTGTGTATGTTTTGTAATACATGATTCTAGAAAGGCTGAAATACTGGATATATTTAAATTTTTTTAGGCCCGCTTTGCTTTTAGGAAAATGGATTAAAATGGACCAGGCACAGTCACAAGAGGATTGGCATAGACTTTGTTGTGTTTCTTTTTTTACATTGTCCATGTGTAACAATATCTATTCATCTTCATCTGCTTCTTCGGGGCCGGGTCGTGGTGGCAGCATTCTAAGCAAGGATGCCCAGACTTCCCTCACAGAGGAGCAGTTTTACTGGGGGGACACCGAGGTGTTCAAAAACCATTCTGGAGACATAATCTCCCCGTGCTCGAAACCACTTCCTAGGGAGGCATTCAGGAGGCAAAGATGCTTGAGTCCTCTCGATGTGGAGAAGCAGCGGTTCTACTCCAAGCTCCTCCCAAGTGATGGAGCTCCTCACTATATCTCTGGGAGCCAGCCATAAAAACATTAAACGTTCATAAACATTTGACATAACATTTTATAAATATATATATTTTTATAGATAGATTTACTTTCTTGATTTACAAAAATGGGTTTGTTAAATAAAAAAAATGTTGTTACAAACTCAAAGTCTAAATCAAGTAGCTAATTATTTAGCTAGTTTTGGAAGTTTTTCTTAAAGGAAGGAAATAAAATTAATTAAATGAAAAAAGAGTTTTAGTGTTAAGTTTAGTTTAGTTTAGTTTAGCGTTGCTGCTTTCCTGTCTGGATCAGGGAGCTTGGGATACTTAAACAATATTTACTTTAGCCAGGGAAACAAGTGATTTAAATATCATATATACTCCATTCATTGTTTTTTAACATTTGGAATTTAAACCATGTGTAGTGTTGTCAATATTGTTACTTTGGCAGGGTTGGTGGTTCAGCTTGACCCATTGCATTTTGCATCTTTTTATTCACAACATCATAGGATTGTATACTAACATCGAAAATTGAATGTTTATGTGTGATTTATGTTTGATTTATATATGATGGGTTGACAGTTCGTATAATTCCAAAGTACAAGTCAGTTGCAATAAATGAGAACCAATAAAGGTTTAAATAAATTTAGATTCATTTGACTGATTAAACTCAGTGCCATCCATCACTTGTTCTAATGACACATGGGATTTCTTTCTGCATTTGAGGTTTGATCGGCCAAACTCAGATTAGTGGCTTGAGTCCACACGGTATAAGCTTTATTGATCTCCAAAGACAGACATTGAAGGCTGTGTGAGAATGAATAAATCCTGTCTCTATTTGATCTCAGAGTTAGTTGAGCTCCGTCAATGGGCCTCAAACTATGTGTCATAGACCTTTGGTTTGCTTTCATGTGAATTATTGATTTCGATTCCAGTGCTATCTACTAACAGAAGCGACTGCACCTTCAAAATATGGTAACATGCTTCACAAACTACTTTTCTAGCTATTCACTGCTCAAAGTCACATCAGTTTAATTCCATATTTATTGGGAAAAAAAGAAAAAAACATGTTTTAGATTTTGATTAATAAAATGCTTTACTCAGTCAGTTATTGAGAATTGACTTCTGTGTTTTTTGTTTTTGTTTTTTGAAGGTCTAGCTGCATGTAGTGTGTGTAGGCTCAGTCCGAAACTGCAAACGACTTGTTAGAATAGAAGTCATTTTAAATAGAATTTAATTTATTCATTTACTTTATACAAAACGATTGATTGATTGATCTCTTTAAGACTTCATAAATGCCCTAAATAATCTGATCAATTAGTGAGAAATCTCTGATATTTGCTTTAATTATTCTGTGTCATCCATCATTTTTGTAGATATGTAAAAGTTTTGTGCCACACCTTCCTTACACACTTTACCACAATATTTAAAAGCGTTTTTAATTTATGAAAAGAAAAGTATGATTTGAGAGAGAAAAAGAAAAACGAGTACAACAATTCGAAGGTGTCACCTTGGCTGGAGAATTCTATGCAAATAAATCCCAACATTTGGCCCATGCAAATCCCCCTGTCACTCCTGTTACAAATTGAAAGTCATCACACTGCTTCTCATGCCAAGCTCTCCTGGAGTGAAAAACACACACTCATTCAACCCTCCCAGAACACGTTTTTATATTTCCTGTGATTTTTTGTTATTGTGAGATTAAACAGTTGGAAATGATTTGAATGTTGCTTCATGTTGATTTTCTGGCTGATGCGCTTAAGTGTAAGTACTGGCTCTTTTGCTGATGCTTGGAGCCTCTGGCTGGAAATTAGGAGGCTACTTTCTCCAATGTCTTATGGGAGATCATGAAACTTTGCCTTGGGCAAGTGTTGCTCACAGAGAGAACTAAAATGCTGAAAAAAGATGTCCCCAATGAAAAGAAAGATTTGTAGATCGACTCAGAAACTAGGGTGTTTCATGATTTTATTGTTTGCTAGTCACTGTTAATGTATCTGGAAAAAGAAAGACAAGTAATCTGGTACAGTAATAGATTCTATTTTGTCAACTATGTGTAAAACAAATAGGAGATACTTATAGCTTTAAATCTAAGAAATTAATCAGTTTTGAATATCAAATCAATTCACTCTATAGCAGTGCATCTGGATGAGAGATGAGTTTGTTTCTCAGTCAGTGTTTGTTTAGTCAGTCTGCCAGTCAATCGATCATTGAGTATTAATTCAGTTAGTTGGTTGTTCGGTCCATTTTGTTTACTTTATTATTGTTACTGAGGCTGTGTTTGTGCGTCTGGTGGACCCATTGATTTTTAATTTCAATCAAGACATTTTATGTTAAAGAATTTTTCTTTTGCCAGGGAAACAAGTGATTTAAACATCAAATATACTCCATTCATTGTTTTTTAACATTTAGAATTTAAACCATGTGTAGTGTTGTCAATATTGTTACTTTGGCAGGGTTGGCGGGTCTGCTTGACCCATTGTGAGATGCTCTTAATCTCATTGTACATGTTTATAATGCAAATTGTATATGTGTATAGTGACAATAAAGGCATTCTATTCTATTCTATTGCATTTTGCGTCTTTTAATTCACAAAATCATAGTATACATAGAAATTGTATACTAAAATCTAAAATTGTATGTTTATGTGTGATTTAAGTTTGTGTAAATAAAAGTAAATAATCTTCCATTTTCACTCTTTTACATGCCCTGGGTGTATAACGTGTGAGGTCATAACAAATGTGTTCTTATATGTTTGTCACAGAAAATGAGCCAAGGCCAGTGAAACTCAGTTTCAAATAATAATTGCTTGTATAATTTTCTTTTGGTGAACACTGAAAATGGGTCCCACAGACCCGAACACCATACAAGGGTTAATTAGGTTTATATATGTCTATATGTAAATTATTAGTTTTGGGCCTCATGCTGACCCAAACCACACTTACACTCACTGCTGAGAGTTTTAAAAAGTGATGCATGGTAAGGGTTAAAATATGTAAAATATAAATATGCTAAATATGTAAATGAGATTTCCCAGCGATGAGTTGCGGCAGGGAAGGGCATCCGCTGCGTAAAACATATGCCAGAGAGTTGGCGGTTCATTCCGCTGTGGCGACCCCGAAAGGGAATAAAGCCGACATGAAGATGAATGAATGAATGAATGTAAATGAGAAAAAAAATTGCTATATACACAAAATGTCAATGTACACATTTTTAAAAATCATTTTATTTAATATAAAACCTTTTTAGTCAATAGCAAAATACATTTGTGAGATTCAAATCCTTCAGTTTGTCAGTCAGCATTCGTTCTATCACCCAGTAACTGCTTTCTCTGTCAATGTTTCTTTGATCAGGATCAATTCAATCATTCAGTATTTCTTAATTCAGTCAATAATAATTCCATTAGTCAATAATAGTTTAGTCAGTCAGCCAGTGTTTATTCAGTCAGTCAGTGAGTCCGTGTTTATTCAGTCAGTCAGTGTTTATTCAGTGAGTCAGTCAGTGTTTATTTAGTCAGTCAGTCAGTCCGTGTTTATTCAGGCAGTGTTTATTTAGCCAGTGTTTATTCAGTCATTGTTTATTCAGTCAGTCAATGTTTATTTAGTCAGTCTGTCTGTCAGTCAGTCAGTCAGTGTTTATATAGTCCATCAGTGTTTATTCAGTCAGTCAGTCAGTGTTTATTCAATCAATCAGTCAGTCAGTCCGTGTTTATTCAGTCAGTGTTTATTCAGTCAGTCAATGTTTATTTAGTCAGTCTGTCTGTCAGTCAGTCAGTCAGTGTTTATATAGTCCATCAGTGTTTATTCAGTCAGTCAGTCAGTGTTTATTCAGTGAGTCAGTCAGTGTTTATTTAGTCAGTCAGTCAGTCCGTGTTTATTCAGGCAGTGTTTATTTAGCCAGTGTTTATTCAGCCATTGTTTATTCAGTCAGTCAATGTTTATTTAGTCAGTCTGTCTGTCAGTCAGTCAGTCAGTGTTTATATAGTCCATCAGTGTTTATTCAGTCAGTCAGTCAGTGTTTATTCAATCAATCAGTCAGTCAGTCCGTGTTTATTCAGTCAGTGTTTATTCAGTCAGTCAATGTTTATTTAGTCAGTCTGTCTGTCAGTCAGTCAGTCAGTGTTTATATAGTCCATCAGTGTTTATTCAGTCAGTCAGTCAGTGTTTATTCAGTGAGTCAGTCAGTGTTTATTTAGTCAGTCAGTCAGTCCGTGTTTATTCAGGCAGTGTTTATTTAGCCAGTGTTTATTCAGCCATTGTTTATTCAGTCAGTCAATGTTTATTTAGTCAGCCTGTCTGTCAGTCAGTCAGTCAGTGTTTATATAGTCCATCAGTGTTTATTCAGTCAGTCAGTCAGTGTTTATTCAATCAATCAGTCAGTCAGTCAATGTTTATTCAGTCAGTCCGTGTTTATTCAGTCAGTGTTTATTCAGTCAGTCAATGTTTATTTAGTCAGTCTGTCTGTCAGTCAGTCAGTCAGTGTTTATATAGTCCATCAGTGTTTATTCAGTCAGTCAGTCAGTCATTGTTTATTCAATCAATCAGTCAGTCAGTCAGTGTTTATTCAGTCAGTCAGTCATTGAGTCAGTCAGCCAGTTTTATTCAGTCAGTCAGTCAGTCATTGTTTATTCAATCAATCAGTCAGTCAGTGTTTATTTAGTCAATCAGTTAGTCAGTGTTTATTTAGTCAGTCAGTCAGTGTTTATATAGTCCATCTGTGTTTATTCAGTCAGTCAGTCAGTGTTTATTCAGTCAGTCAGTGTTTATTCAGTCAGTCAGTGTTTATTCAGTCAGTCAGTGTTTATTCAGTCAGTCAGTGTTTATTCAGTCAGTCAGTCAGTGTTTATTCAGCCAGTGTTTATTCATTCAGTCAATGTTTATTCAGTCAGTCAGCCAGTCAGTGTTTATATAGTCCAGTCAGTGTTTATTCAGTCAGCCAGTCAGTGTTTATTCAGTCAGTCAGTCAGTCAGTCAGTCATTGTTTATTCAATCAATCAGTCAGTCAGTCAGTGTTTATTCAGTCAGTTAGTCAATGTTTATTCAGTCAGTCAGTTAGTCAGTGTTTATTCAGCCAGTGTTTATTCAGTCAGTCAGTGTTTATTCAGTCAGTCAGTGTTTAATCAGTCAGTCAATGTTTATTTAGTCCATCAGTGTTTATTCAGTCAGTCAGTCAGTCATTGTTTATTCAATCATTCAGTCAGTCAGTGTTTATTCAATCAATCAGTCAGTTAGTCAGTGTTTATTCAGTCAGTCAGTGTTTATTCGGCCAATCAGTCAGTGTGTATTCAGTCCGTCAGTGTTTTTTCAGTCAGTCAGTGTTTATTCAGTCAGTCAGTCAGTGTTTATTCATTCAGTCAGTCAGTGTTTGTTCATTCAGTCAGTCAGTGTTTGTTCAGCCAGTGTTTATTCAGTCAGTCAGTCAGTGTTTATTCAGCCAGTGTTTATTCAGTCAGTCAGTCAGTGTTTATTCAGCCAGTGTTTATTCAGTCAGTCAGTCAGTGTTTATTCAGCCAGGGTTTATTCAGTCAGTCAGTCAGTGTTTATTCAGCCAGGGTTTATTCAGTCAGTCAGTCAGTGTTTATTCAGCCAGTGTTTATTCAGTCAGTCAGTCAGTGTTTATTCAGCCAGGGTTTATTCAGTCAGTCAGTCAGTGTTTATTCAGCCAGGGTTTATTCAGTCAGTCAGTCAGTGTTTATTCAGCCAGTGTTTATTCAGTCAGTCAGTCAGTGTTTATTCAGTCAGTGTTTATTCAGTCAGTCAGTCAGTCAGTGTTTATTCATTCAGTCAGTCAGTGTTTGTTCAGTCAGTCAGCCAATTATTCAGTCAGTCAGTGTTTATTCAGTCAGTCAGGGTTTATTCGGTCAATCTGTCAGTGTGTATTCAGTCTGTTAATTATCAGTCAGTCAGTCATTGTTATTCGGTCAGTCAATTGACAGTCCGTCAGTCAGTCAATCAATCTGTAATCATTAATTCAGTCAGTGAATAAGTCAGTATTTGTTCAGTCAGTCAAACAGTTGGTATGTGTTCAGTTTGTCGATGTTCAGTCAATTGGTCAGTGCTTATTTAATCAGTGTTCAATTGCTCAGTCAGCTTGTGAGTTCATGTTCAGTCAGTGATTCCTATGTCAATTAGTATTCATTCAGTGTTCAAACAAATAGTCAGTCATTGTACAGTCATCAGTCAATCAGTGAGTATTCATTCAATTGGTCTGTCTGCTTTGGTCATTGAGTCTTTTAGTCATTTGGCAAGTGTTGATAGTTGCAAGCCAGTGTTCGTTCAGCTTGCCAATGCTCTATCTTTTTGTTATTTACACATGTCTGACTAGTGTATTTTAGTTAAAATAAAGTCACTCATTGATGACCTTATCAATCTGCAATATGCATTAATTTAAAGTAAGATATTATATTCATAAACTGTCAAAAACATCAGTACACCAAAAACGTTTTATCAATCAAGTACTTGTGTAGCTTGAATCCACATATCTTTAGATTTCTCTATCCATTATCATTTATCAACCTAAAGATGGATATTTCCCTTTGGCGATGGACTAGCCCCATCTCACGAAGACTATTGACTCTGATGGCTCCTGCAGAGATTGAACAATAGGGGCTGCTTTCCCACCCTTCCCTGACCTTCATCCAATTTATATCCCTTTCTGTCGTTCTCTCAGCAAACGCCTGATCAAATGTGTTGTGGGCCTCATCAAGCATGGAAGAATGAATTTTCTCCTGAGTTCAGCAGGGCACACTGTGTGTCATGTGCCATGGCTGGATTTACAGATACCGTGGTTTCTTTAAAAGAGCAGAGTGTATCTCTAACTTTAGCTTTCCCTAAACCCAAGGGAGAGCAAACTCACAATTGCCTTCAACTTTGGCTTCTAAAAAGACTATCTGACCATATCTATAACAGCTGAGCGTAGAAAAGCTGCCTGCGGCTTATAAGGTGAGGAAATTAATTCAATAGATTTTGGATTTTCTGAAGCAGGGTCTGCCTTGTGCTTGTTATAATTTATTCCCTGTGCACAGTGTGGTGAGATCTGTAAATTCACATGGTCACCTGGTCACAGAGATTGTGGGTTGACTGTGTGGTTTAAAGCTTGTAATCTTTAATTGCTTTCTTTTGAAGGATCTACTCAAATCTAATGTAAGGTATGTTTTCTATAAACGGATTATGTTTCTTGTGATGTTAAAGTAGCTATAGCTCAACTTAGAGGAACTTAAAGTTATTTATGGTACCTTCCACATTTAGTTTAGCTTAAAAAAAAGTAAAAAAAAAGTAACATTTGCTAGAGTATAATTTAGTTTATAATATAGTATAATATATGACAAAGATGGCGCCGCGAATGGCAGCCTCGTTACACAGCTATGCAGTGTTTTTGTTTGTTTTGCTAGTTTGTACTGCTATTTGTTTTGCTAACATTATACGTTACCCCCGAGAGGAACTGCTCATCTTTGAGAAGCACTCCGAGAACATTTTTCCACCGGGTTTTGAATTTTCAGGCGTTTTATTGAGCGGCTACCGGACACCGCTCTCAACCTGCCCAGATTCACGCTGTTCAGAGCGGGCCGCGACGCGAGGAGCGAAAAACTCGTGGCGGAGGCACAAGCTTCTAGATCAATGTCAGATGGTGTACAGATAATGGTGTAACAGTAATGAAGAAGATCTGCTGTCCTGATCTGGAAGCGCTATTTATTATCTGCAAGCCCTTCTATTCACCGCGTATATTCTTGTCAGTGTTTACTTGTCAGTAGATCACTAATGTGGAGCAGCGTTTTCCGGATTCTGTCTGTGATATTCTTGGAGACTTCAACAAATCCAATTTGAGTAAAGAACTGCTTTACTCCCTCCCCCCCGCGCAGCTTTAGGACTCTCAGACCACTGCCTGGTCCACCTTATTCCAGCATATAAGCAACAGCTAAACCTGCAGTGAGAACTGTTAAAAGATGGACCACTGAAGCAGAGCAGAACTTACAAGCCTGCTTCGACTGCATGGACTGGAGTGTTTTTGAAACTGCTGCTTCAAACCTGGACGAGCTCACTGAATCTGTAACATCCTACATCAGTTTCTGTGAAGAGATGTGCATCCCCACCCGGACTTATTTGACATATAACAATGACAAACCATGGTTCTCTGGAAAACTCAAACAGCTTTTCTTCAAGCCAAGGGTGCTGCCTACAAGAATGGAGACCGCGCTTTGTACAAACAGGCCAGAAATACATTGAATAAGAAGATCAGAGCTGCCAAAAGAACGTACTCTGAAAAGCTGCAAAAACAGTTCGCAACTAACGACCCTGCTTCAGTGTGGTCAGGCCTAAAGACCATCACAAACTACAAAGCTCCAGCATCTTCATCAATGGGCAATCGAAAATTAGTTAATGATCTGAATGAGTTTTACTCCAGATTCAAGACAACCTCCGGTTGTCTCTTTGAACAGCCATTAACACCTCCAGCACACACCCTCACAAACACCTTCAGCATAGACCATCCTCCCACTCCTCCTCTACAGATTAGCGAGGGTGAAGTTTGTCAGCTCTTCAGGAAGCAGAACAGGAGGAAATCACAAGGTCCCTATGGTGTCTCTCCAACCTGCTTCAGAACCTGTGCTGACCAACTGGCTCCCATCTTCTCTCTGATATTCAACAGATCACTGGAGCTGTGTGAAGTTCCTGCATGCTTCAAACGCTCTACCATCATCCCCTTCCCCAAGAAGCCTAAAATCTCAGGTCTCAATGACTACAGACCAGTGGCCCTGACATCTGTGATAATGAAGTCCTTTGAAAGACTGGTGCTGGGCCATCTGAAGAACATCACTGGACACCTACTGGACCCACTGCAGTTTGCCTACCGATCTTACAGGTCTGTGGAGGATGCAGGTAACATGGGGTTGCACTACATCCTGCAACATCTGGATAAGCCAGGGATCTATGTGAGGATCCTGTTTGTGGACTTCAGCTCAGCATTTAATACCATCATCCCCTCACTGCTTCGCAACAAGGGGTGTGTTCTCTCTCCACTTCTCTTCTCTCTCTACACCAACGACTGCACCTCGCACAACTCCTCTGTAAAGCTCCTCAAGTTTGCAGACGACACCACCATCATTGGTCTCAACCAGGATGGCGAGGAGTCTGCGTATAGACAGGAAGAGGAGCAGCTGGCTCTCTGGTGGAGTCTAAACAACCTTGAGCTCAACACCCTCAAAACAGTGGAGATGGTAGTGGACTTCAGAAGAAGCCCCCCCATGCACACCCTCCCCTTACCATCATGAACAGCACTGTCCCTCTGGCCGCTGTTTCAGAGTCACCAACACCAGGACTGTACGGCACAAACAGAGCTTCTTTCCCCAAGCTATCCGTCTGCTGAACTCTTAGCTCTTATCTCCCCGTCATCTGTTACCTGCTCCTGGACTCTCGCACATCTCGTCTCCTTGCAGTTTGTACTTAAGCACACCACACTTTATAGACTTTGTTCAACTGTTTACATTTCATCAATCCTTAATTCTACCTCTTAACATTCTGTTAATTGATTGTTGTGTTGCACTTTATTGTAATTATGTGGTTTGTATTGTACTTTGTTTGCACTGATGGCTCCATTGTACCAAAGGAATTCCTTGTGTGTGGCAATTTAGCTGATTCTGTTTCTGATTCAGAAAGAGATTGACTTTTTGATTAGAAGGTCGCAGGTTCAAACCCCAGATCCGAGTTGAAGGTGGTATAAGTGATGAAACTCTCTCCATCTTCAACAACCACAGCTGTAATGCTCTAGAGCAAGGCACCAGTTTGCCGACTGCTCCTGTGCACCACAGCCATGGCTGCCCACTGCGCCGGGTGTGAGTTCACGGTGTGTTTGTTCACTGCTGTGTGTGTACACTGGGAGGGGTTAAATCAATATCTGGACAACTTGTCACTTTCACTTTCAATTTAGAGGCAGCAAATGACTGCAGTGTGCATTCAGCCTTCACACCAGATGACCCCTTAATGAGGCTTGATCATCAACTGTGTATAAAATATATATTCAGTGTATATTGACATGCACGTTTTTAAGAAACGTATCAAAGCTGAAGACAGGTCTTAGTTTGGGCAGCATGGTCTGAAGCTCATATTTCTGAGTGTCAACATAACAAACCCTGACACAGACCAACGTCCCATGTTGAGTGATTAAAGAAGCACAGAAATATAGCCATCCGAATAGTTTTTCTAAGTTAATAAGCTCCAACTTCAATACAACCCACTCAGTTTCAGTTACTATCATTCTATTACAGAGTCAAAGCAGAGTGCAAACAGTGAAAAAAAATGTACTCCAAACAATAAAAACAAAACTAGCGACTGAACACAGCCAGGTATAAAGTTCCGTGTCTAGTATAAATGCTTTTGATGACTTCAGGCTACATATGAAGTTTCTCATGAAGGGATATGCTCACTTTCCTGTCACATGATACAAAAAAAAAGAGAACAACAAGATGAATCTCCAAATCAAAATGTGTTTTTCTCAGCAACTGCCTGAATTCGGAGAAAAACAGAGCACTTCTGAGGTTTATTCTCACAGAATAATTCACTTTTAGTCTGTTTTTATTCCGAAACAGCTTTAACGTAAATGTTCTTTATTATAGTGAATCCAGTGAAATAAGTACTTCTGTTTTTTCCTTCATCCATTTGCATTTCATGTGTAACTATATAATTGTGCAAACCCATGTACAACATTTATAAATTGTGATTAATCATGATTATTCGTGATACATTCTATTACTATTTTAAAACATTAACATGTTTTATCTACCAACAGAAAAGAGAGAAAGAGAGGGGGAGTTCTTATCTTTCTTTTCAGTTGAGCGATTCATTGCTTTCCCAAGGCTGAATCAGAGATGTGCCTTTTGAACTCTTTTTCTCACACACACAGTCTTCCAATTGTGGCTCTATGTGTTGTCATAGTGATAGACACTGGAATGAGTCGATTGTAAGAGTCACAATCTCTCACTTTTATGCATTCATAAGTTACAAGTTTGAAATTCTCCAAGTAGCAAGTGTCACTGTGCAGTAATTGATGGACATGGAGAGACATAAAATGTGACACTATTGTTGAAAAGATCAGTCTACAATTAAAATTGTCACGAGATTAAAAGGTATATGTTTTAATTAGTGTCTAGAAATCCCACATTAATGTGAATCAATTTAGTGGTAATACAGGTTTTGTTTGGGCTCTGGTAGTTTGAATGGATCAGCAAATAGTCCAAAGCTGATAAATTAATAAGCATTATGAAATTCCACCTGTGTAATAAATCTTGATTTTTTAAGACTAATAACTCTACAACATGCATGATTAATCAGTATAACTGCTTTTTATAAACTATTATCATGCCACAAGAAGTGTGTTTTACAATTAAAAGGTAAAATGGGTTTCAGTTACTGTATTAATCTTTAAGTATATTACAATACTGATTATATACCAACCAAACTTGTTGCCTTTTGGGCATTATTTTGCTTGACTATTACTGTACTTGCTTTTGAGAAATGTGTGTTGTAAATTAACTGGCCTACTGTCTTCTTGTACTATTTCATCTCTTGTCTTTATTAGCAGTGGCTGTAGCTGAGCCTTAGAAACCTTTAATCTGATAATTTCAAAGAGGAGTCCAGCGTTGAGATTAATTAAAAGCTCATTAATGAAACACTATCCAGTCTTAGAAGCTGCTGTGACTAATTTTGCTCATTATCATGCATAGTTTGTGTTGTTTTTTGGCTGTCAGAAGCACTTGAGAAGTGAGTTATTACAGCTGAATTATTGGCAGCTCAAGATTTAGCCACACTCTGGAACTAATACTCTCAGGAGGAGATTTATGAATGCCCTCAATACCTGTTGGGATTCTTGCTCATTAATTTTCAGGAGCTTGATCAATGATTGGAGCATGTCAAGAGCCCTAAACCAATCGCTGGCTCTCTTCTCTGCATTGATCCAGAAATGCTATCCGCGTGCTGAGAATGCCCCTGTAAATCATTCACTTGAACCACAACTCTGCTAGACTTGAACAGAGTATTAACGACAATGAGATATATTCCTTTGAAAAATGTGCTATTCTCTCCTTATTTCCATTATTGGACACAGACACTAAGTAATTATTTGTTTATTTCCAGGATTGGAGTCATGTTTGAGAAATTAATCAAAAGAACTTGTAAAAAAGTCATTTTGGAAAAAAAATGCTGTTTCATTACGTCCATTTGGCGTCCCATAGAATTCTTACATTTCAGAAAATGCGCTTATCTCTTCTCCAGGATCTTAGTTGGTTTGCTCAAAAGTGTCACTTTATGAAGTGCTTTAGACAGTTTCTTGTTATGCCAAATTTGATAGTCAGCACTCTTTTGTCTCCAACCTGGGTTCGAATAGAAACCTCCTGCTATCTACCGGCTGTGGGGTTAACACTATTTACCTGTATTGTACTTACCTGGATCGTTATCTGGCTGGTTGTGGTTCCGCTCGATCATTAACTCCCCTGCCTTTAATCTGACTTGTTTGTGCTCGTGTGGAGTATTCACTCACCTGGGCTGTCATCTGGTTAATTCTTGCTCAACTCTAGTAGTCCCTCACCTGTGTCATCATCTGGCTAGTTCTTGGGCAGTTTACTCGCCTGAGCTGAAATTTGGCGAATAAAACAAATAAACAAACAAACAACATATGACCAAATTTGGGATCTGTCTGGCATATGTGGTATTCCAATGACACTGACATAGACTGGGTCAAACTTGATGAAATGTGTTTAACAACTGTTAACTAAATTTAAGGTTAATTTGGCTGAAGCTTGTGCCAGTCATGGGCCAAGTGTGGCACATCTCTGTCCCTTGCCTGGGATCAGAACTTGGTCTAATCATGCAGCATTATACATTGTGGTATTTGGGACGAGTACAACCAGCCAGAGCTGGGGCAAGTATTAATTGATATGTAGCTGGCTTTGGCTTGTCTTAAAGTGTTCCCCAACTGGGTTGTCTTCTGTATGTGTACAGATCATTACTGGTTGAGACTTGATCTGGATATTAAAGAATGGTTCTCTACGTAGCAAATACCTATCGGGTTCCATTTCTCTGGCATTATATTTTCTAATTAAACTTGGACTGTGAAAGTTGATCTGCTTTACAGTTAAGGGTTGGTATATTTTAGAATAAATTGTATTTTCTGTCATTACCAGCATGATTTTTTCTTTGATGTCACTATCTTCCACAGACTAGAGACATGGCTGATTGCTGCTTATATATTTTTGTTGTTAAATTTCTGTACTAATTAGAATATTTTTAGAATAAGCACCCCACCTTTTTGTTCACCTCATCCAAAAGTTAATTTCATACTATTTTTATGACTCCACAAAAAGAACATTTTGAATGGGAAATATGGCAAATAAATAGGACTGTTAGAAAAACTTCTTTTTTGCCACTGTTTCTTCCTGCCAGAATTGAAGTATCGTATCTGACAATCTAATAAGATACCTGATGGAATATCACTCTCATGTTCTGTTCGAAATCGTAGACAACAGATGTTATAACAAAAACAACAATAACAGAAACAACAACATTATCAACAAGAACAACAAAAAAAAAAAACAGGGGAGTGTGTTGAACAAAAATGTTAAATGTTTCATTCATCTAATAAAAAGTTACAAATTCAATTACCGTTAGATTTTGTACAATGAATTCAACAATAATGAAATAATACGTTAACATAAAGTCTATTATTTTTTTAAATAATCATTTTATCCTTCTAAAGTAAATTGCACTCAAGCGGTGTTTAAGTCATGCACAACAATATAACACAACATCTCCATAGGCATCCTGTCAGCCATGTCTGTTATTCTTTAAAGTGTTAACAAATAGTCTGTAACATACACAAGTAATTTTTTTGATACAGTATCATAAAGTTGTCATAAAATCTTTGTCACCTCCTCAAAAATAATTTAGCCTAATGATGTCGATGTCATCAGCTACATCCTGAGCAGTTCCATTGTTCTTCCACTGCTTTGTCTGCACTGCTTGTCTCTACCAATGTAGGCTTGCAGACAAATGCAGACCATGTTTCTAGGTCATTTAACATTAGCAAAGCTAATCACCATAGACGACAACTCATCAGAAGCAGGTAGTGCTCAGAAGTTTCAGCCAAAAGTCATGGGTGACATTTTTGGGTCTTTTGAGGTCACAAACACTTTAAATGTGTTCTTTAAATGTGTGATGAATAGTTGTCAGATAGTGAAAACTAAGAAAATAATTTCTTTGAAAATAGGATCATTGTTGGGTTCTTTCTTACATCATAGTGAGAAAGTATGTTTCAGATTTTTTTCTCTTTTTACCCTTGGTGGTCAAATAGCTGCAATAATCTTTTTGTGGACAACAGCATATGGTTTATGACACCATGAATTCCGTTGCCTGGACAACAGCAGCAGATTTCTATAACCAGAGGCCTATAGACTCCTCAAAAAGAGCATCAAGCTTAGTGCATCTGCGTCTCTGAAACCATCCTGTTCCTCATCCACGTCTGAATTTCTGCAACCTCAGCCACAGTCTCCATCTGCTCTTTGAAGGAGACCAGAAGCCCCAAGTAATCAATTTTTAGTGAGACACTCCTGCGCCTGTGATATTTCAAGTAGCTCCTGACTTTGTGAAAAATAATCCAGCGCAGGATGACGTCTTAATGCCAAGCCGCTTCAGTGTCCTGAGAGTGACTGCATTAAAGCTTTCATTAGCTTCCATTTCATTTGATGGCAGCCCATTGATGATGGTATTAGTGGGAGCTGACTCCTTGTTGATGAAAGCCAAGGCTGTTTCTGAGTAACAGAAGCCCTTGTTCCGCTCCAGGTAGATTCACCTGCTCCATCTCAGGGGACACAATTATTCTTCTTGTGGCTGCATGAAGGCACACGCACCCCTCCATAGCTGCGCTGGCAAACCTTTGCTAATTGGTGATGTCAGCAATTCACTCTCATCCTTGTATTCTTTCCTTCCTCTCTCATTCTCTTTTTGGCATCTGCGTTGGTTTGTTGTTGCTTGTGTGTGCTCAATATTTTGTACTGCATATGCATATACCGATAAATGTTTTATTCATGAAAACTGCTTGAGTTCCCCCTATTCCTACCCTGTCAACTAAGGGCGCAGGAGGTTCCATTTTTTTCTGATTTTACCATTTTGACTTTTGGAGGTGTGTACATAAAATTAATAGATGTTACTTTACAGAATTATTTGTAACATGTTCATAGTTAGTCCAAATATGTAGGTGTAGACTTTTCATTATTTGATAAAACAATAAATTGTAGTAATGTAAAAAATCTAAATATTCTGGAAAAAATGGAGAAAGTACTTGCAGAAAATTCACTGGTTGTTGTTGTTTTTTTGCAACTTTAAAATTGGTATCTTTGATACAATAAATGTTTTATATTTCACCAGATTAATGTAATTTTCAAGGTTGTGTGTGAAACGTCAAAAATGAATTGTAACAGTGTTGCGTTGAATTATATTTGCACAAAAAAATTCAATTTGAACCATGTTGAACTTCTGACACAACTTACAATCAAATCAATACATCTGTTACACTGTCTTTACTAATGGAGCCTTGTACCTTTAACTATATAGGTTACATGTCAGACCTTAGTGTAAGACTCTGGTGGCATTTTAGCTAAAATTCTAGACTATTTAAATTGGGTGGCCATGGGGTGGCAAAGTCAATTCTTGTGGTGGCCAATATAATCAATCAATCAATCAATCAGTTTTTATATAGCACTTCTTTAGCAATTGCTTTCAAAGCAGCTTCACAAAGTCTTCGTGAGGATCAGGTGGAGTAAACAGGAGTTCCTCTGTGAGGGGACTCTCGCTGACTGAGGCAGGCGCTAATCACCTCCCCAGCATAAACAATATACAAACTTAATATCCATCGACGAACGGTTTGCCGGACAGCACCTGAAAAAAACAAAAACAAAAAACAAAGACAAAACAGGAACTAACAAATGGAGAAACGACGGTTAGAAAACTGTAACATAGACAACAAACAAGTGATCAGCATCAGCTGCAGGATGAGAGATAAATGATGAGGATAGTTTAGAGAGGAACATTGAATCACATTGTTTTTTCAAACAGTTTGTTTGTATATAGTGCTACAACAAATAAAAAGTGCTATAACAAAAAGGCATTCATTAATACATGCAAATTATTATCATTAGTAGTTACTTTGGACATTTTAAAATACAGTGATTATAGCTCCAGATATAGATTATAGATTGAAATACCGCAGACTCATAAAAACAAATTAATTCTGTCTCACTAAAGTATAAAAACGCTTGATATAACTGCTTAAATCAAACAATAATTGTACAGACGTATTTAAAAAAATAAGGTTAAATCAAGTAGAGACAATGCAACAATAACTTGATGCTCTAAAGTATTGAGTTCAATCAACTCTGTACATGAGTTTAATAATTTATTGAGCACGTTCAGAGCAAATAATTGCTGGTGTGGAAAATCTAAAACAATATTCATTCATTCATTTAATAGATAATACTTGTCATTAGTGATAGAAATAATAAACAATTATCAATGCAAAACAGGAGTTAACAACGTATTTGTAAATGTCTAAAAGACCTTAGAATGTAAGGTCACATCATGTGAATCACGTTATTTTTTGTCAATAATGAACTCGCGCTGTCAGCAAGACAACTGTTTAAGAACATTTAAAAACACTTTGTTGCAAAAACAGCTTGTTGTAACGCTACTCCTCACCTATTGTAGGTGATTCGTGATGATGTCATTTCTCTACATTTAGTGTATGATCACAACCGTCGCATCTATCTCTCTTTCCTTCCCCGTATCTCGCCTGCTGGCTCCCTCTGTCTAAACGAGGAACTATGGATCTGATCAGCTGGTTTATGAATGTAATCTCCTCATGAGAAGCTTGGGTTCGGGGGAAGCCACCTGCCCTGCTAGAACGTTTTCAGCTAGCTAAATGATGGATGGATAGGAGAGGTGGTGCCTCATGTGCCTCGCTGCTCTTTCCATGGAGGACATTGAGGATATCTACTTATTTGGAACTCTGATGACAGGGTTTCTGCTGATGGGATTTTGTGGAGCCCTGAGGTATCAAGCGGTCAGTGTAGCTCCACACCCCACAAAGCCGACAGGCTAGATTGAAAAGGCAGTAAGCAGAGCCATCAGTAATCAGACAGTTGGTATAAACCACTAGTTGGACGAGAACCGAATGAAGCTGATGGCCGTGCAGCAGACTTTAACCAACATTAATGGATGTTAGAGGTCTGTGAAATTGACAGATCTCATCCCAAATTCAATCAAAAATGTATTCATTCGACTCCTTCTCACATCTTCAGGATGGCCTTGGCCAAGGCTGTTGCTGGAACCAAAACAACTTCTCCTGGAGGACAAGATAATGAGAAGCTCTGAACTTTTGTTCAAGGACACTACCGCCTTCTGTGCTTTTACCCCCAGTCTGAGAGGGCGGGATTCGTCGATTGCGCTTTCTTCAGCTGCAGATCCGTATGTCTGCTTCCTTGTGTCTGGATCTATCTCCACATCCTCTGTTCCCATCCTGAAGCCATGTTAAATCTTTGTAAATGTGATGAGTGGCTTTTCCCTCCTGATCTCACACTGCTCTAACTGAAGTACAGTTTGACAGGGGCATTTTTTTCAGTCACCATGTTGTATATTTCCTTATTTCGTTTGCTACCTCTGGACGACTTGTCTGTTCCCCTGTAATGTGATGTTTATATCTTGGTCAAAGGGGTATTAATTTTGGCAAAACATGAGAAATGTCACCACAACACCGCATGAAATGCCATCACATGTGAATCAAATTATTAAAATTCTCTTAAATCCGTGTTCATTGGGAACCAATAGTGGGATTGAACGAGATGGAGTGAAATTGTTCGCTAGGAGTAGCAGTTCCTCATGACTCACTATAAAGATTGGTTCTTTTTGGACGAATCGTTCACAAACGACACATCAATTGGGAAGAGTTGACGATAATGGTCCTGCGAGAAAAGGTGTCATTCACTTGTATGCAATTTCAGTTTTGCTGACTCCTTGATTGTGGACGTGCTATTCATTTTTATTCAGGGGTAATATTTGGCGCGGTCAATAAAATTAAACTACACCGTCCACCCCTTTGGATACGCCACTGTTTCAGGGTATAAGCTAAGCAGCTTTCTTTCAGAAAAAAGGTTTTAGTCACTTGCTTATGCCGATATTAGTTTGAATCGTTAATCTTTTTTTTTTTAAAAGAGGTGATGTTTTTGACATCGATCTCACAGGAAATAATGTCTAGCTGTTTTCCTTTTTTGATATTTGGAAATGACTATTACTAAGACTTATGTGATTATAAGAAAACAACAGTAATATGAGATCCTACTGGTTTTGTCTAATTGGGATTGAATGCTTTTTTTCTGTTGTCCTAAAACCTGTATTTAACCCCATTGATATGTTGAGTTGTCTGTGTTCCTTAGATTTGTCTTCTATCAAGACTTTCTTCCCCCAAACATTTCATTTCATAACTTGTCAAATCCTACCTCATTAGCAGTTTTTTTAAGATATTAAGAGATTTGTTTTTGCAAATGTTTACATTGCTTTTTTTTTAGGTTTTGATTCTAATCAAACGTGTACTGTGCACTCACATATGAATCTTTTGTCACTTTTCCTCTTTACAGATTGTTTAGAAAGACCTGTAGTCGAGATGGACGGGGTTTGGATTTTTTTATTTAATACTTTCATAATACTGAGATTAAAGTTAAAAGATAATGAAACCAAAACATTATCAATCAATCATGGCTCAAAAATAAAGTCCTGCATAGTAGACAGATTTCAGACCTGCAAATCTACATCATAATTTGTGATTAAGATTACAAAGGTTTAGACACCATTATACGCACATACAAATGATGATAAAAAGAGATTTGGAATGCATAGAGGCCCAAGTTCACTGAGTGCTTTGAAAGTGATGAGAACAACATGAAGATTTGAAAAGAAGGCAAACACAAATGTTTTTGTTCAACTATGCTCTGTTCGATAAAGTTGAGGGTACTTTTAAGAAAACCCTGTGATTTAATGAGTCACTTGATCCCTGTCGTGTTTCATTTGTCTTTCTTGACACCGCAGGGATCTTATAATGAGTGCTTGTCATTAATTGACTGACTGAGAAGTGAGGTTGATCACAGAACATGCTGTTTGAGGAGCAGGAGGTGCAATCTTGCAGTTTTTAACCAACTCTTTCTCCCAAAGGTTTCAAACACCTGCTCTCTAATAATTGTGCTGTTGCTGGAATTTTATTTGACTTTAAAGCTCAAACTTTTAATTTAAAACCTTAGCCTCCTTCTTGACTCATTCTTGTGATAACCATCAGGAAGTTTGTAACCATATTAGTCTTTGAGTTGTTATTATTTCTGCAAGTTGTTATGGAGTCTGACATGATGCAAGACTTGTGAAACATGTCTCATGGCTTGTGTCATACTGTATGTCCTCTGGATATATTCCATTTGTGTTTGTATAGGTGCTTGGTCCTTCTGCATCTTTAGTATCATATGATGATACAATGCACTTGTGTCAAACACCCTGGTTATTTTTAGACTAGCATTGTGCATAGAGAGCCTGAGCAGATCACATCGGACAAAACTAAAATGTTAATATTGGTCGAAAATCTTGTTCAAAGATTTGTATATATATATATATATATATATATATATATATATTGTACGAGTGCTCAGTTGAACTCGTGCTAACCTTCCTGCAAGAGGGTCTGGATCGAGGACTGTCTTCGTATTGTACGAGTGCTCAGTTGAACTCGTGCTAACCTTCCTGCAAGAGGGTCTGGATCGAGGACTGTCTTCGTCCACCCTGAAGGATTACATTGCTGCGATTTCTGCCTGTCACTTTCCGGTTGAAGGCAACACGTTGGGACGACACGATGTTAACGGTTAGATTCCTCAGAGGGGCCAGAAGGGTTAGACCATCTAGGCTGTCCTTAGTTCTCTCCTGGGACCTTTCCATTGTCCTTAGAGGACTTCAAGGTCCTCCATTTGAGCCGCTTGAATCAGTAGAGCTTAAATTTCTTTCAATTAAGACATCGCTCCTGGTTGCGTTAGCCTCGATCAAGAGGGTCTCTGCAGGCACGAGGGGATCTGCAGGCACTCTCTGTTGATGAGACCTGCTTAAAGTTCGGACCTGTTGATACTCATGTTATTCTGAAGCCCAGGCCTGGATATGTGCCCAAGGTTCCTACCATCCCCTTTAAAACTCAGGTAGTGAACCTCCAAGCTCTGCCCAGAGAGGAGGCAGCATCAGCCCCTGGTCCCAATTGCCCAGTTCAAGCACTGAAGAGCTATGTAGAAAGGAATCTTAGAAGTTCTGATCAGCTCTTTGTATGCTTTGGAGGACAGCAGATGATAAGGAAGGGTGTCTCCAAACAGAGGTTGGGCCACTGGCAAGTGGAGGCCATCTCTACCGCATACACAGCGTCCGATGTCCCTTGCGAGCCCACTCTAGCAGGGATGTCGTGGCTAAGTAGTGGTAGCATTATCTGAGATGTACGAAGGTGTGTCCAGCTTGGTTTGTGCCATTCTTAGTGGTACGTGTGCTATTTTTGCCTCTGGAGATAACCTCCAGCTTTTTGGGTCCTCTCGCCCCAACAGACGTAGTAGAGTAAGCAGAGTATTCCTACATTCTGTCCATGTGTGTGCCCTCTATGGGGGACTACCGGCTGAATCTTTTAAGACCCCGGGCACGGGAGACCCGAACAGTTCCCCAAAAGGCTAACTCTCGAAAACTATTGCTCTAGCTAGTTACATCTATGCTATCTTCCCTCTGAAAGACCTTTCCCCAGTGGTTAAAGGCGTATTCCGTAGGTCCCTCAATGAAACCTTGCATGTATTAAACTGCTGGAAGTTCTAAGTCCAGTTTCCGAGGTGGTGAGTACAGCCTCCGCACGTCTCCCTTCAGCTCTCGGATCAATGCTCCTTCCTTTGCTATGAGTCGGTATGAGGGAGAATTGCAGATTGTCCATAAAAAATTAAGTCCAGGGCGGAGGAGGGCCCGTTCGTTACCGGACTACTGATGTGCCCAGCTTGCCTGGCCATCGGCCGATGCGGAAGGACCTAGGTAGTGGCGTTTTGCAGGGTGTTCCCATAGTCGTCACCGACATAAGTTGTAGTGGCTGACCGAAGGGGAACATAATGGTGACTTTCGTAACGCCCGTTCCCGAATAGGGAACGGAGACTTATGTCCCCCAGCCACAACCGTAAGGTCGTGAGTAAGTTTGATTGCCTAAGGGGTGAGTACGGCTCCAGTGTCACAACAGGAAGAGTGACACGCTCGTGTCCGGTTTATGCGGGATGGTGTGATCACGTGACCATCAGCGCGGTCGCTGATTGGCATTTTGAAACAGTGTAGAATGAGTCGTGCGCCCCCAGCGGAGCTCTCCATAGTCGTCACCGACATGTTCTTTATTTGGGGAACGGGGGTTACGAAAGTAACCATTACGTTTTTCAAGCCTCACCACTAGTTTCAAAGTGTGAGGAGGACAGAACCGAAGACCAGAGAAAGTTACGTTCTAAAAATGGAAGCATTTTTTTATTTTAAGAAAAAAAAGTTGCAGGGAAACAAATAACTAAGCTTAAACGACTTTACGAGAATCATGGTCTCTATTTTTCAAAGCACAGCATCAAGAACACCGACAAGAGTTTCAGTCAGAGCAAGTGTGTTGAAGATATGGCTAATTGTCTTTACTTTTTCCCGAATTAACATTACGGTCCAAATAAAGCACATCTAAAAAAATATAACAAAGCACAAATAGAGAGTTTCAGTCAGTGTCAGTGTGTTGAAAATACACTGGAAAAATGGTTCAATTCAGCACATAACACATTTCTGTCTAGAAACCTATTTAGCTTTTTTCTATATTTATGCATGATTTGTATAAAATCATTGTTTTATATTTTTTTTGTATATACTTTTATTAAAATGTAACTTTAAATGTGTCATAGTAAAAAATGTGTCTAAACCCTGTTCTGGTTTGTTTTAAAGATTTGTATTTATTCATCAATTTATCTGGGGACAACTATTCAAGCTGTTGTCAAGATCTCTGCTTTTCTTATTTAAATCAGCAGTCAAACTTGATTTCAGCTGGAAATTTAAATTTTTAAAACCTTCCCAATGTTGGGCAGCTTTCACAAAACAATGTGTGTGGGTGTAAAGCAGCAGTTATCGTTGGGTACACAGAAGGAACTCAGGCTCTGAAATAAGGACCTGTCATTGGCATGTCACAGGAGGAATTAGTGGAGATAGTTCAAGGCATGGTAAAGTATCTGTCTGTCTGATGGGAAGCAAAACAAGCCCAATTAAGGCAGCCAAGACCTGGAGAGAAGGCATACAGGTGCCAATAATACACACTCACACACTTGTCTTGCTCGTTTTATCCTTTGTGGTTGAACTTTTAAGCTTGTTTCGGTTGCTGTTCAACCCTGCTGAAACATATTTCATGCACACAAAAGTCTAGAGGGAAATTTCAAAAATAAGATCTTTGAACACAGTTTACTATTTACTGCCTAAGTTCACTTCAGTTCTGAAAGATATGAAAATACACTGAATATGATGTTCTCAGACATTTACACATTTTAAGATAACTTGTAACTCAAAAGCCGAGTATTACATTTTTCTTTACCGAACTGCTGACATTTTTAACCCATTATGTAGTGAACTGGCCTAAGCCCCCCGCCATTCCTTTCAATTGTAATCCGATTAAAAAAATATGCAAAGACAGAGAAATATATTTTACCTGTTGATGCATTAGTCTTTTTTTTACACTGTCAAAGTAGTTTTTTTCTACCAAAGTGATAGACTACAATGTTTGTGATATTTTAATGAGGAGTAAAAAAAAAAAGATGTTGCAGTTGCTAGGCAAATTCAATTTTGCTTGAGATTGTATACATACATACGCACACACACACACACACACACATGCACGCACTCACACACACACACACACACATACTTTAATTCTTTATGTTCATTACACTTATTATATTTAATTCACTTTACTCCTGTCTGTATAGGGATATATTGCTGTATTCATGCTGTATAATTCTGTATACTTTAAGATCACTGTGTATGTTTTTTTGTTTTGTTATTTTACCCATCAAGGTTGTAGTGTGATTATACGAATATATCCATCTCTAACAAACCGATTGATCTAAACCTTGCTATCGTCTATTTTGGGTGATTTGATTGGTTAGGTATAAATTGACTTTAGAGAATAGGTTTGTCTGCATAAAATACAATTAGGCACATTGCTTTTTTCAGTTAGTTAAAAAAGTAGGTTTAGGGGAAACAGCTTTAAATTAAACATTGTTGTAGTGTTTTTTATCACAACTCTTGTATTTTTTTCAAAACCACAAAACTCTGTGTGCATGCAATGCTGCAGTTTTGCTTTTGTTTTGAAAGACTATGAAATGTCTGAATACTAGTAGCAACTTATCAAAATATTTAATTTAAGGCTTTTTACAATGTTATAAATCACCTGGCCCTCCATTGCAGTACAGGCCTTCTGTAGAGAGGAATTGTCCAGCCCTGATATAGACATTTGGACTCAATTCATCCTTTTGTCAGTAATGTAACATCCTTCCCATCAAGAACGCTTCATCTTGGAATGCAACATTTAGAATATATGAGTGCATCTCAAATACCGCTATTGAAATACCTTCGAATATGTATGCCACCCAGATGCATTTTAGTGAAGACCAGTAAATAATTTAATTTCCAATGGACCATAGCCAAGAAGTGGTTAACTAAAACACATCAATGATTAGGAGGTAGACAGGATTCGGAGATGATGAGTGTGCTACCAATATTTAACAGTTTGTTTCAATTATCTATTTAAGGAACATTTGTCTTTATAATAACATTTTATGATGATGAAAAAATGTTCATACTGTGTGTTGTTCACAAAAACACACAAATTAATTTGAATGTGTTTAACACTTTTCATTAAAATATAATTAGCACTTCTGCAGGAGCGTTTGGTTTATTGCTTAAACCCCAGCAAACCATTGTCACCTCATGTGAGGAGCCTCAAATCACATGTGAGAGGCAGTCCCCACGCGTCTAATTGCTTGAGAGTTTCCCATTACAACAACACTGCCCTAGAGAAGGTTAAAAACAGACCACACAATGACGAGCGTGTGTACTGAAAGCCGTGTTCTATATCAATCAACGGTGATTCCATTACGGTGTTAGTTGTATTAATTGACATGTTTTGCCTGCTTGTGGTTTGACTCTACCCAATGCTTGGCTATTGCTGATCCTGCTAAGCGCCACCAGCTAATCGCTTGGCTTGCAAGCAGGTTGGGTGTCTGTAAGTGGAGCGTGCTGATCGCCCCTATATCCACCCCCCCTCCCTCTCTCTGTGTGTGTGTCTTTAGGCAACTCTCTGCAGAGCCTGGTGTTCTCCAAGCAGCCAGGCAGCATTGTGTTTCCAGTGGACTCCTTGGAGAAGAACCGAGAGGTGGTTTTTAGCTGTGAGGCACAAGGTGACCCTCCTCCATTTTACAGGTGAGCTGGCGGCCAGAAGCACTGATGTTTAGTCATCTGCATCACTGCTTTAGTAAATTGTCCCGATTCTAAAACCACACAGGGTCTGCTTGTGCCAGCGCACATTGTCATTGGGAGATTTACACAGTGTTCTAACTAGATGCAGTCTCAACATTTTTGGGAACTGGATGTTTTGTCCAAAAAGCTTTTGCAGTATTGCAATAGGAAGCTCAACTCAGTGACTAATTCCATTGGTCCAGTGATCAACCAACCCGACATTGATTGCATGAATAATTTTCTTTTTGAGCTGTCCACTGCATCGCAGATGGTTCATCACCTCAATGTTGTGCATTATAAGTGTAGAACAAACTCTTACTATTGATTATCCCTTAATTATTTGTCGATCTAAAATGAGAAAAATATTTTTGGGTCGTTCATTATAGCAAATGTTTGTAAATCCTAAGAAAGGTTTCTCCAGGTCAGAGATTTAACCATGTTAGAAAATTATGTAGTTAAATATAATGATCTTTGTTCCGTCAGTCAATAAGGGAAAGTTTATTACTGTGAAGAATTACTGGCAAGTGATCACTAATTTACTACATAACTCTACTTTATTGTGCCACATAATTAAGCTAAACTGTTTCATTTACTTATTTTGTATGATGTGAGCAAAAATTTTTGAAAATCTCAAGTAATTTAAAGTAATTACTGAAGTAATATGTGAAGATTTGCGTTCAATTTATATTTTTTCATATTTTTCGAAAGCTAAAAGATGCTTTACAATGTTTAGTGCATTATTCTTTCACTCCACATTCACACTTGGTAGTAGTCCTCAGCTGCCCTGGGGCAGTCTGACAGGACGTGGCTGCCAATCCGCCACTACGGCCTCCTGCCCTCCGCCAAACACACTCCACCAGTCACACTCATCCATTCAGGGCAATGCAGTTGAAGAGGCTTGCCAAGGCCACAACGGCAGAATAGGCCTGACAGGGATCGAACCACCAACCCTTTAGTTACAGGATGACCAACTCCACCACTGCACCACCTTTCCGCTCTGAGTAAAGAGCTAACATGTATTTTTAGCATGTGTAGATGTTTATTAAGGAACCTGTTAAAAATATGAATGACTGAATCATAATAATATTTTGCAATAATGCAAAAATAAATCCATTTAATTTTATCAATCCAATTAATTTTAAAAATTATTGAGCTAGCTTGTTAAAAAAGTTAAAGGATGTAAAAAGGCTATTTGGGTACATAGACACTTTGTTTCTCTGTACTGCTCCCTCCGTGATGTTCACAAGCTCCACCAATCACAGACGCACACACACTTGTAAACAAATGAAACAGCTCCACCTGACAATCAAAAATCTGATTCAGGCTAACCATGAGATGCTCGGTCCCTGTATGTGCACCTAGTAGTCCATTTTTGAAAGGGATTTGGACATAAATTCATGTTCATGGCATAAATCCCTCCCCAACAATGTATATATGAGTATCAAAACCTATGCAAACTATGCCCTCCCTACAAGTCCTTTTGTCAATTTACATAATGGTCACGCCTAAATAGAAGCACTCTACTAGAAAAGATCAATTTAGGAAAAGTGTCCGATTTGAACAGAGATTGTGTTTATCTGTGTTTAACTTAAGTTAAACTTACGTTACTTTACAAAACGACTGTTGTTGATAGATGAATCTTGAACAACATTTTGGGATTTTCATTACATTCAGTCATCAAGTTGAATATGGCGAGCCGAAATACTCTTTCAGGAACAATTATATATAGAGATATCTAATTCTCCTTCATACCAGTGCAGACATACCTAACTGTCTTCATGACTGGTTAAAATATAGTTATCACCTGTCAGAATACAATAATTCCTATATTCTTTTTTGTCAGCCAGTAAAACATAAAAAGGGTTTGCCATAGTTAACACTGCACCTTTCACTTTTCTTGGCTCCACCCATCTGGAACTGGAAAAGGACTTTGTTCAATCTTGCCCCCCAAAAAACGTTTTTAACAAGTATTTAAAAAAAACGTTTAAAATGTTTTATAAAATATAAATGTAAAATAAATTGTGATTGTTGATGTTATTTATCATTGCATATCGACCTGATTGTTTAGCAGTGATGCAAGATTATGAATGGATCTGCTGCTTTTTTTTCATATCTTCTGCTCAGACTGTTGATGTATACTAACGGATCCTGAAAGATGTGCTTCCTCAAAATTGATCAAGCTTAATGGAAAAGCTAATCAGCAGCTTCCTCTTTCCTCTCAGGAAGCTAGAATCATTGAATCATTTGAGGAATAGTCTCCACTCAGCAGTTTAAGCATTTGAATTCATTCAAACCATCGCATCCCTGTTTCCTTAGTTTTGTTTCTTTCAAAACATTATTTATATTTTTATTCTCATCCACAGATGCTTTTTAAAGATCGTCCTGACACTTCCCCGTAAAGTTGAAAAGGGAATCTCAAGGATGGCTCTTTTGACTGAGGGATGTTTTGAAGTCTTCTGATCTTTGTCAGTGAAATCATTTTAAAAGACTCGCTTGTGAATTGAGCTGATTATATCAGTGATTGTGGAGATTCTTCAGTTGATTGCTTAAAGGAAATTTTATTATTAATTTTGTGCAATTTAGATTTTTTTCTAAGTGATTAAAAAGCTTGATTTTTGAGGCTTGAATTAATGCAATACGGAAACTTGAAGATTTATTTTTAAGCAATAGACTGTGGAGATGGTTTTGAAGGAGATATAAAAAGGATCCTGATGGACCCTTGAAAACTTTTCCTTATTACTCACATAAAACAGCTGCGTATGCCTTTTTTTAAGGAAAAAGATCAAATGATCAAACTGCAACTTACATATATTTTTTTAACAATTTTTTTGATGCCTAGATGCTGTTGAGACAATGTGACAACTTTTAAAATATCTACTGACATAAATCCAATAAATCAAAATAAACAACAAAAGCATGCTTTACTGTGTATAAAATGTTACAATTACACCCACAAAAGTACTTTATATGATTCAATCCAGGTAAAAGCCACTTTTACTTGAAAGTGCAGTTTGACATCAAAACAATAGCCCTGAAGAATGATTACATAGGATCACAGCATCAAATGCCTCTCGGCGATGACAGCTTTAACCAGACGCTCCATTTGCTGAGCACATGCTTTAAACGTGCTCACGCTCAAACAGGCATACGTATCACTATTCAACACCATCTGCTCGAGGAAGCGGGAAGCTCTTTGACGATCTGTTGCACTCTAGAGTGAGTCTCTCAATGAAACGTTTTTGTAAAGCTTTTAGTTAAAACTATGTAAATTGTTCTTTTTTTTTTCATTTCAATTTTTACGAAGTTTTCATATAATACAAACCCCAGTCTTCACCAACAACATCAGGGGAAGCACATTTAACAACGCGGAGAAAGCAGTACTAAAATAAAGAAAGGTCATGAAATTAGAAAAGGAGAGACACCAAATGTAAAAAGGAAAACAAAAAGTAAAAAAAACAAGCTTACAAAGAAATCCAGAGCTAAAACCGTTAAAACTTGAGTAGGCCATTACATTTGTGTTGTACCCACACAGTCCATAAATGTTGTCCAATATAATCCAATCATCTTTATTTATATAGCACATGAAATTTTCAAAGTGCTGCACAAAACAGAGTTTTATAAGAAATTAAATTAAAACTCATGAGCATTAAAATGAGTAAACAGATCAAAAACAATAAACAAATAAAAAAAACTAAACTACATACATGAAGAGAACACACATATAATCACACAAACTAACTTTTTTTGTATAGTGAGGTTTCTTAGCCTCTCAAGGAAGTCCTGACCCTTTCTAAATGTAGGCAAGGCAGAGTGCTCTGTGGAGCAACACCAACCTACTCTAGGGCAACACCAAATAGTTCAGATCTACTCTTTGTTGGAGAACAGTAGAAAGAGAGTTTAAAAAGGATCAGAGCACATTGCAGTTGAGTGCAATTTTTTCCATTATGGCTTCCTGCAGATTGTCCGATATCATACTCTGAAAGTCCACTTCCCAAGCTTTCCTAACGCCATCTAAATGTGTAGAAGAATAGCTCAAAAGTAAGCCATAGTATAAATATGGGGCTCTCTGGCTAAAACACTGTCTTGGAAGGTTACAGGTAACACGGGAAATCCGGGGTGCAAGTGATCTTGTAAAGAATCTGACCTGCAGGACCCAAAAAAATCTGACTTTGCTAAGCTTAACTTGGAGATTAGTTGGTTGAAAAAGGTAAAGCCGCCATTTCTACATTTATTCCACTATGGCAAGCCATGCCTTGACAGAACTTTGTAGTGTCAAAAAAACTCATCCCTTTGTGAGTGATTTTATCTCTAGAGGTGTTTTTAACCATAGCAGTCATTTTTAAAAAGACAAGATGACAAATACATTTCAGCAGACACTTATCGGTTATTCCGATTGAGCATCTGAAGCAGCTCCTGACCAGTCCACTCTGTGGGATACTTAATATATTGTTATCAATGTTACATAACGTGTGATGGGCATACTTTTAACATGTCATGTCAAGTTAGTTAATTTAATGCCACCCATGCCCACATATGACAAATTTTCTGCACCTGTCATACTGATGTACACTGTTTGTTCACAATCCTTGTGAGACAGGAATGTTCATATTTCGTAATTAATATAAAATTAAACCATCACCTTCAGTCTAAATAGTAAATACATTTTAGGGAAAATTTTATTTTATCGTTAAATGAATCACTACTAAAACTGCATTTCATAATGACTAGTTATGGATTTGTTAAATGTTATCAAATCTTTATAAGTCGTTTATTGATTGCTGTCTTCATGTGTGACTTTTAGACACTTTGATAGATGTTATAACAATGCACACAGTTTTATGTTACGTTACCTTAAAGCACTTTTAAAGAAACTACTTATTTCCTCAGAATTATTCATTCATCTTCATGTCGGCTTTCTTCCCTTTCGGGGTCGCCACAGCGGAATGAACCGCCAACTCTCTGGCATATGTTTTACACAGCGGATGCCCTTCCAGCCGCAACCCATCGCTGGGAAACATTCACACACACTCATTCACTCTTTAACAGGGAGAACATGCAAACTCCACACAGAAATGCCAACCGACCCAGCCGAGGCTCGAACCACCAACCTTCTTGCTGTGAGATGACCGTGCTACCCACTGCGCCACCGTGACGCTCACCTCCTCAGAATTAGTCGAAGATAAATAAGTTTTTACAGAAAAGTAATGGCTTCCCATGTTCCTCCCCTTTTAATTCACTTAAGCTCCACTTAAGACATGAAGGGGACTGCTAGAAAGTATCCTTGCATCACCCCGTGGAGACGTTGAGTTGTCAATCAAAGCAGAGCCTGTAGCCATGGTTGCAGTAGCAGATGGGAAGTGACCATTTTTCACAAACTTTCTTGACATTCTGTCATATAGCAGGATTCTCACTTGTTTACTGATAATTGAGCTTTTCAAGTGATATTGTTTGTGTTTTCAGCAGAGTGTGTCGGTTTTACAGAGCCTTTGTGATGAAATGAGATTGGAACATTGGCCTAGTGTGAAAAATGCAAATGTGTCACAAAAACTCTGAGATAAAAAGAAATAACACAGGCTGTTTGTGACACGAACTGGATGTTTTGTCACCCAAGATGGGAGCTGTAGGTGGTGAAATTGCAATCTCTTCCAAGGACAGGGGGTTTGTAACAACTGATGACATCCTTTCGTATCCTTCAAAGTTGTTCTATTGTAATAATTAAACACCTTGGAAATGATTCATGGGTGCGTTCAATTTAGTGTTGGTGCTGTATTTTTCTTATTGAAAAATCCCACGTTTAATTATTTCAGACAAACAAGAAGCTCTTTTATATATATTTTGTTTGAGCCTCTTTTAAATCAAACAGTGGAGAAAGCGGTTTACACAAACAGGAAGTGAAAATCTTATTTTTGAACATATGAAAAAAACTAATTCCACTCTAAATACTGTTCAATGTCGTTCACCTGGTCCTCGAATGTGAAGTATTTATTGCTCTTTTAAAACACCAGTGTCAACAAAGGGAATATGCTGGCATCCTTGATTTAAACGAGACTCTACAGTTGAGAGCAGTGTTGTAGGGCTAAACCGATACTATTTCAGAGCTTTGCATATACGCGCTAAGAATCCAAGAATGTACAAATGACCTGCCTCTCAGGGACATTAGGGAGATTCTGTTTTTGTTTAGGAAAATGTGAAGCATCTGTATACAAATGTGGAACAGTCAAAGAAAATAAAATCTCACACGTTAAACAGACTGGTGAGAACACCACATGCTGAAGCTGGAGATTTAAAATCATGATTCAAACCTCGACAACACTCTTTGTTCATTGGAACACTGTATGTTATTATAAAGAGTTTTGCACAAAATTTAAGTTTTAAAGAGGTCAAGCGTCACGGTGGCGCAGTGGGTAGCACGGTCGTCTCACAGCAAGAAGGTCGCTGGTTCTAGGCTCGGCTGGGTCGGTTGGCATTTCTGTGTGGAGTTCTCATGTTCTCCTCGTGATCACGTGGGTTTTCTCCGGGTGCTCCGGTTTCTCCACAAGTCCAAAGACTTGCAGAATAAGTGAATTGAATAAGAACAATTGCCCATAGTGTTAAAGTGTGAATGTGTGTGTGAATGTTTTGTGTGAATGAGTTGGCGGTTCATTCCGCTGTGGCGACCCCGAAAGGGAATAAAAGCCGACATGAAGATGAATGAATATCGTGCTCATTCAGGTTGAATCAGCCCCCAACAAAAGTTTAAATCAAATTGTGCCTTGTTAGTGAAGGAATCTACAATAAACAAAAAGATTCTTGAGTATATTCACAACCTGTGCTAAGCATCTATTGAGTTTCTTCTGATAATTTTATAGAAGCAGAATACAGAGAATTTTAGGGCCCTGGCCATATCACCCTGCAACTCACAACTGATGCCTCATCGAAATGAAGCAAGTCTGTGCCTGGTTTAGTACCTGGATTGAAGACCTCAGGTTTCTGTGGGTCCTAGTGCACCAGAGCAGTGACAGGGATGCTGTACTGTAAAGTAGCCTTGTCCTTTGTATAAGACACTAAACTGATATCCTGGCTTAAATCTGTATAAAAGAGTAAAGATGTAACCGTCTCAGGTTACGTAGGTAACCAAGGTTCCCTGAGGGAACAAGACGCTGCGTTTCCGGCTCTGAACTATATGTCTAATCTCGTCCAATCGACAGGTGTGACGTCATCCGAGCGTGACGTCGCACCCGGAAGGGTGCAGTATAAACGAGGACGCGATGGAGACGACAACCAGCTTTGAAGCCAGTAAGCGCCGTCAGGACGTGGGCGGAGTGGCCTGGGGACGCAGCGTCTCGTTCCCTCAGGGAACCTTGGTTACCTACGTAACCTGAGACGTTCCCTTTCAGGAACTCGAGCTGCGTCTAACGCTATGGGGAACGAGTGTCAAAACACGCCATGCAGCCCCGGACTGATCTTATGTGACAGCCGAATGAAGGACTGCCGAAGCCGGGGAGTCATCAAGGTCCAAACTATAGGACCGGACGAAAGTCAAAGGCGTGGACCAACCCGCTGCGTTACATATCTCCAGCATCGAAATGCCGGATGAAAGGGCCTTAGAAGCCGCCATACCTCTAGTGGAATGCGCTCTGACCCCGCCGGGGCCTAGGACGGTCCAGGGGCCTCAGCCGCCTGGCACCGCGAAGAAAATGAGATATAAGGGGGGACCTGCCCAAGGGAAGCCCATCAATGGGGGCGTGGTAGGCCGAAATGGCCGATACATACACCTTAATGGTAGACGGCGAAAGCCCCTTGGCGAACAGAGCCTGTAGGAAGTCCAGTACTGACCCGACCGGGCAACGAGCTGGATCCAGGGTGTGTTGAACACACCAGGCCGAAAACCGTCGCCATCTCGCGGCGTAAGATCTCCTCGTAGAGGGAGCCCTGGAGTGGAGAATGGTCTCGATGACCTCAGCCGAAAGACCTGACTCTAGGAGCTGTGCCCCCTCAGGGGCCACAGACACAGCCTCCATAACTCCGGACGGGGATGGACCACCGTCCCCCCGTATTGAGAGAGAAGATCCCACCTGATCGGGATCTCCCATTGTACGCCATCCAGGAGGGCCAACAGGTCCGCAAACCAAGGTCTCCCTGGCCACCGAGGGGCCACAAGGAGGAGGGATAGGCCCTCTAGACGTACCCTCTCCAGGACTCCTGGAAGCAGCGCTACTGGGGGAAAAGCATACAGGGGAAGCCTCGGCCACTCCTGTGCCATGGCGTCTATCCCCAGAGGTGAGGGAGGACTGAGAGAGAACCAGAGGGGCCAGTGCGAGGTCTCCCGAGTCGCAAAAAGGTCCACCTGAGCTTTGTAATACCTCTCCCAGATCCACCGTCTCCGGGTGGAGACGCCATTCCCCAGGTGTCGGTCCCAGGCGCGACAATGCATCTGCCTCCACGTTCAACCGGCCCGGAATATAAGATGCTCGAAGGGAGCAGAGCTTGTCTTGGGCCCACAGGAGGACACGACCAGCCAATCTGCACAGCCGTTGTGATGTAGGCCACCACAGACATATTGTCTGAGCGTACCAGCACGTGGTGACCTCTGATCTCTGGCAGGAAGTGCAGAAGAGCACGAAATACGGCCAGCAACTCCAGGCAGTTGATGTGCCACGAGAGATGGGGCCGATCCCACCGACCATGGGTGGCGCGGTTCCCGAGCACCGCCCCCCAACCCGTGCGAGACGCGTCCGTGGTGATAGTCATCCGAGTCAGCCTGACTCGTGGTCCTGATACGACGGAGCGGATTGCCCCGGGGAGAGAACCCTGCACTCCTCAGCCACCACTGAAGGGGCCTCATATGGAGAAGTCCAAGCGGAAGAATCGTCGCCGCGGATGCCATGAGGCCAAGCAGTCGTTGAAACTGCCGTACCGACAGTGAATGGCCTAGCCTCGCCCTCCTGGCCGCATGTAGGATCACAGAGATCCTGGTCTGAGACAGACACGCCCGCATAGTGGTGGAGTCCCACACCACACCTAAAAAGGTGGACCTTTGGGTAGGGACCAGCACACTCTTTTGGGGGTTCAGCCGAAAACCCAGCACCTTCATGTGAGCGAGAACGACATCTCGATGCCGAACTGCCTCTGGCTCTGAGCGAGCCAACACCAACCAATCGTCGATGTAGTTGAGGATGCGGATACCTTGAAGCCTCAATGGGGCCAGGGCCGCGTCCACACACTTGGTGAAGGTCCTGGGCGAGAGCGAAAGGCCGAAAGGAAGTACTCGGAACTGATAAGCCGTGCCCCCTAAGGCGAACCGAAGAAACTTCCTGTGAGAACGACAAATGGGGACGTGAAAGAAGGCATCTTTGAGGTCGATGGAGACGAACCAATCGCCGTACTTGATCTGCGCCGTGACCTGTTTTAAGGTAAGCATCTTGAACGGCACCCTCATGATGCGACGGTTCAAGAGCCTTAGGTCAAGAATGGGGCGCAGGCCCCCGTCCTTCTTTGGAACCAGGAAGTAGCGACTGTAAAATCCGGAGTTCCGGTCGTGCAGAGGAACCATCTCGATGGCCCCTTTGCAGAGCAGTGTGGCCACTTCCTGGTCCATGACCAGAGCTTGCGAGGGATCCACCATAGTAGGCAAAATCCCGGCGAACCGGGGAGCCCTGGATCGAAATTGGATCCTGTAACCCAGTTTCACAACTCGCAAGACCCACTGGGAGATGCCTGGAAGGCTGGACCAGGCCTCCACGTAGCAGCTCAGGGGAGCCAACCTCTCGAGGCCGGCCTCTGGTAACTGGCGGGTGGTAGCTCCTGAGACGGGCACGGGGTTCCATGGAAGCCCTATAGCCCCGGCCACCGAGAGCCTGGGTGGACGCAGGGGCAAGATACACGCTCCCTGAAGCACCCAGGGTGGCAGGGAAAGCGGAGTAATAGTTGGGGGGGTCGCCGGCGGAGGATCGCCGACCATCTTGGCGTGCGTCGCTCCAAGAAACCGGGGACTCCCCCAGCCCATCAGGAACGCTTTGCCTCAGCCCGCTTACGGAAAATGACGGTCCTCAGATCCGCCACTTCCTTGGGCTGAGTCTTGTGTCGCCGCCCCTCGGGAGGGGCACGGGCAGCGACACTCTGCTTCTGGGCCCCCCTGTGCCCAGAAGCCACAGCCTTAGGGGTCTGCTCCCGCCCGGCAGAACTCCCAGGGCGACGGCGGCGGGGAAGAAACCTCTGGAAGGCCGCGGACTGGGTCCGGGCCTCCTGGAACCTGCCGACTACTGCCGAGACAGCGTCGCCAAACAGGCCAGAGGTAACCACTGGGGCGTCGAGGAGGAATGACCTGTCCTTCTCATTAAGTTCGGACAACATCAGCCATAGGTGGCGATCCACAACCACCATGGCAGCCAGTGACCTCCCCAACGCGCGAGCAGTCTCCTTCGTGGCGCAGAGGGCGAGATCTGTCGCCTTTCTCAGCTCCGCCACCACCAGGGAATCCCTCAGACCGAGGTCCCTCAGGAGCTCGGCCTGGTACGCCTGCAATACCGCCATGATGTGCAGGCAACCGCCAGCCTGCCCGGCTGTAGAATAAGCCTTCCCCACTAAGGCCGAGGTGGCTCTAAGCGGCCTGGTGGGGAGCGCCGTGCCAGGGGAGAGATAGCTCGCAAGCGTCTGCTCCACCTTCGGGATCGTTCTGTAACCTCGCTCCTGCAACCCCTGGATGTTCGCGTAATAGTGCACATCGGGGGAAAACAGGCGGGTCAAGTAGGGGCGATTCCAAGACCTGGACACCTCAGTGTGCAGGTCTGGAAAAAACGGTAGGCCCCGGCATGGAGGTTGCGACCGAGGGCGCAGATAGCGTTCGTCCAGTTTGCTCTCTGGACGAGGACCCTGTGCTTCTGGTGGCCAAGAGATATCCAATCTCTCCACCGCACGAGTCACGACCTCCAGCAGCTCCTCAAACTGGAGCGGCTGTGCCGGATCAAGCACAGCGGCTACCAGTGGAGGGATTGACTTGATATCAACCTCCTCAGAGGAAGACAGGAGTAATCCCTCGTCCATTGCGTGGGGGGAAGAAGACGCCGAAAAGCGCGCTTCCCCCGACGGCAGTAGACCAGAGCTAGCGGGTGAGGTCGGCGATAAGGCTAGGCCCGTCCCCGTACCCTCCGCTAGCTCCACTAGCGAGCCCCAGGACCGAAGCGGCTGCTCTGCCTCAGCAAAAGCATCGGCATGCGCTCACAATGCTCACAGCCGACTCCCTCGAGAGCCGACTGGGCATGATCCACTCCCAAACATAACACACAGAGCGCGTGAGAATCCTCGCCCGAAATAAACCGCGGGCAGGGAGAAAAACACGGCCTGAACGTATGTTTCGCTTTTGAGGAGCGCTTCATTCTCATTCACACACTTTAAATAGCCACCCGCGTCCTCGTTTATACTGCACCCTTCCGGGTGCGACGTCACGCTCGGATGACGTCACACCTGTCGATTGGACGAGATTAGACACATAGTTCAGAGCCGGAAACGCAGCAAGCGTTCCCCATAGCGTTAGACGCAGCTCGAGTTCCTGAAAGGGAACCTGGCATTGCTGGACAAAATTTGCCCTCTACTAATAATATCTGTGTTCTAATTGTCTAAATTCTTCTGATTTTCCGTCACGTCATCCAAGTGGATGCTGCACACTGTTGGTAGATTCAGAGACAATCAACTATATTTGTATTCACTTTAAACAAAAACAGAAAATTCTAAACAAATAAAGTCATGTACAGAAAATTTACTTTTTGTTATGTTAAATGTTTTGAGGTAACAACATCTTACTACTAGTATGAGCTATAGACCAAGTGAAAACCATAACAACGTGTCTGAAATTTGAGCTCCCATCCACAAAGAGATCCTCAGTAAGAGTCGATTTTGAGATCTCTTAAATTCTTGACTTTGTGCCATCTAGGATCTAGGAGACATTAAGCATAATGGTGCAGTCTGGAAAATGGCAAAGAAGAGTGATGCCATTAACCTGCTGTCAGCATTCAATCTTCTGATTGGCTCATCAGAATAAACCAAGTTTGAGTTTGAATTTGGAAAATCTTTACATATATATATATATATATATATATATATATATATATATATATATATATATATATATATATATCTCATAGTCAAAACAAAGAATTTTACAAACCACAGCATGTAATGGAAATAATATGTCAAAGAATATCAATATTTGAATAACAAAACTTCAATAATATTGTCATAAAGAAGCTAATCCCAAGGGGAAGATTTGATCACAAGTAAAGCAAAGATGGATCTAATAAACTCCTAATTCCCAATGAATTTAACATTGGTATCTACTTTCTAATGGTTTAAGATACATAAGAAATAATCTTCTATAATTAGAAGATTGTGTGTGTGTGTGTGTGTGCGTGCGTGCGTGTGGGTGTGTGTGTGTGTGCGTGAGTGCGTGTGTGTGTGTGTGCAGTATGTATATAATGTTCTATATTGAAATTAAATGCCAATTTAACATGCTTAATTTCACTTTTTTTTACTATAAAAGTTCTTTCTAAATAGTTGACCGACAGCTTCAATGTGCTGCCTCCTGCAGAAGTTTGTATAAAACGAATATCTCCTGGTTTGTGCCCTGCAGACAGTCTAAGACACAACCCTAAAAAGCCTCTAACCGAAAATCATTTAAGCCTGCAGGGCAGACCAACATGTCAGGCAAATGCAGGGACACTCAAGATATACCACCGAGGAGCAAATCAAAATGTCACCATGGCTGCTGGGTAAATCTGCACTTTTTATTCCCTTATCTTGTTTTAAATTATTCATCCTGCCATGTATCACAGCAGAACATTTCTGTCAGAAATTTAACATGAAATCCTACTCATCAGAGTTCAACTCCTCTGTCATTAAGAGACCACTTTCCCCGATCCAGCCAATTACCAGTGCAGGGATTCACCCAGCACTCTACATAAGTACCAGGTCTTCCTTCCAAATATAAAGTTTTTTCATATTACCGAATTAAAATTTGATTTGTAAACAGCCTGACAGGTTTTAGATACTGGTTTAAACTGCAAAGAAGCTATTTAGAGTAGCATGTGCAGAAAAGAAAACCCAAGGGAACATTTTTATTTGTGTATATGTTAATTTACAAAATGTTATTCTGCCATAGGATTCCTTAAACCATTTCACTCACTCAAAAAATATATTTAGCAGTTATTTAAGAATGTTCCCCAGTGTTGAGAATTCACTGTATAGATGTGAACTCTAGATTAAATCTGGGGGTTTACTTTGACTTGAATGTTTTACTTGAAGCTGTGTTTCACCTTCACTTTTTCTTTTTTCCCTTTTTTCAGTTATTTAATGAATTCCCGGCTGTAGCCACATATCTTGTTGTACAATGCAGAGGTTTTCACCACTGATATTCATTTTACTTGGTGCTTTGATTTGATAAAGTGCAGATTTGATGCTGTATGACTTTGTACTCAACAAGATGGATGGTCACAAACCATGCCATTCTGGAAATTAATCTCATTATGTGAAAAAGTCAGGCATCTGCATTCATCAGGACTACAGACGGTTGCTTTTCATTTAGCAGACACTTTTTTGCAAAATATTTTGAATTGGACTAATTGCAAAAAGAGTGTCACGGTGGCGCAGTGGGTAGCACCATCGTCTCACAGCAAGAAGGTTGCTGGTTCGAGCCTCGGCTGGGGCAGGTGGCATTTCTGTGTGGAGTTCTCATGTTCTCCTCGTGATCGCGTGGGTTTTCTCCGGGTGCTCCGGTTTCCCCACAAGAACAAAGACATGCGGTATAAGTGAATTGAGTAAGAACGATTGTCCATAGTGTTAAAGTGTGAATGAGTGTGTGTGAATGTTTCCCAGCGAAGGGCATCTGCCGCATAAAACATCTGCCAGAGAGTTGCTGGTTCATTCTGCTGTGGATCTGTGCATCTTCCGACATGAAGATGAATGAATGAATAATTGCAAAAACAGTTCCCCCAGAGTCCATAGAGTTCACGGACGTTCTGTTGTGTCATCATCAGACCTATTTTAAACACATTAGACTCAGTATAAAGGTTCAACTGAAACATTTTTTTTCTATTTACAAACATTTATAAGTGTTCAAATAAACATTTATAAGTGTTCAAATAAAGAGTGTAGAAGGATATAAAATACAATGGTGATAGGTCCCATTAGTCTTTAGCTGGGTTCTCAGTGGATCAAGTTTGCGAAATGACCATTGCATGGTTTTGAGCATCTCTAGTTCTGTGCTCCAATGCAGCTGTAGAAGCACCTCTGCGCGACTTCAAAAGCTTCAAAAGGGGTTCAGTAGGGGTTTGTGTAAAAGCGCAACCTTTGGAAAGGGCAATTTGTATGCTTTACACTCAAATTATTGACCTTAAGTGTCTGACCTTGAAGGCTTTAATTCCTTTCTCACTGGAATGATTTGTGTATGCAACCAAGAAGCCCCCTTCAGAAAGCCATCTCAAAGTCACAGTTTAGCTATTACTTCTGTTTACGTAATATTTAACAATCTTAACGTGAAGAAGAAAATGTGATAAAAAAGTTAATTTTAAAATCTGTCAATGGTGTGCTGTTTCTTTGAAGGTGGAAGCTGAACGGCAGTCTGGTGAACCCTAAACCTGGCTCCCATCACAGTCTCTCTGGAGGAAACCTACGCATCAGCCATCTTCATAAAGACACAGATGCAGGGACGTACCAGTGCCTGGCTACCAATGCCTTCGGGACCATCGTCAGCAGGGAGGCCAGCCTGACCTTTGCCTGTGAGTCCCTTTCTAACCTCTGATCAAACCAGAAGACACACAGTCTCACTCAGACCTGACACTGCTGGCTGATAACATGATAGAAATGGAAATGTTCCTTCCCTCAGGAAAGCCTCCTGTTTGTTCCTCTCTCGCTCTGTCTGTGTAACATGTGCACAGGTTGTTCTGGGACACTCAGATTTATTATTGGTGAATAATGAAAAATCAAAAAGGAGATCATGTGATGGATGTTTTGGTGAATATGAGTGACAGCTAATTGCTTTGAGCACTACCTTTTTCGCAAGCATATACAATAAAAAAATGAATTAAAATCAAATAAACCAGCAGGAAAGACACTGTGCAGAAAACAGAAGAGAAGATTGTGTTTTTTCCTTAGTTTTTGTATTTATGCTTGAGTTTCCTATTTTTTAATGTTTTAAGTTTTTTTATTACTTGGGTTTAGTTGTTGTTTTGTTTTTTTCTTTAGATTTGGTTGATTTTTGTCTTTAATTTTGTTAGTTTTTTTATTCGTTTTTTATTATTAAACATTTTGGTTAATTACATAATGTTTATTTTTATCCATAACCTTCAGTTTTTGTAAACAAATTAAACAAATATTTCTATTAAAGTTATTATAACTTTTTTTTGTTAGATTTTTTGTTTACCATTGTACAATCACAAAAATGCATTGACACAAAACATAAACCCAGAGTCAAATCAATTTTGTACAATTCCATCAAGGCCACAGCAGAAGAGGACATGCCTGTTCTGATTGGGCGGATTTCTGCTGCCCATGAAAGACGATAGGCTGACAGTCTCTGCTCTCTGACCTTATAGGCTGCAGTTGTTGTTGCATGTGGGGGGCGCCCGTCTCTGACTGCGCCACATCCATCTTCTTTATTACTCTCTCCATAGCTTAATTAACTCAACTGCATGATGGAGTGCTGCAGGTTCAAGAGAATAATTTAAAGGGCAGCTGATGTTATTAGAAGGGATATTTTCTAATTTGGTATCTAATGTGGGAGAATTTGTAGGAGAGAACACAGAGTGGGAAAATCCATGAAAGGTGAAATGAATTCATCACACGTTTAACTGATGTAAAGTGAACGGAGGAATATACTGATCCCAGAGCAATTCTGAGAATAATTCCGAGGCTGTGTGGAGACTGGCCGACCCACGCCTTAATCATTCTGGCAGAATATTTATATGCATGTGATGTGACTGTATTACCAAAATTTGAACTATATTAGGTCCAAGTTTATGACAGAGAGGAAAGAAAATATTATAGAAGTAGAAAATATTTGGTTTGAAAATTAAAATATGAAATTATATTTTTCTACAATAAATAAATAAATGTATTGATTAGTAAAATGCATTAAAAAAGAAAAAATGCTAAAATTGTATCAAAGTATTCAATTCACAAATTAGTAAATACTTAAGTAGGCTAAGAAACGGAGTAATACGTACCTTTTGTTGTGGCAGAGGTGTTGTTTGGTTATGGTTGTATATTTGCTTTGACATCTGTTTTTAGATGTTGTTTTACCATGTTAAAAATGCACATAACGATATATATCTGCCACCGGGGCTAGACCACAGATTTCATTTTGTTTCTGCATATTATACAGTTTGTACAAAAAAATGTGTGAAACGTTCAGTTAAAAGCAGATTTTTAGCACCTTTCTCTAACTGTTTGGTCTGGAATTAACTGTCACCTTCTGAATTAGTTGCTGTATTTTGTAATACATTTGTCATTGCAGCTCTTTTTTCTCCCCAAACAAATGGATTTTGAAGTCACTCAACTTGTGAAAACACATTTTCTGCTTACTTTGGTGTTAGTTTTGTACGGTTCCATTGTGTGCTTTCAAATGATCCATAGTGCAGATTATAAAAGAGACTTGAGCGTGATTTTTCTTTAATTCTCTTTGAAAAGGATTGGGTGAATGAAGCAGATACTGAAAGGGTTTTCAGCAGATGCAAAGGAAATTAGAAAATTTGCCAGTGTCGATGCACCAATCCCTAAAGCTGTAATTGCATTCTGGGAATTGCAGGATATTTTTTAATTAAAATGCCACTGATAGAGAAGGCTTTCTGCTGCATCTTAATCACATTTTGCATATATACCATCTTCTCACTTTCATATTTGGGTCATGAAAAAGGCCTCCACTTTTATTCTACAATAACTATTAAAGTTAGTTGGACTTCATCCGAAGTCTGCAGATTGTGCTGACAGGATGAAAAGGGTGTTTTGCACTTCAGCTTGTGTTATTTGATGGGTCAGTGAGTGCTGAAGATATCGATGTCTATGTTTTGTGACGATAAACACTAGGTTTACGTGTCAGAATATGCCCCTTAGCCTCACCCCCCCAAACTCAACCTATGGTAAAATTGGAGCCTAGGACTGTATGGAGGACAAAAAGTGAAACGATTATTTAAATAAATATGCCATTTATTAATTATTATCTATTGAATCAAAAATAATTAAATAAATGTGTCTGGTAATTAAATCAACATTTGAATCATTTACTGTGTCAATAATTAAATAAAAAATTGTATATAGTTAAATAATTTCTTGAAAAAAACCCAGAATAATTCAATAAATACGTGTACTATTAGAAGTGTCATTCATGAATTCAGAAGTTTGAATTCATTAAATACAAATTTTCTTTATTAAAATTGTTGAGCGGTTTTACATTTAAAAATAAAATAATATAATGAAACACTAGAACATGCATTAATTAATTTTAAAGGAAATGTGTATTTAATTAAATAATTACACTTCTAGTAACACAAGTATGTATTTAATAATATATTTTAAAGAAATGAATTACATATTTAATTTTTTAAGTCTTCTTTTAATTAATTATTGGCGCATTTAATGACTCATTCATTTATTTATTTCACAACTTTTATTCATTATTGAAATACTTATTTGTTTATTTGGTTCCACTTCTAATGAATTAATATCACATTTAATTAAGTAATGAATGTCATATTTAATTAATTGTGGGACTATCCGTCATCCGTAGGACTGGGGCAGAGAAAACCTTGTAATGGTATTTTCAGAGGGTGAAACAATAGTGGTTCATAGAATTAAATGCTTCAATGCAATTTTAGCTTCTACATGCATACTTTGTGTCTGAGAACAAAAGCCTCCTATCGGCAGGATTTAAGACATTCCAAAATAAACCTACCCTGAGAAATCTTCTGAGGAGAAGTGAAGGATATGACGACTAATAAAGAGCCAGAGCGAGAACTGTTAATCAAGTTTTTCAGAGATTTCCTCTCTTCATTCCCCACTGACAGAACGAAGCAGCTGGAGTCCCTCTGATATGAATATAATATCTCCTTCCCGCGGTGAGAGGGTCACGTGTTTAACCAGTCTTTATAAAGCCTTCAGGGCCAGGATAACTTCAGCTGGCATTTACAAATCACCCACGGTGGTAGCGCCAGCGTGTTACACTCAAGTTCATTTAGATTACTGAAGTTCCTGTCAGAGTTCCTCGGTGCTGTCCACTTTCTTCAGTCCAATGTCATGTGTATTGCAAATTTTAAGTCTGGAACACGTATTAGTACAGAATTTAAAGCTGACTTGGAATTTAAAGCTGAAATAGAATGATAAATGAGTTGTGATCAAAGCACCACTGTTTAAATCATATTAAACACTGTTTTTTTTATACTTTGTTGCCAATTAGAATTTGCTTATTACAGTTATGTACATTTATAAATCAAAGCTTTATTTTAAAAATGATTTGAATATTAAGGCCTTTCATACAAATGCTTTTTGATTCATCATCACTTTGACAGCTTGGTTTACATTTTAGATGTATTTTTATAACAGTTTTAACATATTTTCTTCATAACTTTTATTTATCAAGGTTTAAAAAAAAACCAATGTTGAAATTATTATACCTTTCATCATGATCTTGAATTTATAATCAAATATATTCAAAAAGGTGTGATAATCATTCAACTTTGAACTGAACTAATAGTGGCTCACTTTTATTAGTTACCTAACTCATTATTAAAGACATTTCACTATTAGTTCAGAATCTGAAAGGATGTGTAAAACTAACTTATATCTTTAAACACCGTTTTATTATTCCATTAAAAGAGTGATGAAAGCTATTATAATCATGATCGTTAGCTCCAAGGTTTATCTTAATGTAAAGTCCCTGTCTTTGTGATGTGCTGCAGGTGAAGGACATAATTCAACATTGTTCCAGACGTTTCACAGATAGTTTTGCTTGTTTACACTTCTTTGAAGCACTGTCAAGACGTTCTTAGGGATTTTGAAATCCAAATGTAGTTATGCCGCTCTTTGCCGACATTGTGTGTGTCTGCAGGATTTGTGAGGGTCCATGATTGGCACTAGTGCGCGTGCACGGACAGCGTCCAACGCCGGTTCTAATCTGGAAAGTTTTCTTTTTATGAAAACAATGCCAAAGTCTGAATCGGTTATCTAGTGTATAAGACGGAGTGCAAGCGAGAAAGAGACTGAAAGCACTCGCTCTGTGCTACTTTTGTCCAGAGAGCACGAGCAAACTTGACGCATTGAACATTTTAGTGGCGTGCAGCGGCTTCACAGCGGGGTCAGCGCGGGTTATATGAATACGCAGCCTTTTTTAAATGAGGGCGCAGCCTTCGCAAAGGGCTATTCGTAGGGTTGATGCACAAGTATAGATTTGCCGTCTTTTATTGTTGTTTTCTTGACAGTGTAATATTATTAGACTCGGTCGAGACCACCGATCAAGTCCGAGACCGAATGTAAGCGAGTCCGAGACAAAATCAAGTACAAACACATCACGCACGCACACACACTCACACACATTTCACACACAACTTTTTTGAGGCTTTTTATATATACTCTTTTTTTCTTCCCCCACAGATGCTTACTTGAAAAACGTGATACTAGTATGTTATTCAAAAGTGGTTGTGATTAAGTCCTGTGTGTTTGACACATTTTTATCTCATAAAGCCATGTTTCCTAAGGCAAACGGAACACCATCTGGATCTCCCTGCCTCCAATGTTTACAGGGATGCCTATTTGAGTGTGTGCATTCTCTTCAGCAGGTTCCCTTCATGCACATTTTTGCAGGCTGCTTTGATTGCCTATTTCTTCAGGGGAAATACAGAAGTGAATGGTTTCAGCTGTGTGTTAAAAGAGGCATTTGTTTAAGTACTTCCCATCTTTCTAGTTTAGATGCTTTTTAAAGCTTCAGCTGTGTGCTATCCTGAAGCAAACAGCCCGCTGAGTCCTTTACACAACAATAGTCCCTTTGCTCTTTTCGCTGTGTCTTTTGTGAAGCAGAAGCACTTGTAACCTTCCCAAAAAAAGTGACATTGACATCAAGATTGTGTTTGTCAGCTGCCCAGTATTCCAAAACCGGCTGCGATCAAACCTGCGTGACCCACTCTACTGTGGTCCACCATATGTCCCCTCTCAAAATCAACAAAGCTTTTATCTCTGTCCAAAATATACCCAAAAAGACAATCATTTCATTTTCCCTGCCTCAAATTAATTCAGTACCTTAGATGTTGAATGTGCTCGTCCACTTTGTTCTTGTAGGGTTTCAATTGTCTGGCTTGTGTTGGGCTTTTATCTAACATCCTGCGTTTCATTGACATGAAAGTAGCCGTCCAGCCCTTTGTAGGCATCCCATCATCCCGAGGCCGAATACAGGAGGGATAAAATCATAATTACTCCCTTGTTCATGCTTTTTGGTTTCTGCTTGCTGGCAGCAGGTCAGTATGTTTGCAGCCAGATTTTTCCTTGAACTCCAGTGGATGTGAAAACTTGAGAAATAAGCAAAAACATGAGAAAGAAACAAAAATGTGACTAGCTTAGCCTGGCCAAAGTTACGTTTTTGTAAATGCCCAATAGAGCAAAGTGTAGATTGACTTAAAAATGTCTATCGCCTTTTGGAGACCTGTGATAGGCCAGCAAGAATTTATATTGCAATATCAGAACTACTCTGTAAATCCAGCTAATAAATGTTGATTAAAAAATTTAATTGACTTTTTTTCCCATCGGTGTAATTCAATAAATGAGTTATTTTTAGCTCAATCTTTGTTAAAGAAATGTTGATTGGATTGAAAAAAGTTCAGTCACTGTTGTGTCGAGCTGCGTCAGAGTGATGCATTGAGCTAATTAAAACATCTTCATTTGTGTTCAATGAGTTAATTATGGGAAAACAAAGTTTACTTGAGTGTAGCATGGTATTGCCACAGTGTTTCTAATGTAAAGTTTAAAGAGTGTGTGATTATTGTTTTCTAAACACAGGAACTAAAAACTGTTGGTGTTAAAAATGTCCCATAATAACATGATCCAGTATGAGGAATTTGTCAAGTTCTTTTTTCACTATTCATATTCATATTATTTAATTTATGCATATTCATATTTGTTTTATTATTATTATTATTTTTATTTTTTTATCCAGTATCACACCTTACTGGTCAGCTCAGGCCTAAAGTAGTAATTGCGAATCAAAAAAACACATAAGATACAGGCTTAGAATATTTTTGTCGAGCAGGGATAATATCTACATCAGTCCTTGGCCAAATGAAACATTCAAAGAATTTCCTAATGCATATTTTCGATCAATCAAACTTAATTTGAGGAAAAATAAAACTGATCACATGTAAATAAAAAATGGAAACTAAACGGGCGACATACTTTTTTACTAGAGCTTTTATTTATAATTGAGTTAAATAGCATATTGTAAGTATTTAAATAACAAAAAGTTAAATAGTAAATAAATGTATGTTAATAGTAGCATCATTAGATACCAATAGCCTCAATCAAACAAGATATTTAGTTGTTTTATTTGAAGACTAACAGAGCACTGGCCATGTTTGTGTGTCAGTCTCTGAGTTCCTAGAATCTAGCAGCACCTGTCCTTCGCGTCCTTGTTTTACATGTTTATTTTGTGAATCAGCTGAGCTCGAGAGAATGTGAAGCTGTCTAAATATTACGTCACAAGTGTGAAGAGTGTAAAAATATATAAATAAGGGTTTTATACGCATCTTAACTAATTATACGGTAGGTGTGTTAAAGCTGCCCATGCGCTGATGATCTTTCAACCTAGCCCACAGTGCTCTTTAATGACAAATAATAAAACCTCTCATTTGAGATTGTTAGAAAACAAGTGTTAGAAAACGACAGTTAGAAACTTTGGAATGTGTTTTAGGCAAAGAATGAAACAAACAAACACGCGCGCACACACACACCAGTAAACATAATATTGCTTATTGCAAACTTAAACATCAGAAAGTACAGTGAAACAAGACATAGGTGAAATAATTAGTCAAGTAAGACTTAATAGCACCCCAATAGTCTGCTGCCGTTAATTGTATCAGGTTTGCATTGTAGTTTGGCAGTTGTAGTTTGTAGTTTGTTGCAAAAAAAATAGATCCTGCTGTTTTCACATGATGTTTTTTATTGTTACAGTTAACAAATATGTCCCTCTCCACTGACATCTCCTTTGTTTGTTTGTTGTTAGAGTTCTATGGCCATGTCATGCTTGTTCAGTTCACTGTCTGCAATAATCACGAGTTACAGTTAATAAAGCAGTAACAGTTACTATGTCTGAATAAAAAATATCTGAATGTGCTTTCAAATAGTTTAATGATCATTTATTAACATGCTCACAATGATTTCCTGAATCACTAACAAATAACCAACTGGTTTTTAAATAGTGAAAAGATACATTTGTAACTGTTTAACTTATCCTCAATAAAGTATGCAGTTAATGTTATTAAGCTTATTATAGAGATGCTTATAAACCAAGAAAAAAGCACTTTAATGTATAAACTGCTTACAAATCTGTAGAAACAGACATAGAAACAATGCTTTATGAAAGATTTACTGGTTATTTGCTAATGCTTAATGATTAGTGGTGAGTAGTTATTATAAAGTGCTACCTTATTTTATCCATATTACTTTAAATGTTTCTATATTTGTGATTGTAATAACATTTGAATTTTCCTTGGTTTAACTACAAATGTTTCTTTTCTCTCTTGTGATTTAAGTTAAATCATATACAGTTATTGGTCACAATTGGTCACATCGACTTTGCTGAGATTTTTAAGGAACCATTTGGCCCTCCGCAAATGTTAGTTTGAGAACCCTTTTGCACAGTTTTATATTTAAATAGTGTTAAAAAGACCTTGCAGTAGAGTGCATCTGCTCTACTTGTCCTTTCACTTATTTGTTACCTTTCTTTCATATATTTCTGCTCTGTTGTCTGTCCGTCTGCTGGTAGATCATAATGATTGGGAATAGTGCTAGCATCAATAAACATAAAAGGCCATTCGTTGCTTTGGTTTTAGACACTGAATGAGATTTTCAGTGATTTCCCTCAAAACAAAGACTTTAGCGCTGCATCACATTTGCATGAGCTAATGATGAATTATCTGTCACATTCTCAGACATTCATCAGCCTGATCCGCTTGCAAATATTAAAAGATTTAGAAATCTGTCAATAAGCATTATAGAATCCCCGACATGAGAAGCCAGATGTTCTGATAAAGATGGTATCATTATTTCACATTTGATTTTAAATAGTAGAGTTCTACAAATGGAATGATTTTACCAGAGTAGTTTTAATCTATTTTGCTATCTTCATTGAAAAACAGTTCATTGAAATGCAATTGAATAAATGGCTACTTCATTCCGAGCCACTTATTGTAGCCATATAAGAGCTGTTTTCCTTTTACCAGCTTCTTCGTAGTCAATACAAAAGCTTGAGAGCTTTTCTTAATAGAAGACCTTGTATTTTCTGACTCCCCGGGTCAAAAATTAAATTTACACTTTAGGAAATAATTAGCTAAATCCTCCTAATAGACTCTTCCTCCAGTCAACTTGACATATTTTAGTTGACCTTTAGTCTTCTTCATAAACCATCGAGCGTCATAATTTCCTTTTTTAATACAGCCCTGCAGTAGAACCACTGTCTTTGCTGGAATTCAGTGGAGAGATTTCGTATTGATTTAGCCCATGAAGTGTCGTTTCATCTTTGTATCAGTGCTCCAGGTGACATCACAGAAGCAGGATCATTAAAGATGAGGTTAATTTGGGTTAAATCCTGTGATTTGTGCATTACGTGCCTTTAAATGTCAGCAGATGAGTTATTGCTGTTTAATACTGCTTTGGTTTGGATCTTCAGCTTATGAAAGATCTCACTGTAATTATTTTCTCAGACGAGACCAGTTTTGAGATGTTCTATTTGCAAGTTCCTCAAGTAAATGGGCCTCTGAACTTTGATGTTTTTCATGATTTTCAACTAAGCATCTGCTGAATCTCTTTGAGGTAGACGACAGCGAGGGCTTGCGAAGCTGACTTCATGCCTTTTCAGCTCAAAAGTGAGCTACGATCACATACATTTTTAATCAGCATCTACTATACATCTTAGATCCTCCGAGTGCACATGCTAAGCCATTAAACATATTTCTCTATTTCAGCACTTTAATTTCAAGAAAAAAAGTCTAAAGTATTAAAGATTGGCAATCGCAGCCTAGATGATAAACAAATGAATCAGCAATGTTTTATAATTATTCATCCTATATTCTAAGCAGTCAGTGTGTCTTAAAATAAGTTCAGACACATACAATTTCACAGTTCATACAATATTTTTTTGGTTTGTAAGAAATGATTGAGTGGTTGTGATTTTTGTCCTGTCTAAGTGATTGTCTTTTCTGTTTTCCCATTCTTTCCTGTGTTTCTCTGCTTCTTATGATTTGACTCAAGTGCTCCTTAGTACTCATTGTGTAATGAAGCTGGCCGAGCAAGCTCACCTGCTCCTTGTTAATCGTAGCTGTTATTTAAGGCATGTTCAGCTCAGTGTGAGTTATTGCTTAATGCTGTGCAGATGCCCATGACTTTGCTTCCTTTTGTCTCTACGGTCAAGATTTATGTATTAAGTTGCAAGCGATATTTTTTAATAATTAAGTTTAGATCTTACCTGCCTCTTTGTCCTGTGAAGCATACCTGAATTCTGATGGCAGATGTTTTCTCCATCAGAATCTATTCATAGAAGCTCCGCCTCGCAGGACTTTACTGGGCGGAAATGTATTTATGCTGAGAAACGCCACCTTTTAAGTCTGGCCGAAAAGAAAATAGAATCCCTTATGGCCGCTGCCGAAATTCTGTAAAATGTATTGTTCATGAATGATGAAGTAAGAAAGAATGGCATTGTCTTTCATTCCTATTTTAAAATAATGCTTAGAATGAACCAACAGGCTCCTGCAAAGGTTTTATGAAAGCTTGAATTGCTCTGATAGTGACCTTCAATTTTTATGTATTGTTGGGTATTGCATTCACAAAATTTTAGAAAAGACATACCTTGGTCATTAAACAAAGTACGGGTCGCTTTGGCACTGTGTGAGGGTGTCAAGTTCCATTAGACCAGTGGTTCTCAAATAGTGACCCCTTGGTGGCCGGGGCGCGACACTTAGGCTTCACTGTGACTATGGTGGGAGACGAGGAGAGACAGGTGTGGTTACTGAGTCAAAAAATGTCGGCAGCGGACAGCATGAAGCCAAATAAATTAAGACGTCACTTAAAGACATTACACCCCAATCACGCTTGATGAGCCGCTTGAGTTTTTTCAGCGAAAACGTTCTAAATATTGACGATCAGTCAAATAATGTTTATAGTTTTATTAAGGATTTAATGTTTTTTTTTTACATTTCAGATGCACCTTAAATCTTTTCTGCTGCAGTTAATAAAGCTATTCTTTGTTGTAAGTTGGTCCATATTTCTTTCTTTTGACTCTTATACGTTAATAAGGAGAATGTGTTATGCACTTATATCAAATTTAAAGACAAACAATACTATTTTTATTTGCGCGGATGCCTGAGATGTTTTTTTTTTCCTTGGGGGGGCGCGACAGAAAATAATTGAGAAACACTGCATTAGACAATGAAATCTGCATTTTATAAAGTTGGTCAGCAGCAGTAAGCATGACGTACTGTAAAACCTATTGGTAGATGGCTTTGTTGAACTTTGACCTTGGAAAATACTGTGGACCAGATGACAAGCTACACCAAACCATCACTGACTGTAAAAACTTTATCTTGGACCTCAAGCAATATGGATTCTCTGCCTCTCATCTCTTCCTCCAGAATGCAAGACCTTGATTTCCAAATGAAATGAAAAAGGTTCCTTCATCAGAGAACATAACTTTGCATCACTCAGCAGCAGTCTATCTGTTTTCATTTGAAAGATCTTGCTTAGGGATTACTTCTTGTGCTCTCTTTCCTGGTTTGTGTTGTTTGGTTTGATCAGTCACATTTTAACTGTTTCCACCTGAGGCTTTCGAAAGTGTCCATCAAGGCATTCAATTTTCCTGTACATATTATCTTCGCCAATGATTTTAAGCAACAATTGCTCAAGGATTGGGAAGGAAGCTGTTGAGACTTGTTATTGTTTTCTCTCAATTGTCAAATCAAAATGACTTTGACTGAATGGGAAATGTAGTTTTTGATGAGTTTTGGAAGGGCTCTGGAAATCCTCCCAGTGCAGTTTGTGATGAATGCAACTCGCCGAGGCCTGCCAGACCCATTAAAAGCATTCACATATTACTCATTTAACAAAAGCTTAGTTTCGAGGGATGTTGAATTAAATTCTCATCTTTATTGACAATTTGTTAAAGGCTATAGGGATTCTGCTAAATACTATATAGTGAACCTTTTTTGACAAATACGAGAGTGTAAGTAGTGATAAAAAGAATTTAAAAAGTAAATTTTTTGAGGTATCTGCTAAAACTATCACTTAAAAAATAGGAATGAGCATGGTAGGATAACAGCCCCCCTTTTCAAGAGTGAAGTTAAACATCTAGAGAAATTATTAGTGACTTTTGACAGTCCTTTCATCATAGATTGAATTACATTTCTTACATAAAGCACATTTAAGCACACTCCATGAAAACTAAATGATAATAACACATTTAAATAATGTATATTTGTGAAATTTTACTTATTTTACAGGTTATGTTTTATAATCTAAATTAAATGGTTTTTAATCGTAAATGAAAACGTTGGTAAGTTAGCAAACAGTTGCTGTTACCTGTAAAATATTCAAGTTAAGGTAAAGGTTTCAAGCCTGTAAAACTGTTGTGTGTTACAGTTTGATTCATGAAATCAAATCGTTACCATTGTGAAAGCAATGGCCACCCCTGGTGTGATACATAAAAAATAAACTAATATATGAATGTTCTTTACTGATGTTATTAGAATATTTATTTTTATTATGGATGCAGCGAAATGAAAATGGTAAAAGAGAAAACCAAGCCCGAAAACCGAAACACTGAAATAAATTTTGCCATTTTTGGTACCATTGCATTTATGGCTATGACTGTGTACTAACCTAAAATCAAGGCATTGCAATTGCATAAATCCATCCATCCATCCATCCATCTTCATGTTGGCTTTTCCCTTTCGGGGTCGCCACAGCGGAATGAACCGCCAACTCTCTGGCATATGTTTTAGGCAGCAGATGCCCTTTCAGCCGCAACCCATCGCTGGGAAACATTCACACACACATTCACTCTTTAACACTATGGACAATCGTTCTTACTCAATTCACTTATACCGCATGTCTTTGGACTTGTGGAGGAAACCGGAGCACCCGGAGAAAACCCACACGATCACGAGGAGAACATGAGAACTCCACACAGAAATGCCAACCGACACAGCCGAGGCTACCCACTGCGCCACTGTGACGCTAGTTGCATAAATTCTAATAAAATTATGTAATGTTTAACATTATATAAAATTAGATAATAAGGTTTCAAAGAATAAATCAATTACAAATTATAAAAATATTTCTACATTTGTAAAAATAAAATAAAATTCAAACTTAAATGTTTAGTTTTACTGCACTGATGCGTACTCTCAATAATAATGTGCAGCCTTCTCTCACTCCGTCTCTCTGCAGGTTCTCCACAGGTTCTCCGTGTTCTGGATCAGTTCTCGTGAGCGCTGCTTTATTTCCGCATACAAGTAATGATCTTTGAATTAAGTTCAGTCACGCTGAAGTGCAGAGGATTTGAATAGATCTCAGCGAAACGTGTGCATCCTCATGTCTCGCAAGAACCGTTGCCTCCGAAAAACAGGTGCAGATTGTGATTGCGTCATCACTGTTTCCACGGTGTTGTTTCGGTGGAAAAACTCTTTCAGCCGAAAACCGAAAATGCACTTTTGGGCCATTTTCTGCAAAAAATTTACGGAGGCCAAATATTTGGTGCATCCCTAATTTGTATATTTGTCAGTTTACCTAAATACAACATGTGTTATGTTAAAAATTATTATAAAGCTTTACCATAATTTAAAACAAAAAAAATCATTAGAATGTACGCTGTGCTCCTAAAATTGCTCTTAAAGATTTGCAAAAAACAGTTTACAGATTCTGTGCGTCATTAAAAGGTAGGGGAAATATGCACTAAACATACCTAGTACCTGTCAATAAGACAGACGAGCGATTTTACTTATAATATAATAAATATTATTCTATTTACCATTACGCTTTAGTAATTTCAGGAATGAACCCAGAAAGAAAATATTTGGCAATAAGCTTTGTTTAAGGACAAATATATTTCATTTGGTTATTCTTAAACTATATTTCATTTGTTTATTCTTAAAAAAAAATTACTTGAGAGCAGCAATTGTTATTAAAAGTGCATTTACCTCATCTGGCAAGACATTGGCATGTCAGGGCTTAGAGAGTTTCAGAAGTCTTTTGTTTTTCGTAATTTAAGCTTGCATGATCTTTGTTTTAATCAAAGTAAAGCAAGTGGTCAGAACTAAAAGACCACTTGGCCACCTTTCATGCCCCTACAGTAAGACAGCCAGCAGAAAATTGCCTGTTCTGTTGAACTTTTCCTTAAATATAATTTCACCGACGGTACTGACTGTTCTTGTGTTCATACGAGCACTGATAAAAAAAATGCAGTTTTTTTATGGTTGATCGCTCCCCTTTTTCTGTTACACAGCAATGCAAATATATAAATGATGGGACAACAACTACCATTCTATTCTTTAAAGGCTAGAGAATGACTCTATTTAGAGAAATCTTACATTAAAGAAGCTTATTGTTGTATCCTTGTGGAAAATAAAACATGCTCAACTGCCTGACCAGTTATTGTATGATGTTGTTTTCCTATTAATCATAACATTTTCTATAGTCTTATTATGATCCCCAATTACTTAATAAAGTGTAATTATGAATAATTAAAGAGTCCACACTGTGTGAAATAAATACATTTAAAAAACAGAAGTAAAATCTGTTAAAAATGAAAAAGTACTACTAGAAAATGACTGGGAACTTTTCATTTTTTACTTTTAAATCTGAATTTCTGTATTTATATAGATGTAGAAAATCTGTCATTTAAAGAACATTTTTAATTTAAAAATACATTTTTGTATTTTATGATGTTTAATCTATATTGCAATTCTATGAATAAATAAATTTAACTTTGGGACCCTGCTCATTATACACAATACCATGTGCCATTGGCTGCAATCGCATGAGGTAAAATTAATGTAAGTGAATGAAATGTGTCAGACTCTCACAAATAAGTTTACTAACTCAAAACAGACATTTAAATGTCTGAAACGTGTGCTTTAATCATGTATTTTTAATTATTTTAATTATTTAAAAAAAAAATCACATGGAACTGGCTATCACATAGCATTTGCCTTTTATTTTTGTAGATATTTTACCTTGCTTTTCTCTGTATTTTTTGCCAGACCTGGAAAGCTTCAAAACACACAAGCGGAGCTCCGTGTCTGTGAGGGAAGGCCAGGGAGTGGTCCTTCTGTGTGGTCCGCCTCCTCACTCCGGAGGTCAGTACTGCTTTAAGATCATTCATATTTCATTTACACCTCATTTTTTTCCAGAGAAGAGCTCCTCTGGCAGTCTCTCGGCACTCACTTGTCCAATCTGTGGATAACACGGTCCCATCAGCTTGTCTAAAATGGTGCATGTGTGGGCAAGCCCAGTGCCCTCCAGAGACTGAAGCTGTTTGTGTTCAAAGCCACTTTTAGCCTCATCTGCTTCTAGTCAGCGCAAGCATTCAAGAAGTAGCATGTCTAGTTAAAGTCTTAAAGGTGTCATCTGTAGAATTTTGGCTACATGTGGGACAGCAACCAAAAAAATTAAAACAACAGAGCATGCAACCTACACCTCCTCCCCCAGACGATTTATTGGCAGACTCAAGGTTACAAGAATTATCTCAAGACATGAGACATAAATTCGTTAAGTATTACAGATTGCTTATTCAGTTACAAATACATAATATTCTAAAGATTTTGAAATTATGGTAAAAAAGAATAGTTGATTGCATCGGTCAGTTCAAGCCGTTTTTGTGATTCTTTACTTTACGGTCTCCCATCCAAGTCCACCTAGCAAATAAAATGTATTATTGTTTATTCTTTATTATTAAATTATGAAAGAGAGTGTTCCAAGACAACATAGTTTCATATTATACTGCCAAGCAGATTTAACAGTGTCTATATTTACTGCGATTATATTATTAACAATGATGATTAGCTTATATTAAGACGTAAATAATTGTGACTCGAATATTGGTAGAAGAAATGTATTTCAGAGCATGTATAACTTCAATTTATCAATCAGTTTGAATAAAAAATATAGTTTCATTTACTATTTATTTCTTCAATACAAAAAATGTTTTCAAACAAGCCCTCATATAATGTAATTAAAATAATACGTTTGTTATGTTGACCTACCTGAAAGTCATATAAGTCTGAGACTAACCAAAGTTACAGCAATGTGACCATAAATAAAAGGTTCATCTCATTTTAAAATGTTGTTACTTTTAATTTGTTTAGTGATTTTTGTGACATTGAATGATTGTTATTTTAGTAAATTTAATGTTTCACTACTTAGTATGTTTTTATTTAAAAAATATAGCAATGCAAGGGATCTGAAGCAAAATACGAATCTTTTACATTTACAATTAGCTTCTGTGATAAGCTGATTGTATTTTAAGGGAAAAGTGTTATTTTTTCTTGATTATAAATAATTAATTTGTTTGGAACAAATGTTTGACTAATGATACTGAGGATGCCCTTTTTCCTTTACCGATGTTTGCTCTTAACTGTGTCTGAAGTATAAGTGCAACACCACGCTCATTCACTTAATTTCTTCTTTTCCACATAATTGCTTAATAAGTGCATGTGTATTTGCCAACTTTTATTATGTTCTTGAATCTGTGAGACAGCGGACGGAAGAACATTGTGATGGAAGAAAAATGTTCTGTTAACTTCCCCAAGAAAAAAAGAAACATATGAATCTCAGTGAATTCAGCTGAGTCTTTCAGAAATATCTTTGCGTTAGACATGTCAATAGTTATTCTGGAAGCTGTCAATAGTGCATTATTAAAAACACAATAGCTGGTTTTAGGCATTCTTAGAATCTCTGAGCAGCATTTAAACAGTTAGAAACAGTTATTTCACAGTGTTTTGTAACAACCCTCAAAAGCATGAAAGTCATAGGGGAAAGCCACATACAAAAGTATTGGCACTCTTGAAATAAAGATTTTTCTTAATTTTTTCTTAAGACATTTTCTTCAAATAAAATGGTAGAAAGCACAAAAATCTGAAGGAAAAACAATGGAGCACTTTAGTTTAAGGTTTACAATGGCAAATTTATTAAGCATTTAATAATGCTTACCTTTCTTACAATTAACAGTTGGGTAACAGTTTCTGAGCAAGCACAAAACAAAACAACTCATCATTCATGTGGGGAAAAGTGATGGAAAGAAAAAACAATCAGAGCTGCTTAAGAAGGACTTTATGGAACTATTTGACACACTTGAAAGTCTCAAAATGCAGTGTTTCATAAGTGGTCCGCTTCCGGCAAATGGCACAAATATGTTTTCTCGTTTGCTTGGGCCCATCACAGGGCTTGAACACGCCACTTTATCAAGACGTTTCCAATATATTGATAATTTTAATGTGTTCTGGAATCAGCCAGATTTTGTCACGTCAGATGGAGGCAGCTGAACAGATCTGGATTTAGAATGCTCATGGACAATATACTTTTCTCCCTCCGCTATCAGTCTGAAAGACACAAGAGCCATCTAATTAACTGTGGAAACACACCACCTTCGTCACCCACCCTGCAGACATCACCACCGAATGAGGATTATCTGACCTCCGCTAGACATGATGAGGATCAGCATTTGAATAACATGCAAAGCCACCAGGACATCTCAGGACCCACGCCACCACCGAATGAGGATAGCCACAGCATCTCAAAGGCTACACCACCACCGAATGAGGACGAGGATAACCCCCTGGACAACAACCGGAGTCAACAGAACAACTCCCTGGAGGACATATCAACAATATCCACATCTTCAAGATCCCCCATCTCGGTTTCCCTGCGCAGCTTGAAAAACTAGTCTCTGCAGGAACCAAGCTGTCCCACTCGTTTACGGCAAGCCCCCGACCATCGCCCAAAAAAAGGCGGGCACCTCCCCCTCCTATAGCAGAAAGAGTTCTGCGCTCAAACCGTCTGGGGCAAAGCCCCTTTAGCTCTTACTTTATTAGCGATACAGATAAGGCCTGCTAGAAATAGACAAAACAAGTGGAAGAAAAGGTCTGTTAGAAATCAGAAATCAAGCAGACCAAACCTGACTAAAATAAACTGTAAGCCAGAGACCATCATATCTGAACCCACAGAAAACAGGGTAAAAATAGCACTTCTAAATGTTAGGTCACTTAGAAAAAAGGCACACCTCGTAAATGATTTTATTTTAACACATGACTTAGATTTTATGTTGCTAACTGAAACATGGCTAGATGATAGCTGTAGTGCAACCATATTAAACGAGGCTGCACCAGGAAACTTCTTATATAGACACGCCTCTCGGAATCGCAAGTATGTACAAGAACGTTTTTGAATGCAAACAGGTCAATCTTGGGGATTACACATATTTTGAATATTTAAGTATAGCTTTAAAAGGCACCAAACGTGTTCTTCTCACCACCTTATACAGGCCTCCAAAGTACACTACAGGGTTTATCGATGATTTCACTGAACTGCTCTCAGCCATCTCTTCTGAGTTTGACTATTTTATCATCGCTGGGGATTTTAATATTCACATGAACAAGCCTCTCAATTTCTGTTAGAAAAAGACACATTAATGATAACACCAGCGAGATGTTTATGCATGCCATATCTCAAACGTCAAGCATCACTGCTGACACAGCTGACTTCCTTCTTGATGCATTTACTGCATTAAATCAAGTCCATTATAGATGACATCGCACCTATAACTGTCAAGAAGAAACCTGGGAGACAAAAACACCCTGGAGAAATTCAACAAAAGTTCAAAGTATGAAAATACTTTGCAGGAAGGCTGAAAGAAGGTGGAGAAAATCCGAACTTGTCATCCACTACGACCTTTATAAAGAGAGTCTTCATGCTTTTAATTCAGAATTAATCACAGCAAGGCAAGATTTTTTCTCAAACTTAGTTAATAACAACCTCAACAATACATGAACTCTCTTTGCAACAGTAGAGAGGTTAACCAACCCACTAAACCAGATTCCAAATGAGCTTCTGTCTGAAGATAAATGCAATGAGTTTGCTTCATTTTTCATCAATAGAATAATTAACATCAGAAAAGGCATTAGTGCTTCCCCCTGCAGGGCTGGGGATAGACATGCTCAGTCTCCACTCTCAATGTGCACCTTCAATCCAATCGATAGCAAAACATTAATAGATACGATTCAGAATCTTAGAACATCAACATGCAGTCTTGACACTCTACCAACAGTCTTTTTTAAAATGGTTCTTAAGAGTCTAGAAAAGGACCTCTTAGAAAGTATAAACACCTCCTTGTGCTCCGGCTTTTCCCCCAAATCCCTTAAAACCGCAGTGGTAAAGCCACTACTGAAAAAGACAAACTTAGACAATACTGTACTGAGCAACCACAGGCCCATCTCAAATCTCCCTTTTATTAGTAAAATTCTGGAAAAGATTGTGGCAAAACAACTGATTGAGTTCCTGACCCAAAATGAACTCATGGATTGTTATCAGTGAGGTTTCAGAGCTCATCACAGCACAGAGACAGCTCTACTGAAGATAGTCAATGACATCCGGTTAAACACTGATTCAGGAAAAGTGACTGTCCTGGTTCTACTTGATCTGAGTGCTGCCTTCGACACAGTTGATCACAAAATCCTTCTCGATAGACTAGAAAACTATGTCTGTCTTTTGGGAACTGTGATAAAAAGGTTCAGATCATACTTAGAAGGAAGAGGTTACTATGTAAACATAGGTGATTACATGTCGAAGTGGACTGCAGTGTCGTGTGGAGTTCCTCAAGGCTCAATCCTTGCACCTTTACTATTTAACCTGTACATGCTTCCACTGGGCCAAATTATGAGAAGGAACAAGATATCATACCATAGTTATGCTGATGACACACAAATTTATCTAGCTATCTCCCCAAATGACTACTACTCCATAAACTCTCAGCATATTTAAGATTTTGTTCAAGGATTAACAAAAGTTAACGTACTCACAACTAAGAGTTAGTTTAGCTCTGTGCGCTACTTTCTTTTCTTTAAGGGAAAAATGACTATTACCAGTAAATCAATAGTAGTCAAGGTTTGGGTTAATAAAAGCGTATTACTTTTGATGAATGAAGATCGCTCCATAATATTAATTTATAGACTTAACAATTAATTCAGTTTAATATAACACCTAACTATTTTCAGAGCCACCAAACACACCCCACACGTCTTCACAGGGCAATGTGGGTGAAGTGGCAGAATGGACCTGGCGAGGTTTGAACCATCAACCCTCGGTTACAGGACGACCAACTCCAGCACTGCACCATTTTACTGCCCTGTGATTGAACTGTGATTATTAACACAAATGTCGCAAACCTTTGAGCATTTTTTATTCCTATATTAACGGCATCGTTAACACCGTTACATGAAATTGTGAAACACCAAAATCGGCAGTGGTCAATCATGCGTCCCTGCTTAACTGCTGCTGAATGATTAATTATTTACCAATGGTTCAAATGTTCGTGCAAAATTAATTTCTAGATGGAAGATCCAGTTAATCCTTTAGCAATAGTGAGTAGAGAAAAAGACTCAATTTAGAGTAGTACATGCTTAAAGACAAGGTGTTTGATTTTTAGAAAAGATTGTGCAGGCCGAGGCCATAACAAGCTATTAGCAGCAGCCGATTCAACTTATCAAGTGTAACAACACGATGAGACATTGGTCCTGGGGTACGTTTGTTTTCAACATTGAATTCCAGTGATGACACCCCCCCCCCCCCCTTCTCTCTCTTGAATTCCAGTGAATTCACTTACACTGTATGATTTCTAATGAAGGCTTACTGTTTTATGAATTATTTATTTTTGTTATAAATGCACTTGTGTAAAATGCAGTAAAATTGCAATACAAGATCTGAACACGACCTTTACTTTATGAAGTGCGAGTCTGACACAATAGCGTGTAGTAACTCCCTTTGGTGTGTGTTCCACACGATTGTTCAATCCTGTAGTGTGTTTAGGATTTGAAGGAAGATAAAATGCAAAGAGTCTCCATGTGTGTTCTGAAATCAGATTTCCTTAAAGGATTATTAAAGTCATGTAGTGTGTGTGCTCGGCTTGTTGTGTGAAGAGTTAAAAGTCTGTACGTCATTAATGTGTTTAAACCCAGCACAAGTAAAAAAATAAAAAAAAACACTATGTGGACCTCCAAATCAATGAGCACGGACAGGTGGAAAAGTGATCGGTGACAGAGCCAACCTTGTCACAAATCCTTTATTGAACTGTTTTTTGTTGATAAACCAGGTGAGAGTGAAGTTCTGCTCACAAAAAAAAGTGATCTTTCCAAGTTTTGTCGGATATGCACATACAAAACCAAGCCATTTCTGACAAATACGCTCTTCCTTTGGTAACCCAAACAAAAGGTTAGGCTCCGACATCCGAAAAAGCACTTCTTTGGCATTGTTTATCCGGTGTAGGTTTTCTACTCTCACTTTTCTGAGACATGCTGTGTTTCCCGCACATCATAGAATAAGGCATAGTGGATATAGAAGGCTTTTAACATAAGGAATTCTAAATTATTAAAATAGAAAGATCACGGGTCAAATATCTAAAACATACTAAATTTATTAAGATATCAGTATAACAACACTTTGGCATTCAGCCATGGCAGTACTGGGCATACCAAATATCTTTCACCCAGAAAGATTTCAATGCATTCCTGTCATAAATGATATCAGGGTTACATAAACTCATATTGGCTCCATGTTGTGAATCAGTTCACAGAAAGCCTCAACGTTCTGAAAGAAACTTAACAGTGGCAGCTGTGGCCAGGTGGAAAGGAGAAAGTTGAAGATGGTGAAAGTAATGAAACAGTTGCTTGTGTATCTTCAAGAACCACAACTGTGGTGCTCTTAAGATATGGATAGATTTGGGTTAAATGTAGAGATCAAAAACCAGGTATGGGTCATTCCATATATGGACAACTGGTTACTTTCCTTTCAATCAGGTAAAATGTTTATGAGTCATTTATTTTGTTTAATGTTTTTATTTTTTTAAACAATTTTTTTGTTTAATTTTGTTATAATTAAACAAATATATTTTTCATGTAATCTTCTCCATATAAATCATAATGTTTTATCTTTTGTTACAAATATTCCAGTCCAACACAAATAGTTTTAGATCAAGCTGTTTGATTAAATCAGCAGAATATTTCCTGCTCTAAGCGCAACCTTGTACAGAGCTGCCATCAAAAAGTGCCAATGATAGAGCGACAGGAACATTTTTGAGAGGGTTTCAACAGGATTACAAACATCAAGACATCAAGAGTGTTGTACAGCTGGAGAGATTCACAGTGCTCATTAATCACCCATTTTTCTTGTTCAATTTCTAAAAGCTCCAGAACAACTTGTAAAAAAAAGACATGTCCTGAATAATTTATGTTGCAATTTATTGGACATTAATACACATTACAGATGTGGCTCTGCCAAGTTGACCTAGATGATGATGCACATCATGTCTGTCGTATTTCACTCTCTACCTTTGAACTTCCTTGGTATCCCCCTTGGCACAGTTGTTGGAGGCAATGAGAAATGAAAACGACACCACTGATTGGCTATCTTTCTGCCTACAGTTTTGTAAAGCTCTGGAGAGAAACAAAAATGTTTTCAGTTTGTACAGATACGTTTTTGTTATTGTTCTATAAGATACTCTGGCTTGAACAGTAATTTGTTTAGTTCAAACCAGAGCTGGACCCTTGACAGGGCAACAGTTCAAAGCAGTGGCACAATCCCTCATCATGTCACATGCATTTACTCAATTGAGTTATTTAGACTAAACAGTGCACGCATGTGATAATTTATCGCAATTAATTCAACATGCACATGGTTTTGTCCTATTGGATATGCATACAAGAAAAGCAAATGGATTGGTGGGGAAGACAAAATCAATGTTTAGCACTAATAAAAACTATGAATAAGTTATAAATTTAAATATTTAAAACAGAGGTACCTATTTCACAGGATTAATTATATAGACCCCTCCCTGAACCGCCACCTTAACGTGGTGGAGGGATTAGCGTGCTCGAAAGATCCTATGAGCTATGTTATCGGGGGCTTGCTGCCCCTGGTAGGGTCTCCCAAGGCAAACAGGTCCTAGGTGATGGGTCAGACTAAGAGCGTTTCAGAAGACCCCTTATGACGATGACAACAGATTCCGCGACGTCGCTCGGATTGGCGTCACCGGGGTCGAGCGCCTGGTGGCCGGGTTTTTTCCCGAAAAGGCCACCCTCCCGTGGACCCACCGCAGGAGGGACCGTAAGGGGCCGGTGCATTGTGATCTGGGCGGCAGCCGAAGGCGGGGACCTTGGCGGCCCAATCCATGGACACAGAAGCTAGCTCTGGGGACATGGAATGTCACCTCGCTAGGGGGAAAGGAGCCTGAGCTTGTGCGGGAGGTTAAGCGTTACCGGCTAGAGATGGATGTGTTGGGTGGTCGCTTCCCTCCGCCTTCGGGTTGGGGGCAGGTCTCTCACTGTTGTTACGGTTTATGGGCCGAACAGCAGTTCAGAGTACCCGGCCTTCTTGGAGTCCCTGGGAGGGGTGCTGGAAAGTGCTCCAACCTGGGACCCCATCGTCCTCCTGGGGGACTTCAATGCGCACGTGGGGGATGACAGTGTCACCTGGAGGGGCGTGATTGGGAGGAATGGCCTCCCCGACCTGAACCCGAGTGGTGTTCTGTTATTGGACTTCTGTGCACGTCACGGTTTGTCCATAACGAACACCATGTTCAAGCACAAGGGTGTCAACCGGTGCACGTAGAACCAGGACACCTTAGGCCGAAGGTCAATGATCCACTTCGTTGTCGTATCATCTGACCTTCGACCATGTGTTTTGGACACTCAGGTGAAGAGAGGGGCTGAGCTATCAACCAATCACTACCTGGTGGTGAGTTGGATCCGCTGGCTGGGCCGTAATTACCTGGCAGACCCAAACGTACATTGAGGGTCTGTTGGGAACGTCTGGCCGAGCCCTCTGTTAGAGTGATCTTAAACTCCCACCTTTGGGAGAGCTTCGACCAGATACTGGGGGAGGCTGGTGACATGGAGTCTGAGTGGACCATGTTTTCCGCTTCCATTGTCACTGCCGCGGTGTGAACCTGTGGCCGCAGCGGCAATCCCAGAACTCGGTGGTGGACACCGGAAGTAAGGGATGCCGTCAAGCTAAACAAGGAGTTCTATCAGGCCTGGTTGGCTTTTGAGACTACGGACACAGCTGATGGGTACCGGCAGGCCAAGCCTGCCGCAGCCAATGCTGTGTTGGAGGCAAAAACTTGGACCTGGGAGGAGTTCGGGGAGGCCATGGAGGAAGACTATTGGTCGTCCTCAAAGAAATTCTGGCAAACTGTCTGGTGCCTCAGGAGGGGGACGCAGTGCCCCACCAACACTGTTTACAGTGGAGATGGAGAGCTGTTGACCTCGACCAGGGATGTGGTCGGGCGGTGGAAGGAATACTTTAAGGGTCTCCTCAATCCCACTGTCACATCCTCTGCCTCCCCGGGAAAGTCTATTCCAGGGTACTGGAGAGGAGAGTTTGGCCGATAGTCGAACCTCGGATGTAGGAGGAACAATGCGTTTTTCGACCTGGTCGTGGAACACTGGACCAGCTCTATACCCTCTGCAGGGCCCTCGAGGGGTCATGGGTGTTCGCAAAAGAACTTGCAAAATAGTAATTTTATAGTTACGGATGGTCCAGCCAAACAGAGCCTGACTGTACTGAAAATAATAGTTGATAGCTGAAGCTGTACCATCTTTATTTTTCTGTTAAAGGATATTTTTAATTCTCAGTGACTAACAGAAATTCTCAAAATAAAGCATTAAGGAAAAATTATTACATACGATATTAATAACGCTGTGTTCATTTCAGAAGGCAAACAAACAATGTAGCACAGACTGCATTTTTTATTTAAAAAGGATTTTACCCATAATAATTTGTATCACTGTTTTTATCACAATTACATGTGCTTATTTGGGCCAGTTACAGGGAATAATATTCATGATAAAGCCTGCTACTGCTATGTTAATGCGTTGTAGATCTAGTCTGTGAATGAGCTGAAGAAATTCTGGAGAAAACTAACAAAAAGAAAACAATCTCTCCATAACAGAAAAAAAAGAATTATAAAAGAGAGAGATGGAAAGAGAAGGGTAGGCTCACTTTCAGTTAAGTAGAGAAAATTCAAGTAAAAAATAAATTAGGGCATAGGGGGAAATTAGGGTAAAGGGGTGATGGCCTGGTTTTTAGTCTGAAAATGTTTCCCACTGTATGTATATACTATATATATATATATATATATATATATATATATATAGTCTCTGTTGAATTCACTCAGAAAGGCTTATAAAATACAATGAGAAAATAAGTGAGGTGTAATCTGTTGCCATGCTTTATGAGGCTTATCAAGTCATCACTCACAGGGTCTTTCATCATACCCCCTGACTTAACATCTGGACATGCTGCGAATATATTAATTAAAGTCAGATCCGAGGGATCAGAAGGGTGGAAAAATCACCCTGTATGCTGTTTGAGGGGCAAATGAAATGATAACTTTTTTATGTGAAATGTGCAAATCAAGGTTAGAATATTTGAGTAACAAGGTCTTCTCTTCAATAGGAAAAAATCAGTCTGCGTACATTTTAATGCATTGATTGTTATTAAGATGTTGATTCAGATGCTGAAGATTTGGTAACACCCAAACCTCCCAGCTTGTTGCCCTTTTTATGAGGTCACATACACAATCTGCACCCATCTCACAGAGGGGAATCTCTCTGGGGGAGTTCATGTTCACCTCCTGTATGCAAGAACTTTCTTTCACTTTAAGTGCTCTGTTCATTTCATCCTAAAAATAAAAAACATGCAAATAGTTGAACTAGTTACAATGCTCCAGCATTCTAACGCATTAGTGATTATATCCAATTCTTCCTCATTTTAATCTAGTCATTACAACAAAAGTGTTAAATTGTATTATTTTTTTATTGATATAATTTGTGGGTCCGGGTGCTCTGGTTTCTCCACAAGTCCAAAGACATGCAAGGCAAGGCAAGTTTATTTGTATAGAACATTTCGTCCACAGGGTAATTCAAAGTGCTTTACATTGGAAATAAAGAGTAAAAAGAAAGTGCATACATTAAAATCAAGCATAAAAAAGTCATATAAATCAAACTGATTTAAAACACTGAAATTTAAAACATCGATTAAAACAAAGATTAAAATTTAAAGTACAGAGGTAAAATAGTTGTTCTGACGTTGGTGCTCAGTCGACAAAAGCGCAACTAAACAGGAGAGTCTTTAGCCTGGATTTAAACGTGACTAAAGTGTTGGCACCCTTGATCTCCTCTGGAAGTTGGTTCCATCTGTGGGCCACATGGTAACTAAAGGAGTATTTTCCCTGTTTGGAATTTACCCGGGGTAGATCTAATTTATTAGATCTGTGGGATCTCAGCTCTCTGTTTGGTGTGTATTCACTGATCATGTCTGTTAGGTATTTAGGTGCTAAGTTATGTTTGGACTTATATACGAGCAGCAAAACTTTAAAATCTATTCTGAAGGAGACCGGCAGCCAGTGTAGAGACTTAAGAACTGGAGAAATGTGTTCTGACTTTCTAGTTTTGGTTAGAATTCGAGCCGCTGCATTCTGAACGAGCTGGAGCTGTTTAATGGTCTTTTTGGGAAGACCGGTGAGAAGAGCGTTACAGTAGTCCAGCCTGCTGGAGATGAAAGCATGAATCAGTTTCTCTAAATCTTGTCTGGAAACAAAGCATCTGATTCTTGTGATGTTTCTAAGATGGTAATAAGCTGATTTGGTCATTGCTTTGACGTGGCTATTTAACCTAAGATCAGAATCCAGAATCACCCCGAGATTCCTGACCTGATTTGTAGTTGTTAGGCCCTTTGCATTGAGATACGTGTTAACCTTAACAACCTCGCTTTTGCTTCCGAATGCAATGACTTCAGTTTTGTCCCTGTTTAATTGAAGAAAGTTGTTTTCCGTCCAGTTTTTAATCTCATCAAGACATTGGGAGAGAGAGTTTATGGGGTTAAAGTCATTTGGGGCGATAGCTAGATAAATTTGTGTGTCATCAGCATAACTATGGTATGATATCTGGTTCCTTCTCATAATTTGGCCCAGTGGAAGCATGTACAGGTTAAATAGTAAAGGTGCAAGGATTGAGCCTTGAGGGACTCCACACGACACTGCAGTCCACTTTGACATGTAATTACCTATGTTTACATAGAAACCTCTTCCTTCTAAGTATGATCTGAACCATTTTATCACAGTTCCTGAAAGACGGACATAGTTTTCTAGTCTATCGAGAAGGATTTTGTGGTCAGTTGTGTCGAAGGCAGCGCTCAGATCAAGTAGAACCAGGACAGTCACTTTTCCTGAATCGGTGTTTAACCGGAGGTCATTGACTATCTTCAGTAGAGCTGTCTCTGTGCTGTGATGAGCTCTGAAACCTCACTGATAACAATCCATGTGTTCATTTTGGGTCAGGAATTCAATCAGTTGTTTTGCCACAATCTTTTCCATAATTTTACTAATAAAAGGGAGATTTGAGATGGGCCTGTAGTTGCCCAGTACAGTATTATCTAAGTTTGTCTTTTTCAGTAGTGGCTTTACAACTGAGGTTTTAAGGGATTTGGGGAAAAAGCCAGAGCACAAGGAGGTGTTTATAATTTCTAAGAGGTCCTTTTCTAGACTCTTAAGAACCATTTTAAAAAGACTGTTGGTAGAGTGTCAAGACAAGATGTTCTTCTAAGGCTCTGAATCGTATCTATTAATGTTTTGCTATCGATTGGATTGAAGGTGCACATTGAGAGTGGAGGCTGAGGATGTCTATCCCCAGCCCTGCAGGGGGAGGCACTAATGCCTTTTCTGATGTTAATGATTTTATTGATAAAAAATGAAGCAAACTCATTGCATTTATCTTCAGACAGAAGCTCATTTGAAGTCTACTTTGGTGGGTTGGTTAACCTATCTACTGTTGCAAAGAGAGTTCGTGTATTGTTGAGGTTGTTATTAATTAAGTTTGAGAAATACTCTTGCCTAGCTGTGATTAATTCTGAATTAAAAGCACGAAGACTCTCTTTATAAAGGTCGTAGTGGATGACAAGTTTGGATTTTTCTCCACCTTCTTTCAGCCTTCCTGCAAAGTATTTTCATACTTTGAACTTTTGTTGAATTTCTCCAGGGTGTTTTTTGTCTCCCAGGTTTCTTCTTGACAGTTATAGGTGCGATGTCATCTATAATGGACTTGATTTTTAAAGTAAATGCATCAAGAAGGAAGTCGGCTGTGCCAGCTGTGATGCTTGGTGTTTGAGATATGGCATGCATAAACATCTCGCTGTTGTCATCATTTATATGTCTTTTTCTAACAGAAATTGATTTTGCAATTTTGATGTGGGAGATTGCCGCATCAACAAAAGCACAGAAGTGATCAGACAGTATGCGGTATAAGTGAATTGAGTAAGAACGACTGTCCATAGTGTTAAAGTGTGAATGAGTGTGTGTAAATGTTTCCCAGCGATGGGTTGCGGCTGGAAGGGCATCCGCTGCGTAAAACATATGCCAGAGAGTTGGCGGTTCATTCCGCTGTGGAGACCCCGAAAGGGAAGAAAGCCGAGATGAAAATGAATGAATGAATGAATAATTTGTGGGTTTTATTATCCAATTATTTCAATAACGTATAATTTTTCGTTAAAAGTCTAGTTTAGTCCTACCTCTCAGTAGGACACGCGGACACGGCAACATCAAAAGGCTTAATTAAAATAAAATAGCAAAAGACAGAGCTTAGCTTTCAAATCCAAAAGAGCACATCTTAAAATTTGGCCCATTTTGGCGTAAATAGTTATTTTTCCGATAGTTGTGATACTTTAAAATCAGTTATGAGAATTGTAATAATCCAAATGTCTCTGGAAACTTTCTTGTATTGTTGATAAGAGAAAAATTTAACCAGAGGTGATTACCGAGACATTCCACTGAGATAACACAGTTCTTCGTACAAAACGACGTACATCAACATTATTCTATAACCATTACAGTTCGGTAAAGTTACATGCACCACTGCATAATACTCTCTCTGGCCCCTTTGTTTACAACTCCACCTACTAAGCCAGAGCTCGATCCAGAAATTCTCTGAAGATTATGAAGAGGTCTTAAAGACACCTGGACAAATTTTTACTTCTTCAATTTAACAGCTTCTTTATTTATTGTTTTGCTAGCTTCACATCTCTGCGATTGAATGTTGATGCAGTGATGAATATTGCCTTTGGATAGCCCTCAGGAGATAACAGTGGCATACCTGGCCATTTTAGAATCAAAAGAGACCAATTTTTATTGGTCCGCAACATGATTTTGCCTGTTGAGTAATCAAGGGGAATATGAACATTTTTTTCTCTCACACCAAGCACTCAGCTAAATGTGTGTTATCACATCGGTTTAGATTGTTTTTCTTAAGGTGCATTCACACACAAAAAAGTGTCAGATTAGTGAAGGCTGGAATAAACTGCTATTTCTGATTGAGACAAAACTCAATGCTTCCTATCTGCTAGCTCTGCGAGCTCAGTTTTTGTTTACACATTTTTCTCACTATTTTGTGTGATTTAAAGTAAAAAATATATATATAAGTAACAGTTTTATTTCACTTAATCTACTATCTATTTTGGTTGTAGACAATGTAATTAGTTTGTCATAACAAAAAAGAAAGTATAATGTTACTCAGCTGAAAGAATTTGTTGAAAGAATCAGCTGAAAGAGGTTGTGCTGAAAGAATAATGGCAAACATAAAATTTGGTTTTCAGGTCAAAAAATATAATTTAAAAACAAAATCAGTCAAAAATAACCATTTGTGGCTAAATTACATAAGACGCAGAGAAGTTAACTGTGCTGGTGTATTTTTAAGCCACTTAAGTTTCCTCTGTACTGTACACTCCCTCTGTCATTGCTTTTACAGCTTCATTGTTAGACACAACAGCTAACTAAACTATTTAAGTTTACAAGATTTAACCTGCTTTAACATGACTTCATTTATATATCTGACAGTTCTGATTTGAATAAAAGGTTGCCATTCCTTTTTGGTAGTTGTTTACCTCCCTACTGGGTCCAAGCAAGAATCATGATATCCCCCGGGGTTTCTGTTAACAAACACCCATTCCACTCACACACAGTCATCTAACGTTCCTCTGGGAACAAATTCAGACCCGCAGGAAAACTTATTTAGTTTGTCATTAACAAACAACAGACTATGTGACAGGTTGCTAGGCTTAGGGTTAGGGACTACTTCTTAGCTACATGTCTAGAGACGATCATTTACTCTCGTCGTTATTGAAATTGTTTAGTAGCATGGCCTGTACTTTATTTTCGATGTGTTGAATTTCAGAAAAAGTCCCTCTTTTTTAAAGCAAGAGTGTTTTAGCTTTTCCTCGATAGATGATATTAGTTTGTTAGTTGACCATGCAAAAAATGCATTGCAAAACTTTTCATTATCGACTTATAGGAAAACTACATTTTGCCCAACCTTACTGAGGACTTGTTTTTTATTTTAATATTATTGAATTAACCTCATCTTTCATTTATTATCATTTATTTATAAAGCAAAACAGCTTATTGACCATTACCATCCCAACCTGGGGTAGAAACATGTGGGGTTAAATTAGCGTCATAATTCTGACTACAAAAAAGTCAAAAGTTGTGTGAATGAAAATCTTCTTCTCATGTAGAAAAAACATATTTTGTGTGACTAAAAATCAGTTTTGAATGTAATCTCTGTGGAGACGATCTTGCTGGCTCTCGCAACAATTTCCTCAAACCTACGCATAGCCCACACTGTGTAATCTTCCACTGTACGATCCCTCACAAATAAAATAAAAAAACTGTCTGGAGACCTTAGTGACATAATGGCAACAGTTGTAAAGGTCATAAACTTCTATAAAGCTCATCCTATCAACCAGAGTTTGTTTGCGCATCAGTGTGAGGATGGTTTGCATCAAACTCCCTGCTACATACAGAGGAGCGCGACAAAGTGCTCGTGCTCTTTCTAGAACTGCAGGATACAATTTTTGAAATTTATGTACATAGAGGGGCCCCAGGGAAAAAGATTGGGAACCACTGACTTAGAGATTCACTATTCGACAATGGCTGTAAGTGCACTCTTTTGCTCTTAATTTATTTTAGTTACATTATTATATATCTTGTAGAGCACCAGTGCTAACAAGTTTTTATTTTGTTAAATTCTGCAGCAGAAAAAATATGTTTGTCCATCTGCATTATAAATACTGAATTATAGTCCTCTTGTATTCTTAATCCGATGCCAAACCGTGTCCAGTTAAGAAAAAGGATCCAAAAAAGGGATCAGATTGGTAAATATTGGTATGGGCAGATATTCAAATTTGAATGATGGGGAATGGATTGATAGCAAAAAATCTTATTGGGACTTCCCAGGCATCGCCTCATGGTATAGTGGTTAGAGAGCAGGAATAGAAGGCTCAGGTGTTCCTCCTTTCCGAATTTGAATCTCACCCAAAATAGAATGTTTCACTTCTTAACTGAGATTTTTATAGTAACATTATACAATACAGAAACTTAGGATAACAAAAATGTATTTACATTAAAAACAATTCTTGTTCTGCCAGTACAATGCAAAAAATGTTGTTGATGTTAGAAGAATTTAAACAACTAAGATGAAAGGCAATTGTAACTCAATTGTTCACCAACACTGAAAATGCAACACATGATGAGAGTTCTGAGGAGTAGAGGCGTCTAATTGAATATACTGTATCCTGCTAAGTGGTCAATAGTTGTATGCTATGCGCGCTTTGATTTTGTTTATATCTTTTTTGGGGGGGGAGGATACATTCTATAGAAAACATTCTATTTTCAATAGAATGTTTTTTCTGCATTGTCTCATAGTCGATAATTATATTTTATGTTTAAATCCTTCCAAAAAATAGTCACAGAAATAAATAATAGAGCTATTCAACATGTATCTTAAATATTTTCATATTTAAAAAAAAGTCTCAACTAAATCGATTCCATTCTTGTTTCACCAGTCCTTGTCCTTGGGCATCAATAAGGATTTGTCTGATCAGAACTGTCAGTTTCTTTCTCAGAAGCATACTCTTCCTCACTGGACCGGGGGATATGAGTAAATGTGCATGTGGAGCTGGGGCTGAAATGTCCACCGTGAATTTAAATGGAGCCTTGTGTGCGGCCGCAGTCAGGTCAGATTTGTCAAACACAGGCAGTGGAGCAGTCTTCAGCTCCTGCCACGTTGTCCTTATTTTACAGATTACTCTGAAATTGCTTATTTTAAACCATGATAGATTTTTTACTATTACTTTTAAGGACAGATGTGCTGCGTTTGGCTGCCTGTAATTGATATTTAATTCAACTTACATTCAAATACCATTGAGAATACAGTATATATTACACACAATTACACTAAAACATTACACAATTTTAGACTGAAACATAGACACCCCACCACTAATAAGTAAGATATTTACATTGTTGTAGTGTCCAGTGTTAAATTGGGGCTGCACTGCAATTATTACAAACATACAGTTATGATGCTTTATAATTTTGATGGCCAAATTAGCAAAGAGCTTTTTGGTAAACTAGCAATCAAACATTTTTGAATTTGCCAACACCAGAACAATATTTTTATCCAAACAAGAGGTTCATTTTCTAAAATTAAGTGCGTATGCCAGGATAGAGAAAACTAAAGAAACCATTAAAATTGTAACATTGCTTACTTGTAATGAGAAGCTGGTCTTAATAAACTGGAAACCGGTCGTTCCAATTATCGTTACATAAAACCCATTTAGTGAATGCAGCACACAGAGTTTTGTGTTTCAGCAAAACAAATGCTTGACACACAACACAAAGTGTACTTTGTGGGGGATGTTGTGTCTTTGACTCAATAACAATGTTTAGTGAATGGCTCTAATGCAGCTGACCCCAATGTCTTAATGGAGATTCAGCCTTTCAAGAGAAGCGAAGGATGAAATACTTCTTTTCTGCTCTAGCTCTAACAATGGTCAGGACAGAACCCAGGCTGAGGCCCGCAGGTGTTGGTAGCACTGTGCATGTGCAGCCTTCTGGTTCAGTTATAAGAAAGCGCCATGGAATGTTGTGGAAGCTGTGTTTATAGAACTCAGACTTCTTCTCACTCTGTAACTCAACCTAAGGTCAGATGGAAAAACACCACATGGCTTAACATACACACATTGTTGATATATTAGGAAAATTGAGATTTTAACCTAAATTGCTAATAAAACGCAAATTCAGACAGATTCAAACATCCAGACAGTATTTCGTCCTTTGCAAAAGTACTGTTTATGTTTTTGCTTCTCAATGCTCATGTAGCGATGTATTTCTCTGTATGTTGTCTAGTGTTCTTTACTCTCTTAATGCTTTAAACTCGTCTTAAGATATTTTTTGTGCTTTCAGTCTTGCCTTGATCCCAACTTGCTATGACCACGTTCTGGATTTCAGCTATTTTGCATATTGCATCTTGAAATTGCTTAATCTTGCATAAGTATTCTGATTAGTTTTGTCCAGGAACAAAAAAGCATGTGCATTGTCACATGAAAAAAACGGATCATCTTTCAAACCGGCAGATCTGCATTACTGCTATTATGGCACAAGCTAAAACTAGAGCCGTGATTCAGCCCTCAGCATAAAAACTTTTCCAAGTGCAGATGTTTGTACTTGATGAGCTATGACAGGCTGTGACCGTTACAACCTGTCTATGACAAACTGATACGGAACTAGCCCAGAACCGTTAACTGGTAATGGACTGGACCAGAACTGCTAAGGAAGTAAGACTCTTGAGCGAGACTGCGCCAGAACTAGGATTCTTCCAAACCTTGTTAAGCATTCTACGCTGTGCCTCTTCACAGAACGACCATGCCTAAGACGAATAGTAACAGGGAGGATTCTCCATTTATAGACAACCTGTCTTATTGTGGACACATGAACATCCAGAGTTTGAGATATGTTTGTAACCCTTACCAGCAAGTGAACAATTCTTGATCGTAGGTCTCTTGAGAGCTCTTTTCTGTGAGACATGGTTCACTTCAGACAGTCCTTCTTGAAACTAGAAAACTCAATCTAAGGTGTGCCTTTAAATGGTACGACATCTTTCAGCAACACATCCAATATAATCACACGGATTGGACTCAAGGTGGACTCATTCCTGCCTCCAATTAGCTCTTGGAAGACAAAGGAAGTCATTAGGCTAAGTGTTCACATATTGTTTCCACCTTCCACTGTAAATATTTACATGTTATCTTGAATAAAAACATGAAAACATATCATTTTTTGTGTATTGTTATTTTAAAACTTTGTTTTTCTATAGTTTGATGAAGATCAGAGCACATTTTATGACCAATTAATGCAAAACACCTTAGAATCCTAAAGGGTTCACATACTTTTTCTTGCAACTGTGTCTAGTTCCAGAGATACTAAAAGACATTGGCTCAGGTATCTTATGTAGAAATGACCCAAAACACATTTAGAATTAGGATCAGTCTATTCGTTTAAGTTACATTTACAAGAAAAAATCAGTAGTAATTAGAAAGCAGGCAATAAACAAAATCAAATGTGTCATTCTCTGTCTGCCATGGTTCAGCTGGCCATGGTTCAGCTGCTACAAGGCATGTTTGTTATGTTTGTTAAGAAATGTGACAATCCCACACAGACAACATTTTACTTAATACTTATGTATTTTGTAGAAATATGATAACACACTTTTTCTCTTCCTTTATAAAAGACCAGAAACTCAAATACAAATGTTCATGTTGCACAAACAATATTTAAAAGTTAAAATGAAACAAAATTGGAACCATATAACACTGAACAATGAAGGGAAGTGGGTGAATAGATACAGGTGGACATTTAAATATTGTTACACAAAAGTAATGAACAGAACTACACAACATAAAGCTATGGTGGAGTGAACCAGAACAACAACAAAAAAAACGTGAACACAATACAAAATAAACCATAAAACAGGAAGTGCACATGCTTATATAAACACAGAGAAACTCTAAAGGCTGATAAACTTAGGAACATTAGGGGCTTGACTTAATATAATGATATGAACACGGAAGAACTAGATAAGAATAGAAATAGAATAGGATCTGACTAATGTTACATTCAAGAATAAGATCACACAGGGCAAAGCCACAATATATTTGTTTAATATCTACATACAGCAATTCAATTTTTATATCTAATAGTTTTCCTTTATACTAACAACCTCTCAATATAGTTCAACTGTAACCAATCCGTTGCGGAATCCGTTTATTCAAATTTAGAAAGAAGAATGTGTTTCCATCATTCTCACTAATCCTCTCTGCATGTCAATAGCACTTGCTCAAATCTTATACAGGCTATGTTTCCCCTTCTCGTTTTATGTTGACTTCTCTGGCAACTTTCTGCAAGCGCAGCAGTCTCGCTTTAATGCAAACTGAGTTTTGTCAGCATCTGACAGTCGCCTCAAGGGACCCTTCAAAGTGGAGCGTCACAGCTTCTTACACATCACATTTCAGAGAAATCCTTGAAAATTTCACACACTGTATGGAACTAAGTTTGTGACTTTTTAAGAGTCCAGCTGAGAGCTAAGCGCTTTACTAGAAAAGGCTTCACATCAGGGAAAATGAAAACTTTACAAACCCTGTTTCACATCTACAAAAATTAAGATTTAGCTTTTACCTGAAAAAAAAAACCCAAGCAAACATTAATATAACATTCATCCAAACTGCTGTTTGACAGTTGACTGGTTGTAAGAGCTTGGAACATCTTGCATTTATGCATGTTTTGGTCAGCACTTCCTGTGGAAATAAATGACTATTGTATTGTGGAAATTTTGCAAACTAACAACAATTCTGGTATTGACTCATTCATGGAGTTTGTTTTTGATGAAGTCATACGAGTACAGCTAGCACATACTCATTGACCAACTCAGTGGATTTAAGAATATCTAAGCATAATATCGAATATCGATCATTATTAAACTGTCTGATGTTCATCTTTACAAAGTCAGACCTGAGCACTGGTTGTGTCTGTAAAACTATTAATATACTTTTCGAGGAGTACTTTATTCTGTGCTGTGTAAGCATAAAAGGCACTCATTTCAAGTTGTATTTTTTGGCAAATTTACAAATTCATTTATTTTCATTTAGCTTTGATAATTTCAAAATTAAACAAAACATCATGTTTTTTAGTTATCCTGCAGAAAAAAAGAGTTTTTTTCCCTTTTATTACAGATACCTATATGTTCATCCTCTCTCAGGCAATATTAAAACTCTTTAAAAATGCTTATTGGGAGCACTTGAAAACAGGGGTAATACAGAAATATAAAACAAATGTTAAATCATTTACATGGGCCTAATTGAGAGAGAGAGAGAGAGAGTTAGAGGGAGAGAGTGAGAGAGCGAGAGCGCGAGAGAGAGAGAGATCATCTTTGAGTGTCTAGAAAAGTGCTATAAAAATGTATTGGCATTATTATTATGCTTTAAATAACTATTTTAGTAAATTTTGACCAAGCTGTATTGACAAAGTTAAAGTTAGCCTTCTTACTCTTTACCCTGATAACAAATCTTTAGTCATTTATAGTTTAGTTTAGTTTGAAATAGCAAAAAAATAACCTCAATCATAATAAACATGTAAAAAAAAGGACTTTAACTTAAAAAATAACTAAGTTTCATTACTGATTTAAACATTTAGCTATAATGTGTTTCATTAATATACCAACAACCTAGTAGAGTAGAGTAAATTGATCAGTTATTGAAGACTTGTCCCCCAGTATGTGTCATCAAACATATTGTAAATTGTAATGATGGTGGCTCGCCATTGGCCAAAAATGCCAGAGCCTTTTTTGCTCCCAGTCCATCCCTGGCTTGAACCTACAGCCCAGCTTCTTTTGTAAACATGTCTACATCTATTATCGTTGACCTGTCTGACGTTTGCTCAGCACCCAAGGGTTCGCGGGTGGAAAAATCAAGCCGCTTCTCCACACTAGTCAGCTAGCCGAAGGCTGTAGTAAAGGATCAGATCAAACTGTGATAAATGACCAGGACTCAACCGGGAAATCCTCCAAGAGTGCTTTGTTAAATTAGCTAACGAGTGAGTGGGTTTGATTGGACTAAGCCGAGGAGGCGCTATGAGCCTGTCGATTAAATGCACTGTTGGGGAGGCGAGAGCCTTTGCTGAGTTCAACATCAGCAAATGAATCTGCCATTGACAGCGCAAATGAACTGTTCACATGCCAACGTATCCAACCTCAGAGTGCTTTGTTAGAATAAGATATACTAAAGGTATTTCAGCAGAAGAAAGGGGGAGGCTGTTGACAGGGTTCTGCGCATTGGCTTATTAATGCTTCAGTGCATTGTGCCTCCTCGGATGCCTATTAGATCGACAACTGTTTCTTAATTGAGAAGCAATAGAAGCCCACTCTATAATATTCCAAATTCAAGTTTCTTCTCAGGAAATCTGAAGTCAAATTTGAGTTATTTTCACCTACGTGTTTGCTTGTGATTTTTAATCACACATGGATGTCTGTGTTTCACCTTGCGCTCATAATTGATGGAGGGCACTTTGGAATGACAGGAATTATGAGTCACTGAATCAGCAGAAAGCAAAACAAAGCTAACTCCCAGAGCTCAGGTCTGAAGCTGTTTTTCTGTGTTGGTAGATGTTCCGACCTTTGACAGATGTGACTTTAAGTGTATTCCGATATTTCAGTGAGCAGAGTCGACAAAAGTGCGACATCTCAATCCTTGATCAAGGGGCACTTCTCTTAGAGGGTAGACTGGCTTATTTATTTGTATGTCTGATTGCAGTCTGAAGAAACATAATTAAAGGAACTGGAAAACAGGAACAATCCTGCTTGGGTTTGAGGTTATTAATTACAAATTTTGCTATTTGTAAATGTTCCAAATTCAGGCTTCAAGTAAACAGATACAATTTGCCAAATATTTCATTTACATTTATATAAGGTTATTTGTAATGTATGTTTAAAACATTTATTAATTTAATTGAAACCATGTGTCTTCTTTCTATCATCACTAGGGTTTCCATGTGTTTTTTATTGCTTAAAGACAACATTGTGACCCAATTTCAAACCCAATTTGTTATATTCATTGGAGGTATTTATTATGTCTGTAATCTACAATTAAATGTATTTAATAAACTGTTTTACCCTGTCAACATTACGTGCATTTCAAAACTAGCTATTTTCAGCTTTCCCCACCTCTTTGGATGCTGCTGGTGCTCCATCTTGAGCAATCAGAACCCTGTTTACTTCCCTGAGACTCAACCCTCCACTGCGCTCAGTAATTAGCAAACTTTCATGCCACACTTTTTTTTTATTGGCATTGGGGGGTTGCTGGCACTAACATCAGATCTTTCTTAAATATTGATAGTTTCCTAAAAATAAGAGATTGAGATGATAGAGATGATGCGAGGCATATGGTAATGATTACATAAGATTGTCTGACATGTCATAATTCATAACAATGAACACTTACTTGCTACATTCCTATTCAAATGCCTTACGTATAATTTTTCATATGAGGTTCCCTTTGCAGAAAATGAACGTTAAACACATCGGTCAGATGAGTGTTGACTTAAGGCAGAGTGGTAGATATAAGAGAGTGGTGTCAATATTTGATCTGGCCAGGGCCTCACATGTTCATGGAGGGCCTGAATAGTTTCAAACAAGCCCTCCGTACCATTGCCAATGGAGTTGACAATGGAACAAAATCCTCCACAATTGTGGTGAATATTAAAATAATACAGCAATAAGAAGGGTATTTTTACACGTCTAACTTAACTTCATTTATAGTTTGCATTAAGGGTGGTAAATATTTTTCATTTGCATCATCCTTCACATTATATTTCAAAGCAATAGAATTTCCAGATTTATTGTGCTAATATCAGGGATGAAAAATATATTCACAAATATTGTGTATTTTCTACATTTACAATTTGTTATGTGTAAATTCTTATTTAAAAGCAAAAATAAAAACCCTTACACCTACACATTATCTGCAGGCTCAAATGTTTTTGATTTATTTTAGTAATTTAATAATGTCTGTACTGTATTTTTAAATATCGTTTACTACCACACTAAAATTGCCGTACTATAGAGTTGAAAAAAAAAAACATGTTTCTACCTCTGATTACATAAGTTTTAATGATTTAAATTGTTAGCTAGTTTTCATTTGTTTGTACATTTACATTTACATTATGCATTTGGCAGATGCTTTTTTCCAAAGCGACTTACATTAGGGGAGAGACAATATGCAATTTGTTACACTGTCAAAGTCTTTCTCAGCTTGCTCATAATAGATATTATATCAATATTTAAACCTTCAGCCAATAAGATGTCTGTCACTACTCCTCGTGTCATGTCTGTTTCACACTTTCATGAAGCTGATGGCTGGCTAAGCTACTCTCTGAACCTATTTTAATTTTGCCAGAAACCTATTGGGTGATGTCACTGACACTACATCCCATGTCCATATACATTTAAATTACAGCTTGCTCTCTCCGATCACAAGAAGCAGGAACTTGATTGTACCAAGGTTAGTAAATCCACAAGAGGTGGAAGAGCGTTCTCAGATAGAGCCCCGAAGCTCTGGAATAACTCCCGGATGTTGTCCCCAGCTCAATTACGCTCACAGATTTTCAAAACTAAATTAAAAACATATCTGTTAAACCGGCATTCCAATAAGTATCTCTTGGTATTTGGTCTAAACAGATATGGTGTCTGAGCACCATATACATACAAACTGTTTTGAAAAAAACAATGTGGTTCAATGTTCCTCTCTAAACTATCCTCATCATTTATCTCTCCTCCTGCAGCTGATGCTGATCACTTGTTTGTTGTCTATGTTACAGTTTGCTAACCATTTTCTCCATTTGTTAGTTCCTGTTTTGTCTTTGTTTGTTTTGTTTGTTTTTTGTTTTTCAGGTCCTGTCCGGCAAACCGTTCATCGATGGATTTTTAGTTTGTATGTTCTTTATGCTGGGGAGGTGATTAGCACCTGCCCTCAGTCAGCGAGAGTCTCCTCAAGAGGAACTCATATCTACTCTACCTGATCCTCACGAGGACTTTGTGAAGCTGCTTTGAAAGCAATTGCAAAAGAAGCGCTATATAAAAACTGATTGATTGATTGAATTACATTATATACAGTCAAAGATTTAAGCTTAGATAAGAACCCTGTGATTTCACTTCAAATAAAGCGAATGATTATTTGCTTTAACATATATTTGTACATTTAGAATTAACGCTTTTATGCAATCTTTTCATTCAGATTTTTTTATAAACAGAAATTTGATTACCATACAAAACTTTGTGTTCTGACACTTAGTATATCACTTCAGATACTGGCATACAGTAAGTGGGCCACACATGGTCCAGATCTAGAACTGGTGTCACAAAATTGGTCAGGTCAAAGAATTTAAGGTTAAACTTAAATTGAAACTTGGGCCAGGCAAAAGGGCCAAGTGTGCCCTTAATTACAATTGTATGTACCATATGTACCATAATTCCATGTGTGCTTGGGACAAGCAGAGAAACTTGAATGAGCCAAAGCTGAGTTAAGTAAGAATGTTAGCTGTTTAGTTTGGTGTTACAGTCAATCCATGTCTGACTTTTGAGCAGTTTGTTCAGACCCTCGGTCGAGTATTTTCACACCTGTTTTTAAAATCCCTCCACTGGCTCACTGTGTTAACTTTAAAATGTCGACCCTCCAACACTCCATGGCTTTGTTCCCACATACTTTTTGTCACTTTTAACTGCATACACCCCCAAACCAGGTCCACTTAGCCAAAACCTCCACCTGAGGGTCTCTCTTCCGCTGTAAGCTCAGGGATGCTCAGTTATGCCTGCATTTTTTTTTTTTTAAACTGGTCATTGACTGTTGATGTTTTGATGGTGTTGTATTATTGTATTCCTCTTACAGTTGGAATTTGACATATTTTTTTGCTCTTTTATTTTTTATCTGCATTTATTGTTTATATTTTGACTCTGCACGTGTTTCTGTCCAAAGCTTTGTGGAGCATTGCTTTAAAGGCGCTTTATAAAATGTAGTTCATTATCATCATTATTAGTTTAGTGAAAATATATTTTGACCCATTCTGTGTTTGCTTAGAATAAATGCTTGAGATTGTTTTGCTCTTTTAGTTTTTTGGTTAATAGAGTATTGATTCACCTTCTTTCCATGTATGGTAATAATAGTATATATATTTTATAAAATGGTGTTTATGGGGGGTGGCTAAAGTAAGACAAAGACTTAATGCCTAGTAAACAACAATTGTTTTTTGTTTTCCACATCCTTGAACACATCCTGAATATCAAATCATTTCCTTCTTTAGCTCATTGGGTTCTGCCTGAGCAACCATTAACTGACTAACATCTGAACGATTAGCACTCTGGATTCTGAGCATTGGTTACACACAACACTTCCCCTCTTGACTAGAGGCCAACTAGTCACAGGGCTCTGGTTATCTGCACTGTCATTAATTCTCACCCCTAAGCCACACAAACCTCCTCAGGCTGATTAATTTTCACCCTAGCATGTAGCCCCAATGCTAATTTAAGAACTATAGGGAGCCCCAAAGATTCATGAGCAGAGTCCACATATGCCATTTAGGCTCTGCAGAGAGAAGAAATGTCACCGTGTACTCTAGTTATGTTTATGCAACTGTAGTTTCAGGACGAGAAGTGACCTCTTTCTTTCATGTGTGATGTTGATGGTCTTTTTTACTTTTCTTTTTCTCTATCCTCTCTTTAACAGCTTTGACGTTCTCCTGGATCTTTAATGATTACCCATCGTTCGTGACAGCAGGATTATCGTCGATTCGTGTCCCAGGAGACAGGGAATCTATATATTGCTAAAGTTGAGCCGTCAGATGTGGGCAACTATACCTGTGTTGTTACTAACACGGTCACAAAGACAAGAGTGCAAGGACCACCAACTCCTCTTATACTGCGCACAGACGGTCAGTATAAAACACAACACATTGATCAAAAATAAGATGTTTTGTTGAAAGATAGTAATTTATTATTATTTACCTAATACATATCTTTTCACATTTTATTATTTAAAACTATTTTACTTTCAAATTAAATGGGGGAGTTGGTCGTTGTTTCACCAATATGAGTGATTAATCGTTCATTATGAATAAGCCAAATACACCTATGATTACTTGTGTTTGTGTTTTATTTGTGTTGATCACATCTTACTGAAACTATCCTTGTCATTGTAGCAGCATCAATTCAATCTGGTGTTTTGAAAACCAGAGAAATAAAACAGCAAAAATTAATATGAACACACTAACTCTAATTGAAAAGTTACCAAATGATTTGACTTCCTTATAATTGCTTATCTAAAAGATCCTTTCATACTCCTGTGTCTCATCTACAAATGGCTACTATGAGCTTCTGCATGGCTGGCGTGGACACTGGTTATCGGCGTGTGGCCATGGTGTCATCGCTTCAAAAGTAAAGCTCAAACCTCTCGAATTAAGCGAATTAAATATTGTTTTTTAATTACATCATTCCTCAAAAACTATAAAGAGTATGCTAATTCATTAAGTGGCAGCAGACTCCTCAAACCTGAAGTTATCAGAAGCAAAAGACTAATCAGAAGCTTCCCAACTAGTTTTAGTTGTGACTTGTGGTAGTGTCTTTCTCCACTGTTTTCAATGCAGTGCCATAGTAATAAGTTTAATAATAATAACAATAACAACAACAACAACAACATCTCTAAAAAGAAACGTCTTCCACCATTTACTACCAAACACATATTTTGGTCTCAGAAATGTACTATTTAATTGAGACTCAATCTTGTTTTGACCAGAAGTTTGTTGTCGAGTGAGCAAAAAGGAGCTGCATATTGCTTGCAGTTTGATACATCAGTTGTGTTTAAATACATTGTTAAATATTTTCCACAACCAACAACAAATTTAATACTCGCTCCATCCACCACCCACCTGGTGTTTTGTGAACAAAAGCTGACTCATCAATGTTAACTCCATCCCATAATGCAAAAAAAGGGTGCAGTCCAGAAGACAAAATGTACCCAGTGGTGTTTAAAAAGGTTTTTTCTAGGTTGCTAACACTGAAACGCTGCTTTATTTACATGTGGGTTGATAGTGCAACTCCTTTAAAAAAAAACCTGTTTTCAAAATAAGAGTATATGTATGGACAGGACCACATGGGGTTAATTGCACCATCATATGACATGAAAGTTTGGAGTGTGGCACTTTGAATTCTACAATATCATGAATACAGAAAACAGATTTAGGACATAATGATAACAATAATCGTTGTGAATTATCCTGAACACACTGAAACAACCATTCTGATTTTTGCTGTTTAACAAAATCTAAAATACATATAAAAATATTCAAAGGTTTTCTCAAGGTTAATGAGCTGTCTCTGTGTATATGTGGAAGTGCAGTGGTATCAAGTTTAAAGCCTGTAGGCTGGCAATTATCAAGGCCCTCCATCCGAAAGGTCATTTTTGCTTAGCCAAAATAATTGTTGCTTTTCTCTGGAATTACAATTTAACCAGATTTATGTATGTACAAGGGTGATAAAAAGAGATGTCAATAGAATAATAGACCACAGAAAAGTTTAGATGCATTGCAAATCTACACATTCTAAAAGTTATATTTTTATTCATTTTAAAACTTGTACATATGCATTATTTCAATGTCTGTCCATCTATTGTGTTTTGAAACAGCTTTCAAAAAGCAACTGAAAACTCTTCTCTTCAGAGAAACACCTACTATAAAAAAAAAATAAATGTCAAAAAAAAGCCTGATAAATACTGTTACTGCTTGATAAATGATTAGTATTGTCTGAAGTTATTATAAAGTGATACCAAAATGGTGTTTATCCTTAAATTAATATTTGTGAACGTACAGTATGTAATAATAGAAGTTTGACTGATTGAGCCTAAAATAGGGAATAGTCTGTTTTCTGATTTAAACAGGGGATCAAATAAATAATGAAATCTTCCATATAATAACATGCTGGAAAAAATAATGTAATAAGTACAAACCCTCAAAAACTGAAGTCTAAAATAAAACTGGTCATCACTAGGAAATAACTAGTACAGTGGTCTTTAGCCCTTCAGAGAGTTTGTTTTATCATTTGGAATCAGAATCAGCTTTATTGCCAAGTGTGAGTGTGTACAGACACTATTTAAACAAAAACTTTAAACAAAAAAAAACTTTAGTGAATCAATCAAAATTACTCAACAAGCTTAACATTACACATTTAGGTATAGGTGAAACCAGTGTGCATATAGTAAAATTGAAAAAAAGGAAACAAAGTATGTATTTATATTTGAACAAAAACTCTAATAATAAATAGCAATAAAAGGAGGTTATCTTATATATTCATGCAATGGCCATGTGGGTTTATTGGGGGCTTGCTCTGATATTAGAACCTCCCTGATCCTGATCAAAGTTTCAGCTAAAGTGGAAGCGATTGGATAAGAGAGGGAATGTTAGTTACCAAAAATATTTGAATGGGAGCCTGACAACAAATCGACATAAAGGAGGTTTCTCACAGTTGGAAGCCTACTGAAGGCTAATAAACCTCCAGTAACCAATGTTGGCTTGTTAACTGTGCTGGCTCCACTTAAAGCTGTTTGTAAACTTCCAAGGTTTTATGTGATCCCATTAGCATGCATGTCATTTAAACAAGCATGTTTTGGTTTCCCGGTTCACAAACCATTTATATAACAAAAGTCCACTTAAAGACTACTTTGAGGGTTGTGATTTTCGTTATGTGTTTATTTAAGATATAAAAAACACCGGCTGAGTTTTTTAGAGAATTCTCTTTTAGTAGCCTGCCTGAAGTGGCTAATGGGATCATTGCATTTCATTCAACTCCCAAATGTTTTAGTTTGGCTTGTTACCGTCTACTGTTGCTTAATATTACCCTTTAATATTACAGCATTTGACCAGTGTTTCAGACTTTACCATCTTTATGCTAAGAATCCCTTATTATGGATGTTTCAAAATGACCTTTCATCCAGTGGGTAATTAGTGTTGGACTCATTTAAAAAAAGAATTACAGTTACGAATGACTTCGTTAAAATATATCTTTTTAAACAACATTATTTATTGCTCTTAATAGAACTGTGGTTATAGATAAATATAAATCATATGCATTCTAACTGTCTGAGGATGATAGGGCCCAGGGAGGTGGTGTAGATGGAGAAGAGAAGGAGACCAACAACTGGGGAACCCTGATGAGTAGTCTATGAGTGTTTGAGACCTCACCCCTCCACCCAACACTGAAAGATCTACCAGTGAGATAGGACTCAAGCCAATCGAGTACAGTTCCAGTGATGCCCATCGCAGAAAGAGTGGAGAGAAGGATCTGATTTGCTGATTGGAGCTACTGTTTGTTGTTATTGGATGTAATTTGAGCCAAATAAACTCAAAAAATTATTTAGATTTTTTTCTCCCTTTTTGCTCTACTAACACAAAATAATATTTCTCCTTTGAGGAACTTAACTGGCTCTTGCACTGAATTTGTAAACACCCCACACTGAGATGTAATCTTTATAGCATGTTTAGATCCACCAATCCAACAACCAAATTACTCTTTACCACAGGAAGTGTATACACCACTAAATAGCAAAGTAAACAGACACAATTAACTGAGTTATTTTATTTCAAAAGTTATTTGTTCGAAGTAATAGTTATTGTCAATAGTTGTGAACTTACAGTAATGGGTTACAACCCCAACACTTTGTCTCTAAGTTTGAAACAACATCAAGTTTTTTAGAAAGAAAGTTTTATATGTGTTAGTGCTCCATGAATCTCGTTATTGTCTTTATAAAGAAAAAATTGACCCAGAGTCGCTAAAATGAATCCTCAATCAAACAAGTCTATTCTGGTACAAGAAGTTATAACTAGTTAAGTGAGTTGCTGTATGGATATGCAGGGCTTGTCTGTCAGGTAACGTAAGGTTACCTACGGCTTCTGTTCTCTGTGTGTCCAGTTTGATTGGCTTCTTCCCATCCACATAGAGACACAAATAATTCATTTAAAAAACAATTAATTTTGCACAAATAACTTAAACATAGAAAACAGGCATTGTCCAAATAATAAGGAATCATAACAAAGTTATCCAAATCATAAGAGAATTAATATGTTTTGTTTTTGTTTTTTACCTTGCATGCTATGAATTTTTAAAAATCCTAACAGATACCCAATTATACAAACACAATAGGTTTTATCTACCATGTGTAACCACATGTTTGTTTGTTTTTGGACGTGTATAATGTCCAACCATCAAAGATCTTTCCCTGGATTGTGTTCTCCTGGAAAATCGGGGATTGTCTGGATTGTGCTCTAAAAATCTTGATGTGTGTGACAACACAAGCCACTCAAAGACATCTTTCACAGTGTGATCTTCAGGCCCAATTTCGAAGCCCATTGTACAGTCTGTGTCCCTCCACCTGGCACGCTACAGGAGGAGATGATTGCCTCTTCAATTCGTGCCTTTCGACAGCGCTGACATAAATGTCCAGCGTAAGACATTACAGATAAGCATCTCTTTGAGTCCCTCACACTCATCCAATAGCACACCTCAGAAAAACACTGCTGCAGATATCAGCACTCCCTCTATTCCCAGAAGCCTTTCAGGAGCTGCAAAACAAATTGTGCTGTAATAATGATAGAGAACGATTGGCTGCTGTCAAATTTGCTGTTGCAGATGGGGGTAATTGATAGCTTTTGTTGGGAATAATTGCCATTTGGCTTTGTGAGTGACAGGTGAGTGTTTCTCTTTGTAGGTGTTATGGGAGAGTATGAGCCAAAGATTGAAGTCCAGTTTCTCGAAGTTGTTCAAGTAGCTAAAGGCTCAACGGTGCGCCTGGAGTGTTTTGCATTGGGAAAGTAAGTATGCTCATCACGATATTCACTGTTCTATGCTATTGGAAATGCAGAGAGGTATTACATAATTGTGATTATTTGAGCAATATCACAGTCCAGTCCTCTTTTAGTCTTTATTTTCATAGCTACCTCAAGAATTTACCAGAGTACAGCAGGGTTTTAACCCTTTAAGGCTTAAGGCTGTCACAATTGGTTATTTTTGCATGCTTTTGTTTTTTTTATTAATATTTTGCCCAAAAAACATCAGCTGAGTAGCCTTATACTTATGTTATTATTGTGACATTGGTCTGAGAGGGCTCTAATACATTAGGGTTAGCCCTTGCCCTAACCCTAACCCTAACCCTGGTACATGTAATACACTCTTAACGCACCGACTCAGTTAAATCACACAATTGGCAAAACAAATCATTTCATGCTCAAAATCACCCATGGTAAACAAAAACTAATTTTCAAAATATAATAATAAACTTACACAACACCAACCAATTTTCTTTCAAAAGCAACATTTAGTCAGTCATCACACATTTCTTGCTTTCTTTCTTCTTTTATCTATTCTTTCTTTCTTTTATACTTTCTTTCACTCATTCTTTCGCTCTTTCTTTTTTTCTTTCGCTCTTTCTTTTACTCTTTCTTTCCTTCTTTTGTTCTTTCTTTCTTTCTTTTTTCCTTCCTTCTTCACTCTTTCTTTCTTTTCTTTTCTATTTTTTCTTTGGCAATGCAATAAAATAAAATAGAGGGAGCATATTTGTGTCTCAAATCACAATCTGAACAGTGGTTGGCTTTGACTGTATAAATCCTGTGTAAAACATGATGTTATCTGTTCTGACATACAGTGTGAAAGCATTTGTAAATTTGGCTTTAATCAATTTGGTGTTGGTTGAGCTAGTGCATAAAAGAAGATCAAACATTTTAAATTGTGTTTTTAATCTGTATGCATTTTGTATCAAAGCAACAAAAAACGTTTTAATTGTATAACCTACAAATAGTTTTAAACAGATGTTGTGCTCACTGTGTTAATAGTTTATGAAACTTGTTAAATGTGTTGAAAAATTGTCATAGCAATTGTGAAAAACTGTAAATCTGTTCATTTATCCTATTATCTTTTTTTGTTTTATTTCCCAGCCCAGTCCCATCCATCAGCTGGCGTCGAGTAGATGAAGTTCCGTTTGCTCGTAAGGTGGATGTGAGAAAAACCAGTGGTGTGATGGAAATCCCTTACTTCCAGCAAGAAGATGCGGGCACGTACGAGTGTGTGGCGGAGAACAGCAAAGGGAGGAACACAGTCCAGGGCAAGCTCTCGTTCTATGGTGAGTGCTGGTAGTCTACTCTAAATGCATGAATATTTGAAGGGCTATAGCCACACGTCACATTCAGTCAAGTGAAGGACATGATGCAAGCTTTCCCGTCTTCAGCTTTGACCAGCACAAAATATACTTAAGGCCGGATGTTGTGCTTTTTTAGTGGTGCATCAGAATGATTAAACCTTCCGGATGTGATGCTTCTATATTTTTATCCAGATTAAAATGATTGGAGAGCGACTTTGTACCTGACCTTCTATCTGTCGCTCTCTCACTGTGTGTGTGTGTCATTCTACCAGATGGCATCTTGATTGAATTCCAATTTGACTCCAGATCAAAGCTGTTAAATTTGCTGTAGTTAGATGAGGGCCACATATGCCAGCAGAACGCTCCGTAGAACTGCATCTGGATTAGAGATGATATGTGATATTTTGGGGGTTGGTCAAAATGTTTTTGTTGCTAGATGTTTTTCAGGATTAAAGACATTGGGGTTGTTTTGTTACAAGCATTTTGCATCATCTGTTGTTTTGAGTTTTGGAATTTCATCAACAGTGCTTCCAATTTCTTATACATGCTTCAGAAGAATATGGGTTTAATGGATTTTTTTGAGTGAAAAAATAATCTACATATGATATTATTAACTGGTTATACAGTTGGTTGAAAATTAGAGAGAGTAAATCAATTAGAAAATACTGACAAAAATAGTATTAGTAATAATATATTGGTGAATATTATCTATTCTGGTGCCAGACTTTTCAATATCTAACTATTAAATCCCTTTGTTTCTACACTGTAAAAAATTGTATGTGGTGTCTACATTAAAAATTATGGGAACAAATATTATCCAAATAATTTTTTTTGTGCAGAATCTACTTGCATTTATTCTGTAAAACATCCCAAAATGATGCATTAGATATTATTTTGAGCAGTTTATTTGGCTTGTTTTTTTTCTACCAGAATCTACTTAAATAAAGCATGTAAAAATACTGAATTAATCATCCAGGCACTTTTTTCAGATTATTAGTAAAATCACATTGTTTAGTTTTAGCATATTACACTAACTTTCCATTTCTGATTTCAGGCAATTTACTTGAAGATGCATTTTAATGTTGAATTGTTTATGCATGTTGTATAGCTCATGTTTATAATCAGCAAGCACTGTGACATGTTCCTAAAGCCAGAAAAGCTTATGCGATTTTTGTTCTCAAACCAACCATGACTTTCATATTGTACAAAAGGACAATGAGTTCTTTCAGGTGAAAACATACATGCAGACAGCGTTTCATTATAATGACCTGGAACTCAACAACGGTAGCTAAAAATAACCTAATGAACAAATAAACTAGTTCTCGAACAAGTTAATAACACTAAACCACACAAAGTAACAGAATTTGTTTACTGTTTATTGTTATGACCTATGTTTAACCTGCTCCTTAACTCTGCTCCTGACTCAAAAATAGATTACAATAACATTTATTTTTACATTTATTAAACCGAATAGTGAAATATTGCATTCAAAAACTAATTCACAATAATAAATACAAAAATATACATTTTTGTTAATTAATAAATGCTTTGAATACAAAAACGTCTATATTTTATTTGTTAATACATACTTTAAGAACAAAATATAAAAATGTCTAGTTTTATTCTATTTATTAACATAAATAAAAAAAAATATTTTCATATAGTTATAAAGGTGGGTGCTGTTTACAACAGCTGTAAAAGTAAAAGCTATAACAAGTAGTGTAAAACTATATATTTCAATAATAGTAAAACGAATGTCAAACTCATTTAGAAAATGAAAGAAAAAAAACCTCATGCACATCAATACAAACACATGTAAAACCACAAATACAACCCTTAATACTGTTACTTAGTTTAAAGTTCCAAAATAAAAAAAAACACACACTTGACCAGATAATATATGATCAGCGTCACGGTGGCGCAGTGGGTAGCACGTTCGTCTCACAGCAAGAAGGTCACTGGTTCTAGGCTCGGCTGGGTCGGTTGGCATTTCTGTGTGGAGTTCTCATGTTCTCCTCGTGATCGCGTGGGTTTTCTCCGGGTGCTCCGGTTTCTCCACAAGTCCAAAGACATGCGGAATAAGTGAATTGAGTAAGAACGATTGTCCATAGTGTTAAAGTGTGAATGTGTGTGTGAATGTTTCCCAGCGATGGGTTGCGGCAGGGAAGGGCATCCGCTGCATAAAACATATGCCAGAGAGTTGGCGGTTCATTCCGCTGTGGCGACCCCGAAAGGGAAGAAAGCCGACATGAAGATGAATGAATGAATATATAATCAAAGCCATAAAATTGGTTTTAATTGTTCAGATTAAAGATTAATCATCTAAACATCTCAAATTTTATTGAAAACATAAATCAGAAGAGCAGTAGTGATTTAAAATGAATTCCCTCCCTGATTATAGTCACTATTAAAATATGCAGAGACTATTATCTGATTAATACATGTATGTATCCCTCCACAGAACACACAGGAAGCTTATAAGGACCGCCTCCCTTTTCTAGGGTCCTGCCCTTTTACATACCTAATCTGCAATATATACTGAGCAAAACATTGAGGGAGCTCTATGCAGATTATTACTGTAAATGGGCCAATGGTTACAGCATAAAATCCCATAATGAGAAAATAAATGCTCTCTAGTCTACAGGTACCTAACAACAATGAACAATGTTGAGCAGTGAACAATGGTGCCAACCTGTTACAATCATAGAGGGTTTATTTTTAACTTCATTACTCAACAACACAAACAACACAAAAAAGTTACAAAACAACACTAGAAGTCTCTGATTTTATTACAATTGAACATGTACAAATGTCGACTGAAGGCACACACTTAAAGGAAATCAAACTTGATTTAAATATTGTATAATGTAAATTAAAGTGAAAAAAGAACATTTGGATCTTTTCTAGCTGTTTGAACTAATAATAAGAATTACTGAAAAACATATCAAATATCGTTCAATAAACAGAAAAAACAATCTTACAGCTTAAAGTATGATATCTTAGACTAGGCGTCGGCAACCCGCAGCTCTTTAGCGCTGCCCTAGTGGCTCCCTGGAACTTTTTCAAAAATGTTTGAAAATGGAAAAAGATGAAGGAAAGAAAATATATTTTTTGTTTTAATATGATTCTATAGGAGGACAAACATTCTTAATGTTTTCCAATGCTGTAAAAGTCTGTAGAATAAATATTTAATTTCAACATTTCTGTCGGATCATTCCTGCCCGTAATTTTGTCCTATCGCAGTAAAATATGATGGACGAGTCTGTTGGTTTCCCCTACCCCATCAAAATTTCCTTCCACATTCTGCTGCATATATCGATGTATGACGATAAATGATTTTGGTCTTTTAGTCATTTTGGTTAAACTGGGATGTTTTGATTTAGCAGACGAACAAAACAGCACGATTTCACGGTCATGTTTAAAAATGCAGTTTGTGTGATTTCAATAAAAAATAGACAGTGAGACTGATCAAACACTCAATAAGATGGAAAATGGTTATGCGCATGCGCACAATGACGCGGCAGTTAAAAATTACGGGAACACAGGCGACTGTGTGGTTCATGGGGTAAAAGAGAAAAATAACTGAGGAGAACAGAGGATTCGACGTTTCTTGAACTGAATAGTTTGCATTCATTGCCGATGCGGAAGGATTTCCTGAATGTTTGCTCTGCAGTGAGAAGTTGTCAAATCACAAGAAGAGAAATGTGGAGAGACATTTCCAGGGAAGGCATGCACGTATTTAGTAACAAAGTGGCTGTTTTTATGAAGGGATTTCTTATTTTTGTCAGTATATATTTGGAATGACACTTAGAGATATTATCCAATCAAACTTAAACTGTATTAATTTGATTTTATATACTTTATCTTTTCAAAAGGGTTCAGTTTTATTTGTATAAATTCAGGCTGCGTTTTATTGCTCTGTTTGTTGGTCAGAAGTTATGCACGTTAAATTTTGATGTTGTTTTTTGGAATCCTCAAAATAAAAATGACATCAAAAATCTGATTTCTTTATTGCATTTCTTTTATTTTCATCTAAAGAATGAAACATAATTCATTAATATTGTAATGAAGTTAAATTTGAGGCGGCATCGTACAACAGAGTAGTCACATGGTGCGTCATTCTCTACAGACAAAATAAACATTTAATCATAAAGGGTCATTATGTATTTGTAGCCAACTTAGTCATTTTTTATAGTAGGCTAATATAGATACATACAGCATGTGTTACCTTCATTGTAAGGCTTATTCAAGGCTTTTAATTTTTTACGGCTCCAGACATATTTGTTTTGTGTTTTTTTGGTCCATTATGGCTCTTTCAACATTTTGGGTTGCCGACCCCTGGTTTAGACACTAAACACAGAGACAGCTACAGATGATTCTCCTTTGAGTTTAATTTGAAGGTTGATCTCCAAGCTTACAGCTTTAAGGCCAAGGGAGTTGTGCTTCAGGTTTACAACATTCAGTGTCCAGACATAAGGATTTCAGAAGTCTGTTCTCTCTTGATAAAAAACCCTTTTGAGAGTTTATTTCAGGAACCACTGAAGAGTAAAAAGACAGAAGCATACTTGATTAACACAGTTCATTAACACAAATGAACCCTTACACCACTGTTTTTTTATATTTATTTTAGTAATGGCGTGTTTTTTTATAAATGATTTCATTTAAATCATTTAATAAAATTTATTTTTAACTTTATTGTATTAATCTTTTTTCATAATTTGATCGCACTGGCTTCAGTATAACATTGTGAAATTAGAATAAAATGTTAAAATATTAAGTGAAAGTAACTGTTACGGTGGGAAAATGGGTGAACCCAAATGCAAGCGACGACTCAGGAAAAGGTATATAGAAAAACTCCTTTTAATTAAAAAAAACAAAAGATGGGAAAATTCCAAAAACTGCACTCTCATAGACTGGAAAATCAAAACGCAACGGATTGCTGGTTAGGCCAAAAGTCCTCCAGGGTCTGCTAGCCTTGCTTGTGGCTGGTGGCTTGCTCTGAAAAGAGTAGGGAAAGATGATCAGAAAAATCACCACAAAATCGGGAATTCAGGATCTTTTAAAGCCAAGCAAAAAGACTGCTCCTGACATGATTTAGATCAACGAACTGGCACCGGCTGACTGCAGATCCACCGCTTATTTCCAGAAGCATCCAATAGAGCTCAGGTGGATCCAGTCAGCCTTAACAGCCACACCTGAAATCAATGTAAAAACCACACAGCAATCCCAAAAACTACAAAATAAACCTCCATTATAACAGTAATGTTTACTGCTATGCATTCATGATGGGAATGATAATGTCTATGACAGGGATATCCAAAGGCAGTCCTAGAGGGCCGCAGCCGTTCACAGATTAGCTTCAACCAACATATAAAACAACTGATCGAGCTAATTAAAACTGTCTATGTTTGTGTGAAGCCAGATATCTGGAACTAAAATAGGCAGGGCTACATCCCTCCTGGACTGACTTTGGACACCTTTGGTCTAGTTTGTTGTTGTGGATTTAAAGGTTTATGATATAAACTGCTTGTGGTCTTTCAAGCTGGTCTCTCATGCTAGCCGTGCCCTAGAGCACCAGGTGAAAAGCCTAACTGCAAAGGTTATGACACAGTTGCACACTAAAGGTGATAATAAATTACACTGAATATAAAATACAGGGTTTAAAAGTTTAAACTAATGCTGAAAGAGTGTTAATGCTGAAAAATAGCATTCATTCTCATAGTAACCAGGAGATGGGTTATCCAGTGATAACAAAGTGAAAGAAAGTATGCTGGAATGCATACTAATCAACAAACTAATGAAGCTTATCAACAAACTCACAGCACCGTGATAATGTTTTTTATTAACATATTGAACAAAAACCGGTCCATTTCTGTCCATGTTAACAGATCGTGGAGTGACAATAACTACAACATTGTCGTTACAACCTGTCGTATAGACCGGAAGCACCCGAGTTGTGAGCGTGCGCAAACCAAACTATGTTGGTGGTACAGATTGCGGAGCGACACAGTCATTCAGTATTTTTTTCCCATTGCTTGACCTTATTTCAAAATGGAGGATTACAAATCTAAACTGAAAGAATTCTCTAAACTGAACTTTTGATCGAAGCCTGAGATACTAATTAAAGGACAGCCAACACTAGAACAAAAATAAATAATTAAAGGTAAAACAACAGTAAATGTTTTAAGTTCTTTTTCTATGCTACAGTTTCTATATGCAAAAAAATGCTGAGCATGAATTTTTAACAAAGCACATTAAATGTTGTCCATCAAGGTTCAACATGTTGTGTGCTCAGAGACGATCTTTGGCAAACCTGGACATGGAGCAAACTGACTTTGCTGCAGTCTCCTGTCACTTATGGTTTAATTGATCCAAGAAAGCTATTCACAATCATTTACAACAGTAAAAGCTCAGTAACCCATCAGCAGGCATTTCAACAACCTTCGATTCCTCCATGATTCCACCTTTCCAGGACCATAGCTCTGCTCTCAGACCCCCCTCTTTCTGTCTGCCTCTCGTTTCAATCGTCCTCCCTTTTCCAGGGAGGTGATAAAATCTGTAATGGTATTTTGAAGTCCTGTGGAATTAGGCCTACGAGACACTGGTCAGCAGAGCGGGGAATGAGGCGATCGAAGAGTGTATCTCATGTTTATCACTTTCACCAACTGGAGTCAACCAGCAGGAGACTCTCCAGCAGCTCTTTCTATCTTTCTAGTTTGCCTTTCTGCTTTGTGTTCTTTCTTGATTTACACTTATTAGCACCTGTTCTTGAAAATTGTTGTAGTTTTCCATTGTTTTAATGACTTATTCTTATAACTTTGTCTGATCTAACTAACATTACTAATGTTGTACTGTCTATTTACCTGCATTTGTTCCTTTGTAGTATCTTCTTCTTATAGGAACAATATATAAGAGTTTTTAATACAGCTCTTAATTTTACTTTTTTGTACAAATATGTTTTATTTTTCTATAAAATATACAGTTAAAAGCCTGAATTTTGTTGAATGGAATGAGTTTTGTTTGTTTGTTTGATTTATTGATTGATTGAATTGCACTGGCTTGAAAGAGGGCTGATTATATCAAAACGCTATAAACAAACAAGAATTAAAAATTGCAAACAAATACATCTTTTTTTACACCAAAACAAAATAAATGTTTGTTTTAGGAACTCACATTGAAAAATATATGTAATTAACAAACTAGGGTTAAAAAATGTATGAATGAACAAATAAATCTTTTTTACGGCAAAACAAAAATAAATGTTTGTTTTAGGAACTCACATTGAAAAAATTTGTGGATTGTGGCAGAATCTTCAACTATTTAAAAATAGTTTGCTAAAATAGCTAATAAAGCAGCTCTGACATCCAGAGATTCCCTGAAAAAAGAGAAGCAGATGGTGGTCTTTCTGAGCACACACAGTATTGCAACAGACATCAAAAGCATGTAATTATCTCTGTATGTTGCTGAACATGGCTTCTGTTGCCATTACGAATCATGTGAGCTCATTTTGACCTCTCCATCTTCTGTAGCTGTCAGCTTCAACTGTGAAATGTTGCCCTGTGGTCAAGGGCCTTGACTTTGAACTCATTTAAAATGTAGGGTTTTTGTAATGTAAGTCCTCTCCCTGAGTGGCAATGACTCAAGCAGCATTCAAGAGTGAAGTGAAATGTAGCTAGTTTGCAATTCATGTGAATTCATTCACAAACTGAAGGACTCAGATATGTCTTTGAAGAGTAACTGGTTATAATTAGAGCCCATGGTAACAACGCAGGATGCAAATTCTAAACTGGAAGAGAATATTTATCAATATTTATCAGCAATATTTATCGGGTTTGAATCCGTTCCTAATTCATTCCAAATCCGTTTCATGCCACACAGAAACAACGCAAAATTTTTTAAATGAAATGGAAAACCAGAGAAAAATAAAGTAGGATTCTGCAATCCTTAAAAGTACACATTATACATTTAATAAATAATAATAAAACAATAAAAACAGAATAAAATAAATAAAAATAATAACCCTTACATTTCAGGTGAGGCGAAGTGTCAGAGGAGGAGGTGGTGGGGGGAGGAGAACGGATGATAGCGAAGAGACATGACCATAAAAATAGGCTTAAATACCAAAAGAGCAACACGAAAGTATTCAGGAATTCTTCACGTGGCCTTTTGTGTCTTGAATTTTCCGTATCATGAAGCTTTGTATTTCGAGGTACCACTGTACATATTTTTGAGTACTGAAACTTTTAGAATTATTTTGTTGTTGCATCTTATCTTAAACCTAAAAAAATGTAACACTTTTTTCAGAGTTCATGTCTACTATAAAGTGTTTGGGCTGCAGGAGTGCCCACAAATTACACAAATTAAAGAAGAACTGAAGAACCATACAGCCAATAAAATGCAGTAACCCATACAAAACATTGATTTGCACAAAATAAAGCTTCTTAAGGAAAAACAACCATTCCCAGTTCACTGCTGAGGAAAAAAAAAATTGGAAGTAATTAACTAGAAAGAGTGTTAACTGTATTTTAAAATGTTAATTTCATGACATTCCACCCATTCTTACTCTACTTTCGTTTCATTTGAGAGAAAACATTCCTAAATGATCCGAATGCACTCTTGGTCAATTATTAACTAGGTCTGAGTTACATTCATTTAAAAGTTAAAGATCAATACTTCTTGTTTATAATTAAGCCATAACTTACCACAATGGTATTGGTTAGGGTGTTTTATGGCAGGAGCATTTAGACAATAGTAATATATTAGTTGTAATTTCCTTTCTACACACCATCTCAGTGGTGTAACTCAGCTCCTTGTCTGCCTCTCAATGATGTTGTTTCTAGTTTGCCATTATTGTGATTACATCATACCATTTCCCAGAGTTCACACCCTTAAGAAGCACTCTGTGTCTACTATCAAGGACGTGTAGTGGGAAATGATCAAGGTTGAAGTCATTCGTGAAGTCATTAGCTGTGCTGTTTGGTTTTTCAGCCTCCCCGCAGTTAATCGAGAAACCCCAGGATGTGCAGAAGGCCATCGATGACTCTCTGGTGTGGGAATGCAAGGCCACTGGGAAACCAAAGCCCTCGTACAGGTGGATGAAGAATGGAGAGAACCTGGAGCCCATTGAGGTTGGTTCATCATTGAGATTTGAGGACGTTTAATTGACTTTTACAATGGATGTAAACATATATGTAACGAGATTATAGTGCATTAAAATACATTATGAAAGATTTCTCTAGAAAAAAAGGTAGACAATTTTCCCTTGCAAGGCAAGTGCCTCTCACCAGAATGTCTTTCTTGTCCTGTTTTTTTTTTTTTTTTTTAATAATTTGGCCTTTATTTTGCCACATGGCTGGTGGTGGTTAGGTGTTTTTCTGTTTGTTGTGATTTATTTACTTAACTGTCTACCAGTGTTATTTAACTATTGCTATTCCTAGATATGAACCCATGATCTCGGATTTTCCCAAAATAACTGTGTAGTCATTGTTATAAGAAAGAGGTCAAAGCACAAAACACAGCAATCTAAAATTCAAAAGGGTTTAGACAAGAATATAAACTTAGCCCAAAACTATGCCTCGTATCAGCAAGCGTCATCAAAATTCACTCTAGTTCCTCCTCATTCTTTATCACTCTCAAATGTTCTTTTTTGCATCTTCTGGGAACACTAGCACTCTAGGCTCATCGTGCTCCTCTACTAACATAACTGTTTTTAACCTGCTTTGTCTTTTCGATTTATGCTGAAATGCTGTCAGAATTTCAAGTTCTGTTTTCAAAATATCAGTGAAAAACTACATGGTGTTTATTTAATGATCGTTTCGAACCGAGGTAAAAAGGAGAAAAAAATGCTTGGTTTAGTAAAGGACGTGAAAGTTAAGATTATCGACTTACACTAGAAAGAATTGGAACCACACTGGTCCAGTTTTGGAACTAAGAATAGGGTGCCAACTGTAGGAAATTTACTGCCATCGCCAGAAAGCCATCCCAACCGAGGGCTATATCACTTGCATATTAAGAGAGATTTACAAGAAATGTAAAATAACCACCAAACTACTGCAATTAGGTGCTCCGAATCTACCAGAAAGGTATATTCTCTATTTACATCCATCCATTCAGTATCTGATTAGTTGCTCTGAGTTACATTGTCACTACTAACCTTGCGAGAACTGCCACCCAGGCTACAACAAAAAGAGAGGTACCAGGTTAAAAAAAAAAAAAACATTCAAGATACAGGAAATATATGTTAAAATATTGATACATGAAGACAGTGAAAAATACTGATTAAATTTGATAGTTCTTGGCCAAAACTGGAGACTAGAGAACTATGGTTTTAACTCAACTTCGTTCCTCATGAGAAAACAACTTTTTTGTTCCTTAAAAACTGTCTGTGAAGAACAGATTCCGTCTTGCCTTGTTCATGACCAGCCATCTAAAAGAATTGAAACGGGGCCAGAAATAGAATTTTCTGGAATTGGAAAACAGTTAATAGACATTAACAGAGAATACATTTGTAAGTGTATATGTTTCATCATGATTAGAACATGTTACTTGTGACTAATAGGGTATTTGTCAAATGTAACTGCACCAAACGACAAAACGGGTTTGTTTACTTGCAGCTGTGACTATTCTCAAAGCAGATCAGTAAATGTTTTTACTGTTGGTATATGAATTCCATCTTTTTTTTTTATTTATTGAAAAAAGGGAATAGTTTTGGAAGATTAAGCCATAAAACTGAAGAACAAAACTTGAATTTAAAACATCAAACATATATGATGCACATCAGTAATGTTAATTTGTGTTGTAGTTTCGGAATAAACCAGTGTAGCTGTAGTAAAGTTCTGTTCTGTTTTACAACTTTTAAAAATATTAAGATGCAAGAAAATACATCTGAAATCTCACCAATGAGCAAAAAAAGGTGTAAAAAAAGTGATTGATGGAATCAGGTTGAAAACTATTAAACAAAAGTAACAGCTTGTTTTGTAGCAGTTGTCATATATTTGAGAAAAATAACTAAATACTATGTTTTTTTAATAAAGACTTCAAGTATAAAATCAAGTTTATTATAATAACGTTTTCGTGTTTTTCAAAGAAAAGATTCTGTTTCTTTTGACATGCCCATAAAAATTTGCCAACTAGTATCAAGTAGCATCAAGCTTAAAGGATGGAATGGAAGTAACAACGAAAATTACTTTAGACTTGAAGATTAGATTTGAAAATTGAAAATGAATTTCATGCAAACGTGAATGAAAGTACATAGAAATGAATGACTCTTTAAAGCTCTTTAAAACAACATTAATAAACATCACTGCAATAATCACGAAGCTTGATTTAGTCAATGATAGTTTTAGGCATTATGGGAAAATTCCAAAGCTTCCATTATTCCTAAAAGAGGAGGTTGTGAGCGTTTTTCCTTGCAAGTCATTAGTAAAAGGGCTTATAAACCTTTATTGTGGAATATACAAGCTCTTACTTTTTTGTCTTTCTCTAAAATGCATTTAAGCATTGAAAGAGGAAATATATCTTTGTATTTGTCAAAATAAGAGGTTATTTGTACCTAGGGACCCATTTTTTTTCCTCAACACTTTTGATATTATATAGAGAGTAATGTAAATACTGGTAATTTAATGCAGATGGTGAAAGCAGGTTGGAATTTGTATCTTTACAAATTACAAAAAAGGGAAAAACTTTACCAGACTCAGGAATTGCGTAAAATGTATTGAAAGTAATAATAAGTCATGACAATTGTTTATCAGATTTCTAGACAATCACAGTGCTTGAGAAGGCTGTCTCCTGAATGGAACACCATTGTGCAGCATCCACCTGAAAATGTGGCCTGTGATGTCAGTCTGTGCCAGAACCAGTGACAAAGTTCTACAAACGAACTACTGTGTGGGCTGAGACTAATGCTTTAAATGTTTATGACCTAATTTTCAAAGCACTATAAACAAATTATTACGCAAACATACATTTAGTTTTTTTTTAATAAGCCGAAATTTTGAGTTATTGTAACTTTTGTAGTTACAGAATGTTTTAGTTTAGTTTAGTTTTGTTGTTTTCTTTTAGTTAGACAGAAATTAAAAATTGGGTTATCAATAAGTGAATATGTAAATGAAATTATTTGATTCAATTTTTGCACCACCCAGTTGTGAGCAGGTGAAATTCACCAAGAAATACCACAGCATCAAAAGAGGAGAGGTAATAAAAAGTGTCACTAAAAGTTGTTATTTTTGATTGAAATTAGTGTGAGATAAAGTATTTTACTCTCTAGGTTGTTATTCATACACAAGTTTGGCTTCCACGGAGCTCTTGTCATCTTTTTAAATGTAAATTAAATGTTGCCTTTTAAAATCTGTTCAGGTAATGCGACTTAAGTCAAATAAACTCTAAAAGGCTAATAACTTACAGGTACACGTTGCTCAAGCGGCGTGACAGAGGAAACAACCAATCAATCATGCGTTAACATTATTTCTGACCAGTTTTCCTCTCTCCTCACTTCCCTTGCTCTCAGCTGCTCCTCATTCTCTTCATTAGCTGCACTATTTATTTTACTCACTGCATTTGGGTCCTCCTCCATTATTTGCCTGACACAGTAAACTGTCAGCAACCAATAGATTAACTTAGATGTCTAAGGGAATGAGCTTCAACTTAATTACTGTTTAAGCTTTCTTGCAAAAACCATTGCAAAACGCCACAACCTAGGTCCTTGCGCATCGGCCGATGGCCAAGCAAGCCGTACCTGTCTTCTGCTGTTCTGCAAAACATACAAAGAGCTGATCAGAACTTCTAAGGTTCCGGGTCCTTTCTACATAGATACTCAGTGCTCGACCTGGGCAATTGGGACCAGGGGCTTATGCTACCTCCCTCTCCGGGCAGAGCTTGGAGGTTCACTACCTGAGTTTTAAAGGGGATGGTAGGAACGTTGGGCACATATCCAGGCCTCGGCTTCAGAATAACATGAGTATCAACAGGTCCGAACTTTAAGCAGGTCTCATCAACAGAGAGTGCCTGCAGATCCCCCACCATCTTGATCGAGGCTAATGCGACTAGGAGAGCTGTCTTAATTGACAGAAATTTAAGCTTTACTGATTCAAGTGGCTCGAATGGAGGACCTTGAAGTCCTCTAAGGACAATGGAAAGGTCCCAGGAGGGAACTAAGGATGGCCTAGATGATCTAACCCTTCTGGACCCTCTGAGGAATCTGAACTTTAACTTGTGTCATACCAACGTTTTGCCTTCAACCAGAAGGTGATAGGCAGAAATCACGGCAATGTAAACCTTCAGGGTGGATGGAGACAGTCCTCGATCCAGACCCTCTTGCAGGAAGGTTAGCAAAAGTTCAATGGGGCAGCTACTTCGGGTCTACTTGGCGAGAGTGACACCAGTCGACAAACTGACCCCAATTGCCGGCATAACAGGCTCTAGTAGAGGGAGCTCTGGCAAGAAACAAGTTTAAAACCACAGGCTGTGGCATTACCCGGGGGTCCTCCGCAGATTCCAGAGGGTCTGGACGCGGAAACTAGTGGCCACATCCCTGGGTCAGAAGGTCTGACCGCAGGGGAACTAGCCAGGGAGGGACTGTCACGAGGGAGCAGAGTTCTACAAGCCAAGGTCGATTGGGCCAATAAAGGTGCCAACCACTAGGATCTCTGCCTCATCCTCCCTGATCTTGCACAGGAGGGTTGCAAGGAGGCTCACTGGGGGAAACGCATATAGGCGTTTCTTCCTGGGTCAGCAATGCGCCAGGTCATCTATCCCGAGAGGAGCCTGGGACAGAGCGTAGAACAGCCGGCACTGAGCATTCTTTGGGGTGGCAAACAGGTCTACCTCTGTTATCAAAGCGTTCCCAGATTTGCTGGACTGCCAGGGGATCTGCCGAGACAGTGCATCTGCTGTCTGATTCAACCTGCCGGGGATATGGACTGCAACTAGGGACAGACCCCAACGCTGACTCCAGAGGAGGCAGCCCGCGGAGAGAGCCGACATAACGGGTTGAGCGTAACCCTCCTTGTTGATTGATGTACGCCACCGCCGCCATGTTGTCTGCCCTGACCAACACATGATGTCCCTGCAGCATTCACTGCTAGGAAACACTGCACATAGCTCTAGGCGATTCATGCTTCAAGAAGCGTGTTCCTCGGTCCAAAACCCTCAGAGTTTGTGCTTCAGGCATACAACACCCCACCCAGTCCTTGAAGCATCGGTAGTTACTACTACGCAACTGGCAGGTCCTCCCAGGGGGACACCGGCACGGAGGAACCAAACATCTATCCAAAGATGCAGGTGGAGGTGGCAACGAGGTGTCACGTTCACCTTCAGTCGCCCTGGACGCCATGCTCGCGACAGAACTCGAGCCAAAGCTGGAGTGGTCTCATATGTAATAACCCGAGCGGAATAACCACTGCTGCGGAAGCCATATGCCCCAGGAGCCTCTAGAAGGTCTTCAGAGGGACGGGCTTACTCAAATTTAATCAAGTACAGGACACCACTCTCACAGGAAAACCAATTTTCTTACAATTTCTTATCACAACCGCATGATCTTCTGTAGAATGGCTTACTCAAATTGAATCAAGTAAAGGACACCACTCACGTGATAACCAGTTCCTAATTTCTTATCATCTACAATTTCCTATAAGAACGGCGTGATCTTCTGTAGAATGGCTTACTCAAATTTAATCAAGTACAGGGCACCACTCTCACAGGATAACCAGTTCCTAATTTTTAATCATCTACCATTTCCTATCACAACCCGCGTGATCTTCTGTAGAATGGCTTACTCAAATTTAAACAAGTACAGGACACCACTCTCACAGGAAAACCAATTTTCTTACAATTTCTTGTCACAACCGCATGATCTTCTGTAGAGTGGCTTACTCAAATTTAATCAAGTACAGGACACCACTCGCACATGATAACCAGTTTCTAATTTCTTATCATCTACAATTTCCTATAACAACTGCTTGATCTTCTGTAGAATGGCTTACTCACATTTAATCAAGTACAGGGCACCTCTCTCACAGGATAACCAGTTCCTAATTTCTTATCATCCACAATTTAATATCACAACCGCGTGATCTTCTGTAGAATGGCTTACTCAAATTTAATCAAGTACAGGACACAACTCTCACAGGACAACCAGTTCCTAAATTCTTATCATCTACAATTTAATTTGTAGGTTTGTAGTAACGTTGGTGCTCAGTCGACAAAAGCGCAACTAAACAGGTGAGTCTTTAGCCTGGATTTAAATGTGACTAAAGTGTTGGCACCCCCTGATCTCCTCTGGAAGCTGGTTCCATCTGTGGGCCACATGGTAACTAAAGGAGTATTTTCCCTGTTTGGAATTACCCGGGTAGATCTAATTTATTTGAACCGAGGGATCTCAGTTCCCTGTTTGGTGTGTATTCACTGGGCATATTTGTTAGGTATTTATGGGCTAAGTTATGCTTGGACTTATATACGAGCAGCAGAACTTAAAATCTATTCTGAAGGAGACCGGCAGCCAGTGCAGAGAGCCCAAGATTCCTGACCTGATTTGTAGTTGTTAGTCCCTTGGCATTGAGAAACGTGTTAACTCTAACAACCTCGCTTTTGCTTCCGAATGCAATGACTTCCATTTTGTCCTTGTTTAATTGAAGAAAGTTGTTTTCCGTCCAGTTTTTAATCTCATCAAGACATTGGCAGAGAGAGTTTATGTGGTTGTAGTCTTTTAGGGATATAGCTAGATAAATTTGTTTATCATCATTGTAACGAAACAGTTTAATTCTGCAGGATGTTTAATTAATTACTTTAGAGTTGCGATGGCCTCCTCTGGGGAATGGCAGTCGATTCTTCAGACTCGGAATCAAATGACATCGGTTCAGATCGCAACGTAAAAGCTTCGTAGATTACTGTCCACCAGTATTTAATATTCAGCAATTAATATTGATCTTTAATCAAATATGATTCGTGTCCCAAAGACACTAATACTCAAACAAGAGCTAGTAGCAACAGATCGACATCTCAGGGAGCAATTGAGCATGCATGAATCACAGACAAAGGAATGCGTTCAACAAGTTTATTAAATACTCTAATGCTACATTCACACCGGGCGCGGAACTTGCGTGGTTGGGGTTTGATTTGTGTGTTAAGTCAATGGCCAGCCGCGGCAAAGGAGTTCTGCGTCAGTTGCGTCGCGTAAATGACGGAAACGGCGTTGCGTCTAGCGCGTTTTGGCGCCAACGTGAAAAGCAGAATCGACATCGACGCAGAAAAAGTTTAATTTTCTGAACTTTTGACGCCTTTTTCGCAGCGAATATTCATATCGGGGTTTGCGCCAGCCAACCAGGAGCTTGTTCTGCTGATGACGCAATTTTTGGCCAAGCTGAAATTTTTGGAAAACAAATTTATTTCTAAACTAACTAATCAATGAAGGATTTGCTTTGAAGAAAGCAGGCAAGCAGTCAGATTCAGGTGAGTTTACAGTTTTCTACATATCTCGGATTCTATATAAAACAAGCCTGTTGTCGTTAGTATTTAGCCTGCAAGCTAACGCTGTTTTCGGGCTTATAAATGCTTGTAATTGCATTTTTACTATATTTTTAATGATTCATACGTTCTGTATGTGCTAAATCCTTTTGCTTTCGCGGTGTAAATGTCTTGTCATTTTATTCAGCGCGACAACAGTGGTTGCCCCCGAAGTAGCCGAGGAACTGAGCGGGAGCGGGAGCTCTCTGCTGCCCGGCGCCGCGTCATGCTTCCCGGGGAGCGAAGAGGCTCGAGTCGGTCCCTGATCTGCTAAAGGTGTCCCCTGAAGACAGGAATTAGGAACTTTTTCCGTTGCACATCTTTCTTCAAAGCAATATCCTTCATGTATCTTAACGTTTTACATGCATGTACATTTAACCTGGTTTGCGTTTGTAAATAAATGGTTTGTCTCTTGCTGTACGATTTCTGTGTGATAATTTCTTTACATGTAATGTAACAGTATTACATTATCATGGCAAATCAATAGCTCTTAAAGGTTAAGTTATTAGCAAAGACGTTAATGTTATAGAAAGCAATTGTTTTTAAATGATTCTTTGTTTCCTTTTAAAGTTGGGGTATTTAAATTAAGTTTAACGAAATAAGTATTCAATGATAATTGACCTATATTCTTGTCTATAAGACTGCAAAGACTACACAAATGTACTTCAAACAGCATTTAATCTTTGCAACAAAGCATTTAAACAAGCTGTACTTTTCACTAAACAACAAAACGTGGTGTAAATACAAACTGTGTACTGTAAACATAGGGTGTTAAACACATGTACCAGAGGAACAATATCTATTTATCTTCTCCTTTGCAACAAACGGTCCCAGTTTGATAAAGGTCTACACAACGAACTATGTAGAACTGTGCTGTACTCAACGATTTTACATGACAACAAAAACATCTCAATGTGAACTAAAACTTATAGAATCTATTAAAAACCTCGCTGGCCAGCTAAAAGTATACAGATAGGAAAACATCTAGGTCTACGCTGCTCTCTTGGTAGATGAGTGGTCCATGATGGCGTCTTTGGAAGAAACCTAACCGAGACCCTGCAGTAGGTGTTCTTGTGTTTGCAGGTTTTAAAACATTATGGAAGACATCTTCAAAGTGAACTCATGAGGTAATGCTCCGTAGATGTCTGCAGTTGTAAGATATCTTAAAAACAGAGAAATTAATCACAGCAGATATCAAGTTAACACACATCCTTGTGGCATCTTTAATTTTTGCTTCACTAATTGAGAAATTACAAATAAAGTATTTAAAAATTCACTATTAATGTATCATTCACTACTGTTACATAAAAAGTGACAGCAGTTACATCGAGGTATTGTACAAACATCTGCATAATACACTACTAAAACCACAGTTTTTATTGCACTTCAAGTAACCTGTACAATAACGAATACAAAGTTACATTTTGCAAAATAACGTTATACAACATATTATATGTGAAGCACTGTATTTACACCAATATATGTTCCTTCTTTTAATATAGCTTTTGTTGATGACGATTACTTTACATTTTATTAAACTACAATAAAATAATAACTCATGACATGGGGGTATATGGAGAAACAGACAGTAAACACCTTTTAATTCAACGTGACATTAAAATATCCACTCACCGGAGAAGACTGATGGACGCTGCTGGTGAAATAGAAGCTTGTGGTTAGTAAACAGTCGGCATATTCTCCGTATTTCTGCCTTCAGAAAATATAAATAGCAGCTTTTCTCTTGACTTCGACAATTGATCCAAGCAAGAAGCCTGCTGGAAGCTCCTCCCCCGGCACTCACGTCACCAATATCGCGCGTCACGCACGTTATTTCAGCCTGCGTTTGAAATCAGATTTAATAGCAACGATTCGCACGTTCACCAATTCCCGGTGTGAATGCAGCATAAAGCATACAAAGTAACTACCACTAAAGCTATAACGATAAACACACACATTCACGGAGATGGAAGAATTATTGGCAACTGTATTCTGAAATCTAATATCAAACAGCTTAAACTAATAATCATTGGCTATGAGCCTCATCAAACGTTTGTCTGTAAGGACAGGAAATGGGGTTCAGCTATGAATCAATTTGCACTAGTCAGCAAGTTATTAATGCACTTTCTACCATGTCTTAAAAGTTCGATCGGGCGAGGCTTCTTGCGTGGTCCTGGCCGAATGAAGGCTGGTTCGGTATTAGAGTCCAAGCGTCGGGTAGTGATGAGAAGACCGAATCGAACTTATGGAAGAGTCACTGAGAGTTCGTGAAAAGTCTGTTCCGAGCAGGATCAAGTTGAGATTCGCGATGAATCGAAACTGGTACTTCACACTTCTGTTGCAGAGTTCACTAGGTTCAGACGTTGGGGCTCGGAGCACACCAAAGTTCAGGTTGCAGAGTTGACTGTCTCGCACCGCTTATAACACTCTAAGACTTTTACTAACTCATATGACTTTCCGTTCGGCACGTTGGGTTGAGCTGAGTTTTGCTGTGTGGAAGGCTTATTCCCTGATGGCGGTTGCTCTGAGCACAGTTGTGCAATGCCTTTTGAACCACAAGGCGGGGCTCTGCCTTGCAAGGTTTTACCAATGAGATTACTCTGAAATTGAAGCTGTGATGAAGTCACAGACTCGAACACAATGCTGGAACAGAACTCATAATTTGTATCTGTTAGTATAAGTGATCATTTCTAATAAAGAGAATACCGAGTACCTTTCTACGAAAGGCCGTCATTTCAGAAATGGTATTTCACGCAGAATGATACCAAACACGGCTAGTTTAACACTTGTAATCACTCATTCACCCATTCATTCTTCTTTGTTAACTGGTCAAGTCTAAACACACATTATAGTCCCCCTTTTGACCTGTGTTTGTAGCCAAATGGGCTTTGCACTCGGGCGTGAGGCTGGGCAAAGTTGTTTGTCCTTCATCTGGCCCGGAGAGATAAGTTAGGAATTTCCGGCCTTCCAAGCTGACAAGAGAGATCTCCCAGCTTCCAGCTTGTTTGTGCACATTGATATCCTTACATCAGCATATCTATGGTATGATATCTGGTTCCTTCTCATAATTTGGCCTAGTAGAAGCATGTGCAGGTTAAATAGTAAATGAGCAAGGATTGAATCTTGAGGGACTCCACACGACACTGCAGTTCACTTCGACATGTAATCACCTATGTTTATATAGAAGCATCTTCCTTCTAAGTATGATCTGAACCATTTTACCACTGTTCCTGAAAGACCGATATAGTTTTATAGTCTATCGAGAAGGATTTTGTTGTCATCTGTGTCGAAGGCAGTGCTCAGATCGAGTAAAACCAGGACAGTCATGTTTCCTGAATCAGTGTTTAACCGGATGTCATTGACTATCTTCAGTAGAGCTGTGTCTGTGCTGTGATGAGCTCTGAAACCCGACTGATAACAATCCATGTATTCATTTTAGGTCAGGAACTCAATCAGTTGTTTTGCCACAATCTTTTCCAGAATTTTACTAATAAAAGGCAGATTTGAGATGGGCCTGTAGTTGCTCAGTACAGTATTGTCTAAGTTTGTCTTTTTCAGTAGTGGCTTTACCACTGCGGTTTTAAGGGATTTGGGGAAAAGGCCGGAGCACAAGGAGGTGTTGATCATTTCTAAGAGGTCCTTTTCTAGACTCTTAAGAACCATTTTTAAAAAGACAGTTGGTAGAGTGTCAAGACTGCATATTGATGTTCTGAGGCTCTGAACCGTCTCTATTAATGTTTTGCTATCGATTAGATTGAAGGTGCACATTGAGAGTGGAGGCTGAGGATGTCTATCCCCAGCCCTGCAGGGGGAAGCACTAATGCCTTTTCTGATGTTAATGTTTTTATTGATAAAAAATGAAGCAAACTCATTGCAATTATCCTCAGACAGAAGCTCATTTGGAGTCTGGTTTAGTGGGTTGGTTAACCTATCTACTGTTGCAAAGAGAGTTTGCTTATTGTTGAGGTTGTTATTAATTAAGTGTGAGAAATAGTCTTGCCTAGCTGTGATTAATTCTGAATTAAAAGCACGAAGACTCTCTTTATAAAGGTTGCACAGCTCCAGTGATCTGTTGAAGATCAGAGAGAAGATAGGAGCCAATTGGTCAGCACAGGTTCTGAGGCAGGTTGGAGAGACACCATCAGGACCTTGTGATTTCCTCCTGTTCTGCTTCCTGAAGAGCTGACAAACATTACCCTCGGTGATCTGTAGAGGAGGAGTTGGAGGATCGTCTATGCTGAAGGTGTTTGTGAGGGTGTGTGCTGGAGGTGTTAATGGCTAATCGGAGGTTGTCTCAAATCTGCAGTAAAACTCGCTCAGATCATAACCAAATTTTGATTGCCCATATATGAAGATGCTTAGTTTGTGATGGTCTTTAGGTCTGACCACACTGAAGCAGGGTCGTTGGTTGCAAACTGTTTTTGCAGCTTTTCAGAGTATGTTCTTTTGGCGGCTCTGATCTTATTCAGTGTATTTCTGGCCGTAGCTAGAATGCTCAATAAAATGTCAGAAAATTCAAAATGCGGTGGAAAATTGTTCTCAGAGTGCTTCTCAAAGATGAGCAGTTTCTTCTCGAGTGTAATGTATAATGTTAGCAAAACAAATAGCAGGACAAACTAGCAAAAAAAACAAAAACACTGCAGAGCTGTGTACCGAGGCTGCCATCCACAGCGCCATCTTGAATCAGGAATCTTGTGCAGACTCTGTGTGCTGCCTTCAGCAGGCTCAGGGCGCGCTCTAGAGAGAGGCGTGCTCGCATGTTCAATGAGTTTAGCTCCATACCCAGAAAAGATATGCCCTGGCCAGGGGTTAGACGCTCTTTTCTGAGTTGATCCGAAGCCCCAGATGCCTGAGGTGGCATAAAACCCTGTCTCTGTGGCGAATCAACTGTGACCGTGTCTGGGCCAGTATCAGCCAGTTGTCCAAGTAAGCTAAGATTCGAACCCCTTCCAGTATTAACAGTACTACAGCCGTCTCGATCATTAGAACCCCGTTGAACTTGGGCGGCTTGGCAGCAAACTGCAGTTAATAGCTGTGCCGGATAGTGCGTACGAGCAAATGGGAAGTATTGAGAAGCTACCACCACGTTCATGAAACTCTACAAATGGCATCATTGGCACTTCGCGATAGTTTCCATAGCGGGGCCGCGAACTAGCGGACTTAGCGGTGGGGTCCGTAAGGGAGCCTAGGTGGAGACCTACCTGGGTGTCCAGGCTCGACCTCGGAGCAGCATCCGGTTCCAGCCGAGGAGGTCCCACTGAGATCTGACCTGTGGGTCCGCTGCTTGATGCTTCCAAGGGAGGGCGGGCTGGTGGCCTGTCCTAGGGCCACTTCCGATGGACCCTCTTCCCCTGATGATGTTGAGGTTTTCTCCGATGTCGAGCAGGCAGCGGCAGCCCTGACTTAGAAGGGGAGCTGCCACGTCTCTTTCTACATGGCGTCATGAATTCTCCCAGACCCTCTGCCTGCTTCCTGATGGTAGAGACCCGCGACTTAAGGTCATCTACGGCGATGTCAAAGAGGCATCTGGTACCACAGGTGCGTTGAGGAAACGCCTCCGGTCTTTAGGGAGCATGTCAGCCTGGGTCAACCAAAGATGGTGGCTGTGGACTACTAACATAGACATCGTGTGGCCGAGCGAGCTAGCTGCAACTTTTGTCGCCTTGAGTGGAAAGTCCCAAAAGCCACACAAGGTATAGTCCAACTGTTTTGTGGTGTCTTTCACTTAGCCATTTGCATGTCAGAGTAGGCTCCAGAGGAAAAACAGGAAGAGTATCACGCTTGCGTCCGGTTTATGCGGGACGGCGTGATCACGTGACTATCAGCACGTTCGCTGATTGACATTTTGGAACAGTGTGGAATGAGTAGTGCTCCCCTAGCGAAGCTGCCCATAGTCGTCACCGACATAAGTCGTAGTGGCCGACTGATGGGGAACCCCCCTTGCATTCGAACTATATCCATTGCCAAAAAACACATAATCAGCTATTAGTGAATAAAAGCTGGTTTAACCAACTAGAATACAGAGATACATGTATTTACCACATAGAGTCAGAACCTTATTTTAACGTCTCATCTGAAGAATGACAGTCCTTTACGGTGCAGTGTCCCTGATTTTCCATAAATGTCTACCATTCAGCAATAACCAGACTCAGAACTGCTCACCATGAGTGGGGAACCAGTCATTGGTCACAGGGTGATATGGCTGGGACTGAAAAAGCTTAAAACTTGGGCCTTCATCTGTTGCTTATGATGAGGGAGTTTAGTTTTTTCTTTGCACCCATCTTACCATGGATTTATTTATTTAATAATTCTACACTTGTTATGTCTTATATTCTGTAAAACCATGCTTATAGTTGTCTTGATATCTTAATTAAGAAATATTTACTTAAAATGCTGGCATTGTGGTGACTTCAGGGTAGTGGTACAGGGTAGTGGCACTTACACTCCAAATTAATTAAAACAAACAGAGATGATCATTATCATTTTTGTTTAACATTTATTAATTTCTGTTTTCTGACACACAAACTCAACTCTGGTAACCTCCTTGGTAACCCACAGTTCAGAGTGGGTCACTACAATAAAAAAAGAGCATACCTTCAAATCTGACCATTTCTTTTTTTATCTTTGCTTTCATGTCTTATGGCAAGAATTCTAAAGCAAAATTTGCATGCCTCATTGGCATATTGTTTTACCTACTCTGGAAAGATTTTAAATACATTTCATTTCCCTTTTTTTCTTTTTTCAATGAGCTTTTTTGACAGGCCAACATTTGTTTTATTAAGATTAGACTTACTACTAATGTGCTTACAAATAATTGTATCACATAAATATTTCTTGTATTAAGGTCAGTAACAAAACATTTTCTGGTTTTCTTCATGTAAATCAGCAACAGCCAATGTCATTACTGAGAACACAATCGATATTAATTCAATCAGAGCTATGGGCTCATAAACATGGCTGCCTTCCTTGCCTGTCACTCACTCTTTTCATCTCAACCAGTTTAGAATGTCTTTCAGCACTGCATAATTAGCAGGCTGCCATTTTATTGTTATGGACTTTAATAGAAATTGGCCCAAACAGAATATACTTCAATAAAATAAAAACTCATTTACACGTGTTGGACATGTGGAAATCATTTTGAAAGCTAATTTTGCATATTTATTGAGCTAATTTATATTTGAGGAGCAAATTTGCATAATGATATGCATTTTTCAGGTAGGTTTTTGTGCCTCTGTAATTGCCTAAAGGTTCACTTGAATTTAAATGCATTAAAATACTTTTATTTGAAGGTTATAAAAAGATTTGAAAGTCTCTGCTCTTAACCGGAAGCATATCTTACCATGTGACGAGGAAATATCATCCTGTCTGCTCTCTGGCAAACTAAAGTCTCAAAGGCACAGCCATTTTTTTATTGAATCATGATCTCGAGTTAGATTTTGATTCTGAAATGTTGATTCTCAATGTATCCTGTTTAAACAAATTAATCAGTGCAGAATTATTGCAATCTCCAAATGTCACCGTCTACATCAGAGCTTTAATCAATTGCAAAACTAAAGGTCATAGATGTAGCAAAAGCTGGGGTTGTTGGTGTCTACCATTTGTTATTTTCTCTGTGCTTAATCAATCGGGACCTTTTATGTTCTTTCCGGCTTATTGCAAAGATGACCCGCTAAAAACCTCTTTCTGTAAAGCTCTATAGTGTTCTAGTTACAGAGAGAGAGAGAGAAATATGATTTGAGGCACACACCGTGTCTTGGCTAATCTAGCAATAAAAATGTCAATGGTCTTCTTCACCCGTATCAATGTCTTGTTATGATCAATGAAAATAACCAGATTACGTTGAATGAAATGGATATAAAATGCACACATGGTTTAAAACAGCGAGTTTACAACAGAAGCAATTGGCTAATGAGGCTTAACATCCATCATATTTTGAACAAAAGTAGACATCCTCTTTAAGAAGCAGCAGATTTGAATAAAGACTGCAAAAATTAAGCTGATGTACATTAAGATGAGATTTTCCACAATCTTAGTCATGCGTTGCTTTTTATGTCTTGATCTTACATATCTGGAGCAGTGACTTTGCCAATCATAGCATGAAAATGGAGATGTGCAGATGGTTTCCTCCCTCAGGTCCCCACACATGCAAAACTGCTGATTAAGAAGGGATGTCACGGTTAATTAGAACTGTAGTAAAGTGAAGCATTACCTAACTATCAACTGCCATGAGGCACTGTGTGACTTCTGTTCGGGATTATGTCTCTCTGTTGCAAACTATTCTAATAATTCTGAACACTGACATACGTAAATTATGTGATGCCAGTAGTGAATGGGTTGAAATTAGCGTATGCACTGGTGGAGCATTTTAACACAATTCTTTTTAACTTTGTTCAATTGAAAGTGTCGTTTCTCTCTGTCAGTTACTTTTCCTAAATTGTCTTTAATAATTTAATGTTTAATATATAATTAATAATCTAGTGAATTACAGTATGTTGATTGTGGGGTCAAAAGAAAACAAGTTATTTTATATTGAGTTAATTTATACTGAGTTCTGCCAAGCTGGGTCTTGTAAACGTCTCATCTTCTTTTGCTTATAGGAAGAGTTTATAGGATTTTTTTTTACCCAAGGGCCAAAATGTACAAGACAAACCAAAAGAGGGACTGAGGCCATGACAAACTTTTCTTTCTTCCAAGGTAAAATAACAACCCACTCAATAGGAGAAACTTTAAATAAAAACATTTAAAACAACACACGCACACACACATTTACATATATATATATATATATATATATATATATATATATATATATATATATATATATTAATTTACACTCCTTAATCTTTTAAAATATTTTAAACACTTAGAATATTTTTTTATTAATATTCAAAGAAAAGGAACTTATTTATGTTGTGCACATGTTTTATGTTATTACATAAAAAGGAGAGATAAGAGAGGAGAGAGAAAAGAGAGATAAGGATAGTTTAGAGAGAGGAGATGGTAGACGGAGATAAGAAAGAGAGGGAGGGGTATAGATTACAGGGTATAAAGATGAAGGGATTTTAAACATTAACTTTTCAGACATTACTTTAGAATTTTCTCTCTGTTAGCTAAGTGTCCTCAACAATTATGTGACTTGAGTTTTTGAAACATGTAAAGATGCAGCTATGGCTCTTACTCGTGTTGTCCCATAACTGTCCCATGCAGAAACAGACTGTTTGTATGAGAAAGCATAAATATGCATGCTTGCACGTGGGCTTAGCGCTCTCTGGCAAAACAGAGCATAACAGATCTTCCAATTTGCATTAAAAGGATGCTTTTCAAGGTAAACTTTTCTGGGTTTTTTAGCTTCCCATGTTTAGTTGAGTTGTGACCAAACTAAATTCTTAAAGTCTGCCAACCGGGTTAAGCTAGCAGTTTTGTATAACGTCTTTCTTGATGGACGTTAACATCACTATAAAATAGTCTCGTGCCATATCTGGTTGTTACGACCACTGGTGGTAAGGTCTGGGATAAGGAAGTAACATAAAAGATGGATGTTATTCAATTAAATAAAGAGGAACAGATCTGGGTGAATAAAAAAAACTGGCAATTAGGAACACGGGAAAAATGCAGACAACATACTTGACTCAAGTAAGGGAATTTATTTACAGTGAATCCCAAAATATTCACAACAACAATATAACAATAACAATATGAGCTATATAAAGTGTGAGAAGGGATAATCAGAGGACTGAAGTGGTGTCCATAAACAAAATCAACAATAAAGCTGCCTAAATGTTAAACCCTCTTATCTAACTAAAGCACAATACGAAAAACTAAATAACTACTCTAACTAGAGAAAAAACTGAAAGACGCCCATTTCACTTACCTAGTGGGTTTAACAGAGAAGTTAACCTACCAAGTGTATGTCACGTGACATGCAGGTTAACTCACTAATCAAACACACACACACAACTTCAAAGATCTTTCAAGACCAAACTCAAAAAGGGACAACCCTTACATCGACGTTTGTACCACTTTTCCACAAGTTCCAAAACAGAGAGAGAGCAATCACAGTATGCCTCTCCCCAAGCCGCTTTCTGTTGCGTTTTTTATATCCCGCCCTCCTCTTCTGATTCGCTGCAGCAGAGCAAGCTTCAACGTGGTTTCATGCGGATGATTGGTTGTTTCCGATGTATGATAACAGACCAATCCGTATCGAGCTGAGAGAGCGAGAAGGAGCGAGAGAGAGAGAGCGTACAGAAACAAATAAAACACAGCACAATACATAACACTGGTCAGGAAGAACGGGCACCACGCACACACACATAGACTGCTCTCGGCAGCGTGGAGCAGCCAGGTGGATTCGGCATGGATCGTACCATATGTTTACGTAACATAAAATCACTCTCAATAACATGCCGAGTTCAGCAGTATACAGTACGGACATGTGAGGGGCCAGCCAGAACCTCTTTGTGGGCCCCCATTTGGTGATTACTGGCCTAAGAATTGCAGACAGCACCAGCTACACAGACTAGGAATCTTGCTCATATTGAGGGAAAAATGTATTTTCAGTACACAGTTCTAGCCAGGTTGAAACTGAGCAATCAAGAATTTGTGGTGGTCAGCTTGATGTGCATCATTATGTTTATAACGTTATTATGAATTATTATTAATTTCAGTACCAGTTTTCTAACACACTTAAATATGCCAGCTTTAAAGTACACTATCCTTCATGCAATCGATTTTGAGTGAATAATGTAAATAATTAAAACATTTTGTGAGTCTGTCTGAAATCATATAAAACTGCTCAAATACATTTACTTTATTTTGGGGTGAAATATTTGACACAGAAAAACTTAGAAGCCCAAGTGTTTAAAATAAAAAAGGGAATGTTGTAAAATGAGGCAGGCTCTCTTCATTAGAACTGTTAAATGAACCTGACTTTTTATGAGCCTTTAAAAAAAATACATTTCCAATTGGAAATAACATGGGATGGAAATTAAAAGCTCTTCAAGGAGACTCTGTTTAATTTGTTTCATAGCTTGGGAAAAACTTTTTCTGTATTTCATACAGAATCTAAACAGAACTGAATTGTCAATAAAATATCGAAAGGGTATCAGTTATAATGTGTTTGTTCAGCATACATTTTATTCACAATCAAGAGTTGTTGAATAATCATTCCATGATTAATCCATGACCATACTTAATTATTAATTGTCTTGAGTTGCTTATGTGTTAGGTGTAAATAGATTAGACAAAACAAAATGCTAAATCTGGAACTCTAATAGACTGCTAATAATGTAATTTTACACCAAGAAACAGTATACTTTTAAAGGACAACAATTAAGCTGGTGTCAAGTTTAAAGCCAAAAATTGTGAAGGTGTGGCTTTTTTTCTAGTGAATACACTTTTATTAGGTGACAATTTTAAAATGTTTTATGTTTTCTTGTCAAACTGTGTAACATTAGTATCTGAGCTAGTCACTACTGAAAACACACCAGTTGTTTTCTGAATGTTATTCATCTGATTTGTTCTACTGAGCTTTATGTTTATGCTATTGCCCTCTCTATTTGTTTCATACAACTTTGTGTTTCATAATGACCTTTATGTTTGCTTCCCTGTACGTGTAATGTTACTCCTAACTTTGTAAAGTGTCGTTGAGCTTTGGAAAGACTCTATATAAATAAAATGTATTATTAGGGAAAAATGCAAATACACACATTATCTATAACGTCTATGCCATTTGTATAATGGTGAATTGGCGCATGTATGATCAGTTTCACTCTGGAGAAGTTCTGTGGGTGGGAGAAAGAAAGCTCCATGACAGAACTGTACCTGTCAATGCAAAAGAAGGCTAAAGAAAGGAAAATATATTGTATAAAAAACTAGTGCAAGCAATAGGGTTAACCACACCCTGAGGAGGATTATGGAACAAATGTCGTTTGAAATTGTTGGGAAGATTCACAAATATTGCACTGGCTTCAAGAACCACCACACACTGATGTGTGCAAGATGCGTGTCAGGCCTATTTCTTTGTATATTGTATTTGTATATACTCTGTCTTTTCCAGTCCATTTTTTGATCATCTGTTCCTCATCAATACTGAGTGGCACACATGTCTCTCATTTCTCTCACCTTCCTTATGCAAACATTTCCCTCTCTGCTGTTCATTTAATTTCTGGGCTACATTTACATCCTGAACAGTTTGTGTCTTCTCCTGTCCTGTCTATATTTCTTATCTGTATTGCTTTTCTAATCACATATTCTCTGCAACGGAGCCTCCTCAGTTTGGCGCTTACCGCCAGAGACAGCTGACCTGTATGCTTGTCTCATTTCCATACCTCAGAGTGAAAGGACATTAGTTGCAGTTTTGTCTTTGGCCTGTTTTGTGTTTTGTTCCTATTTCGGTGTCTTCCCACACCAGCTCTGCTCAATTCGAGAGTCTAAGAGAATATAGCCTGCATCTCGTTCCTTGTACCTTCCCTGACAATGGGTTTTAGATGTCACATGTATGCCATATCACATTGCTGCAGTAATTCAGGCAAAAGGAGTCTCAAGCAATGTATCCTGAATGTTGATACTTTTCACTTAGCCAACATTTCCAAAAATCCTTTCTTTATATTGGTCTGGAGGCAAATTCAAATTCATCTTTTTGAATTGTACTGAAATACATCAACTCTCTCGTGATATTCCAATTATCTGACCAGCACCTGTTAAGCGTTATAATAGAACATTGAACTGATGTTGTTTAAAACATACATGCGTTTTTAGTTACACATCAATTTTTGTCTTTAAGAAAAGTGAAGGATGAATTATTAATATAAATGTAATATAAATATGATTGGTTATGTGTTTCTGCAGCTTTTATGACTGAATCTTAACCTGCCTTTGATTGTTTTAGGATAGTGTTCTGCTCCTTAAGATGTCTCTTAAAGCTGCCTCCTCAGTTTATCTTGTTTCAACACACTATATTCCTCAAAGATCAGTTAGCATCTCCAGACATGCAGAGTAAATTCGTGCACATGGTATAAACCTGTCAGCTTTAAATTATTACCCCAGGTTTTTTATAATGGCAAACATCATCCACCCTCCCAATGCCTAGCCCACAGCATACTGACTGCAGCCTGGAGCTCTGGTTAAGAAGTAAACAAGTAAGAGTTTTATTTCCATCTCATAAACATACAGATTTATTACCATCGTTTTTGAGCAGCCTCTCTACGGCGTGTCTGCCATTAGTAATGAACATTCCGATTTATGGCTGTTTCCATCAAGCTCCAGACATCACTTACCTCCCCAGACACATTGTGCTTTTATGCAGATTAGCAATCTCGGTAAAAGTCTCTTAACGGAGATATCCTGTTTTCCTCAGGAGAGGGTGCAGGTCATTAATGGCGCCCTGTCCATCACTCGCCTGGCGCTCAACGATATTGGAATGTACCAATGTGTGGCGGGGAACAAGTATGGGGAGGTCTACTCCAACGCTGAACTCAGAGTCATCGGTGAGTGAAAACTATAAGTAACAACACTTGTTTGATGTTTTAATGGCTTACGATTAATGGACGCTTTTATATTTTTCCATTCTAAAAGGTACATTGTTATTCCAGCAATCTTAAACCTTAAATCTTCCTGGCTCATCAGAAGCCTCAAATTTCGGTGTTTTTCAGGTCATAGATATGGCAAAAGCTCATATTTAGCTCATTACATGATTATGCTGAAAATATAAGAGATTTCTGTGGACATTACCTGAATAATATTAAGGGATTCTTACAAGTGCTTGAAATCCTGCAAGTGTTTAGTGTTTCGAAAGTGCATTAGAAAATTTCAGACGTAGTGATAGAATAACTTATTCTAAAACTACTTATATACTTTTATTAAACACTTAAATAATGCTATTTTGTAACTCATTTGCTTGGAATTCGGAGGAGCAACCATTTGTCAGAAAGCCTAATGTATTTAACAAACAACATTATAAATAGAAATCTTCCATGCTACATGTGCAGTTGAGTGCAGAAAAGGTTTTTCAACCACTTCCACTAAATGAGCTCCATTAGCAAGCCTATAAGCTATATTTAATACAGTTTTACTAAATAGAAAGCCATTGCTGGTAGAAAATTAATCATTTAAATATAGATTTGAATGATTTTATTTCTATGAGCTCACAAGGATTTATTTATTTAAAATCTTCTTAAGAACAAAACAAGATATCAACACAATTTCAAATAATCGATACAATACGACCTTTCTAAGTCCATCTGACCTTCGGCTTTCTGCTGATGCTTGATGTGTGAGGCGTTGGGCTGTAGTGGTGGGTCGTGTGTGTGTGTGTGTGTGTGTGTGTGTGCGTGTGTGTGTGCGTGTGTGTGTGTGTGTGTGTGTGCATGCGTGCGTGGGTGCGTGTGTGTGTGTGTGGTGGTGTGTGTGTGCATGCGTGCGTGCGTGCGTGTCTGTGGGTAGATGCAGCTACCATGGTGTACATGGTGTTCTCCATTCCAAAATGTATATTAATTCATTGTTTAAAAGATCACTTGTATAGAAAAATATGACAAAATGGAAAATATTTTTATTTGTTTATTTTAGTGCTGACGATCTATTAATTAATTGCAACAATTTTATTTCAATTAATCACGATTAATCACAATTAGAAGACTGAAACTTTAATTAGAAAACTTTAACTTTTTTAAGACTATAAATGTAAAATGTTCATCATTAATGAAAACTGAAGACAAAGAACTATTTAAATCCAAAATATTATTGTTTATTGAATTTTTGTTTGTTTAACACAGATTTTGTCATGTAAGCAACATACCTTCAATAAACCATCAATATCCTGTAAATTCACTTTTTGCTTCTCTTCTTTGGTGGCTTTTAGTTTTTGGCCTCTTTAGACTCTTGTTGTCCAGAACTATTAACAGCTTGTGAAGCCTCGTTCCTTTCATTTTTTGAGAAGAAACCTTTCATTTCAGTAGCGATCTGCAGTAGGATTTCATCCTCATTTAGTCATCGCTAATAAACATGAAAATATTTGAAACAATAAATTAGACAAATATATCAATTATGGGTTAACTTTTCCATTGTTTGAAAATTGAAGTTTAATTTCTCATTTCAGCCGTCGCTCCCGATTTCTCCCAAAACCAGCTGAAGAGTCACACATTAGTGAAAGAAGGAGGCGATGTTCTCATCGATTGCAAACCCAAGATGTCTCCTCGAGGCTCAATATCCTGGCGCAAAGGCAATGACGGCATCCGAGAAAACAGCAGGTACTGTAACTCACATCTCATTACTCAAATGTGAAGAGCCTTTTCATTCTTTTTACAAAGCAGAGCACTCTCGATCTGACCCGGCAGCACATGAAGCATCTCTGAGGTGATGAACCACCAATACTGCATTTCTGCTTCAGATCTGGCTTTTGATATAATGTCTTTGTCAGATCAGTTCTGTTATTCACTGCAACAAAGCACAGCCACTGAGTCCAGCCATTTATCTCTGCCTGCGGAATCCCAATGCAGCACACGAGAAAAAGCCCTTCTCAGCATGTCTCTGCTAAGGGTAGCAAAGATTTGTCTCTTGTGTGCTTTGTTTCAGATTCAACCGCTCCTTTCTTTTTCCTCAGTAGTCTTTTACTATCGTTCTGGTGTTTGTTCAGTTGTCTAAACTCAAGAAAAGCATAGGCAGCTATTTTATGCTAATGTATTAGAGCTGTCTAATCATGCTCTGATTGGCAAATGTAAATATTTGCATATCGAAATGTTAAAGGGTGTTTTTGGCATGCAGTTTTCACTACCAATTTTTTTTCCAACAACACCATAGCCAAAGAGAGACATTATGAAGGATAACTTTTTAGCAAAATCTGTCTTTTGTGTACTGATCTGTCAGTCAGAAGAAAGAAAAGCATACAAACTCTTGCTGAATGTCTCATAAAAGATTCAAAGACGTTTTCATTTTCCAGAAAAAGATGAAATGTCACATGGATAGATTTTTCATCTGATAGATTTTTCTTTTTCAGAGCAGATACAAACAAGCTGGGTAAAAAACGCACAACTTTAATAGGCTGGGTCTGTGTTAGCACTACCAAAGTAAGTCTAGTAAAATCTTATTCAAAACATTTCCTTGCATTTATTATTTATGGCACAATACCTTAATGGCCCACTCAAGTAAATAAAAAGTTTTCCTACTTTTCCATCATTAAAATGTCTGATGGTTGGTAAACGATAGACAGGAGTTATTTATAATGTATCCTCAATGGAGTTTTTGTTCAGTTTATGTTTTTCAAAAGCCTGAAACCTAATGTTCATTTTTAAGATGGCAACTTTTGCAGCAACCTAACTCCATATCTCAGCCATGTAAGTATTAGCCAATTAGTAGAAATACTTTTCTCCTTTTGTTAGTATTTATGGTATTGGGTGTTGTAGGATGTATGCACGAGTGTAGATAAAGTGATTATTTTTTAACAAGGCAAAATCTTTGGACTACAATCTATGCAGTGTTTTGTGGAGAAATAGATATTTTTAATAAATGTTTAAAAAAAATGCAGCCACTTCCAGGTGTAGCTCAGGCCTCAAAGTGGGTTTGTCTGAGCTTAATGTCCAGGTTTTTCTACCCTCTTAAAATCTCAGTCCTCACCGAGCCAATGATAAAATGTGTATGTCTTGCCTGCTTCTTTGGTCACAACAGACTGTATATCTACTCAAGAAAACTCGTCTGACTCAAACAGAAGGGATGAGGCTGTTTCCCTGCAGCCAATCATACAGCTCCATTCCAAAGCTTCTCTCTCTCTCTCTCTCTCTCTCTCTCTCTCTCTCTCTCTCTCTCTCTGCATCTCTCCATCTCTCTCTTCAGTACATTTAAGATGATACTTTATAAATCAATTTTTAATTTAGTTAATTATAGTTAATTTTGTTTATTTCAGTTAGGGCAGGGGTCGGCAACCCAAAATGTTGAAAGAGCCATATTGGACCAAAAAAACAAAAAACAAATAGTTCCGGAGTCGCAAAAAATTAAAAGCCTTGTATAAGCCTTATAATGAAGGCAACACATGCTGTATGTATCTATATTAGCCTACTATAAAAATGACTAAGTTTGCTACGAATACATAATGAGCCTTCATGATTAAATGTTTATTTTCAATGCAGTGAATCCTGTAGAGAACGACGCACCACGTGACTACTCTGTTGTACGATTACAATATTAATGAATTATGTTTCATTGCTTTGATGAAATTAGAGAAATGCAATAAAGAAATCGAATTTTTGATGTCATTTTTATTTTGAGGATTCACAAAAACAACATCAAAATGGAACGTGCACAACGTGCCCCTTAACTGGGCAACAATGCGAAAAAACGCAGCATACATTTACAAAAAAAAAACAGCAGCCTTTTGAAAAGAAGTATATAAAATCACAGCCACTTTGTTACTAAATACGTGCATGCCTTCCCTGGAAATGTCTTTCCACTTCACTCTTGTTATTAGACAACTTCCCAATACAGAGCAAACATTCAGGTGATCCTTCCGCATCGGCAATGAATGCCATCGATTCGGTCCAAGAACCGTTGAATCCTCAGTTCTCCTCAGATATGTTTCTCTTTTTCTCTTTGGGGTCCAGGGCCCACCACACAGCCGCCGATTTGTTTACAGCAGCCACCTACCTGGCATCCCACCCCGCTGGTAGAAACGTGTGTCGCGGGTGATGACGCAAATCGTCGCTGACAGAAATGTTGAAATTCAATATTTATTCTACACTCTTTTACAGCATTGGAAAACGTTAAGAATGTTTGTCCTCCTATAGAAACCATATTAAACAAAAAAAATATTTAAATTTTTTCTTTTCTTTTTTTATTTTTTGAAAAAGCTCCAGGGAGCCACTAGGGCAGCGCTAAAGAGCCACATGCGGCTCCAGAGCCAGGGGTTGCTGAGTCCTGAGTTAGGGGATCTATTACCATTTTTTGTTCATCAATAAATATCCACTTGCAAATACAGTTATTGTATGATGTACTTAAAAAAGATAATTACAGTAATATGTTCTATACTGCATTCTAGACATTCATTATTTCAGCTTCATGTCGGCTTTCTTCCCTTTCGGGGTCGCCACAGCGGAATGAACCACCAACTCTCTGACATATGTTTTACGCAGCGGATGCCCTTCCCTGCCGCAACCCATCGCTGGGAAACACTTCACACACACTCATTCACACTTTTAACACTATGGACAATCGTTCTTATTCAATTCACTTATACCACATATCTTTGGACTTGTGGAGAAACCGGAGCACCCGGAGAAAACCCACGCGATCACGAGGAGAACATGAGAACTCCACACAGAAATGCCACCTGCCCCAGCCGAGCCTAGAACCAGCGACCTTCTTGCTGTGAGACGACCGTGCTACCCACTGCGCCACCATGACGCTCCATTCTAGACAGCTGTCTTTAATTTGACACAGTCTAAGCAGCAGCGTTTAATTATACCCTTAAATTAATATTTATTCCAATATATAACTCAGCTTTAAATATTGTAAAAAACCAACAAATATTACAAGTGGAGTACTTTGTATTATTAATAGAATCTAAATAGATTTTTGCATGTTTTTTCCAACAATATTATTTGTTAAAACCATTTGACTTTGACTAAGTTTTTTTTTTAAGATCAGAGTCAGTGAACACATGCATTTATTGAAACGAAGCCTGATGTTCTTATTAACAGTTCCAGAAAGCATCCCATTGTTCTTCATAACTGGACTCTGCAGGTTTATCAGCTGACCATCGCTCTTCCCTCCTGAGCTAAAGCAGGGTGTTAATCAACTTCTCTTCACTCATAGCAGGAAGTCAGTGTCTGTTCCTTTATCAACAAGCATATGCCCCTGTCTGGAGTCTAGAGTGGCAGGCAGACTCAGCTTGATATGGGAGCAGTGTGTCAGCGACCCTGAGTGATTGCGTTTGACCGCTCTGGGATATGCAAAGCTCGGTGTGTGTGCTTGTGTTTGTGTGTGCGTGTGTTTTTGTGTGTGTGCGTGCGTGTGTGTGTGCGTGTTTGTGCACACCACAGTTGTTTGCATATACAAAGTGTGTGTCGGTGCTCATCAAACAGAGTGGCGGGCTGTTTGTATAGGGGTCACACTGCTGCCTACGTCCTTGAGGTGTCCGGAGCGCTGCAATACTAAACTGGACAAATCTTAACTTCAACAGCTCAAGACGTGAAGTCAAGATATCTCATGGATTTGCTGCTTTTTAGCTACAGGAACATCTGCTCTACTTCATCAAAGTCTATGCACTGTTGTGAAAAGTTTTTTTTCTACATTATAAAGGCACTTTAAAATCAAAAATAGATAATGTAACTTTTTTGATGAACACATACCTATTAAATATAAATGTAAATCTAGTAAACATCTAAGGTGCCAAACATAGTTTGCATGTGTAGTGGTTGGCCACTTACTTTTTCTAACTGTTCAAACTGGTCTGACTCATCATACTGGTACCACTAAAGGATTCCAGAAAATCACTGGGAATGCTGGGCCATCAAAATGCATTACATTCCATATAATTCCATTATAAAAGACCAACTACCTTTGCTTACCACTGGAGACTCATACAGAAAATAGGGATGGCTCAAAGCCCATCAGTACTTGGGGAATTATCATACATAAGTTTAGCCACGCCGACTATACGACAGAAGCTTTAACGTCAAATTTCCCAGAGACGAAGCGATCTACAGGTGTGGCCGTATTTTTTTTTATCTAAACTCTAGTGTAGAGTGGACTGTAACATGATAACAAATTTGCATAACTGAATCAGGCCATGCTTACTGTTCCACAAGAAAGTCCGCGTCCAATTTCTTAGTAAGGAAGCAACTCACAGGATCAGTGGTTGTTTGAACGTAACCCTAGTGTAGAGTTGAATTTATCATGCTAACAAATTTTAAACAAACATACATTTATCAAGCCAGACTCACTTTTAAAGTCAAATATCTGGGAAACAAAGTGGAAATACAAGTGTGGCAGCTGTTTTATCTTAACCCTAGTGTAGAGTGGAATGTTGGAACATGATACCAAGTTTGCAAAAATGTATTAGTCTACGCTCACATCTGCGACCTACAGATGTTTCATGTTCTAGTGGAATGGGGATAAATTGTTTAAAATGGCCACCTTCTGCTGAAACTAAACTGTTTCAGACCTTCTCACAGTTTCAAACTATAAACTTAATCAAACTAAAACACTTTATACTTAAAACAAACTATTCAATACTTTATAAAGACGATAAAATATCTACTTTTTCAAACGCATAAAGTTTGTTTACCGAACTCTAAAATCTAGTAAATATAGTTATTCTTATTATCCAACAAATGTAATTATCAGAACAACCAAAAGGTCCAATTGTTTATATATATATATATATATATATATATATATATATATATATATATATATATATATATATATATATATATATATATATATATATATATATATATATATAATTATTATTTTTCTATGTGAAAACATCATATATATAATACAAGTTATTGAAATATTAAATCACCAGTCTCGGTGACGTGCATTTATACACTTAATAAAGTTGATGAAAAAAACAAGACAACCACACTTTATGGGAATTATCTATGTTGCTTATTTCATTTGTATTCCGAGCAGTATTGTTTGAAGACATCAAATGTCTTTTTGATTCTTTGGACAAGGGAGTGCAGAACTCACCACCTGTCTCTCACAGAACCTAAATCATTATACAAAAAACATTCTCTAATGCTATTTTATTTATGTAGTACCCCTGTCAGCACTTGCTAACCTTATAAATCTCAACAGGCATAAAGACACACTCTCATTAAGTAGAAATGCATTAGAGACATAATCAGATGTATTGTTTTATGCAAATGCCAGTTCAAGTGCACATGTAAAAGTGTGTCTGTGTACGTGTGGATCTGGATGCATGCTGAGTGCAAGCACCTGCCTGGGAGTCAAACCAGGGTGCGTTTGAGCCATTTTTGTGTGAGATTAATTGGTGTAATTGTGCTAGCTCTCCTTGTTGGTGGAGTAGCAAAGGAGACAGTGTCAGCACCAGCATCATCCATCTTCATCGCAGCAGCCGCTTTCCTTTTGCCACAGAGCTGAGGAATGGAAGGAGGAGGGATAGAGGGTTAGACGGAAGGATGGATGGCTGCTGTTTCTGTCGTATTTCTAACTGATGTGTCTGCCTGCAGATACTATAGATCAGTAGTTTTAGACTCACAGGTTGTGCCCCACAATAGGGTCTCAGCACTGGAGCCTCTATTGCTACTGCTCATGAGTAAATTATCAGAGGCTAATTTAGTCATCTTTTATAATTTGTGACTAAAGCTAGTTTATTTAATCCTTTGAAGGTGATTCACCAATATCTGTTTCTGACAGTACAGATTATAATAGTTATGTCTTTTATTCTCAACCTCAGCATATGGAGCAAATAGTATCGCTACTTTAAGGACCACGAGGGCTTTTTGTTTCAGATCTTGTTTAAAAAAAAAAAAAGCAAAAACATAAAGCTTCGTAAAAAATTTGTGAACTCGACGAATTACCCTCTGCGACGTCTGCGTGCTTATGTAACCTCACGCTGACTCCTCGATGTGCACCTCGCGTGAAAAATTTTTACCACACGTCAAGGCTTCGCAGAGTGCAAGCTCCATGGTTGGCTGAAGTGGAATCGTGCAAGCCCTTCCTCTCTCTTTCTGGGTTTTTCCTCCGTGTTAAATGCTGAATAATGAAACATTGATGATGAAGTAAATAACCTTCCTTTGTTATCTATAACTTAGCATGCTCATCACACCACGCTGATGATATTGATCCGTTTAGAGACAGCTTCCAGACCAGCTGTGGATGTATGTAAGAAGTTATATTGAAACGATTTATGATAAGGTAAATGAAACCTGTCTTTTGTTAACATCTGTGTTGTGATTTGACTTGCTAGCTGTTGGCATTTTTATCAAACTAGTATTGATTAGGGCATAGACAGTGCAGACAGAGTTCACAACTATCAATGCTTTGTTGACAAATGGGTCCGCAGTGCGTCAAAACCCTGTGATTGGTGACTGAAGGTACCTGACTCACCACTTAAAGGTGCAAACGACCCCATGAGATGAATGAAGAAAATAACAAGAAATAGAGCTGGGGATTGAAGTTTGCTTGCAATTTACTGAAGCGCCATCTAGTGTCCAGGAGAAGGTCTGTGCACTTTTGTTTAACCTCAGGATCAGACACACAGGCAAAGGATGGGTGCAGCCCATGCAAACGAGTGCCACCCAGCAGCTCATGTCATAAAAAAAGCCAGCTGTCATTGGTTACTGCTAGATTTAATCTTGGGAAAAAATCTTGTGAAATTTCCTTTAAACACATGTAGAACACATCATACAAACACAACAGAGACAGAATAGAATTTTTTTGTTCGCAAAGGTGAAACAGCATCTTACACAAAACTCTCATCATTCTCCCTCACGCCCTGATGCTGTATCTCCTCTTGCTCTTTTTAAAATAAGATAAAATAAGAAATGCACTTGCATAAGTGAGGCACAATCATGTTTACAAGTCTTTGAGTATATAAAAGACATTCTGTCATATCACACAGTCTGCCAATACAGATGTTGTTTATGCAATGAACACTTGTTTTTCTCTGTGGCTGTTAAAACACAAAGAAGGATTACACAGAATTTACACAGAAACACTATTTAACTTCATCAAATAGAATACAAGGTTTATTGAGATACATGAGGTTACAACATAATGATAACTTAAATGAATAGATAACTTAAATTCTTTTGACAAAAACAAGGCAGACTTGGCAAAGCTGAGGCAGAACTGTTTTTCATTAGCAGATGCATGAGGTCTTGTCAGCTTTAATTTTTTTGGGGTTGAGGCACATTTGTTTACTTTAGACTGAAAATTCACCTAGGTGTGCAATTACCTTAACTTGAGGCTAACAGAAGGAAAAAAAATATTTCTAAAAACAGCTGTCTGACACCAACTTAAATATAAGTAAAAATTATAAATTATATGATGATTTAAGAAGCTTAAAGTTAGAAGTTAAACTTAGAACTTTTTACCATCTCTCTAGTTAGTTAGGTTTTTTCATCAAAAAGGCATCAGTAGCAAAGTAAGTTTTCTCAGATTCTTGTGTTTTGGTCTGTTTATAGGTGGTACTCTTCATTTAGTTTTGTTCAGTGAAGAGCAAGATCCTAAAGATGTCCTATCACTTTAAATATTGTGTATTTTCTGATCTTATATCCACTTGTAGTGTGTTATGGATTTAACAAAATTTATTGAAAAAAAAAATTACATTTCTTGTTCTACTGCTTCCTTATCAGTGTCATCGACCACAATCGATACCTGTTGGTCACAGTAGTTTTAGAAAGTTGGACAGCTAGAAGTTAGTCCAGTTATTCAATAATGATAATTGTTTGTTTTTTGTAAGTTCTTTTAAAGTGGACATTCTTATAGTTGCTAAAGTTGCAATGAGAGGGGATTCCTTTTAATATTTCTACAAGAATGTAATTGCAGCCCCTTAAAACCACTGCTTGTGCTCTACAGTACAATAAATAACACCCACAGGAAGAACACATGAATAAACAAGAAAAGTCAGGGATTTGTTCTGGATATCCAATCAGCTCGTTGAGTTGGGACAGGTCAGGGTGTTTCCTCTGCTCGGTTGCTTCTTTTTAAGAATGATTTTTCATTTTTTATTTGATTGTACATGACCGTTAAACATCAGTGCTTGAGTTGACACTGATGTGCACTTGCTTAACAAACAATAGGATATAAAAGATAAGTACACGATTCAGTGCAGCCCAAGAGAGGTTATTAGCACCGGCTAGTTGTTGGAAACAAATGCAGACACTATGCGTCCTTTTGAATAAGTTATATGGTAATGGCCAGTATTATTCATTGTCCACTATGGTCAGTTCTTAAATAAATTCTTTTGTTGAGGAAAAGCTAACTGAGCTTTCCCTACCTTTATGGGGCTTCAGACTCAGCAGTGCTTAATGAATAAAAGCCACTCTACTGACATCATGGCAGAAGAATTTTTTTATAACAGTTCATACTTTGACAATGTTTACTGTAAGCAGATGTTTGAATTGTTTGATGTAGAATTGCTATTTTATTTTTGTTATTTTTTAAGCCATTTGATTTTAGCTTCAAGACTTGTTTCATATCTTAGTAATTATTCTTTAGCGGGCTTGTGAGCTCTCTGATTAGTTTCTACAGCATTTATATACATAACCGTTTTTTACACACCTGTAAAAATCTGTCTAGACAAAGCAAATTTCTAAACAATAGAAACATTTTTGCCTGTTGTGTAATATATTAATAATTATGAATTTCCTCTAAAATGTGAAAGCTAGATGGAGTCTCTCCTGATTGCTCTTGGTGTCATCTTAAGTATTAGGTTTCTGAGTGCTAGCTGCATCTGTGTTTGTAATGCAGGTAGTTTGTGTGAGAAGGTGGAGACAGGTGGGGCTAAAATGATCCCAGAAGGTTTCTCCTTTTTAATCTAGGATTGTCCCCCAATAGAAGCATTTCTAATTGCCTTTAGAATTTTTTAATTACTATCTTTATTATTATTACTATTTTTCATTCATTCATTCATCTTCATGTCGGCTTTATTCCCTTTCGGGGTCGCCACCACGGAATGAACCGCCAACTCTCTGGCATATGTTGTACGCAGCGGATGCCCTTCCAGCCGCAACCCATCGCTGGGAAACATTCACACACACTCATTCACTCTTTAACACTATGGGCAATTGTTCTTACTCAATTCACTTATTCCACATGTCTTTGGACTTGTGGGGAAACCGGAGCACCCGGAGAAAACCCACGCGATCACGAGGAGAACATGAGAACTTCACACAGAAATGCCAACCTGCCCCAGCCGAGCCTAGAACCAGCGACCTTCTTGCTGTGAGGCGACCGTGCTACCCACTGCGCCACCGTGACGCATTACTATTTTTATTATTATTTAACTTTTTTGAGGTTTGTTTATAGTTTCATACATTTAGAAAAAACTTCCACTTTGTCAGGATCTGCCAAGTATCTTGTTTGTAGATCTTTGTCGCCAGGGGTCAGATCACTGATAGTCCTTCACTAAGACCCGAGCGCCGCTGCCCTGCTCTGTATCCTACAGGTCCTGCCTCGTCTACGAAGTTGATGTCGAGTGGTGACTGTTATATGTTATATTCTGTTATATTCCAGTGCTCTGCTTCTCTGCCGGGAACATGCGGCTGTCAGATCTTCTGCTGGCACCCTTTCAACTGTTTCAGGTGTTGCTGGTGCTACAGGCCTTGCCTGAGGTCTACTCTTAATTAACTCGTATTAAAATGTCTCGTTAAGATTAAGAATGTTTAAATTCACATTTTGATGTAGCTTATGAATTGTCCATTAGTTAATAATTTTATAAAAATCAAGAGTAACTTTATTAGGATAACAGTGAAGTAAAAATCAACAGCATTCTTTGATATGTACTAATATTATTAGTATTATTAGTAATGTTATGTACTAATACTACTAGTATTAGATTCAATTCAGAATAGTTTTTTAATACAGTACATTAGCATATATTAGCATATTAGTGAGAATAAATGCACTTAAACAAACTCAAAGTAAGCTTTTGTTCATGCTTGACCTATGTTTAATTAACAAGTTTACCAAAGACTCAAAAAGATGTAAATTTCAAAACAATCTAGTAACCTTTTTTTTTGTCTCGTTTGCCCCAAAAACGAATTAATTCTTTGTCATTTGATACCTCAGAAAACACTGGGGGGTAAGGTTGTATCACTGGGGCGGGGTGATACAATTGTCATTGTATTTTACCGTCAATGGACTGGAAAGGTGCATCATTAACTCAAATCTGAAATCTCCACACGTTCCGCATGGAGTGAGGATACTACATGTACGGATTTAAGCTAACACAGTGGATCAAAGGCTTTCTGTGGAGGCGTAATTTGTAAAAGACAAACTAATGGGGAGTTGACTCTTCTTTCACAAAGCTGTGTGTCTGAAATTGCCCTCTCTCGAAGAATAGCCTTTTGAAGAAGATGAAAGGTTGTCTGTGATGCGTACCATGGAATGGTTTTCGGAGAAAATTTGGACTGTGTTCTTTTGATCGTAATGAAACTTTTGGTTCTGGGATATTAGAACAGAGGAGGGCAGTATTAAACAACACTAAATGTAAAAAAATAAAACAATAAAAAACAATCAATGAAGAAGTGGTGTTAATTTAATGCCATTTTATGGGAACTGCTTTAAATACACTGCAGCAGTGTATGTGTATCACGATGTATCTTCTACACTCAGGGGTAAAATGTGTAAAAGAATATTTAATCATTGTAAGTAATTCTCAAATAAGATTGAATTTGTATGAGACTATGTTTACTTGGGATGAAACAGGAAGTGACGTAGAGGGGCGGGGATTTATACTGAAGGGAATCTCAAGTGTTTAGGGGCTGCTAGCGGGTGGATGTGCGCCGCTCATCTCTTTTCTTTCTTCTCTTCTTTCCTCTCTCCTCCTCTTTCCCTCTTCTTGCTCTTTTTCTCCCTCCATTGATCACATTGCATATCAAGGTATGAGCTTAATTCATGTTTGGAATAAGTAATAAATTGCTGTTTGCGATTGTGTTCATAAATCATGTCTCATGAGTATCAATATTTCCATAACAATTGCTAAAATACTCGCAAAGTAAACAGAATTTAACAAAAAGTTCCAAAACAGTATTTGAGTGTAGGCAGAAGGGATTCCAGAATAGCCTAGAAGGTATTTCAGTGTAATATTTTAGGATTAATAGTTTTTAAAATGTTTCTATGATAATACACATTGGTAAGCATTTTAGAAGCTTAAATCTAAATAGTTTATAGTTTATAAGCATTTATTTACCGTAATAACATTAAAGTAATGCATTATTTGGGATCAGTTATACAACTGAAGTACAGTTTTAAATCAAGATTTTTTTGGAAGTTGTTTTAATGTGAAGTATTTTTGATTATACCCTTTTGCCATTTGGAGTATATTTAATTCTTGACATTTTGAAAAACTTGCTCCTGGTGTGCGATGGTCTTCAAGCTTTCAAAAACTCATGTAACCAGTGCATTTAAGTTATTTTTTACAGGAACTATGTATTACTTTGTTGCATCTTTGTTTTGATTTCCAATATTCTTCATTTTGTGTGAAACCAATTATATGAATCTATTACACATCTATTCTTCTCCCTCAAAAATTCTGCAATGTTGAGTTAATGTCTCACTCTTTGAAGTGAGTAGAGTCTCTTTTCAGTGCCAGAGAGAGGGATGAAGCAGAAAAGTGAGGAGGAGTGAGATGAGAGCACATTATGAGCTGATTGCTTGTCTGGATGATTTCCATTTAAAAGCATCTGCTCCACACAAGGTGACTGAAGAGCTGTTCAGAAAAGCTCCGTACCAAAGGAACTGCGCTGTCTTTGCTGATATAGAACGCCTTTGAGGAGTGCAATCTGTTTACTGATCTAATTAAGCCACTTTACTTGATCTTGTTATAGAGGAATTAAGCTTTAACTTGATTTCTAGCTGCACGCTTAAAAAGAGCCGGATCTGTTTATTTTGAGTGTCATCACCTGCACAAGCTCACTAAATGGAAACTAGCTTTCAAACATCAACAACTAAAATAAGTTTGAACAGAATCTTCCAAGCTCTTTATTGCTGTGCTGAGATGTGTATGCAAGGGAAAACTTAGGAATAATTTTGAAAGTTTCACAATCTTCATTCTACCTCAGGAGAATGATCCCACAAACCTGAAAAACATTTGAAGAAGTGAGTCAGTTAGAAATAGAGCAGGCAGTTTCTTGGATGGAAATGTTTTGATGTATAGGGTGCAAAGTCCATCAAGGCAGTCCATCTTATGCACCATAAACATGGGTGAAATTATTATGAAATTATTTCTGTCCATTGTAAAAAAAAAATGGTGTGGTAATGTATAGAATTATCCGTGCTTATGATTTAAAGTTTTTTTTTCTTATTTTGAAACTCACGTTTCATACTGCGATAGGATTGTAAGTTATCTTTACCTTATTTTTATTTTTACCTGTCTACAAAGACATTAAAGTATTAAGTTAGTTAGTAAGTTAGCCAATATTCTTGTTTGACCATTAGTCTAATTAGTGTTCAGTTAAAACAAGAAAGTAATGAATATTGGCTGGCTGATGTAGCGGTCAGTGAGGAAGAAGGAAAGGGAGGACCTTTCTCTCGCAGAGACTCCCGGAGGGAGAGAGATGGCGGGCGAGAGGAGCCCTCTGAGCGAGAATCGAATCTAAATTTCCTCACCTACATCAGCCTCTCCAAGTCTCGATCCATCAAAAATCAATCGATCTCTCCGTTCCAAATTTATTACTCTCTCTCTCTCTCATACGTCCGCCCTCAGCGTCTCAGGGGTGATGCTCGCGCTCGGTACTCTTCCAGGGAGCGGCTCGTAGTCTCGAGCACCATTCGTCGCGGTCGCCATCGCCTCGAGTACCGTCTCCATGGAGCTCTCGTCTCGGGGGACTCCCCGCGAGAGTCCCCCGCGCCCACTCGCCTCTCGCGCATCACTTTCGCCTCGATTAGACGGGAGTCCGTCACTCCGAGCTCGGAGCGAAACTAACTCGGCTGCTGTAGCTCGGCAGTGAGCGTCTCTCGGTCGCGCCATCCTCTAAGAGCGCGTAGTAGAACGCTCAGTTCTCTCAAGCGTCTCTTCGTCTGCTACGCGGATTCATAGAGAGTCTCCTCGGCCCCGCGTCACACGAGTCTCCGCGGCGAGTCTTCGGAGTCTCACCAGAAACTGGAGCGACGGTGGTGTCATCGCCCCTGGTTGGCGCTGCTCCTCATCTCATCACTCCTCCTCACCTCTGCTCCCTCCCGGTCTCTTCCCTCTGCTCTCTCTCCCTTTCCCACTCTTTTCCCAGCTGGTGCATTCTCCCCTTCCGCTACCCTCCTTCATCACGCCAGCAGTCTTACACTCCTCGCCCCCAATCCCACCTCATCTTTCCCCCCCTCACAAACCTGGCTCTGTTTCATACCCATTGTCCTCTGTCGTCAACAACTCCGTCTCCAACGTCTCCTCTCATCGGTGTGATACGAACAGGGTGAATATTACCAGTCATCTTTCCTCGATAGCGATACTGAATACCTAGTAGCGGGCTACTATATCCCCTTCACTCTCTCGCTCTCTCTCTCTCTCTTCTCTCTCTCTCCTCGTTTGGCTCTCTCCTCTCTCTCTATGTCTCGACTTATCTCCTCTCCCTCGCCAGTGGTCTGTCGTCGTTTCAGTCTCTGCATTGTAAACTCACACAGTGCTGTCTCAAAAACAGTAAATAAAATTCAAACATTCTAAAAATTAAACACTGTACAGAAATATCTGTTTAATGAATAACAATGTTCTGTTCCAATAAGTACATTTAAATTTTTATAGATTAATAGCACATTTCTCCCAGTACTTTCTGATATTTTACTAATTATTTATTGTATGCATACTGTAGAGTAGGTGTGAGTGTCATTTATATTATGTATGTCAAAAAATACAACACATTTATTTAAATTAAAAATAGTTAAATGTTTCCAATTCATTAAAAAAGTTTGATGACATACCTGTTAGGGCTGCAGCAATTGATTCTATTTAGTTGATTAATAAATTAATTGAAAAAACTTTTTCCCAAAATGGATAGAATTCAATAACCTTTTTCACAATATCCTGCACCATATTCTGACCTTTTAGTTTAGAATATTAATTTGATTAATACATATTACATATTTTCATACAATTGGCGATAACTTATTGCGGTAACAAAAATATGACACACCTGGGCTTGTTCTTGCTTGCTCTTTGTTCCTAGTTTTGCCTCTGTCACATCGTAAACACCCATACATATTGTTTATGATCATGACTGGTGGCCCAGAAGTAGATTATACAAACTGGAAGTGATACACGATTCACTAAAATAAAACTTTGATGAGCTTCGAATCACAATAGTTTTAATAAATATTTTTTTTTCATTTGGGATTAGTCAAAATGGTTAGTTGTCAATACGCATTAAGACATTGTTTTTCTCCTCACCAGGAAACATGCATGGGGGACAGACTTCTCTTTCAAAAAGCAGTTATTATCTAAATATTCATTATCAAATATATTTCAGAGTCGCACAAAATCCTGTAATGAACAAAGTCTTCTACTTCTAAACAAACTACAGTGACAATTCTTCATAATAAAAACATATTCATGAGAACACTGTGTTTTGTCTGAAAACATGGTACTTCCTCATTACACTGGACACGTGTTCCAGGTAAAGTGGTGTAGCTCCACCCATGCTCCTCACCCAAGCTCATTATTCAGTTCAGTTCCTTAATGTTGATTTAATAAAATATCTGTATGCAACTCTTTAATGTTGAAAAATTTGCAAAATTTCCTTTAATCAGGTTTGTTTTCAACAAAACACATTTTGATCTTATGTTTTAAAACGTATCCACTCAAACAGTGGTTACCAGATCAAATGGTTCGTTTTAATTTCATGCTCTCCTCTCTCACCAGGAGAGGGGTGCAGTGTCAGTCGGGTGGAATGTCATCTGAAGGGGGAAAGGCCCACCATTGGAGAATTGGAACATGCCCCAAAGCCTTGATTTCTTGGATAAAGTCCAAACATAAAGGCTCTCTATCAACACATTACCTGCACCCTTTAAATAGATTGTTCTTTCCTTCAGCTTCTATGGCTGTAATGTTGGCCAAATGACTGTCTAACTAGCAGAGCATAATTTGATATGCCATGCGGTGCACTCTTGCTCCAGACAATCTATAGCTATGTATAGATTTGCACGGCAGAGAATTGGTCAATCAAGTATGTGGACAGCACATTGATCGCCACTAATGTTATGTTTGCAGTTCCATGCAATTGATGAGTAGCTTTAGTCAAATTCCTCTGGGATGATTGGTCTGAAAAAGTCAAATGAATTATCAAAGAGCACTTAGTAGATGTCAATTTGAGTATTGTTTGTTATTGCATATCTTTTCATTTGACTTCAAAGGTACAGTAAGGAAGATGAATTCCACTTCCATTGTTTCAACAGTCCCCAGCCTAGGTGTATAAACTTTATTTCAAGGGATAATTCACATAGAAAATAAAATTGTTGTCATTAATCACCTACTCCCATGTCCTTTATTCTTCCTCTGATTACATTTTTGGGATATTTGGATATAATCCTGGGGGCTGTGACTGTCTCATTGACACTTACACCATGTGGAATTGAGAGAAAAGTATTTAAAATGTCTCCATATGCCAAACTCAAAAGAAAAGAAAAGAAACAAAGACTTAAACAAAATGATTGTCTCCTCCTCGGAATCTAGCCACAGGGGTTTCTAGCCAGTGACTTCTGCGCTGGTCCCAAGCCCGGATAAATAGAGAGGGTTGCGTCAGGAAGGGCATCCGGCGTAAAACATGCCAAAACCAAATATGCAAGTCATCAATTCGATTTCCATACCGGATCGGTCGAGGCCCGGGTTAACAACGACCGCCACCGGTGCTGTTGACCTACAGGGTGCCGGTGGAAATTGGACTACTGTTGGTCAAAGAAGGAGAGGAGGGAGAAGGATTCGTAGGCGGCGAGAGAAGAGGAAAGGCAAGAGTATAGGTCTGAGAATAGGGACTCTCAACGTTGGTACAATGACCGGGAAAGGTAGAGAGCTGGCGGACATGATGGAGAGAAGGAAGGTAGATATTCCGTGTGTGCAGGAGACCAGGTGGAAGGGTAGCAAAGCACGTAGTATTAGAGGGGGATACAAACTGTTTTACTCTGGTGAGGATAGGAAGAGAAATGGGGTAGGAGTGATCCTGAAGGAGGAGTTTGTGAGGAATGTTTTAGAGGTGAAAAGAGTGTCTGACAGGGTGATCAGTTTGAAGTTAGAGATTGAAGGGGTGATTGTTGAATGTAGTGAGTGGTTATGCTCCACAAGTAGGCTGTAAGCTGGAAGAAAAGGAGAGATTCTGGAGTGAGTTAGATGAGGTGATGGAGAGTATTCCCAGAGGGGAGAGAGTAGTGGTGGGAGCAGAGTTCAACGGTCATGTTGGCGAGGGCAACAGAGGTGATGAGGAAGTGATGGGCAGGTTTGCTGTTAAGGAAAGGAATCCAGAATGACAGATGGTGGTGGACTTTGCCAAGAGGATGGAAATGGCTGTAGTTAACACGTATTTCCAGAAGAGGGAGGAACATAGAGTTACCTACAAGAGTGGTGGTAGGAGTACGCAGGTGGACTACATCCTAAGTAGACGAGCCAATCTGAGAGAGATCACTGACTGCAAAGTAGTGGTAGGAGAGAGTGTAGCCAGACAGCATCGGATGGTGATGTGTAGGATGTTTCTGGTGGTCAGGAAGAAGAGGGGAGGAAAGATGGAAAAGAAGACCAAGTGGTGGAAGTTGAAAAAGGAAGACGGTTGTGAGGAATTCAGACAGAAGCTGAGACAGGCTTTGGGTGGTCAGGAAGAGCTTCCAGAGGACTGGGAAACTACAGCAGAAGTGATCAGGGAGACAGGTAATAAGGTGCTAGGTGTGTCAGCAGGAAGAAGGAAAGAAAATAAGGAAACATTGTGGTGGAGTGAGGAAGTACAGGACATAATCCAGAGGAAGAGGCTAGCTAAAAAGAAGTGGGACATTGAGAGGACTGAAGAAAATAGACAGGACTACAAGGAATCACAGCGCAGGGTGAAGAGGGAGGTGGCAAAGGCCAAACAGAAGGCATATGATGAGTTGTATGCCAGGTTAGACACGTGGGAAGGTGAGAAGGAATTGTACAGATTAGCCAGACAGAGAGACAGAGATGGGAAGGATGTGCAACAGATAAGGGTGATTAAAGATAGAGATGGAAGGGTTCTAACAAGTGAGGAGAGTGTGCAGAGAAGATGGAAGGAGTATTTGAGGAGTTGATGAATGAGGAGAATGAGAGGGAAAGAAGAGGGGAAGAGGTGAACATTGTAGAGCAGGAAGTTGAAAGGATTAGAAAGGATGAGGTGAGGAAGGCTCTGAGGAGAATGAAGAGTGGAAAGGCTGTTGGTCCAGATGACATCCCTGTGGAGGTGTGGAAGTGTCTAGGAGAGACAGCAGTGGAGTTCCTATCTAGGTTATTCAACAGGATTCTAGAGAGTGAGAAGAAGATGCCTGAGGAATGGAGGAGAAGTGTCCTAGTGCCAATCTTTAAGAACAAGGGTGATGTGCAGAGTTGTAACAACTACAGAGGTATAAAGTTGATGAGCCACACAATGAAACTCTGGGAAAGAGTAGTGGAAGCTAGGCTAAGAAGGGAAGTGGATATTTGCGAGCAGCAGTATGGCTTCATGCCCAGGAAGAGCACTACTGATGCAATTTTTGCTCTGAGAATGCTAATGGAGAAGTACAGAGATGGTCAGAAGGAGCTGCACTGCGTCTTTGTGGACTCAGAGAAAGCGTATGACAGGGTGCCGAGAGAGGAGCTATGGTCCTGTATGAGGATGTCAGGAGTTGCAGAGAAGTACGTCAGAGTAGTTCAGGATATGTATGAGAGGAGTATGACAACAGTGAGATGTGCTTGCAGGTCAGACGGAGGAGTTCAAGGTGGAGGTGGGGCTACATCAAGGACCGGCTTTGAGTCCCTTCTTGTTTGCTATGGTGATGGACAGGTTGACAGATGAGGTCAGACAAGAATCTCCATGGACAATGATGTTTGCAGATGACATTGTAATCTGTAGTGAGAGTAGAGAGCAGGTGGAGGGACACCTGGAAAGTTGGAGGTCTGCTCTAGAAAGAAGAGGAATGAAAGTCAGTCGTAGTAAGACAGAATACATGTGTTTGAACGAGAGGGAGGGAAGTAGAACATACGCTCCTACATGCCTTCCAGAAGCCTGCGCTCAGAGAAGGAACAGCGACTTGTGGTTCCTTCCCACAAGGACAGAAGATCTCTCAGCAGAACCTTCTCTTTCACTGTCCCTGGATGGTGGAACAAACTCCCTGATCCAGTCAGGAAAGCAACAACACTAACAGCTTTCAAAAAGCAACTGAAAACTCTTCTCTTCAGAGAACACCTACTATAAAAAAAAAACTTACTGTGTGGTGGGCCCTGGACCCCAAAGAGAAAAAGAGAAACATATCTGAGGAGAACTGAGGATTCAACGGTTCTTGGACCGAATCGATGGCATTCATTGCCGATGCGGAAGGATCACCTGAATGTTTGCTCTGTATTGGGAAGTTGTCTAATAACAAGAGTAAAGTGGAAAGACATTTCCAGGGAAGGCATGCACGTATTTAGTAACAAAGTGGCTGTGATTTTATATACTTCTTTTCAAAAGGCTGCTGTTTTTTTTTTGTAAATGTATGCTGCGTTTTTTCGCATTGTTGCCCAGTTAAGGGGCACGTTGTGCACGTTCCATTTTGATGTTGTTTTTGTGAATCCTCAAAATAAAAATGACATCAAAAATTCGATTTCTTTATTGCATTTCTCTAATTTCATCAAAGCAATGAAACATAATTCATTAATATTGTAATCGTACAACAGAGTAGTCACGTGGTGCGTCGTTCTCTACAGGATTCACTGCATTGAAAATAAACATTTAATCATGAAGGCTCATTATGTATTCGTAGCAAACTTAGTCATTTTTATAGTAGGCTAATATAGATACATACAGCATGTGTTGCCTTCATTATAAGGCTTATACAAGGCTTTTAATTTTTTGCGACTCCGGAACTATTTGTTTTTTGTTTTTTTGGTCCAATATGGCTCTTTCAACATTTTGGGTTGCCGACCCCTGCCCTAACTGAAATAAACAAAATTAACTATAATTAACTAAATTAAAAATTGATTTATAAAGTATCATCTTAAATGTACTGAAGAGAGAGATGGAGAGATGCAGAGAGAGAGAGAGAGAGAGAGAGAGAGAGAGAAGCTTTGGAATGGAGCTGTATGATTGGCTGCAGGGAAACAGACTCATCCCTTCTGTTTGAGTCAGACGAGTTTTCTTGAGTAGATATACAGTCTGTTGTGACCAAAGAAGCAGGCAAGACATACACATTTTATCATTGGCTCGGTGAGGACTGAGATTTTAAGAGGGTAGAAAAACCTGGACATTAAGCTCAGACAAACCCACTTTGAGGCCTGAGCTACACCTGGAAGTGGCTGCATTTTTTTTAAACATTTATTAAAAATATCTATTTCTCCACAAAACACTGCATAGATTGTAGTCCAAAGATTTTGCCTTGTTAAAAAATAATCACTTTATCTACACTCGTGCATACATCCTACAACACCCAATACCATAAATACTAACAAAAGGAGAAAAGTATTTCTACTAATTGGCTAATACTTACATGGCTGAGATATGGAGTTAGGTTGCTGCAAAAGTTGCCATCTTAAAAATGAACATTAGGTTTCAGGCTTTTGAAAAACATAAACTGAACAAAAACTCCATTGAGGATACATTATAAATAACTCCTGTCTATCGTTTACCAACCATCAGACATTTTAATGATGGAAAAGTAGGAAAACTTTTTATTTACTTGAGTGGGCCATTAAGGTATTGTGCCATAAATAATAAATGCAAGGAAATGTTTTGAATAAGATTTTACTAGACTTACTTTGGTAGTGCTAACACAGACCCAGCCTATTAAAGTTGTGCGTTTTTTACCCAGCTTGTTTGTATCTGCTCTGAAAGAGAAAAATCTATCAGATGAAAAATCTATCCATGTGACATTTCATCTCTTTCTGGAAAATGAAAACGTCTTTGAATCTTTTATGAGACATTCAGCAAGAGTTTGTATGCTTTTCTTTCTTCTGACTGACAGATCAGTACACAAAAGACAGATTTTGCTAAAAAGTTATCCTTCATAATGTCTCTCTTTGGCTATGGTGTTGTTGGAAAAAAAATTGGTAGTGAAAACTGCATGCCAAAAACACCCTTTAACATTTCGATATGCAAATATTTACATTTGCCAATCAGAGCATGATTAGACAGCTCTAATACATTAGCATAAAATAGCTGCCTATGCTTTTCTTGAGTTTAGACAACTGAACAAACACCAGAAACGATAGTAAAAGACTACTGAGGAAAAAGAAAGGAGCGGTTGAATCTGAAACAAAGCACACAAGAGACAAATCTTTGCTACCCTTAGCAGAGACATGCTGAGAAGGGCTTTTTCTCGTGTGCTGCATTGGGATTCCGCAGGCAGAGATAAATGGCTGGACTCAGTGGCTGTGCTTTGTTGCAGTGAATAACAGAACTGATCTGACAAAGACATTATATCAAAAGCCAGATCTGAAGCAGAAATGCAGTATTGGTGGTTCATCACCTCAGAGATGCTTCATGTGCTGCCGGGTCAGATCGAGAGTGCTCTGCTTTGTAAAAAGAATGAAAAGGCTCTTCACATTTGAGTAATGAGATGTGAGTTACAGTACCTGCTGTTTTCTCGGATGCCGTCATTGCCTTTGCGCCAGGATATTGAGCCTCGAGGAGACATCTTGGGTTTGCAATCGATGAGAACATCGCCTCCTTCTTTCACTAATGTGTGACTCTTCAGCTGGTTTTGGGAGAAATCGGGAGCGACGGCTGAAATGAGAAATTAAACTTCAATTTCAAACTATCTGAGTTTAAACAATGGAAAAGTTAACCCATAATTGATATATTTGTCTAATTTATTGTTTCAAATATTTTCATGTTTATTAGCGATGACTAAATGAGGATGAAATCCTACTGCAGATCGCTACTGAAATGAAAGGTTTAAAGACCTAAAATTTCTTCTTAAAAAATGAAAGGAACGAGGCTTCACAAGCTGTTAATAGTTCTGGACAACAAGAGTCTAAAGAGGCCAAAAACTAAAAGCCACCAAAGAAGAGAAGCAAAAAGTGAATTTACAGGATATTGATGGTTTATTGAAGGTATGTTGCTTACATGACAAAATCTGTGTTAAACAAACAAAAATTCAATAAACAATAATATTTTGGATTTAAATAGTTCTTTGTCTTCAGTTTTCATTAATGATGAACATTTTACATTATAGTCTTAAAAAAGTTAAAGTTTCTAATTAAAGTTTCAGTCTTCTAATTGTGATTAATCGTGATTAATTGAAATAAAATTGTTGCAATTAATTAATAGATCGTCAGCACTAAAATAAACAAATAAAAATATTTTCCATTTTGTCATATTTTTCTATACAAGTGATCTTTTAAACAATGAATTAATATACATTTTGGAATGGAGAACACCATGTACACCATGGTAGCTGCATCTACCCACAGACGTGCACGCACGCACGCACACACACACACACACACCACACACACACGCACCCACGCAAGCATGCACACACACACACACACACACACGCACACACACACACGCACACACACACACACACACACACACACACGACCCACCACTACAGCCCAACGCCTCACACATCAAGCATCAGCAGAAAGCCGAAGGTCAGATGGACTTAGAAAGGTCGTATTGTATCGATTATTTGAAATTGTGTTGATATCTTGTTTTGTTCTTAAGAAGATTTTAAATAAATAAATCCTTGTGAGCTCATAGAAATAAAATCATTCAAATCTATATTTAAATGATTAATTTTCTACCAGCAATGGCTTTCTATTTAGTAAAACTGTATTAAATATAGCTTATAGGCTTGCTAATGGAGCTCATTTAGTGGAAGTGGTTGAAAAACCTTTTCTGCACTCAACTGCGCATGTAGCATGGAAGATTTCTATTTATAATGTTGTTTGTTAATTACATTAGGCTTTTCTGACAAATGGTTGCTCCTCCGAATTCCAAGCAAATGAGTTACAAAATAGCATTATTTAAGTGTTTAATAAAAGTATATAAGTAGTTTTAGAATAAGTTATTCTATCACTACGTCTGAAATTTTCTAATGCACTTTCGAAACACTTAACACTTGCAGGATTTCAAGCACTTGTAAGAATCCCTTATATTATTCAGGTCATGTCCACAGAAATCTCTTATATTTTCAGCATAATCATGTAATGAGCTAAATATGAGCTTTTGCCATATCTATGACCTGAAAAACACCCAAATTTGAGGCTTCTGATGAGCCAGGAAGATTTAAGGTTTAAGATTGCTGGAATAACAATGTACCCTTTAGAATGGAAAAATATAAAAGCGTCCATTAATCGTAAGCCATTAAAACATCAAACAAGTGTTGTTACTTATAGTTTTCACTCACCGATGACTCTGAGTTCAGCGTTGGAGTAGACCTCCCCATACTTGTTCCCCGCCACACATTGGTACATTCCAATATCGTTGAGCGCCAGGCGAGTGATGGACAGGGCGCCATTAATGACCTGCACCCTCTCCTGAGGAAAACAGGATATCTCCGTTAAGAGACTTTTACCGAGATTGCTAATCTGCATAAAAGCACAATGTGTCTGGGGAGGTAAGTGATGTCTGGAGCTTGATGGAAACAGCCATAAATCGGAATGTTCATTACTAATGGCAGACACGCCGTAGAGAGGCTGCTCAAAAACGATGGTAATAAATCTGTATGTTTATGAGATGGAAATAAAACTCTTACTTGTTTACTTCTTAACCAGAGCTCCAGGCTGCAGTCAGTATGCTGTGGGCTAGGCATTGGGAGGGTGGATGATGTTTGCCATTATAAAAAACCTGGGGTAATAATTTAAAGCTGACAGGTTTATACCATGTGCACGAATTTACTCTGCATGTCTGGAGATGCTAACTGATCTTTGAGGAATATAGTGTGTTGAAACAAGATAAACTGAGGAGGCAGCTTTAAGAGACATCTTAAGGAGCAGAACACTATCCTAAAACAATCAAAGGCAGGTTAAGATTCAGTCATAAAAGCTGCAGAAACACATAACCAATCATATTTATATTACATTTATATTAATAATTCATCCTTCACTTTTCTTAAAGACAAAAATTGATGTGTAACTAAAAACGCATGTATGTTTTAAACAACATCAGTTCAATGTTCTATTATAACGCTTAACAGGTGCTGGTCAGATAATTGGAATATCACGAGAGAGTTGATGTATTTCAGTACAATTCAAAAAGATGAATTTGAATTTGCCTCCAGACCAATATAAAGAAAGGATTTTTGGAAATGTTGGCTAAGTGAAAAGTATCAACATTCAGGATACATTGCTTGAGACTCCTTTTGCCTGAATTACTGCAGCAATGTGATATGGCATACATGTGACATCTAAAACCCATTGTCAGGGAAGGTACAAGGAACGAGATGCAGGCTATATTCTCTTAGACTCTCGAATTGAGCAGAGCTGGTGTGGGAAGACACCGAAATAGGAACAAAACACAAAACAGGCCAAAGACAAAACTGCAACTAATGTCCTTTCACTCTGAGGTATGGAAATGAGACAAGCATACAGGTCAGCTGTCTCTGGCGGTAAGCGCCAAACTGAGGAGGCTCCGTTGCAGAGAATATGTGATTAGAAAAGCAATACAGATAAGAAATATAGACAGGACAGGAGAAGACACAAACTGTTCAGGATGTAAATGTAGCCCAGAAATTAAATGAACAGCAGAGAGGGAAATGTTTGCATAAGGAAGGTGAGAGAAATGAGAGACATGTGTGCCACTCAGTATTGATGAGGAACAGATGATCAAAAAATGGACTGGAAAAGACAGAGTATATACAAATACAATATACAAAGAAATAGGCCTGACACGCATCTTGCACACATCAGTGTGTGGTGGTTCTTGAAGCCAGTGCAATATTTGTGAATCTTCCCAACAATTTCAAACGACATTTGTTCCATAATCCTCCTCAGGGTGTGGTTAACCCTATTGCTTGCACTAGTTTTTTATACAATATATTTTCCTTTCTTTAGCCTTCTTTTGCATTGACAGGTACAGTTCTGTCATGGAGCTTTCTTTCTCCCACCCACAGAACTTCTCCAGAGTGAAACTGATCATACATGCGCCAATTCACCATTATACAAATGGCATAGACGTTATAGATAATGTGTGTATTTGCATTTTTCCCTAATAATACATTTTATTTATATAGAGTCTTTCCAAAGCTCAACGACACTTTACAAAGTTAGGAGTAACATTACACGTACAGGGAAGCAAACATAAAGGTCATTATGAAACACAAAGTTGTATGAAACAAATAGAGAGGGCAATAGCATAAACATAAAGCTCAGTAGAACAAATCAGATGAATAACATTCAGAAAACAACTGGTGTGTTTTCAGTAGTGACTAGCTCAGATACTAATGTTACACAGTTTGACAAGAAAACATAAAACATTTTAAAATTGTCACCTAATAAAAGTGTATTCACTAGAAAAAAAGCCACACCTTCACAATTTTTGGCTTTAAACTTGACACCAGCTTAATTGTTGTCCTTTAAAAGTATACTGTTTCTTGGTGTAAAATTACATTATTAGCAGTCTATTAGAGTTCCAGATTTAGCATTTGTTTTGTCTAATCTATTTACACCTAACACATAAGCAACTCAAGACAATTAATAATTAAGTATGGTCATGGATTAATCATGGAATGATTATTCAACAACTCTTGATTGTGAATAAAATGTATGCTGAACAAACACATTATAACTGATACCCTTTCGATATTTTATTGACAATTCAGTTCTGTTTAGATTCTGTATGAAATACAGAAAAAGTTTTTCCCAAGCTATGAAACAAATTAAACAGAGTCTCCTTGAAGAGCTTTTAATTTCCATCCCATGTTATTTCCAATTGGAAATGTATTTTTTTTAAAGGCTCATAAAAAGTCAGGTTCATTTAACAGTTCTAATGAAGAGAGCCTGCCTCATTTTACAACATTCCCTTTTTTATTTTAAACACTTGGGCTTCTAAGTTTTTCTGTGTCAAATATTTCACCCCAAAATAAAGTAAATGTATTTGAGCAGTTTTATATGATTTCAGACAGACTCACAAAATGTTTTAATTATTTACATTATTCACTCAAAATCGATTGCATGAAGGATAGTGTACTTTAAAGCTGGCATATTTAAGTGTGTTAGAAAACTGGTACTGAAATTAATAATAATTCATAATAACGTTATAAACATAATGATGCACATCAAGCTGACCACCACAAATTCTTGATTGCTCAGTTTCAACCTGGCTAGAACTGTGTACTGAAAATACATTTTTCCCTCAATATGAGCAAGATTCCTAGTCTGTGTAGCTGGTGCTGTCTGCAATTCTTAGGCCAGTAATCACCAAATGGGGGCCCACAAAGAGGTTCTGGCTGGCCCCTCACATGTCCGTACTGTATACTGCTGAACTCGGCATGTTATTGAGAGTGATTTTATGTTACGTAAACATATGGTACGATCCATGCCGAATCCACCTGGCTGCTCCACGCTGCCGAGAGCAGTCTATGTGTGTGTGCGTGGTGCCCGTTCTTCCTGACCAGTGTTATGTATTGTGCTGTGTTTTATTTGTTTCTGTACGCTCTCTCTCTCTCGCTCCTTCTCGCTCTCTCAGCTCGATACGGATTGGTCTGTTATCATACATCGGAAACAACCAATCATCCGCATGAAACCACGTTGAAGCTTGCTCTGCTGCAGCGAATCAGAAGAGGAGGGCGGGATATAAAAAACGCAACACAAAGCGGCTTGGGGAGAGGCATACTGTGATTGCTCTCTCTCTGTTTTGGAACTTGTGGAAAAGTGGTACAAACGTCGATGTAAGGGTTGTCCCTTTTTGAGTTTGGTCTTGAAAGATCTTTGAAGTTGTGTGTGTGTGTTTGATTAGTGAGTTAACCTGCATGTCACGTGACATACACTTGGTAGGTTAACTTCTCTGTTAAACCCACTAGGTAAGTGAAATGGGCGTCTTTCAGTTTTTTCTCTAGTTAGAGTAGTTATTTAGTTTTTCGTATTGTGCTTTAGTTAGATAAGAGGGTTTAACATTTAGGCAGCTTTATTGTTGATTTTGTTTATGGACACCACTTCAGTCCTCTGATTATCCCTTCTCACACTTTATATAGCTCATATTGTTATTGTTATATTGTTGTTGTGAATATTTTGGGATTCACTGTAAATAAATTCTTACTTGAGTCAAGTATGTTGTCTGCATTTTTCCCGTGTTCCTAATTGCCAGTTTTTTTTATTCACCCAGATCTGTTCCTCTTTATTTAATTGAATAACATCCATCTTTTATGTTACTTCCTTATCCCAGACCTTACCACCAGTGGTCGTAACAACCAGATATGGCACGAGACTATTTTATAGTGATGTTAACGTCCATCAAGAAAGACGTTATACAAAACTGCTAGCTTAACCCGGTTGGCAGACTTTAAGAATTTAGTTTGGTCACAACTCAACTAAACATGGGAAGCTAAAAAACCCAGAAAAGTTTACCTTGAAAAGCATCCTTTTAATGCAAATTGGAAGATCTGTTATGCTCTGTTTTGCCAGAGAGCGCTAAGCCCACGTGCAAGCATGCATATTTATGCTTTCTCATACAAACAGTCTGTTTCTGCATGGGACAGTTATGGGACAACACGAGTAAGAGCCATAGCTGCATCTTTACATGTTTCAAAAACTCAAGTCACATAATTGTTGAGGACACTTAGCTAACAGAGAGAAAATTCTAAAGTAATGTCTGAAAAGTTAATGTTTAAAATCCCTTCATCTTTATACCCTGTAATCTATACCCCTCCCTCTCTTTCTTATCTCCGTCTACCATCTCCTCTCTCTAAACTATCCTTATCTCTCTTTTCTCTCTCCTCTCTTATCTCTCCTTTTTATGTAATAACATAAAACATGTGCACAACATAAATAAGTTCCTTTTTCTTTGAATATTAATAAAAAAATATTCTAAGTGTTTAAAATATTTTAAAAGATTAAGGAGTGTAAATTAATATATATGTAAATGTGTGTGTGCGTGTGTTGTTTTAAATGTTTTTATTTAAAGTTTCTCCTATTGAGTGGGTTGTTATTTTACCTTGGAAGAAAGAAAAGTTTGTCATGGCCTCAGTCCCTCTTTTGGTTTGTCTTGTACATTTTGGCCCTTGGGTAAAAAAAAATCCTATAAACTCTTCCTATAAGCAAAAGAAGAACAAGACCCAGCTTGGCAGAACTCAGTATAAATTAACTCAATATAAAATAACTTGTATTCTTTTGACCCCACAATCAACATACTGTAATTCACTAGATTATTAATTATATATTAAACATTAAATTATTAAAGACAATTTAGGAAAAGTAACTGACAGAGAGAAACGACACTTTCAATTGAACAAAGTTAAAAAGAATTGTGTTAAAATGCTCCACCAGTGCATACGCTAATTTCAACCCATTCACTACTGGCATCACATAATTTACGTATGTCAGTGTTCAGAATTATTAGAATAGTTTGCAACAGAGAGACATAATCCCGAACAGAAGTCACACAGTGCCTCATGGCAGTTGATAGTTAGGTAATGCTTCACTTTACTACAGTTCTAATTAACCGTGACATCCCTTCTTAATCAGCAGTTTTGCATGTGTGGGGACCTGAGGGAGGAAACCATCTGCACATCTCCATTTTCATGCTATGATTGGCAAAGTCACTGCTCCAGATATGTAAGATCAAGACATAAAAAGCAACGCATGACTAAGATTGTGGAAAATCTCATCTTAATGTACATCAGCTTAATTTTTGCAGTCTTTATTCAAATCTGCTGCTTCTTAAAGAGGATGTCTACTTTTGTTCAAAATATGATGGATGTTAAGCCTCATTAGCCAATTGCTTCTGTTGTAAACTCGCTGTTTTAAACCATGTGTGCATTTTATATCCATTTCATTCAACGTAATCTGGTTATTTTCATTGATCATAACAAGACATTGATACGGGTGAAGAAGACCATTGACATTTTTATTGCTAGATTAGCCAAGACACGGTGTGTGCCTCAAATCATATTTCTCTCTCTCTCTGTAACTAGAACACTATAGAGCTTTACAGAAAGAGGTTTTTAGCGGGTCATCTTTGCAATAAGCCGGAAAGAACATAAAAGGTCCCGATTGATTAAGCACAGAGAAAATAACAAATGGTAGACACCAACAACCCCAGCTTTTGCTACATCTATGACCTTTAGTTTTGCAATTGATTAAAGCTCTTATGTAGACGGTGACATTTGGAGATTGCAATAATTCTGCACTGATTAATTTGTTTAAACAGGATACATTGAGAATCAACATTTCAGAATCAAAATCTAACTCGAGATCATGATTCAATAAAAAAATGGCTGTGCCTTTGAGACTTTAGTTTGCCAGAGAGCAGACAGGATGATATTTCCTCGTCACATGGTAAGATATGCTTCCGGTTAAGAGCAGAGACTTTCAAATCTTTTTATAACCTTCAAATAAAAGTATTTTAATGCATTTAAATTCAAGTGGAACCTTTAAGGCAATTACAGAGGCACAAAAACCTACCTGAAAAATGCATATCATTATGCAAATTTGCTCCTCAAATATAAATTAGCTCAATAAATATGCAAAATTAGCTTTCAAAATGATTTCCACATGTCCAACACGTGTAAATGAGTTTTTATTTTATTGCAGTATATTCTGTTTGGGCCAATTTCTATTAAAGTCCATAACAATAAAATGGCAGCCTGCTAATTATGCAGTGCTGAAAGACATTCTAAACTGGTGGCGTGAAAGATGAAAGAGTGAGTGACAGGCAAGGAAGGCAGCCATGTTTATGAGCCCATAGCTCTGATTGAATTAATATCGATTGTGTTCTCAGTAATGACATTGGCTGTTGCTGATTTACATGAAGAAAACCAGAAAATGTTTTGTTACTGACCTTAATACAAGAAATATTTATGTGATACAATTATTTGTAAGCACATTAGTAGTAAGTCTAATCTTAATAAAACAAATGTTGGCCTGTCAAAAAAGCTCATTGAAAAAAGAAAAAAAGGGAAATGAAATGTATTTAAAATCTTTCCAGAGTAGGTAAAACAATATGCCAATGAGGCATGCAAATTTTGCTTTAGAATTCTTGCCATAAGACATGAAAGCAAAGATAAAAAAAGAAATGGTCAGATTTGAAGGTATGCTCTTTTTTTATTGTAGTGACCCACTCTGAACTGTGGGTTACCAAGGAGGTTACCAGAGTTGAGTTTGTGTGTCAGAAAACAGAAATTAATAAATGTTAAACAAAAATGATAATGATCATCTCTGTTTGTTTTAATTAATTTGGAGTGTAAGTGCCACTACCCTGTACCACTACCCTGAAGTCACCACAATGCCAGCATTTTAAGTAAATATTTCTTAATTAAGATATCAAGACAACTATAAGCATGGTTTTACAGAATATAAGACATAACAAGTGTAGAATTATTAAATAAATAAATCCATGGTAAGATGGGTGCAAAGAAAAAACTAAACTCCCTCATCATAAGCAACAGATGAAGGCCCAAGTTTTAAGCTTTTTCAGTCCCAGCCATATCACCCTGTGACCAATGACTGGTTCCCCACTCATGGTGAGCAGTTCTGAGTCTGGTTATTGCTGAATGTGAGACATTTATGGAAAATCAGGGACACTGCACCGTAAAGGACTGTCATTCTTCAGATGAGACGTTAAAATAAGGTTCTGACTCTATGTGGTAAATACATGTATCTCTGTATTCTAGTTGGTTAAACCAGCTTTTATTCACTAATAGCTGATTATGTGTTTTTTGGCAATGGATATAGTTCGAATGCAAGGGGGGTTCCCCATCAGTCGGCCACTACGACTTATGTCGGTGACGACTATGGGCAGCTTCGCTAGGGGAGCACTACTCATTCCACACTGTTCCAAAATGTCAATCAGCGAACGTGCTGATAGTCACGTGATCACGCCGTCCCGCATAAACCGGACGCAAGCGTGATACTCTTCCTGTTTTTCCTCTGGAGCCTACTCTGACACGCAAATGGCTAAGTGAAAGACACCACAAAACAGTTGGACTATACCTTGTGTGGCTTTTGGGACTTTCCACTCAAGGCGACAAAAGTTGCAGCTAGCTCGCTCGGCCACACGATGTCTATGTTAGTAGTCCACAGCCGCCATCTTTGGTTGACCCAGGCTGACATGCTCCCTAAAGACCGGAGGCGTTTCCTCAACGCACCTGTGGTACCAGATGCCTCTTTGACATCGCCGTAGATGACCTTAAGTCGTGGGTCTCTACCATCAGGAAGCAGGCAGAGGGTCTGGGAGAATTCATGACGCCATGTAGAAAGAGACGTGGCAGCTCCCCTTCTAAGTCAGGGCTGCCGCTGCCTGCTCGACATCGGAGAAAACCTCAACATCATCAGGGGAAGAGGGTCCATCGGAAGTGGCCCTAGGACAGGCCACCAGCCCGCCCTCCCTTGGAAGCATCAAGCAGCGGACCCACAGGTCAGATCTCAGTAGGGACCTCCTCGGCTGGAACCGGATGCTGCTCCGAGGTCGAGCCTGGACACCCAGGTAGGTCTCCACCTAGGCTCCCTTACGGACCCCACCGCTAAGTCCGCTAGTTCGCGGCCCCGCTATGGAAACTATCGCGAAGTGCCAATGATGCCATTTGTAGAGTTTCATGAACGTGGTGGTAGCTTCTCAATACTTCCCATTTGCTCGTACGCACTATCCGGCACAGCTATTAACTGCAGTTTGCTGCCAAGCCGCCCAAGTTCAACGGGGTTCTAATGATCGAGACGGCTGTAGTACTGTTAATACTGGAAGGGGTTCGAATCTTAGCTTACTTGGACAACTGGCTGATACTGGCCCAGACACGGTCACAGTTGATTCGCCACAGAGACAGGGTTTTATGCCACCTCAGGCATCTGGGGCTTCGGATCAACTCAGAAAAGAGCGTCTAACCCCTGGCCAGGGCATATCTTTTCTGGGTATGGAGCTAAACTCATTGAACATGCGAGCACGCCTCTCTCTAGAGCGCGCCCTGAGCCTGCTGAAGGCAGCACACAGAGTCTGCACAAGATTCCTGATTCAAGATGGCGCTGTGGATGGCAGCCTCGGTACACAGCTCTGCAGTGTTTTTGTTTTTTTTGCTAGTTTGTCCTGCTATTTGTTTTGCTAACATTATACATTACACTCGAGAAGAACTGCTCATCTTTGAGAAGCACTCTGAGAACAATTTTCCACCGCATTTTGAATTTTCTGACATTTTATTGAGCATTCTAGCTACGGCCAGAAATACACTGAATAAGATCAGAGCCGCCAAAAGAACATACTCTGAAAAGCTGCAAAAACAGTTTGCAACCAACGACCCTGCTTCAGTGTGGTCAGACCTAAAGACCATCACAAACTAAGCTTCTTCATATATGGGCAATCAAAATTTGGTTATGATCTGAGCGAGTTTTACTGCAGATTTGAGACAACCTCCGATTAGCCATTAACACCTCCAGCACACATCCTCACAAACACCTTCAGCATAGACAATCCTCCCACTCCTCCTCTACAGATCAGCGAGGGTGAAGTTTGTCAGCTCTTCAGGAAGCAGAACAGGAGGAAATCACAAGGTCCTGATGGTGTCTCTCCAACCTGCCTCAGAACCTGTGCTGACCAATTGGCTCCTATCTTCTCTCTGATCTTCAACAGATCACTGGAGCTGTGCGACCTTTATAAAGAGAGTCTTCGTGCTTTTAATTCAGAATTAATCACAGCTAGGCAAGACTATTTCTCACACTTAATTAATAACAACCTCAACAATAAGCAAACTCTCTTTGCAACAGTAGATAGGTTAACCAACCCACTAAACCAGACTCCAAATGAGCTTCTGTCTGAGGATAATTGCAATGAGTTTGCTTCATTTTTTATCAATAAAAACATTAACATCAGAAAAGGCATTAGTGCTTCCCCCTGCAGGGCTGGGGATAGACATCCTCAGCCTCCACTCTCAATGTGCACCTTCAATCTAATCGATAGCAAAACATTAATAGAGACGGTTCAGAGCCTCAGAACATCAATATGCAGTCTTGACACTCTACCAACTGTCTTTTTAAAAATGGTTCTTAAGAGTCTAGAAAAGGACCTCTTAGAAATGATCAACACCTCCTTGTGCTCCGGCTATTTCCCCAAATCCCTTAAAACCGCAGTGGTAAAGCCACTACTGAAAAAGACAAACTTAGACAATACTGTACTGAGCAACTACAGGCCCATCTCAAATCTGCCTTTTATTAGTAAAATTCTGGAAAAGATTGTGGCAAAACAACTGATTGAGTTCCTGACCCAAAATGAATACATGGATTGTTATCAGTCGGGTTTCAGAGCTCATCACAGCACAGAGACAGCTCTACTGAAGATAGTCAATGACATCCGGTTAAACACCGATTCAGGAAAAGTGACTGTCCTGGTTCTACGTGATCTGAGCGCTGCCTTCGACACAACTGACCACAAAATCCTTCTCGATAGACTATAAAACTATATCGGTCTTTCAGGAACAGTGGTAAAATGGTTCAGATCATACTTAGAAGGAAGATGCTTCTATATAAACATAGGTGATTACATGTCGAAGTGAACTGCAGTGTCGTGTGGAGTCCCTCAAGATTCAATCCTTGCTCATTTACTATTTAACCTGCACATGCTTCTACTAGGCCAAATTATGAGAAGGAACCAGATATCATACCATAGATATGCTGATGTAAGGATATCAATGTGCACAAACAAGCTGGAAGCTGGGAGATCTCTCTTGTCAGCTTGGAAGGCCGGAAATTCCTAACTTATCTCTCCGGGCCAGATGAAGGACAAACAACTTTGCCCAGCCTCACGCCCGAGTGCAAAGCCCATTTGGCTACAAACACAGGTCAAAAGGGGGACTATAATGTGTGTTTAGACTTGACCAGTTAACAAAGAAGAATGAATGGGTGAATGAGTGATTACAAGTGTTAAACTAGCCGTGTTTGGTATCATTCTGCGTGAAATACCATTTCTGAAATGACGGCCTTTCGTAGAAAGGTACTCGGTATTCTCTTTATTAGAAATGATCACTTATACTAACAGATACAAATTATGAGTTCTGTTCCAGCATTGTGTTCGAGTCTGTGACTTCATCACAGCTTCAATTTCAGAGTAATCTCATTGGTAAAACCTTGCAAGGCAGAGCCCCGCCTCGTGGTTCAAAAGGCATTGCATAACTGTGCTCAGGGCAACCGCCATCAGGGAATAAGCCTTCCACACAGCAAAACTCAGCTCAACCCAACGTGCCGAACGGAAAGTCATATGAGTTAGTAAAAGTCTTAGAGTGTTATAAGCGGTGCGAGACAGTCAACTCTGCAACCTGAACTCTGGTGTCCTTGAGCCCCAACGTCTGAACCTAGTGAACTCTGCAACAGAAGTGTGAAGTACCAGTTTCGATTCATCGCGAATCTCAACTTGATCCTGCTCGGAACAGACTTTTCGCGAACTCTCAGTGACTCTTCCATAAGTTCGATTCGGTCTTCTCATCACTACCCGACGCTTGGACTCTAATACCGAACCAGCCTTCATTCGGCCAGGACCACGCAAGAAGCCTCGCCCGATCGAACTTTTAAGACATGGTAGAAAGTGCATTAATAACTTGCTGACTAGTGCAAATTGATTCATAGCTGAACCCCATTTCCTGTCCTTACAGACAAACGTTTGATGAGGCTCATAGCCAATGGTTATTAGTTTAAGCTGTTTGATATTAGATTTCAGAATACAGTTGCCAATAATTCTTCCATCTCCGTGAATGTGTGTGTTTATCGTTATAGCTTTAGTGGTAGTTACTTTGTATGCTTTATGCTGCAGTTCACACCGGGAATTGGTGAACGCTGCGAATCGTTGCTATTAAATCTGATTTCAAACGCAGGCTGAAATAACGTGCGTGACGCGCGATATTGGTGACGTGAGTGCCGGGGGAGGAGCTTCCAGCAGGCTTCTTGCTTGGATCAATTGTCGAAGTCAAGAGAAAAGCTGCTATTTATATTTTCTGAAGGCAGAAATACGGAGAATATGCCGACTGTTTACTAACCACAAGCTTCTATTTCACCAGCAGCGTCCATCAGTCTTCTCCGGTGAGTGGATATTTTAATGTCACGTTGAATTAAAAGGTGTTTACTGTCTGTTTCTCCATATACCCCCATGTCATGAGTTATTATTTTATTGTAGTTTAATAAAATGTAAAGTAATCGTCATCAACAAAAGCTATATTAAAAGAAGGAACATATATTGGTGTAAATACAGTGCTTCACATATAATATGTTGTATAACGTTATTTTGCAAAATGTAACTTTGTATTCGTTATTGTACAGGTTACTTGAAGTGCAATAAAAACTGTGGTTTTAGTAGTGTATTATGCAGATGTTTGTACAATACCTCGATGTAACTGCTGTCACTTTTTATGTAACAGTAGTGAATGATACATTAATAGTGAATTTTTAAATACTTTATTTGTAATTTCTCAATTAGTGAAGCAAAAATTAAAGATGCCACAAGGATGTGTGTTAACTTGATATCTGCTGTGATTAATTTCTCTGTTTTTAAGATATCTTACAACTGCAGACATCTACGGAGCATTACCTCATGAGTTCACTTTGAAGATGTCTTCCATAATGTTTTAAAACCTGCAAACACAAGAACACCTACTGCAGGGTCTCGGTTAGGTTTCTTCCAAAGACGCCATCATGGACCACTCATCTACCAAGAGAGCAGCGTAGACCTAGATGTTTTCCTATCTGTATACTTTTAGCTGGCCAGCGAGGTTTTTAATAGATTCTATAAGTTTTAGTTCACATTGAGATGTTTTTGTTGTCATGTAAAATCGTTGAGTACAGCACAGTTCTACATAGTTCGTTGTGTAGACCTTTATCAAACTGGGACCGTTTGTTGCAAAGGAGAAATTCATAGATATTGTTCCTCTGGTACATGTGTTTAACACCCTATGTTTACAGTACACAGTTTGTATTTACACCACGTTTTGTTGTTTAGTGAAAAGTACAGCTTGTTTAAATGCTTTGTTGCAAAGATTAAATGCTGTTTGAAGTACATTTGTGTAGTCTTTGCAGTCTTATAGACAAGAATATAGGTCAATTATCATTGAATACTTATTTCGTTAAACTTAATTTAAATACCCCAACTTTAAAAGGAAACAAAGAATCATTTAAAAACAATTGCTTTCTATAACATTAACGTCTTTGCTAATAACTTAACCTTTAAGAGCTATTGATTTGCCATGATAATGTAATACTGTTACATTACATGTAAAGAAATTATCACACAGAAATCGTACAGCAAGAGACAAACCATTTATTTACAAACGCAAACCAGGTTAAATGTACATGCATGTAAAACGTTAAGATACATGAAGGATATTGCTTTGAAGAAAGATGTGCAACGGAAAAGTTCCTAATTCCTGTCTTCAGGGGACACCTTTAGCAGAGCAGGGACCGACTCGAGCCTCTTCGCTCCCCGGGAAGCATGACGTGGCGCCGGGCAGCAGAGAGCTCCCGCTCCCGCTCAGTTCCTCGGCTACTTCGGGGGTAACCACTGTTGTCGCGCTGAATAAAATGACAAGACATTTACACCGCGAAAGCAAAAGGATTTAGCATATACAGAACGTATGAATCATTAAAAATATAGTAAAAAATGCAATTACAAGTATTTATAAGCCCGAAAACAGCGTTAGCTTGCAGGCTAAATACTAACGACAACAGGCTTGTTTTATATAGAAACCGAGATATGTAGAAAACTGTAAACTCACCTGAATCTGACTGCTTGCCTGCTTTCTTCAAAGCAAATCCTTCATTGATTAGTTAGTTTAGAAATAAATTTGTTTTCCAAAAATTTCAGCTTGGCCAAAAATTGCGTCATCAGCAGAACAAGCTCCTGGTTGGCTGGCGCAAACCCCGATATGAATATCCGCTGCGAAAAGGCGTCAAAAGTTCAGAAAATTAAACTTTTTCTGCGTCTATGTCGATTCTGCTTTTCACGTTGGCGCCAAAACGCGCTAGACGCAACGCCGTTTCCGTCATTTACGCGACGCAACTGACGCAGAACTCCTTTGCCGCGGCTGGCCATTGACTTAACACACAAATCAAACCCCAACCACGCAAGTTCCGCGCCCGGTGTGAATGTAGCATTAGAGTATTTAATAAACTTGTTGAACGCATTCCTTTGTCTGTGATTCATGCATGCTCAATTGCTCCCTGAGATGTCGATCTGTTGCTACTAGCTCTTGTTTGAGTATTAGTGTCTTTGGGACACGAATCATATTTGATTAAAGATCAATATTAATTGCTGAATATTAAATACTGGTGGACAGTAATCTACGAAGCTTTTACGTTGCGATCTGAACCGATGTCATTTGATTCCGAGTCTGAAGAATCGACTGCCATTCCCCAGAGGAGGCCATCGCAACTCTAAAGTAATTAATTAAACATCCTGCAGAATTAAACTGTTTCGTTACAATGATGATAAACAAATTTATCTAGCTATATCCCTAAAAGACTACAACCACATAAACTCTCTCTGCCAATGTCTTGATGAGATTAAAAACTGGACGGAAAACAACTTTCTTCAATTAAACAAGGACAAAATGGAAGTCATTGCATTCGGAAGCAAAAGCGAGGTTGTTAGAGTTAACACGTTTCTCAATGCCAAGGGACTAACAACTACAAATAAGGTCAGGAATCTTGGGCTCTCTGCACTGGCTGCCGGTCTCCTTCGGAATAGATTTTAAGTTCTGCTGCTCGTATATAAGTCCAAACATAACTTAGCCCATAAATACCTAACAAATATGCCCAGTGAATACACACCAAACAGGGAACTGAGATCCCTCGGTTCAAATAAATTAGATCTACCCGGGTAAATTCCAAACAGGGAAAATACTCCTTTAGTTACCATGTGGCCCACAGATGGAACCAACTTCCAGAGGAGATCAGGGGTGCCAACACTTTAGTCACATTTAAATCCAGGCTAAAGACTCACCTGTTTAGTTGCGCTTTTGTCGACTGAGCACCAACGTTACTACAAACCTACAAATTAAATTGTAGATGATAAGAATTTAGGAACTGGTTGTCCTGTGAGAGTTGTGTCCTGTACTTGATTAAATTTGAGTAAGCCATTCTACAGAAGATCACGCGGTTGTGATAGGAAATTGTGGATGATAAGAAATTAGGAACTGGTTATCCTGTGAGAGAGGTGCCCTGTACTTGATTAAATGTGAGTAAGCCATTCTACAGAAGATCAAGCAGTTGTGATAGGAAATTGTAGATGATAAGAAATTAGAAACTGGTTATCATGTGCGAGTGGTGTCCTGTACTTGATTAAATTTGAGTAAGCCACTCTACAGAAGATCATGCGGTTGTGACAAGAAGTTGTAAGAAAATTGGTTTTCCTGTGAGAGTGGTGTCCTGTACTTGTTTAAATTTGAGTAAGCCATTCTACAGAAGATCACGCGGTTGTGATAGGAAATGGTAGATGATTAAAAATTAGGAACTGGTTATCCTGTGAGAGTGGTGCCCTGTACTTGATTAAATTTGAGTAAGCCATTCTACAGAAGATCACGCCGTTCTTATAGGAAATTGTAGATGATAAGAAATTAGGAACTGGTTATCACGTGAGTGGTGTCCTTTACTTGATTCAATTTGAGTAAGCCATTCTACAGAAGATCATGCGGTTGTGATAAGAAATTGTAAGAAAATTGGTTTTCCTGTGAGAGTGGTGTCCTGTACTTGATTAAATTTGAGTAAGCCCGTCCCTCTGAAGACCTTCTAGAGGCTCCTGGGGCATATGGCTTCCGCAGCAGTGGTTATTCCGCTCGGGTTATTACATATGAGACCACTCCAGCTTTGGCTCGAGTTCTGTCGCGAGCATGGCGTCCAGGGCAACTGAAGGTGAACGTGACACCTCGTTGCCACCTCCACCTGCATCTTTGGATAGATGTTTGGTTCCTCCGTGCCGGTGTCCCCCTGGGAGGACCTGCCAGGTGCGTAGTAGTAACTACCGATGCTTCAAGGACTGGGTGGGGTGTTGTATGCCTGAAGCACAAACTCTGAGGGTTTTGGACCGAGGAACACGCTTCTTGAAGCATGAATCGCCTAGAGCTATGTGCAGTGTTTCCTAGCAGTGAATGCTGCAGGGACATCATGTGTTGGTCAGGGCAGACAACATGGCGGCGGTGGCGTACATCAATCAACAAGGAGGGTTACGCTCAACCCGTTTGTCGGCTCTCTCCGCGGGCTGCTCCTCTGGAGTCAGCGTTGGGGTCTGTCCCTAGTTGCAGTCCATATCCCCGGCAGGTTGAATCAGACAGCAGATGCACTGTCTCGGCAGATCCCCTGGCAGTCCAGCAAATCTGGGAACGCTTTGATAACAGAGGTAGACCTGTTTGCCACCCCAAAGAATGCTCAGTGCCGGCTGTTCTACGCTCTGTCCCAGGCTCCTCTCGGGATAGATGACCTGGCGCATTGCTGACCCAGGAAGAAACGCCTATATGCGTTTCCCCCAGTGAGCCTCCTTGCAACCCTCCTGTGCAAGATCAGGGAGGATGAGGCAGAGATCCTAGTGGTGGCACCTTTATTGGCCCAATCGACCTTGGCTTGTAGAACTCTGCTCCCTCGTGACAGTCCCTCCCTGGCTAGTTCCCCTGCGGTCAGACCTTCTGACCCAGGGATGTGGCCACTAGTTTCCGCGTCCAGACCTCTGGAATCTGCGGAGGACCCCCGGGTAATGCCACAGCCTGTGGTTTAAACTCTGTTTCTTGCCAGAGCTCCCTCTACTAGAGCCTGTTATGCCGGCAATTGGGGTCAGTTTGTCGACTGGTGTCACTCTCGCCAAGTAGACCCGAGTAGCTGCCCCATTGAACTTTTGCTAACCTTCCTGCAAGAGGGTCTGGATCGAGGACTGTCTCCATCCACCCTGAAGGTTTACATTGCCGTGATTTCTGCCTATCACCTTCTGGTTGAAGGCAAAACGTTGGTATGACACAAGTTAAAGTTCAGATTCCTCAGAGGGTCCAGAAGGGTTAGATCATCTAGGCCGTCCTTAGTTCCCTCCTGGGACCTTTCCATTGTCCTTAGAGGACTTCAAGGTCCTCCATTCGAGCCACTTGAATCAGTAAAGCTTAAATTTCTGTCAATTAAGACAGCTCTCCTAGTCGCATTAGCCTCGATCAAGAGGGTGGGGGATCTGCAGGCACTCTCTGTTGATGAGACCTGCTTAAAGTTCGGACCTGTTGATACTCATGTTATTCTGAAGCCGAGGCCTGGATATGTGCCCAACGTTCCTACCATCCCCTTTAAAACTCAGGTAGTGAACCTCCAAGCTCTGCCCGGAGAGGAGGTAGCATAAGCCCCTGGTCCCAATTGCCCAGGTCGAGCACTGAGTATCTATGTAGAAAGGACCCGGAACCTTAGAAGTTCTGATCAGCTCTTTGTATGTTTTGCAGAACAGCAGAAGACAGGTACGGCTTGCTTGGCCATCGGCCGATGCGCAAGGACCTAGGTTGTGGCGTTTTGCAATGGTTTTGCAAGAAAGCTTAAACAGTAATTAAAGTTGAAGCTCATTCCCTTAGACAATCTAAGTTAATCTATTGGTTGCTGACAGTTACTGTGTCAGGCAAATAATGGAGGAGGACCCAAATGCAGTGAGTAAAATAAATAGTGCAGCTAATGAAGAGAATGAGGAGCAGCTGAGAGCAAGGGAAGTGAGGAGAGAGAAAACTGGTCAGAAATAATGTTAACGCATGATTGATTGGTTGTTTCCTCTGTCACGCCGCTTGAGCAACGTGTACCTGTAAGTTATTAGCCTTTTAGAGTTTATTTGACTTAAGTCGCATTACCTGAACAGATTTTAAAAGGCAACATTTAATTTACATTTAAAAAGATGACAAGAGCTCCGTGGAAGCCAAACTTGTGTATGAATAACAACATAGAGAGTAAAAATACTTTATCTCACACTAATTTCAATCAAAAATAACAACTTTTAGTGACACTTTTTATTACCTCTCCTCTTTTGATGCTGTGGTATTTCTTGGTGAATTTCACCTGCTCACAACTGGGTGGTGCAAAAATTGAATCAAATAATTTCATTTACATATTCACTTATTGATAACCCAATTTTTAATTTCTGTCTAACTAAAAGAAAACAACAAAACTAAACTAAACTAAAACATTCTGTAACTACAAAAGTTACAATAACTCAAAATTTCGGCTTATTAAAAAAAAACTAAATGTATGTTTGCGTAATAATTTGTTTATAGTGCTTTGAAAATTAGGTCATAAACATTTAAAGCATTAGTCTCAGCCCACACAGTAGTTCGTTGTAGAACTTTGTCACTGGTTCTGGCACAGACTGACATCACAGGCCACATTTTCAGGTGGATGCTGCACAATGGTGTTCCATTCAGGAGACAGCCTTCTCAAGCACTGTGATTGTCTAGAAATCTGATAAACAATTGTCATGACTTATTATTACTTTCAATACATTTTACGCAATTCCTGAGTCTGGTAAAAGTTTTTCCCTTTTTTGTAATTTGTAAAGATACAAATTCCAACCTGCTTTCACCATCTGCATTAAATTACCAGTATTTACATTACTCTCTATATAATATCAAAAGTGTTGAGGAAAAAAAATGGGTCCCTAGGTACAAATAACCTCTTATTTTGACAAATACAAAGATATATTTCCTCTTTCAATGCTTAAATGCATTTTAGAGAAAGACAAAAAAGTAAGAGCTTGTATATTCCACAATAAAGGTTTATAAGCCCTTTTACTAATGACCTGCAAGGAAAAACGCTCACAACCTCCTCTTTTAGGAATAATGGAAGCTTTGGAATTGTCCCATAATGCCTAAAACTATCATTGACTAAATCAAGCTTCGTGATTATTGCAGTGATGTTTATTAATGTTGTTTTAAAGAGCTTTAAAGAGTCATTCATTTCTATGTACTTTCATTCACGTTTGCATGAAATTCATTTTCAATTTTCAAATCTAATCTTCAAGTCTAAAGTAATTTTCGTTGTTACTTCCATTCCATCCTTTAAGCTTGATGCTACTTGATACTAGTTGGCAAATTTTTATGGGCATGTCAAAAGAAACAGAATCTTTCTTTGAAAAACACGAAAACGTTATTATAATAAACTTGATTTTATACTTGAAGTCTTTATTAAAAAAACATAGTATTTAGTTATTTTTCTCAAATATATGACAACTGCTACAAAACAAGCTGTTACTTTTGTTTAATAGTTTTCAACCTGATTCCATCAATCACTTTTTTTTACACCTTTTTTTGCTCATTGGTGAGATTTCAGATGTATTTTCTTGCATCTTAATATTTTTAAAAGTTGTAAAACAGAACAGAACTTTACTACAGCTACACTGGTTTATTCCGAAACTACAACAAAAATTAACATTACTTTTTTGTTCTTCAGTTTTATGGCTTAATCTTCCAAAACTATTCCCTTTTTTCAATAAATAAAAAAAAAAGATGGAATTCATATACCAACAGTAAAAACATTTACTGATCTGCTTTGAGAATAGTCACAGCTGCAAGTAAACAAACCCGTTTTGTCGTTTGGTGCAGTTACATTTGACAAATACCCTATTAGTCACAAGTAACATGTTCTAATCATGATGAAACATATACACTTACAAATGTATTCTCTGTTAATGTCTATTAACTGTTTTCCAATTCCAGAAAATTCTATTTCTGGCCCCGTTTCAATTCTTTTAGATGGTTGGTCATGAACAAGGCAAGACGGAATCTGTTCTTCACAGACAGTTTTTAAGGAACAAAAAAGTTGTTTTCTCATGAGGAACGAAGTTGAGTTAAAACCATAGTTCTCTAGTCTCCAGTTTTGGCCAAGAACTATCAAATTTAATCAGTATTTTTCACTGTCTTCATGTATCAATATTTTAACATATATTTCCTGTATCTTGAATGTTTTTTTTTTTTTTTTAACCTGGTACCTCTCTTTTTGTTGTAGCCTGGGTGGCAGTTCTCGCAAGGTTAGTAGTGATAATGTAACTCGGAGCAACTAATCAGATACTGAATGGATGGATGTAAATAGAGAATATACCTTTCTGGTAGATTCGGAGCACCTAATTGCAGTAGTTTGGTGGTTATTTTACATTTCTTGTAAATCTCTCTTAATATGCAAGTGATATGGCCCTCGGTTGGGATGGCTTTCTGGCGATGGCAGTAAATTTCCTACAGTTGGCACCCTATTCTTAGTTCCAAAATTGGACCAGTGTGGTTCCAATTCTTTCTAGTGTAAGTCGATAATCTTAACTTTCACGTCCTTTACTAAACCAAGCATTTTTTTCTCCTTTTTACCTCGGTTCGAAACGATCATTAAATAAACACCATGTAGTTTTTCACTGATATTTTGAAAACAGAACTTGAAATTCTGACAGCATTTCAGCATAAATCGAAAAGACAAAGCAGGTTAAAAACAGTTATGTTAGTAGAGGAGCACGATGAGCCTAGAGTGCTAGTGTTCACCAGAAGATGCAAAAAAGAACATTTGAGAGTGATAAAGAATGAGGAAGAACTAGAGTGAATTTTGATGACGCTTGCTGATACGAGGCATAGTTTTGGGCTAAGTTTATATTCTTGTCTAAACCCTTTTGAATTTTAGATTGCTGTGTTTTGTGCTTTGACCTCTTTCTTATAACAATGACTACACAGTTATTTTTGGAAAATCCGAGATCATGGGTTCATATCTAGGAATAGCAATAGTTAAATAACACTGGTAGACAGTTAAGTAAATAAATCACAACAAACAGAAAAACACCTAACCACCACCAGCCATGTGGCAAAATAAAGGCCAAATTATTAAAAAAAAAAAAAAAAACAGGACAAGAAAGACATTCTGGTGAGAGGCACTTGCCTTGCAAGGGAAAATTGTCTACCTTTTTTTCTAGAGAAATCTTTCATAATGTATTTTAATGCACTATAATCTCGTTACATATATGTTTACATCCATTGTAAAAGTCAATTAAACGTCCTCAAATCTCAATGATGAACCAACCTCAATGGGCTCCAGGTTCTCTCCATTCTTCATCCACCTGTACGAGGGCTTTGGTTTCCCAGTGGCCTTGCATTCCCACACCAGAGAGTCATCGATGGCCTTCTGCACGTCCTGGGGTTTCTCGATTAACTGCGGGGAGGCTGAAAAACCAAACAGCACAGCTAATGACTTCACGAATGACTTCAACCTTGATCATTTCCCACTACACGTCCTTGATAGTAGACACAGAGTGCTTCTTAAGGGTGTGAACTCTGGGAAATGGTATGATGTAATCACAATAATGGCAAACTAGAAACAACATCATTGAGAGGCAGACAAGGAGCTGAGTTACACCACTGAGATGGTGTGTAGAAAGGAAATTACAACTAATATATTACTATTGTCTAAATGCTCCTGCCATAAAACACCCTAACCAATACCATTGTGGTAAGTTATGGCTTAATTATAAACAAGAAGTATTGATCTTTAACTTTTAAATGAATGTAACTCAGACCTAGTTAATAATTGACCAAGAGTGCATTCGGATCATTTAGGAATGTTTTCTCTCAAATGAAACGAAAGTAGAGTAAGAATGGGTGGAATGTCATGAAATTAACATTTTAAAATACAGTTAACACTCTTTCTAGTTAATTACTTCCAATTTTTTTTTCCTCAGCAGTGAACTGGGAATGGTTGTTTTTCCTTAAGAAGCTTTATTTTGTGCAAATCAATGTTTTGTATGGGTTACTGCATTTTATTGGCTGTATGGTTCTTCAGTTCTTCTTTAATTTGTGTAATTTGTGGGCACTCCTGCAGCCCAAACACTTTATAGTAGACATGAACTCTGAAAAAAGTGTTACATTTTTTTAGGTTTAAGATAAGATGCAACAACAAAATAATTCTAAAAGTTTCAGTACTCAAAAGTATGTACAGTGGTACCTCGAAATACAAAGCTTCATGATACGGAAAATTCAAGACACAAAAGGCCACGTGAAGAATTCCTGAATACTTTCGTGTTGCTCTTTTGATATTTAAGCCTATTTTTATGGTCATGTCTCTTCGCTATCATCCGTTCTCCTCCCCCCACCACCTCCTCCTCTGACACTTCGCCTCACCTGAAATGTAAGGGTTATTATTTTTATTTATTTTATTCTGTTTTTATTGTTTTATTATTATTTATTAAATGTATAATGTGTACTTTTAAGGATTGCAGAATCCTACTTTATTTTTCTCTGGTTTTCCATTTCATTTAAAAAATTTTGCGTTGTTTCTGTGTGGCATGAAACGGATTTGGAATGAATTAGGAACGGATTCAAACCCGATAAATATTGCTGATAAATATTGATAAATATTCTCTTCCAGTTTAGAATTTGCATCCTGCGTTGTTACCATGGGCTCTAATTATAACCAGTTACTCTTCAAAGACATATCTGAGTCCTTCAGTTTGTGAATGAATTCACATGAATTGCAAACTAGCTACATTTCACTTCACTCTTGAATGCTGCTTGAGTCATTGCCACTCAGGGAGAGGACTTACATTACAAAAACCCTACATTTTAAATGAGTTCAAAGTCAAGGCCCTTGACCACAGGGCAACATTTCACAGTTGAAGCTGACAGCTACAGAAGATGGAGAGGTCAAAATGAGCTCACATGATTCGTAATGGCAACAGAAGCCATGTTCAGCAACATACAGAGATAATTACATGCTTTTGATGTCTGTTGCAATACTGTGTGTGCTCAGAAAGACCACCATCTGCTTCTCTTTTTTCAGGGAATCTCTGGATGTCAGAGCTGCTTTATGACCTGCTTTTTTAGCTATTTTAGCAAACTATTTTTAAATAGTTGAAGATTCTGCCACAATCCACACATTTTTTCAATGTGAGTTCCTAAAACAAACATTTATTTTTGTTTTGCCGTAAAAAAGATTTATTTGTTCATTCATACATTTTTTAACCCTAGTTTGTTAATTACATATATTTTTCAATGTGAGTTCCTAAAACAAACATTTATTTTGTTTTGGTGTAAAAAAAGATGTATTTGTTTGCAATTTTTAAATTCTTGTTTGTTTATAGCGTTTTGATATAATCAGCCCTCTTTCAAGCCAGTGCAATTCAATCAATCAATAAATCAAACAAACAAACAAAACTCATTCCATTCAACAAAATTCAGGCTTTTAACTGTATATTTTATAGAAAAATAAAACATATTTGTACAAAAAAGTAAAATTAAGAGCTGTATTAAAAACTCTTATATATTGTTCCTATAAGAAGAAGATACTACAAAGGAACAAATGCAGGTAAATAGACAGTACAACATTAGTAATGTTAGTTAGATCAGACAAAGTTATAAGAATAAGTCATTAAAAACAATGGAAAACTACAACAATTTTCAAGAACAGGTGCTAATAAGTGTAAATCAAGAAAGAACACAAAGCAGAAAGGCAAACTAGAAAGATAGAAAGAGCTGCTGGAGAGTCTCCTGCTGGTTGACTCCAGTTGGTGAAAGTGATAAACATGAGATACACTCTTCGATCGCCTCATTCCCCCGCTCTGCTGACCAGTGTCTCGTAGGCCTAATTCCACAGGACTTCAAAATACCATTACAGATTTTATCACCTCCCTGGAAAAGGGAGGACGATTGAAACGAGAGGCAGACAGAAAGAGGGGGGTCTGAGAGCAGAGCTATGGTCCTGGAAAGGTGGAATCATGGAGGAATCGAAGGTTGTTGAAATGCCTGCTGATGGGTTACTGAGCTTTTTACTGTTGTAAATGATTGTGAATAGCTTTCTTGGATCAATTAAACCATAAGTGACAGGAGACTGCAGCAAAGTCAGTTTGCTCCTTGTCCAGGTTTGCCAAAGATCGTCTCTGAGCACACAACATGTTGAACCTTGATGGACAACATTTAATGTGCTTTGTTAAAAATTCATGCTCAGCATTTTTTTGCATATAGAAACTGTAGCATAGAAAAAGAACTTAAAACATTTACTGTTGTTTTACCTTTAATTATTTATTTTTGTTCTAGTGTTGGCTGTCCTTTAATTAGTATCTCAGGCTTCGATCAAAAGTTCAGTTTAGAGAATTCTTTCAGTTTAGATTTGTAATCCTCCATTTTGAAATAAGGTCAAGCAATGGGAAAAAAATACTGAATGACTGTGTCGCTCCGCAATCTGTACCACCAACATAGTTTGGTTTGCGCACGCTCACAACTCGGGTGCTTCCGGTCTATACGACAGGTTGTAACGACAATGTTGTAGTTATTGTCACTCCACGATCTGTTAACATGGACAGAAATGGACCGGTTTTTGTTCAATATGTTAATAAAAAACATTATCACGGTGCTGTGAGTTTGTTGATAAGCTTCATTAGTTTGTTGATTAGTATGCATTCCAGCATACTTTCTTTCACTTTGTTATCACTGGATAACCCATCTCCTGGTTACTATGAGAATGAATGCTATTTTTCAGCATTAACACTCTTTCAGCATTAGTTTAAACTTTTAAACCCTGTATTTTATATTCAGTGTAATTTATTATCACCTTTAGTGTGCAACTGTGTCATAACCTTTGCAGTTAGGCTTTTCACCTGGTGCTCTAGGGCACGGCTAGCATGAGAGACCAGCTTGAAAGACCACAAGCAGTTTATATCATAAACCTTTAAATCCACAACAACAAACTAGACCAAAGGTGTCCAAAGTCAGTCCAGGAGGGATGTAGCCCTGCCTATTTTAGTTCCAGATATCTGGCTTCACACAAACATAGACAGTTTTAATTAGCTCGATCAGTTGTTTTATATGTTGGTTGAAGCTAATCTGTGAACGGCTGCGGCCCTCTAGGACTGCCTTTGGATATCCCTGTCATAGACATTATCATTCCCATCATGAATGCATAGCAGTAAACGTTACTGTTATAATGGAGGTTTATTTTGTAGTTTTTGGGATTGCTGTGTGGTTTTTACATTGATTTCAGGTGTGGCTGTTAAGGCTGACTGGATCCACCTGAGCTCTATTGGATGCTTCTGGAAATAAGCGGTGGATCTGCAGTCAGCCGGTGCCAGTTCGTTGATCTAAATCATGTCAGGAGCAGTCTTTTTGCTTGGCTTTAAAAGATCCTGAATTCCCGATTTTGTGGTGATTTTTCTGATCATCTTTCCCTACTCTTTTCAGAGCAAGCCACCAGCCACAAGCAAGGCTAGCAGACCCTGGAGGACTTTTGGCCTAACCAGCAATCCGTTGCGTTTTGATTTTCCAGTCTATGAGAGTGCAGTTTTTGGAATTTTCCCATCTTTTGTTTTTTTTAATTAAAAGGAGTTTTTCTATATACCTTTTCCTGAGTCGTCGCTTGCATTTGGGTTCACCCATTTTCCCACCGTAACAGTTACTTTCACTTAATATTTTAACATTTTATTCTAATTTCACAATGTTATACTGAAGCCAGTGCGATCAAATTATGAAAAAAGATTAATACAATAAAGTTAAAAATAAATTTTATTAAATGATTTAAATGAAATCATTTATAAAAAAACACGCCATTACTAAAATAAATATAAAAAAACAGTGGTGTAAGGGTTCATTTGTGTTAATGAACTGTGTTAATCAAGTATGCTTCTGTCTTTTTACTCTTCAGTGGTTCCTGAAATAAACTCTCAAAAGGGTTTTTTATCAAGAGAGAACAGACTTCTGAAATCCTTATGTCTGGACACTGAATGTTGTAAACCTGAAGCACAACTCCCTTGGCCTTAAAGCTGTAAGCTTGGAGATCAACCTTCAAACCCTTGTATTAAACTCAAAGGAGAATCATCTGTAGCTGTCTCTGTGTTTAGTGTCTAAACCAGGGGTCGGCAACCCAAAATGTTGAAAGAGCCATAATGGACCAAAAAAACACAAAACAAATATGTCTGGAGCCGTAAAAAATTAAAAGCCTTGAATAAGCCTTACAATGAAGGTAACACATGCTGTATGTATCTATATTAGCCTACTATAAAAAATGACTAAGTTGGCTACAAATACATAATGACCCTTTATGATTAAATGTTTATTTTGTCTGTAGAGAATGACGCACCATGTGACTACTCTGTTGTACGATGCCGCCTCAAATTTAACTTCATTACAATATTAATGAATTATGTTTCATTCTTTAGATGAAAATAAAAGAAATGCAATAAAGAAATCAGATTTTTGATGTCATTTTTATTTTGAGGATTCCAAAAAACAACATCAAAATTTAACGTGCATAACGTCTGACCAACAAACAGAGCAATAAAACGCAGCCTGAATTTATACAAATAAAACTGAACCCTTTTGAAAAGATAAAGTATATAAAATCAAATTAATACAGTTTAAGTTTGATTGGATAATATCTCTAAGTGTCATTCCAAATATATACTGACAAAAATAAGAAATCCCTTCATAAAAACAGCCACTTTGTTACTAAATACGTGCATGCCTTCCCTGGAAATGTCTCTCCACATTTCTCTTCTTGTGATTTGACAACTTCTCACTGCAGAGCAAACATTCAGGAAATCCTTCCGCATCGGCAATGAATGCAAACTATTCAGTTCAAGAAACGTCGAATCCTCTGTTCTCCTCAGTTATTTTTCTCTTTTACCCCATGAACCACACAGTCGCCTGTGTTCCCGTAATTTTTAACTGCCGCGTCATTGTGCGCATGCGCATAACCATTTTCCATCTTATTGAGTGTTTGATCAGTCTCACTGTCTATTTTTTATTGAAATCACACAAACTGCATTTTTAAACATGACCGTGAAATCGTGCTGTTTTGTTCGTCTGCTAAATCAAAACATCCCAGTTTAACCAAAATGACTAAAAGACCAAAATCATTTATCGTCATACATCGATATATGCAGCAGAATGTGGAAGGAAATTTTGATGGGGTAGGGGAAACCAACAGACTAGTCTATAATTTTTTACTGCGGCAGGACAAAATTACGGGCAGGAATGATCCGATAGAAATGTTGAAATTAAATATTTATTCTACAGACTTTTACAGCATTGGAAAACATTAAGAATGTTTGTCCTCCTATAGAATCATATTAAAACAAAAAATATATTTTCTTTCCTTCATCTTTTTCCATTTTCAAACATTTTTGAAAAAGTTCCAGGGAGCCACTAGGGCAGCGCTAAAGAGCTGCGGGTTGCCGACGCCTAGTCTAAGATATCATACTTTAAGCTGTAAGATTGTTTTTTCTGTTTATTGAACGATATTTGATATGTTTTTCAGTAATTCTTATTATTAGTTCAAACAGCTAGAAAAGATCCAAATGTTCTTTTTTCACTTTAATTTACATTATACAATATTTAAATCAAGTTTGATTTCCTTTAAGTGTGTGCCTTCAGTCGACATTTGTACATGTTCAATTGTAATAAAATCAGAGACTTCTAGTGTTGTTTTGTAACTTTTTTGTGTTGTTTGTGTTGTTGAGTAATAAAGTTAAAAATAAACCCTCTATGATTGTAACAGGTTGGCACCATTGTTCACTGCTCAACATTGTTCATTGTTGTTAGGTACCTGTAGACTAGAGAGCATTTATTTTCTCATTATGGGATTTTATGCTGTAACCATTGGCCCATTTACAGTAATAATCTGCATAGAGCTCCCTCAATGTTTTGCTCAGTATATATTGCAGATTAGGTATGTAAAAGGGCAGGACCCTAGAAAAGGGAGGCGGTCCTTATAAGCTTCCTGTGTGTTCTGTGGAGGGATACATACATGTATTAATCAGATAATAGTCTCTGCATATTTTAATAGTGATTATAATCAGGGAGGGAATTCATTTTAAATCACTACTGCTCTTCTGATTTATGTTTTCAATAAAATTTGAGATGTTTAGATGATTAATCTTTAATCTGAACAATTAAAACCAATTTTATGGCTTTGATTATATATTCATTCATTCATCTTCATGTCGGCTTTCTTCCCTTTCGGGGTCGCCACAGCGGAATGAACCGCCAACTCTCTGGCATATGTTTTACGCAGCGGATGCCCTTCCCTGCCGCAACCCATCGCTGGGAAACATTCACACACACATTCACACTTTAACACTATGGACAATCGTTCTTACTCAATTCACTTATTCCGCATGTCTTTGGACTTGTGGGGAAACCGGAGCACCCGGAGTAAACCCACGCGATCACGGGGAGAACATGCAAACTCCACACAGAAATGCCACCTGCCCCAGCCGAGCCTAGAACCAGCGACCTTCTTGCTGTGAGACGACCGTGCTACCCACTGCGCCACCGTGACGCTGATCATAAATTATCTGGTCAAGTGTGTGTTTTTTTTTATTTTGGAACTTTAAACTAAGTAACAGTATTAAGGGTTGTATTTGTGGTTTTACATGTGTTTGTATTGATGTGCATGAGGTTTTTTTCTTTCATTTTCTAAATGAGTTTGACATTCGTTTTACTATTATTGAAATATATAGTTTTACACTACTTGTTATAGCTTTTACTTTTACAGCTGTTGTAAACAGCACCCACCTTTATAACTATATGAAAATATTTTTTTTTATTTATGTTAATAAATAGAATAAAACTAGACATTTTTATATTTTGTTCTTAAAGTATGTATTAACAAATAAAATATAGACGTTTTTGTATTCAAAGCATTTATTAATTAACAAAAATATACATTTTTGTATTTATTATTGTGAATTAGTTTTTGAATGCAATATTTCACTATTCGGTTTAATAAATGTAAAAATAAATGTTATTGTAATCTATTTTTGAGTCAGGAGCAGAGTTAAGGAGCAGGTTAAACATAGGTCATAACAATAAACAGTAAACAAATTCTGTTACTTTGTGTGGTTTAGTGTTATTAACTTGTTCGAGAACTAGTTTATTTGTTCATTAGGTTATTTTTAGCTACCGTTGTTGAGTTCCAGGTCATTATAATGAAACGCTGTCTGCATGTATGTTTTCACCTGAAAGAACTCATTGTCCTTTTGTACAATATGAAAGTCATGGTTGGTTTGAGAACAAAAATCGCATAAGCTTTTCTGGCTTTAGGAACATGTCACAGTGCTTGCTGATTATAAACATGAGCTATACAACATGCATAAACAATTCAACATTAAAATGCATCTTCAAGTAAATTGCCTGAAATCAGAAATGGAAAGTTAGTGTAATATGCTAAAACTAAACAATGTGATTTTACTAATAATCTGAAAAAAAGTGCCTGGATGATTAATTCAGTATTTTTACATGCTTTATTTAAGTAGATTCTGGTAGAAAAAAAACAAGCCAAATAAACTGCTCAAAATAATATCTAATGCATCATTTTGGGATGTTTTACAGAATAAATGCAAGTAGATTCTGCACAAAAAAAATTATTTGGATAATATTTGTTCCCATAATTTTTAATGTAGACACCACATACAATTTTTTACAGTGTAGAAACAAAGGGATTTAATAGTTAGATATTGAAAAGTCTGGCACCAGAATAGATAATATTCACCAATATATTATTACTAATACTATTTTTGTCAGTATTTTCTAATTGATTTACTCTCTCTAATTTTCAACCAACTGTATAACCAGTTAATAATATCATATGTAGATTATTTTTTCACTCAAAAAAATCCATTAAACCCATATTCTTCTGAAGCATGTATAAGAAATTGGAAGCACTGTTGATGAAATTCCAAAACTCAAAACAACAGATGATGCAAAATGCTTGTAACAAAACAACCCCAATGTCTTTAATCCTGAAAAACATCTAGCAACAAAAAAATTTTGACCAACCCCCAAAATATCACATATCATCTCTAATCCAGATGCAGTTCTACGGAGCGTTCTGCTGGCATATGTGGCCCTCATCTAACTACAGCAAATTTAACAGCTTTGATCTGGAGTCAAATTGGATTCCAATCAAGATGCCATCTGGTAGAATGACACACACACAGTGAGAGAGCGACAGATAGAAGGTCAGGTACAAAGTCGCTCTCCAATCATTTTAATCTGGATAAAAATATAGAAGCATCACATCCGGAAGGTTTAATCATTCTGATGCACCACTAAAAAAGCACAACATCCGGCCTTAAGTATATTTTGTGCTGGTCAAAGCTGAAGACGGGAAAGCTTGCATCATGTCCTTCACTTGACTGAATGTGACGTGTGGCTATAGCCCTTCAAATATTCATGCATTTAGAGTAGACTACCAGCACTCACCATAGAACGAGAGCTTGCCCTGGACTGTGTTCCTCCCTTTGCTGTTCTCCGCCACACACTCGTACGTGCCCGCATCTTCTTGCTGGAAGTAAGGGATTTCCATCACACCACTGGTTTTTCTCACATCCACCTTACGAGCAAACGGAACTTCATCTACTCGACGCCAGCTGATGGATGGGACTGGGCTGGGAAATAAAACAAAAAAAGATAATAGGATAAATGAACAGATTTACAGTTTTTCACAATTGCTATGACAATTTTTCAACACATTTAACAAGTTTCATAAACTATTAACACAGTGAGCACAACATCTGTTTAAAACTATTTGTAGGTTATACAATTAACACGTTTTTTGTTGCTTTGATACAAAATGCATACAGATTAAAAACACAATTTAAAATGTTTGATCTTCTTTTATGCACTAGCTCAACCAACACCAAATTGATTAAAGCCAAATTTACAAATGCTTTCACACTGTATGTCAGAACAGATAACATCATGTTTTACACAGGATTTATACAGTCAAAGCCAACCACTGTTCAGATTGTGATTTGAGACACAAATATGCTCCCTCTATTTTATTTTATTGCATTGCCAAAGAAAAAATAGAAAAGAAAAGAAAGAAAGAGTGAAGAAGGAAGGAAAAAAGAAAGAAAGAAAGAACAAAAGAAGGAAAGAAAGAGTAAAAGAAAGAGCGAAAGAAAAAAGAAAGAGCGAAAGAATGAGTGAAAGAAAGTATAAAAGAAAGAAAGAATAGATAAAAGAAGAAAGAAAGCAAGAAATGTGTGATGACTGACTAAATGTTGCTTTTGAAAGAAAATTGGTTGGTGTTGTGTAAGTTTATTATTATATTTTGAAAATTAGTTTTGTTTACCATGGGTGATTTTGAGCATGAAATGATTTGTTTTGCCAATTGTGTGATTTAACTGAGTCGGTGCGTTAAGAGTGTATTACATGTACCAGGGTTAGGGTTAGGGTTAGGGCAAGGGCTAACCCTAATGTATTAGAGCCCTCTCAGACCAATGTCACAATAATAACATAAGTATAAGGCTACTCAGCTGATGTTTTTTGGGCAAAATATTAATAAAAAAAACAAAAGCATGCAAAAATAACCAATTGTGACAGCCTTAAGCCTTAAAGGGTTAAAACCCTGCTGTACTCTGGTAAATTCTTGAGGTAGCTATGAAAATAAAGACTAAAAGAGGACTGGACTGTGATATTGCTCAAAATAATCACAATTATGTAATACCTCTCTGCATTTCCAATAGCATAGAACAGTGAATATCGTGATGAGCATACTTACTTTCCCAATGCAAAACACTCCAGGCGCACCGTTGAGCCTTTAGCTACTTGAACAACTTCGAGAAACTGGACTTCAATCTTTGGCTCATACTCTCCCATAACACCTACAAAGAGAAACACTCACCTGTCACTCACAAAGCCAAATGGCAATTATTCCCAACAAAAGCTATCAATTACCCCATCTGCAACAGCAAATTTGACAGCAGCCAATCGTTCTCTATCATTATTACAGCACAATTTGTTTTGCAGCTCCTGAAAGGCTTCTGGGAATAGAGGGAGTGCTGATATCTGCAGCAGTGTTTTTCTGAGGTGTGCTATTGGATGAGTGTGAGGGACTCAAAGAGATGCTTATCTGTAATGTCTTACGCTGGACATTTATGTCAGCGCTGTCGAAAGGCACGAATTGAAGAGGCAATCATCTCCTCCTGTAGCGTGCCAGGTGGAGGGACACAGACTGTACAATGGGCTTCAAAATTGGGCCTGAAGATCACACTGTGAAAGATGTCTTTGAGTGGCTTGTGTTGGTCACACACATCAAGATTTTTAGAGCACAATCCAGACAATCCCCGATTTTCCAGGAGAACACAATCCAGGGAAAGATCTTTGATGGTTGGACATTATACACGTCCAAAAACAAACAAACATGTGGTTACACATGGTAGATAAAACCTATTGTGTTTGTATAATTGGGTATCTGTTAGGATTTTTAAAAATTCATAGCATGCAAGGTAAAAAACAAAAACAAAACATATTAATTCTCTTATGATTTGGATAACTTTGTTATGATTCCTTATTATTTGGACAATGCCTGTTTTCTATGTTTAAGTTATTTGTGCAAAATTAATTGTTTTTTAAATGAATTATTTGTGTCTCTATGTGGATGGGAAGAAGCCAATCAAACTGGACACACAGAGAACAGAAGCGTAGGTAACCTTACGTTACCTGACAGACAAGCCCTGCATATCCATACAGCAACTCACTTAACTAGTTATAACTTCTTGTACCAGAATAGACTTGTTTGATTGAGGATTCATTTTAGCGACTCTGGGTCAATTTTTTCTTTATAAAGACAATAACGAGATTCATGGAGCACTAACACATATAAAACTTTCTTTCTAAAAAACTTGATGTGTTTCAAACTTAGAGACAAAGTGTTGGGGTTGTAACCCATTACTGTAAGTTCACAACTATTGACAATAACTATTACTCGAACAAATAACTTTTGAAATAAAATAACTCAGTTAATTGTGTCTGTTACTTTGCTATTTAGTGGTGTATACACTTCCTGTGGTAAAGAGTAATTTGTTGTTGGATTGGTGGATATAAACTGCTATAAAGATTACATCTCAGTGTGGGTGTTTACAAATTCAGTGCAAGAGCCAGTTAAGTTCCTCAAAGGAGAAATATTATTTTGTGTTAGTTGAGCAAAAAGGGAGAAAAAAATCTAAATAATTTTTTGAGTTTATTTGGCTCAAATTACATCCAATAGCAACAAACAGTAGCTCCAATCAGCAAATCAGATCCTTCTCTCCACTCTTTCTGCGATGGGCATCACTGGAACCGTACTCGATTGGCTTGAGTCCTATCTCACTGGTAGATCTTTCAGTGTTGGGTGGAGGGGTGAGGTCTCAAACACTCATAGACTACTCATCAGGGTTCCCCAGTTGTTGGTCTCCTTCTCTTCTCCATCTACACCACCTCCCTGGGCCCTATCATCCTCAGACAGTTAGAATGCATATGATTTATATTTATCTATAACCACAGTTCTATTAAGAGCAATAAATAATGTTGTTTAAAAAGATATATTTTAACGAAGTCATTCGTAACTGTAATTATTTTTTTTAATGAGTCCAACACTAATTACCCACTGGATGAAAGGTCATTTTGAAACATCCATAATAAGGGATTCTTAGCATAAAGATGGTAAAGTCTGAAACACTGGTCAAATGCTGTAATATTAAAGGGTAATATTAAGCAACAGTAGACGGTAACAAGCCAAACTAAACATTTGGGAGTTGAATGAAAATGCAATGATCCCATTAGCCACTTCAGGCAGGCTACTAAAAGAGAATTCTCTAAAAAAACTCAGCCGGTGTTTTTTATATCTTAAATAAACACATAACGAAAATCACAACCCTCAAAGTAGTCTTTAAGTGGACTTTTGTTATATAAATGGTTTGTGAACCGGGAAACCAAAACACGCTTGTTTAAATGACATGCATCCTAATGGGATCACATAAAACCTTGGAAGTTTACAAACAGCTTTAAGTGGAGCCAGCACAGTTAACAAGCCAACATTGGTTACTGGAGGTTTTATTAGCCTTCAGTAGGCTTCCAACTGTGAGAAACCTCCTTTATGTCGATTTGTTGTCAGGCTCCCATTCAAATATTTTTGGTAACTAACATTCCCTCTCTTATCCAATCGCTTCCACTTTAGCTGAAACTTTGATCAGGATCAGGGAGGTTCTAATATCAGAGCAAGCCCCCAATAAACCCACATGGCCATTGCATGAATATATAAGATAACCTCCTTTTATTGCTATTTATTATTAGAGTTTTTGTTCAAATATAAATACATACTTTGTTTCCTTTTTTTCAATTTTACTATATGCACACTGGTTTCACCTATACCTAAATGTGTAATGTTAAGCTTGTTGAGTAATTTTGATTGATTCACTAAAGTTTTTTTTTTGTTTAAAGTTTTTGTTTAAATAGTGTCTGTACACACTCACACTTGGCAATAAAGCTGATTCTGATTCCAAATGATAAAACAAAACTCTCTGAAGGGCTAAAGACCACTGTACTAGTTATTTCCTAGTGATGACCAGTTTTATTTTAGACTTCAGTTTTTGAGGTTGTAACTTATTACATTTTTTTTCCAGCATGTTATTATATGGAAGATTTCATTATTTATTTGATCCCCTGTTTAAATCAGAAAACAGACTATTCCCTATTTTAGGCTCAATCAGTCAAACTTCTATTATTACATACTGTACGTTTCACAAATATTAATTTAAGGATAAACACCATTTTTGGTATCACTTTATAATAACTTCAGACAATACTAATCATTTATCAAGCATTAACAGTATTTATCAGGCTTTTTTTTGACATTTATTTTTTTTTTATAGTAGGTGTTCTCTGAAGAGAAGAGTTTTCAGTTGCTTTTTGAAAGCTGTTTCAAAACACAATAGATGGACAGACATTGAAATAATGCATATGTACAAGTTTTAAAATGAATAAAATATAACTTTTAGAATTTGTAGATTTGCAATGCATCTAAACTTTTCTGTTGGTCTATTATTCTATTTGACAATCTCTTTTTATCACCCTTGTACATACATAAATCTGGTTAAATTGTAATTCCAGAGAAAAGCAACAATTAATTTGGCTAAGCAAAAATGACCTTTCGGATGGAGGGCCTCTGATAATGCCAGCCTACAGGCTTTAAACTTGATACCACTGCACTTCCACATATACACAGAGACAGCTCATTAACCTTTGAGAAAACCTTTTGAATATTTTTATATGTATTTTAGATTTTGTTAAACAGCAAAAATCAGAATGGTTGTTTCAGTGTGTTCAGGATAATTCACAACGATTATTGTTATCATTATGTCCTAAATCTGTTTCTGTATTCATGATATTGTAGAATTCAAAGTGCCACACTCCAAACTTTCATGTCATATGATGGTGCAATTAACCCCATGTGGTCCTGTCCATACATATACTCTTATTTTGAAAACAGGTTTTTTTTAAAGGAGTTGCACTATTCACCCACATGTAAATAAAGCAGCGTTTCAGTGTCAGCAACCTAGAAAAAACCTTTTTAAACACACTGGGTACATTTTGTCTTCTGGACTGCACCCTTTTTTTGCATTATGGATGGAGTTAAACATTGATGAGTCAGCTTTTGTTCACAAAACACCAGGTGGGTGGTGGATGGAGCGAGTATTAAATTTGTTGTTGGTTGTGGAAAATATTTAATAATGTATTTAAACACAACTGATGTATCAAACTGCAACAATATGCAGCTCCTTTTTGCTCACTCGACAACAAACTTCTGGTCAAAACAAGATTGAGTCTCAATTAAATAGTACATTTCTGAGACCAAAATATGTGTTTGGTAGTAAATGGTGGAAGACGTTTCTTTTTTAGAGATGTTGTTGTTGTTGTTGTTATTGTTATTATTATTAAACTTATTACTATGGCACTGCATTGAAAACAGTGGAGAAAAGACACTACCACAAGTCACAACTAAAACTAGTTGTGAAGCTTCTGATTAGTCTTTTGCTTCTGATAACTTCAGGTTTGAGGAGTCTGCTGCCACTTAATGAATTAGCATACTCTTTATAGTTTTTGAGGAATGATGTAATTAAAAAACAATATTTAATTCGCTTAATTCGAGAGGTTTGAGCTTTCCTTTTGAAGCGATGACACCATGGCCACACGCCGATAACCAGTGTCCACGCCAGCCATGCAGAAGCTCATAGTAGCCATTTGTAGATGAGACACAGGAGTATGAAAGGATCTTTTTAGGTAAGCAATTATAAGGAAGTCAAATCATTTGGTAACTTTTTCAATTAGAGTTAGTGTGTTCATATTAATTTTTGCTGTTTTATTTCTCTGGTTTTCAAAACACCAGATTGAATTTGATGCTGCTACAATGACAAGGATAGTTTCAGTAAGATGTGATCAACACAAATAAAACACAAACACAAGTAATCATAGATGTATTTGGCTTATTCATAAATGAACGATTAATCACTCATATTGGTGAAACAACGACAACTCCCCCATTTAATTTGAAAGTAAAATAGTTTTAAATAATAAAATGTGAAAAGATATGTATTAGGTAAATAATAATAAATTACTATCTTTCAACAAAACATCTTATTTTTGATCAATGTGTTGTGTTTATACTGACCGTCTGTGCGCAGTATAAGAGGAGTTGGTGGTCCTTGCACTCTTGTCTTTGTGACCGTGTTAGTAACAACACAGGTATAGTTGCCCACATCTGACGGCTCAACTTTAGCAATATATAGATTCCCTGTCTCCTGGGACACGAATCGACGATAATCCTGCTTCACGAACGATGGGTACTCATTAAAGATCCAGGAGAACGTCAAAGCTGTTAAAAGAGGGAGAGAGAAAAGAAAGTAAAAAAGATCATCAACATCACACATGAAAAGAAAGAGGTCACTCTCCTTCCCGGAAACTACATTTGCATAAACATAACTAGAGTACACGGTGACATTTCTTCTCTCTGCAGAGCCTAAATGGCATATGTGGACTCTGCTCATGAATCTTTGGGCTCCCTAGAGTTCTTAAATTAGCATTGGGGCTACATGCTAGGGTGAAAATTAATCATCCTGAGGAGGTTTGTGTGGCTTAGGGGGTGAGAATTAATGACAGTGCAGATAACCAGAGCCCTGTGACTAGTTGGCCTCTAGTCAAGAGGGAAAGTGGTTGTGTGTAACCAATGCTCAAGAATCCAGAGTGCTAATCGTTCAGATGTTAGTCAGTTAATGGTTGCTCAGGCAGAACCCAATGAGCTAAAGAAGGAAATTATTTGATATTCAGGATGTGTTCAAGGATGTGGAAAACAAAAACAATTGTTGTTTACTAGGCATTTAAGTCTTTGTCTTACTTTAGCCACCCCCCATAAACACCATTTTATAAAATATATATACTATTATTACCATACATGGAAAGAAGGTGAATCAATACTCTATTAAACAAAAAACTAAAAGAGCAAAACAATCTCAAGCATTTATTCTAAGCAAACACAGAATGGGTCAAAATATATTTTCACTAAACTAATAATGATGATAATGAACTACATTTTATAAAGCGCCTTTAAAGCAATGCTCCACAAAGCTTTGGACAGAAACAGTGCAGAGTCAAAAATATAAACAATAAATGCAGATAAAAAATAAAAGAGCAAAAAAATATGTCAAAATTCCAACTGTAAGAGGAATACAATAATACAACACCATCAAACATCAACAGTCAATGACCAGTTAAAAAAAAAAAAATGCAGGCATAACTGAGCATCCCTGAGCTTACAGCGGAAGAGAGACCCTCAGGTGGAGGTTTTGGCTAAGTGGACCTGGTTTGGGGTGTATGCAGTTAAAAGTGACAAAAAGTATGTGGGAACAAAGCCATGGAGTGTTGGAGGGTCGACATTTTTAAAGTTAACACAGTGAGCCAGTGGAGGGATTTTAAAACAGGTGTGAAAATACTCGACCGAGGTCTGAACAAACTGCTCAAAAGTCAGACATGGATTGACTGTAACACCAAACTAAACAGCTAACATTCTTACTTAACTCAGCTTTGGCTCATTCAAGTTTCTCTGCTTGTCCCAAGCACCACATGGAATTATGGTACATATGGTACATACAATTGTAATTAAGGGCACACTTGGCCCTTTTGCCTGGCCCAAGTTTCAATTTAAGTTAACCTTAAATTCTTTGACTGACCAATTTTGTGACACCAGTTCTAGATCTGGACCATGTGTGGCCCACTTACTGTATGCCAGTATCTGAAGTGATATACTAAGTGTCAGAACACAAAGTTTTGTATGGTAATCAAATTTCTGTTTATAAAAAAATCTGAATGAAAAGATTGCATAAAAGCGTTAATTCTAAATGTACAAATATATGTTAAAGCAAATAATCATTCGCTTATTTGAAGTGAAATCACAGGGTTCTTATCTAAGCTTAAATCTTTGACTGTATATAATGTAATTCAATCAATCAATCAGTTTTTATATAGCGCTTCTTTTGCAATTGCTTTCAAAGCAGCTTCACAAAGTCCTCGTGAGGATCAGGTAGAGTAGATAGGAGTTCCTCTGTGAGGAGACTCTCGCTGACTGAGGCAGGTGCTAATCACCTCCCCAGCATAAAGAACATACAAACTAAAAATCCATCGATGAACGGTTTGCCGGACAGGACCTGAAAAACAAAAAACAAACAAAGACAAAACAGGAACTAAGAAATGGAGAAAACGGTTAGTAAACTGTAACACAGACAACAAACAAGTGATCAGCATCAGCTGCAGGAGGAGAGATAAATGATGAGGATAGTTTAGAGAGGAACATTGAACCACATTGTTTTTTTCAAACAGTTTGTATGTATATGGTGCTCAGACACCATATCTGTTTAGACAAATACCAAGAGATAATTATTGGAATGCCGGTTTAAACAGATATGTTTTTAATTTAGTTTTGAAATCTGTGAGCGTAATTGAGCTGCGGACAACATCCGGGAGTTTATTCCAGAGCTTCGGGGCTCTATATGAGAACGCTCTTCCACCTCTTGTGGATTTACTAACCTTTGGTACAATCAATAGTCCTGCTTCTTGTGATCGGAGAGAGCAAGCTGTAATTAACTGTATATGACATGGATGTAGTGTCAGTGACATCACCAATAGGTTTCTGGCAAAATTAAAATAGGTTCAGAGAGTACTTAGCCAGCCATCAGCTTCATGAAAGTGTGAAACAGACATGACACGAGAGTAGTGACGACATCTTATTGGCTGAAGGTTTAAATATTGATATAATATCTATTATGAGCAAGCTGAGAAAGACTTTGACAGTGTAACAAATTGCATATTGTCTCTCCCCTAATGTAAGTCGCTTTGGAAAAAAGCATCTGCCAAATGCATAAATGTAAATGTAAATGTACAAACAAATGAAAACTAGCTAACAATTTAAATCATTAAAACTTATGTAATCAGAGGTAGAAACATGTTTTTTTTTTTTCAACTCTATAGTACGGCAATTTTAGTGTGGTAGTAAACGATATTTAAAATACAGTACAGACATTATTAAATTACTAAAATAAATCAAAAAACATTTGAGCCTGCAGATAATGTGTAGGTGTAAGGGTTTTTATTTTTGCTTTTAAATAAGAATTTACACATAACAAATTGTAAAATGTAGAAAATACACAATATTTGTGAAATATATTTTTCATCCCTGATATTAGCACAATAAATCTGGAAATTCTATTGCTTTGAAATATAATGTGAAGGATGATGCAAATGAAAAATATTTACCACCCTTAATGCAAACTATAAATGAAGTTAAGTTAACGTGTAAAAATACCCTTCTTATTGCTGTAATTATTTTAATATTCACCACAATTGTGGAGGATTTGTTCCATTGTCAACTCCATTGGCAATGGTACTGAGGGCTTGTTTGAAACTATTCAGGCCCTCCATGAAACATGTGAGGCCCTGGCCAGATCAAATATTGACACCACTCTCTTATATCTACCACTCTGCCTTAAGTCAACACTCATCTGACCGATGTGTTTAACGTTCATTTTCTGCAAAGGGAACCTCATATGAAAAATTATACGTAAGGCATTTGAATAGGAATGTAGCAAGTAAGTGTCATTGTTATGAATTATGACATGTCAGACAATCTTATGTAATCATTACCATATGCCTCGCATCATCTCTATCATCTCAATCTCTATTTTTAGGAAACTATCAATATTTAAGAAAGATCTGATGTTAGTGCCAGCAACCCCCAAATGCCAATAAAAAAAAAGGTGTGGCATGAAAGTTTGCTAATTACTGCGCAGTGGAGGGTTGAGTCTCAGGGAAGTAAACAGGGTTCTGATTGCTCAAGATGGAGCAGCACATCCAAAGAGGTGGGGAAAGCTGAAAATAGCTAGTTTTGAATGCACGTAATGTTGACAGGGTAAAACAGTTTATTAAATACATTTAATTGTAGATTACAGACTAATAAATACTCCAATGAATCATAACAAAATTGGGTTTGAAATTGGGTCACAATGTTGTCTTTAAGCAATAAAAACACATGGAAACCCTAGTGATGGATAGAAAGAAGACACCATGGTTTCAATTAAATTAATAAATGTTTTAAACATACATTACAAATAACCTTATATAAATGTAAATGAAATATTTGGCAAATTGTATCTGTTTACTTGAGCCTGAATTTGGAACATTTACAAATAGCAAAATTTGTAATTAATAACCTCAAACCCAAGCAGGATTGTTCCTGTTTTCCAGTTCCTTTAATTATGTTTCTTCAGACTGCAATCAGACATACAAATAAATAAGCCAGTCTACCCTCTAAGAGAAGTGCCCTTGATCAAGGATTGAGATGTCGCACTTTTGTCGACTCTGCTCACTGAAATATCGGAATACACTTAAAGTCACATCTGTCAAAGGTCGGAACATCTACCAACACAGAAAAACAGCTTCAGACCTGAGCTCTGGGAGTTAGCTTTGTTTTGCTTTCTGCTGATTCAGTGACTCATAATTCCTGTCATTCCCAAAGTGCCTCCATCAATTATGAGCGCAAGGTGAAACACAGACATCCATGTGTGATTAAAAATCACAAGCAAACACGTAGGTGAAAATAACTCAAATTTGACTTCAGATTTCCTGAGAAGAAAACTTGAATTTGGAATATTTATAGAGTGGGCTTCTATTGCTTCTCAATTAAGAAATCAGTTGTCGATCTAATAGGCATCCGAGGAGGCACAATGCACTGAAGCATTAATAAGCCAATGCGCAGAACCCTGTCAACAGCCTCCCCCTTTCTTCTGCTGAAATACCTTTAGTATATCTTATTCTAACAAAGCACTCTGAGGTTGGATACGTTGGCATGTGAACAGTTCATTTGCGCTGTCAATGGCAGATTCATTTGCTGATGTTGAACTCAGCAAAGGCTCTCGCCTCCCCAACAGTGCATTTAATCGACAGGCTCATAGCGCCTCCTCGGCTTAGTCCAATCAAACCCACTCACTCGTTAGCTAATTTAACAAAGCACTCTTGGAGGATTCCCGGTTGAGTCCTGGTCATTTATCACAGTTTGATCTGATCCTTTACTACAGCCTTCGGCTAGCTGACTAGTGTGGAGAAGCGGCTTGATTTTTCCACCCGCGAACCCTTGGGTGCTGAGCAAACGTCAGACAGGTCAACGATAATAGATGTAGACATGTTTACAAAAGAAGCTGGGCTGTAGGTTCAAGCCAGGGATGGACTGGGAGCAAAAAAGGCTCTGGCATTTTTGGCCAATGGCGAGCCACCATCATTACAATTTACAATATGTTTGATGACACATACTGGGGGACAGGTCTTCAATAACTGATCAATTTACTCTACTCTACTAGGTTGTTGGTATATTAATGAAACACATTATAGCTAAATGTTTAAATCAGTAATGAAACTTAGTTATTTTTTAAGTTAAAGTCCTTTTTTTTACATGTTTATTATGATTGAGGTTATTTTTTTGCTATTTCAAACTAAACTAAACTATAAATGACTAAAGATTTGTTATCAGGGTAAAGAGTAAGAAGGCTAACTTTAACTTTGTCAATACAGCTTGGTCAAAATTTACTAAAATAGTTATTTAAAGCATAATAATAATGCCAATACATTTTTTATAGCACTTTTCTAGACACTCAAAGATGATCTCTCTCTCTCTCGCGCTCTCGCTCTCTCACTCTCTCCCTCTAACTCTCTCTCTCTCTCTCTCTCTCAATTAGGCCCATGTAAATGATTTAACATTTGTTTTATATTTCTGTATTACCCCTGTTTTCAAGTGCTCCCAATAAGCATTTTTAAAGAGTTTTAATATTGCCTGAGAGAGGATGAACATATAGGTATCTGTAATAAAAGGGAAAAAACTCTTTTTTTCTGCAGGATAACTAAAAAACATGATGTTTTGTTTAATTTTGAAATTATCAAAGCTAAATGAAAATAAATGAATTTGTAAATTTGCCAAAAAATACAACTTGAAATGAGTGCCTTTTATGCTTACACAGCACAGAATAAAGTACTCCTCGAAAAGTATATTAATAGTTTTACAGACACAACCAGTGCTCAGGTCTGACTTTGTAAAGATGAACATCAGACAGTTTAATAATGATCGATATTCGATATTATGCTTAGATATTCTTAAATCCACTGAGTTGGTCAATGAGTATGTGCTAGCTGTACTCGTATGACTTCATCAAAAACAAACTCCATGAATGAGTCAATACCAGAATTGTTGTTAGTTTGCAAAATTTCCACAATACAATAGTCATTTATTTCCACAGGAAGTGCTGACCAAAACATGCATAAATGCATAAATGCAAGATGTTCCAAGCTCTTACAACCAGTCAACTGTCAAACAGCAGTTTGGATGAATGTTATATTAATGTTTGCTTGGGTTTTTTTTTTCAGGTAAAAGCTAAATCTTAATTTTTGTAGATGTGAAACAGGGTTTGTAAAGTTTTCATTTTCCCTGATGTGAAGCCTTTTCTAGTAAAGCGCTTAGCTCTCAGCTGGACTCTTAAAAAGTCACAAACTTAGTTCCATACAGTGTGTGAAATTTTCAAGGATTTCTCTGAAATGTGATGTGTAAGAAGCTGTGACGCTCCACTTTGAAGGGTCCCTTGAGGCGACTGTCAGATGCTGACAAAACTCAGTTTGCATTAAAGCGAGACTGCTGCGCTTGCAGAAAGTTGCCAGAGAAGTCAACATAAAACGAGAAGGGGAAACATAGCCTGTATAAGATTTGAGCAAGTGCTATTGACATGCAGAGAGGATTAGTGAGAATGATGGAAACACATTCTTCTTTCTAAATTTGAATAAACGGATTCCGCAACGGATTGGTTACAGTTGAACTATATTGAGAGGTTGTTAGTATAAAGGAAAACTATTAGATATAAAAATTGAATTGCTGTATGTAGATATTAAACAAATATATTGTGGCTTTGCCCTGTGTGATCTTATTCTTGAATGTAACATTAGTCAGATCCTATTCTATTTCTATTCGTATCTAGTTCTTCCGTGTTCATATCATTATATTAAGTCAAGCCCCTAATGTTCCTAAGTTTATCAGCCTTTAGAGTTTCTCTGTGTTTATATAAGCATGTGCACTTCCTGTTTTATGGTTTATTTTGTATTGTGTTCACGTTTTTTTGTTGTTGTTCTGGTTCACTCCACCATAGCTTTATGTTGTGTAGTTCTGTTCATTACTTTTGTGTAACAATATTTAAATGTCCACCTGTATCTATTCACCCACTTCCCTTCATTGTTCAGTGTTATATGGTTCCAATTTTGTTTCATTTTAACTTTTAAATATTGTTTGTGCAACATGAACATTTGTATTTGAGTTTCTGGTCTTTTACAAAGGAAGAGAAAAAGTGTGTTATCATATTTCTACAAAATACATAAGTATTAAGTAAAATGTTGTCTGTGTGGGATTGTCACATTTCTTAACAAACATAACAAACATGCCTTGTAGCAGCTGAACCATGGCCAGCTGAACCATGGCAGACAGAGAATGACACATTTGAGTTTGTTTATTGCCTGCTTTCTAATTACTACTGATTTTTTCTTGTAAATGTAACTTAAACGAATAGACTGATCCTAATTCTAAATGTGTTTTGGGTCATTTCTACATAAGATACCTGAGCCAATGTCTTTTAGTATCTCTGGAACTAGACACAGTTGCAAGAAAAAGTATGTGAACCCTTTAGGATTCTAAGGTGTTTTGCATTAATTGGTCATAAAATGTGCTCTGATCTTCATCAAACTATAGAAAAACAAAGTTTTAAAATAACAATACACAAAAAATGATATGTTTTCATGTTTTTATTCAAGATAACATGTAAATATTTACAGTGGAAGGTGGAAACAATATGTGAACACTTAGCCTAATGACTTCCTTTGTCTTCCAAGAGCTAATTGGAGGCAGGAATGAGTCCACCTTGAGTCCAATCCGTGTGATTATATTGGATGTGTTGCTGAAAGATGTCGTACCATTTAAAGGCACACCTTAGATTGAGTTTTCTAGTTTCAAGAAGGACTGTCTGAAGTGAACCATGTCTCACAGAAAAGAGCTCTCAAGAGACCTACGATCAAGAATTGTTCACTTGCTGGTAAGGGTTACAAACATATCTCAAACTCTGGATGTTCATGTGTCCACAATAAGACAGGTTGTCTATAAATGGAGAATCCTCCCTGTTACTATTCGTCTTAGGCATGGTCGTTCTGTGAAGAGGCACAGCGTAGAATGCTTAACAAGGTTTGGAAGAATCCTAGTTCTGGCGCAGTCTCGCTCAAGAGTCTTACTTCCTTAGCAGTTCTGGTCCAGTCCATTACCAGTTAACGGTTCTGGGCTAGTTCCGTATCAGTTTGTCATAGACAGGTTGTAACGGTCACAGCCTGTCATAGCTCATCAAGTACAAACATCTGCACTTGGAAAAGTTTTTATGCTGAGGGCTGAATCACGGCTCTAGTTTTAGCTTGTGCCATAATAGCAGTAATGCAGATCTGCCGGTTTGAAAGATGATCCGTTTTTTTCATGTGACAATGCACATGCTTTTTTGTTCCTGGACAAAACTAATCAGAATACTTATGCAAGATTAAGCAATTTCAAGATGCAATATGCAAAAATAGCTGAAATCCAGAACGTGGTCATAGCAAGTTGGGATCAAGGCAAGACTGAAAGCACAAAAAATATCTTAAGACGAGTTTAAAGCATTAAGAGAGTAAAGAACACTAGACAACATACAGAGAAATACATCGCTACATGAGCATTGAGAAGCAAAAACATAAACAGTACTTTTGCAAAGGACGAAATACTGTCTGGATGTTTGAATCTGTCTGAATTTGCGTTTTATTAGCAATTTAGGTTAAAATCTCAATTTTCCTAATATATCAACAATGTGTGTATGTTAAGCCATGTGGTGTTTTTCCATCTGACCTTAGGTTGAGTTACAGAGTGAGAAGAAGTCTGAGTTCTATAAACACAGCTTCCACAACATTCCATGGCGCTTTCTTATAACTGAACCAGAAGGCTGCACATGCACAGTGCTACCAACACCTGCGGGCCTCAGCCTGGGTTCTGTCCTGACCATTGTTAGAGCTAGAGCAGAAAAGAAGTATTTCATCCTTCGCTTCTCTTGAAAGGCTGAATCTCCATTAAGACATTGGGGTCAGCTGCATTAGAGCCATTCACTAAACATTGTTATTGAGTCAAAGACACAACATCCCCCACAAAGTACACTTTGTGTTGTGTGTCAAGCATTTGTTTTGCTGAAACACAAAACTCTGTGTGCTGCATTCACTAAATGGGTTTTATGTAACGATAATTGGAACGACCGGTTTCCAGTTTATTAAGACCAGCTTCTCATTACAAGTAAGCAATGTTACAATTTTAATGGTTTCTTTAGTTTTCTCTATCCTGGCATACGCACTTAATTTTAGAAAATGAACCTCTTGTTTGGATAAAAATATTGTTCTGGTGTTGGCAAATTCAAAAATGTTTGATTGCTAGTTTACCAAAAAGCTCTTTGCTAATTTGGCCATCAAAATTATAAAGCATCATAACTGTATGTTTGTAATAATTGCAGTGCAGCCCCAATTTAACACTGGACACTACAACAATGTAAATATCTTACTTATTAGTGGTGGGGTGTCTATGTTTCAGTCTAAAATTGTGTAATGTTTTAGTGTAATTGTGTGTAATATATACTGTATTCTCAATGGTATTTTGAATGTAAGTTGAATTAAATATCAATTACAGGCAGCCAAACGCAGCACATCTGTCCTTAAAAGTAATAGTAAAAAATCTATCATGGTTTAAAATAAGCAATTTCAGAGTAATCTGTAAAATAAGGACAACGTGGCAGGAGATGAAGACTGCTCCACTGCCTGTGTTTGACAAATCTGACCTGACTGCGGCCGCACACAAGGCTCCATTTAAATTCACGGTGGACATTTCAGCCCCAGCTCCACATGCACATTTACTCATATCCCCCGGTCCAGTGAGGAAGAGTATGCTTCTGAGAAAGAAACTGACAGTTCTGATCAGACAAATCCTTATTGATGCCCAAGGACAAGGACTGGTGAAACAAGAATGGAATCGATTTAGTTGAGACTTTTTTTTAAATATGAAAATATTTAAGATACATGTTGAATAGCTCTATTATTTATTTCTGTGACTATTTTTTGGAAGGATTTAAACATAAAATATAATTATCGACTATGAGACAATGCAGAAAAAACATTCTATTGAAAATAGAATGTTTTCTATAGAATGTATCCTCCCCCCCCAAAAAAGATATAAACAAAATCAAAGCACGCATAGCATACAACTATTGACCACTTAGCAGGATACAGTATATTCAATTAGACGCCTCTACTCCTCAGAACTCTCATCGTGTGTTGCATTTTCAGTGTTGGTGAACAATTGAGTTACAATTGCCTTTCATCTTAGTTGTTTAAATTCTTCTAACATCAACAACATTTTTTGCATTGTACTGGCAGAACAAGAATTGTTTTTAATGTAAATACATTTTTGTTATCCTAAGTTTCTGTATTGTATAATGTTACTATAAAAATCTCAGTTAAGAAGTGAAACATTCTATTTTGGGTGAGATTCAAATTCGGAAAGGAGGAACACCTGAGCCTTCTATTCCTGCTCTCTAACCACTATACCATGAGGCGATGCCTGGGAAGTCCCAATAAGATTTTTTGCTATCAATCCATTCCCCATCATTCAAATTTGAATATCTGCCCATACCAATATTTACCAATCTGATCCCTTTTTTGGATCCTTTTTCTTAACTGGACACGGTTTGGCATCGGATTAAGAATACAAGAGGACTATAATTCAGTATTTATAATGCAGATGGACAAACATATTTTTTCTGCTGCAGAATTTAACAAAATAAAAACTTGTTAGCACTGGTGCTCTACAAGATATATAATAATGTAACTAAAATAAATTAAGAGCAAAAGAGTGCACTTACAGCCATTGTCGAATAGTGAATCTCTAAGTCAGTGGTTCCCAATCTTTTTCCCTGGGGCCCCTCTATGTACATAAATTTCAAAAATTGTATCCTGCAGTTCTAGAAAGAGCACGAGCACTTTGTCGCGCTCCTCTGTATGTAGCAGGGAGTTTGATGCAAACCATCCTCACACTGATGCGCAAACAAACTCTGGTTGATAGGATGAGCTTTATAGAAGTTTATGACCTTTACAACTGTTGCCATTATGTCACTAAGGTCTCCAGACAGTTTTTTTAATTTTATTTGTGAGGGATCGTACAGTGGAAGATTACACAGTGTGGGCTATGCGTAGGTTTGAGGAAATTGTTGCGAGAGCCAGCAAGATCGTCTCCACAGAGATTACATTCAAAACTGATTTTTAGTCACACAAAATATGTTTTTTCTACATGAGAAGAAGATTTTCATTCACACAACTTTTGACTTTTTTGTAGTCAGAATTATGACGCTAATTTAACCCCACATGTTTCTACCCCAGGTTGGGATGGTAATGGTCAATAAGCTGTTTTGCTTTATAAATAAATGATAATAAATGAAAGATGAGGTTAATTCAATAATATTAAAATAAAAACAAGTCCTCAGTAAGGTTGGGCAAAATGTAGTTTTCCTATAAGTCGATAATGAAAAGTTTTGCAATGCATTTTTTGCATGGTCAACTAACAAACTAATATCATCTATCGAGGAAAAGCTAAAACACTCTTGCTTTAAAAAAGAGGGACTTTTTCTGAAATTCAACACATCGAAAATAAAGTACAGGCCATGCTACTAAACAATTTCAATAACGACGAGAGTAAATGATCGTCTCTAGACATGTAGCTAAGAAGCAGTCCCTAACCCTAAGCCTAGCAACCTGTCACATAGTCTGTTGTTTGTTAATGACAAACTAAATAAGTTTTCCTGCGGGTCTGAATTTGTTCCCAGAGGAACGTTAGATGACTGTGTGTGAGTGGAATGGGTGTTTGTTAACAGAAAGCCCGGGGGATATCATGATTCTTGCTTGGACCCAGTAGGGAGGTAAACAACTACCAAAAAGGAATGGCAACCTTTTATTCAAATCAGAACTGTCAGATATATAAATGAAGTCATGTTAAAGCAGGTTAAATCTTGTAAACTTAAATAGTTTAGTTAGCTGTTGTGTCTAACAATGAAGCTGTAAAAGCAATGACAGAGGGAGTGTACAGTACAGAGGAAACTTAAGTGGCTTAAAAATACACCAGCACAGTTAACTTCTCTGCGTCTTATGTAATTTAGCCACAAATGGTTATTTTTGACTGATTTTGTTTTTAAATTATATTTTTTGACCTGAAAACCAAATTTTATGTTTGCCATTATTCTTTCAGCACAACCTCTTTCAGCTGATTCTTTCAACAAATTCTTTCAGCTGAGTAACATTATACTTTCTTTTTTGTTATGACAAACTAATTACATTGTCTACAACCAAAATAGATAGTAGATTAAGTGAAATAAAACTGTTACTTATATATATATTTTTTACTTTAAATCACACAAAATAGTGAGAAAAATGTGTAAACAAAAACTGAGCTCGCAGAGCTAGCAGATAGGAAGCATTGAGTTTTGTCTCAATCAGAAATAGCAGTTTATTCCAGCCTTCACTAATCTGACACTTTTTTGTGTGTGAATGCACCTTAAGAAAAACAATCTAAACCGATGTGATAACACACATTTAGCTGAGTGCTTGGTGTGAGAGAAAAAAATTTTCATATTCCCCTTGATTACTCAACAGGCAAAATCATGTTGCGGACCAATAAAAATTGGTCTCTTTTGATTCTAAAATGGCCAGGTATGCCACTGTTATCTCCTGAGGGCTATCCAAAGGCAATATTCATCACTGCATCAACATTCAATCGCAGAGATGTGAAGCTAGCAAAACAATAAATAAAGAAGCTGTTAAATTGAAGAAGTAAAAATTTGTCCAGGTGTCTTTAAGACCTCTTCATAATCTTCAGAGAATTTCTGGATCGAGCTCTGGCTTAGTAGGTGGAGTTGTAAACAAAGGGGCCAGAGAGAGTATTATGCAGTGGTGCATGTAACTTTACCGAACTGTAATGGTTATAGAATAATGTTGATGTACGTCGTTTTGTACGAAGAACTGTGTTATCTCAGTGGAATGTCTCGGTAATCACCTCTGGTTAAATTTTTCTCTTATCAACAATACAAGAAAGTTTCCAGAGACATTTGGATTATTACAATTCTCATAACTGATTTTAAAGTATCACAACTATCGGAAAAATAACTATTTACGCCAAAATGGGCCAAATTTTAAGATGTGCTCTTTTGGATTTGAAAGCTAAGCTCTGTCTTTTGCTATTTTATTTTAATTAAGCCTTTTGATGTTGCCGTGTCCGCGTGTCCTACTGAGAGGTAGGACTAAACTAGACTTTTAACGAAAAATTATACGTTATTGAAATAATTGGATAATAAAACCCACAAATTATTCATTCATTCATTCATTTTCATCTCGGCTTTCTTCCCTTTCGGGGTCGCCACAGCGGAATGAACCGCCAACTCTCTGGCATATGTTTTACGCAGCGGATGCCCTTCCAGCCGCAACCCATCGCTGGGAAACATTTACACACACTCATTCACACTTTAACACTATGGACAATCGTTCTTACTCAATTCACTTATACCGCATACTGTCTGATCACTTCTGTGCTTTTGTTGATGCGGCAATCTCCCACATCAAAATTGCAAAATCAATTTCTGTTAGAAAAAGACATATAAATGATGACAACAGCGAGATGTTTATGCATGCCATATCTCAAACACCAAGCATCACAGCTGGCACAGCCGACTTCCTTCTTGATGCATTTACTTTAAAAATCAAGTCCATTATAGATGACATCGCACCTATAACTGTCAAGAAGAAACCTGGGAGACAAAAAACACCCTGGAGAAATTCAACAAAAGTTCAAAGTATGAAAATACTTTGCAGGAAGGCTGAAAGAAGGTGGAGAAAATCCAAACTTGTCATCCACTACGACCTTTATAAAGAGAGTCTTCGTGCTTTTAATTCAGAATTAATCACAGCTAGGCAAGAGTATTTCTCAAACTTAATTAATAACAACCTCAACAATACACGAGCTCTCTTTGCAACAGTAGATAGGTTAACCAACCCACCAAAGTAGACTTCAAATGAGCTTCTGTCTGAAGATAAATGCAATGAGTTTGCTTCATTTTTTATCAATAAAATCATTAACATCAGAAAAGGCATTAGTGCCTCCCCCTGCAGGGCTGGGGATAGACATCCTCAGCCTCCACTCTCAATGTGCACCTTCAATCCAATCGATAGCAAAACATTAATAGATACGATTCAGAGCCTTAGAACAACATCTTGTCTTGACACTCTACCAACAGTCTTTTTAAAATGGTTCTTAAGAGTCTAGAAAAGGACCTCTTAGAAATTATAAACACCTCCTTGTGCTCTGGCTTTTTCCCCAAATCCCTTAAAACCTCAGTGGTAAAGCCATACTGAAAAAGACAAACTTAGATAATACTGTACTGAGCAACTACAGGCCCATCTCAAATCTCCCTTTTATTAGTAAAATTATGGAAAAGATTGTGGCAAAACAACTGATTGAATTCCTGACCCAAAATGAACACATGGATTGTTATCAGTGAGGTTTCAGAGCTCATCACAGCACAGAGACAGCTCTACTGAAGATAGTCAATGACCTCCGGTTAAACACCGATTCAGGAAAAGTGACTGTCCTGGTTCTACTTGATCTGAGCGCTGCCTTCGACACAACTGACCACAAAATCCTTCTCGATAGACTAGAAAACTATGTCCGTCTTTCAGGAACTGTGATAAAATGGTTCAGATCATACTTAGAAGGAAGAGGTTTCTATGTAAACATAGGTAATTACATGTCGAAGTTGACTGCAGTGTCGTGTGGAGTCCCTCAAGGTTCAATCCTTGCTCCTTTACTATTTAACCTGTACATGCTTCCACTGGGCCAAATTATGAGAAGGAACCAGATATCATACCATAGTTATGCTGATGACACACAAATTTATCTAGCTATCGCCCCAAATGACTTTAACCCCATAAACTCTCTCTCCCAATGTCTTGATGAGATTAAAAACTGGACGGAAAACAACTTTCTTCAATTAAACAGGGACAAAACTGAAGTCATTGCATTCGGAAGCAAAAGCGAGGTTGTTAAGGTTAACACGTATCTCAATGCAAAGGGCCTAACAACTACAAATCAGGTCAGGAATCTCGGGGTGATTCTGGATTCTGATCTTAGGTTAAATAGCCACGTCAAAGCAATGACCAAATCAGCTTATTACCATCTTAGAAACATCACAAGAATCAGATGCTTTGTTTCCAGACAAGATTTAGAGAAACTGATTCATGCTTTCTTCTCCAGCAGGCTGGACTACTGTAACGCTCTTCTCACCGGTCTTCCCAAAAACACCATTAAACAGCTCCAGCTCGTTCAGAATGCAGCGGCTCGAATTCTAACCAAAACTAGAAAGTCAGAACACATTTCTCCAGTTCTTAAGTCTCTACACTGGCTGCCGGTCTTCTTCAGAATAGATTTTAAAGTTTTGCTGCTCGTATATAAGTCCAAACATAACTTAGCACCTAAATACCTAACAGACATGATCAGTGAATACACACCAAACAGAGAGCTGAGATCCCACAGATCTAATAAATTAGATCTACCCCGGGTAAATTCCAAACAGGGAAAATACTCCTTTAGTTACCATGTGGCCCACAGATGGAACCAGCTTCCAGAGGAGATCAAGGGTGCCAACACTTTAGTCATGTTTAAATCCAGGCTAAAGACTCTCCTGTTTAGTTGCGCTTTTGTCGACTGAGCACCAACGTCAGAACAACTATTTTACCTCTGTACTTCAAATTTTAATCTTTGTTTTAATCGATGTTTTAAATTTCAGTGTTTTAAATCAGTTTGATTTATATGACTTTTTTATGCTTGATTTTAATGTATGCACTTTCTTTTTACTCTTTATTTCCAATGTAAAGCACTTTGAATTACCCTGTGGACGAAATGTTCTATACAAATAAACTTGCCTTGCCTTGCATGTCTTTGGACTTGTGGAGAAACCAGAGCACCCGGACCCACAAATTATATCAATAAAAAATAATACAATTTAACACTTTTGTTGTAATGACTAGATTAAAATGAGGAAGAATTGGATATAATCACTAATGCGTTAGAATGCTGGAGCATTGTAACTAGTTCAACTATTTGCATGTTTTTTATTTTAGGATGAAATGAACAGAGCACTTAAAGTGAAAGAAAGTTCTTGCATACAGGAGGTGAACATGAACTCCCCCAGAGAGATTCCCCTCTGTGAGATGGGTGCAGATTGTGTATGTGACCTCATAAAAAGGGCAACAAGCTGGGAGGTTTGGGTGTTACCAAATCTTCAGCATCTGAATCAACATCTTAATAACAATCAATGCATTAAAATGTACGCAGGACTGATTTTTTCCTATTGAAGAGAAGACCTTGTTACTCAAATATTCTAACCTTGATTTGCACATTTCACATAAAAAAGTATCATTTCATTTGCCCCTCAAACAGCATACAGGGTGATTTTTCCACCCTTCTGATCCCTCGGATCTGCCTTTAATTAATATATTCGCAGCATGTCCAGATGTTAAGTCAGGGGGTATGATGAAAGACCCTGTGAGTGATGACTTGATAAGCCTCATAAGCATGGCAACAGATTACACCTCACTTATTTTCTCATTGTATTTTATAAGCCTTTCTGAGTGAATTCAACAGAGACTCTATATAATATATATATAGATATAATATATATATATATGATATATATATATATATATATATATATATATATCTATATATATATATATATATATATAGTATATACATACAGTGGGAGGAAACATTTTCAGACTAAAAAACCAGGCCATCACCCTTTACCCTAATTTTCCCCCTATGCCCTAATTTATTTTTTACTTGAATTTTCTCTACTTAACTGAAAGTGAGCCTACCCTTCTCTTTCATCTCTCTCTTTTATAATTCTTTTTTTTCTGTTATGGAGAGATTGTTTTCTTTTTGTTAGTTTTCTCCAGAATTTCTTCAGCTCATTCACAGACTAGATCTACAACGCATTAACATAGCAGTAGCAGGCTTTATCATGAATATTATTCCCTGTAACTGGCCCCAAATAAGCACATGTAATTGTGATAAAAACAGTGATACAAATTATTATGGGTAAAATCCTTTTTAAATAAAAAATGCAGTCTGTGCTACATTGTTTGTTTGCCTTCTGAAATGAACACAGCGTTATTAATATCGTATGTAATAATTTTTCCTTAATGCTTTATTTTGAGAATTTCTGTTAGTCACTGAGAATTAAAAATATCCTTTAACAGAAAAATAAAGATGGTACAGCTTCAGCTATCAACTATTATTTTCAGTACAGTCAGGCTCTGTTTGGCTGGACCATCCGTAACTATAAAATGACTATTTTGCAAGTTCTTTTGCGAACACCCATGACCCCTCGAGGGCCCTGCAGAGGGTATAGAGCTGGTCCAGTGTTCCACGACCAGGTCGAAAAACGCATTGTTCCTCCTACATCCGAGGTTCGACTATCGGCCAAACTCTCCTCTCCAGTACCCTGGAATAGACTTTCCCGGGGAGGCAGAGGATGTGACAGTGGGATTGAGGAGACCCTTAAAGTATTCCTTCCACCGCCCGACCACATCCCTGGTCGAGGTCAACAGCTCTCCATCTCCACTGTAAACAGTGTTGGTGGGGCACTGCGTCCCCCTCCTGAGGCACCAGACAGTTTGCCAGAATTTCTTTGAGGACGACCAATAGTCTTCCTCCATGGCCTCCCCGAACTCCTCCCAGGTCCAAGTTTTTGCCTCCAACACAGCATTGGCTGCGGCAGTCTTGGCCTGCCGGTACCCATCAGCTGTGTCCGTAGTCTCAAAAGCCAACCAGGCCTGATAGAACTCCTTGTTTAGCTTGACGGCATCCCTTACTTCCGGTGTCCACCACCGAGTTCTGGGATTGCCGCTGCGGCCACAGGTTCACACCGCGGCAGTGACAATGGAAGCGGAAAACATGGTCCACTCAGACTCCATGTCACCAGCCTCCCCCAGTATCTGGTCGAAGCTCTCCCAAAGGTGGGAGTTTAAGATCACTCTAACAGAGGGCTCGGCCAGACGTTCCCAACAGACCCTCAATGTACGTTTGGGTCTGCCAGGTAATTACGGCCCAGCCAGCGGATCCAACTCACCACCAGGTAGTGATCGGTTGATAGCTCAGCCCCTCTCTTCACCTGAGTGTCCAAAACACATGGTCGAAGGTCAGATGATACGACAACGAAGTGGATCATTGACCTTCGGCCTAAGGTGTCCTGGTTCTACATGCACCAGTGGACACCCTTGTGCTTGAACATGGTGTTCGTTATGGACAAACCGTGACGTGCACCGAAGTCCAATAACAGAACACCACTCGGGTTCAGGTCGGGGAGGCCATTCCTCCCAATCATGCCCCTCCAGGTGACACTGTCATCCCCCACGTGCGCATTGAAGTCCCCCAGGAGGACGATGGGGTCCCAGGTTGGAGCACTTTCCAGCACCCCTCCCAGGGACTCCAAGAAGGCCGGGTACTCTGAACTGCTGTTCGGCCCATAAACCGTAACAACAGTGAGAGACCTGCCCCCAACCCGAAGGCGGAGGGAAGCGACCACCCAACACATCCATCTCTAGCCGGTAACGCTTAACCTCCCGCACAAGCTCAGGCTCCTTTCCCCCTAGCGAGGTGACATTCCATGTCCCCAGAGCTAGCTTCTGTGTCCATGGATTGGGCCGCCAAGGTCCCCGCCTTCGGCTGCCGCCCAGATCACAATGCACCGGCCCCTTACGGTCCCTCCTGCGGTGGGTCCACGGGAGGGTGGCCTTTTCGGGAAAAAACCCGGCCACCAGGCGCTCGACCCCGGTGACGCCAATCCGAGCGACGTCGCGGAATCTGTTGTCATCGTCATAAGGGGTCTTCTGAAACGCTCTTAGTCTGACCCATCACCTAGGACCTGTTTGCCTTGGGAGACCCAACCAGGGGCAGCAAGCCCCCGATAACATAGCTCATAGGATCTTTCGAGCACGCTAATCCCTCCACCACGTTAAGGTGGCGGTTCAGGGAGGGGTCTATATAATTAATCCTGTGAAATAGGTACCTCTGTTTTAAATATTTAAATTTATAACTTATTCATAGTTTTTATTAGTGCTAAACATTGATTTTGTCTTCCCCACCAATCCATTTGCTTTTCTTGTATGCATATCCAATAGGACAAAACCATGTGCATGTTGAATTAATTGCGATAAATTATCACATGCGTGCACTGTTTAGTCTAAATAACTCAATTGAATAAATGCATGTGACATGATGAGGGATTGTGCCACTGCTTTGAACTGTTGCCCTGTCAAGGGTCCAGCTCTGGTTTGAACTAAACAAATTACTGTTCAAGCCAGAGTATCTTATAGAACAATAACAAAAACGTATCTGTACAAACTGAAAACATTTTTGTTTCTCTCCAGAGCTTTACAAAACTGTAGGCAGAAAGATAGCCAATCAGTGGTGTCGTTTTCATTTCTCATTGCCTCCAACAACTGTGCCAAGGGGGATACCAAGGAAGTTCAAAGGTAGAGAGTGAAATACGACAGACATGATGTGCATCATCATCTAGGTCAACTTGGCAGAGCCACATCTGTAATGTGTATTAATGTCCAATAAATTGCAACATAAATTATTCAGGACATGTCTTTTTTTTACAAGTTGTTCTGGAGCTTTTAGAAATTGAACAAGAAAAATGGGTGATTAATGAGCACTGTGAATCTCTCCAGCTGTACAACACTCTTGATGTCTTGATGTTTGTAATCCTGTTGAAACCCTCTCAAAAATGTTCCTGTCGCTCTATCATTGGCACTTTTTGATGGCAGCTCTGTACAAGGTTGCGCTTAGAGCAGGAAATATTCTGCTGATTTAATCAAACAGCTTGATCTAAAACTATTTGTGTTGGACTGGAATATTTGTAACAAAAGATAAAACATTATGATTTATATGGAGAAGATTACATGAAAAATATATTTGTTTAATTATAACAAAATTAAACAAAAAAATTGTTTAAAAAAATAAAAACATTAAACAAAATAAATGACTCATAAACATTTTACCTGATTGAAAGGAAAGTAACCAGTTGTCCATATATGGAATGACCCATACCTGGTTTTTGATCTCTACATTTAACCCAAATCTATCCATATCTTAAGAGCACCACAGTTGTGGTTCTTGAAGATACACGAGCAACTGTTTCATTACTTTCACCATCTTCAACTTTCTCCTTTCCACCTGGCCACAGCTGCCACTGTTAAGTTTCTTTCAGAACGTTGAGGCTTTCTGTGAACTGATTCACAACATGGAGCCAATATGAGTTTATGTAACCCTGATATCATTTATGACAGGAATGCATTGAAATCTTTCTGGGTGAAAGATATTTGGTATGCCCAGTACTGCCATGGCTGAATGCCAAAGTGTTGTTATACTGATATCTTAATAAATTTAGTATGTTTTAGATATTTGACCCGTGATCTTTCTATTTTAATAATTTAGAATTCCTTATGTTAAAAGCCTTCTATATCCACTATGCCTTATTCTATGATGTGCGGGAAACACAGCATGTCTCAGAAAAGTGAGAGTAGAAAACCTACACCGGATAAACAATGCCAAAGAAGTGCTTTTTCGGATGTCGGAGCCTAACCTTTTGTTTGGGTTACCAAAGGAAGAGCGTATTTGTCAGAAATGGCTTGGTTTTGTATGTGCATATCCGACAAAACTTGGAAAGATCACTTTTTTTTGTGAGCAGAACTTCACTCTCACCTGGTTTATCAACAAAAAACAGTTCAATAAAGGATTTGTGACAAGGTTGGCTCTGTCACCGATCACTTTTCCACCTGTCCGTGCTCATTGATTTGGAGGTCCACATAGTGTTTTTTTTTATTTTTTTACTTGTGCTGGGTTTAAACACATTAATGACGTACAGACTTTTAACTCTTCACACAACAAGCCGAGCACACACACTACATGACTTTATAATCCTTTAAGGAAATCTGATTTCAGAACACACATGGAGACTCTTTGCATTTTATCTTCCTTCAAATCCTAAACACACTACAGGATTGAACAATCGTGTGGAACACACACCAAAGGGAGTTACTACACGCTATTGTGTCAGACTCGCACTTCATAAAGTAAAGGTCGTGTTCAGATCTTGTATTGCAATTTTACTGCATTTTACACAAGTGCATTTATAACAAAAATAAATAATTCATAAAACAGTAAGCCTTCATTAGAAATCATACAGTGTAAGTGAATTCACTGGAATTCAAGAGAGAGAAGGGGGGGGGGTGTCATCACTGGAATTCAATGTTGAAAACAAACGTACCCCAGGACCAATGTCTCATCGTGTTGTTACACTTGATAGTTGAATCGGCTGCTGCTAATAGCTTGTTATGGCCTCGGCCTGCACAATCTTTTCTAAAAATCAAACACCTTGTCTTTAAGCATGTACTACTCTAAATTGAGTCTTTTTCTCTACTCACTATTGCTAAAGGATTAACTGGATCTTCCATCTAGAAATTAATTTTGCACGAACATTTGAACCATTGGTAAATAATTAATCATTCAGCAGCAGTTAAGCAGGGACGCATGATTGACCACTGCCGATTTTGGTGTTTCACAATTTCATGTAACGGTGTTAACGATGCCGTTAATATAGGAATAAAAAATGCTCAAAGGTTTGCGACATTTGTGTTAATAATCACAGTTCAATCACAGGGCAGTAAAATGGTGCAGTGCTGGAGTTGGTCGTCCTGTAACCGAGGGTTGATGGTTCAAACCTCGCCAGGTCCATTCTGCCACTTCACCCACATTGCCCTGTGAAGACGTGTGGGGTGTGTTTGGTGGCTCTGAAAATAGTTAGGTGTTATATTAAACTGAATTAATTGTTAAGTCTATAAATTAATATTATGGAGCGATCTTCATTCATCAAAAGTAATACGCTTTTATTAACCCAAACCTTGACTACTATTGATTTACTGGTAATAGTCATTTTTCCCTTAAAGAAAAGAAAGTAGCGCACAGAGCTAAACTAACTCTTAGTTGTGAGTACGTTAACTTTTGTTAATCCTTGAACAAAATCTTAAATATGCTGAGAGTTTATGGAGTAGTAGTCATTTGGGGAGATAGCTAGATAAATTTGTGTGTCATCAGCATAACTATGGTATGATATCTTGTTCCTTCTCATAATTTGGCCCAGTGGAAGCATGTACAGGTTAAATAGTAAAGGTGCAAGGATTGAGCCTTGAGGAACTCCACACGACACTGCAGTCAACTTCGACATGTAATCACCTATGTTTACATAGTAACCTCTTCCTTCTAAGTATGATCTGAACCTTTTTATCACAGTTCCTGAAAGACCAACATAGTTTTCTAGTCTATCGAGAAGGATTTTGTTGTCATCTGTGTCGAAGGCAGCGCTCAGATCAAGTAGAACCAGGACAGTCACTTTTCCTGAATCAGTGTTTAACCGGATGTCATTGACTATCTTCAGTAGAGCTGTCTCTGTGCTGTGATGAGCTCTGAAACCTCACTGATAACAATCCATGAGTTCATTTTGGGTCAGGAACTCAATCAGTTGTTTTGCCACAATCTTTTCCAGAATTTTACTAATAAAAGGGAGATTTGAGATGGGCCTGTGGTTGCTCAGTACAGTATTGTCTAAGTTTGTCTTTTTCAGTAGTGGCTTTACCACTGCGGTTTTAAGGGATTTGGGGGAAAAGCCGGAGCACAAGGAGGTGTTTATACTTTCTAAGAGGTCCTTTTCTAGACTCTTAAGAACCATTTTAAAAAAGACTGTTGGTAGAGTGTCAAGACTGCATGTTGATGTTCTAAGATTCTGAATCGTATCTATTAATGTTTTGCTATCGATTGGATTGAAGGTGCACATTGAGAGTGGAGACTGAGCATGTCTATCCCCAGCCCTGCAGGGGGAAGCACTAATGCCTTTTCTGATGTTAATTATTCTATTGATGAAAAATGAAGCAAACTCATTGCATTTATCTTCAGACAGAAGCTCATTTGGAATCTGGTTAGTGGGTTGGTTAACCTCTCTACTGTTGCAAAGAGAGTTCATGTATTGTTGAGGTTGTTATTAACTAAGTTTGAGAAAAAATCTTGCCTTGCTGTGATTAATTCTGAATTAAAAGCATGAAGACTCTCTTTATAAAGGTCGTAGTGGATGACAAGTTCGGATTTTCTCCACCTTCTTTCAGCCTTCCTGCAAAGTATTTTCATACTTTGAACTTTTGTTGAATTTCTCCAGGGTGTTTTTGTCTCCCAGGTTTCTTCTTGACAGTTATAGGTGCGATGTCATCTATAATGGACTTGATTTAATGCAGTAAATGCATCAAGAAGGAAGTCAGCTGTGTCAGCAGTGATGCTTGACGTTTGATATATGGCATGCATAAACATCTCGCTGGTGTTATCATTAATGTGTCTTTTTCTAACAGAAATTGAGAGGCTTGTTCATGTGAATATTAAAATCCCCAGCGATGATAAAATAGTCAAACTCAGAAGAGATGGCTGAGAGCAGTTCAGTGAAATCATCGATAAACCCTGTAGTGTACTTTGGAGGCCTGTATAAGGTGGTGAGAAGAACACGTTTGGTGCCTTTTAAAGCTATACTTAAATATTCAAAATATGTGTAATCCCCAAGATTGACCTGTTTGCATTCAAAACGTTCTTGTACATACTTGCGATTCCGAGAGGCGTGTCTATAAGAAGTTTCCTGGTGCAGCCTCGTTTAATATGGTTGCACTACAGCTATCATCTAGCCATGTTTCAGTTAGCAACATAAAATCTAAGTCATGTGTTAAAATAAAATCATTTACGAGGTGTGCCTTTTTTCTAAGTGACCTAACATTTAGAAGTGCTATTTTTACCCTGTTTTCTGTGGGTTCAGATATGATGGTCTCTGGCTTACAGTTTATTTTAGTCAGGTTTGGTCTGCTTGATTTCTGATTTCTAACAGACCTTTTCTTCCACTTGTTTTGTCTATTTCTAGCAGGCCTTATCTGTATCGCTAATAAAGTAAGAGCTAAAGGGGCTTTGCCCCAGACGGTTTGAGCGCAGAACTCTTTCTGCTATAGGAGGGGGAGGTGCCCGCCTTTTTTTGGGCGATGGTCGGGGGCTTGCCGTAAACGAGTGGGACAGCTTGGTTCCTGCAGAGACTAGTTTTTCAAGCTGCGCAGGGAAACCGAGATGGGGGATCTTGAAGATGTGGATATTATTGATATGTCCTCCAGGGAGTTGTTCTGTTGACTCCGGTTGTTGTCCAGGGGGTTATCCTCGTCCTCATTCGGTGGTGGTGTAGCCTTTGAGATGCTGTGGCTATCCTCATTCGGTGGTGGCGTGGGTCCTGAGATGTCCTGGTGGCTTTGCATGTTATTCAAATGCTGATCCTCATCATGTCTAGCGGAGGTCAGATAATCCTCATTCGGTGGTGATGTCTGCAGGGTGGGTGACGAAGGTGGTGTGTTTCCACAGTTAATTAGATGGCTCTTGTGTCTTTCAGACTGATAGCGGAGGGAGAAAAGTATATTGTCCATGAGCATTCTAAATCCAGATCTGTTCAGCTGCCTCCATCTGACGTGACAAAATCTGGCTGATTCCAGAACACATTAAAATTATCAATATATTGGAAACGTCTTGATAAAGTGGCGTGTTCAAGCCCTGTGTGGGCCCAAGCAAACGAGAAAACATATTTGTGCCATTTGCCGGAAGCGGACCACTTATGAAACACTGCATTTTGAGACTTTCAAGTGTGTCAAATAGTTCCATAAAGTCCTTCTTAAGCAGCTCTGATTGTTTTTTCTTTCCATCACTTTTCCCCACATGAATGATGAGTTGTTTTGTTTTGTGCTTGCTCAGAAACTGTTACCCAACTGTTAATTGTAAGAAAGGTAAGCATTATTAAATGCTTAATAAATTTGCCATTGTAAACCTTAAACTAAAGTGCTCCATTGTTTTTCCTTCAGATTTTTGTGCTTTCTACCATTTTATTTGAAGAAAATGTCTTAAGAAAAAATTAAGAAAAATCTTTATTTCAAGAGTGCCAATACTTTTGTATGTGGCTTTCCCCTATGACTTTCATGCTTTTGAGGGTTGTTACAAAACACTGTGAAATAACTGTTTCTAACTGTTTAAATGCTGCTCAGAGATTCTAAGAATGCCTAAAACCAGCTATTGTGTTTTAATAATGCACTATTGACAGCTTCCAGAATAACTATTGACATGTCTAACGCAAAGATATTTCTGAAAGACTCAGCTGAATTCACTGAGATTCATATGTTTCTTTTTTTCTTGGGGAAGTTAACAGAACATTTTTCTTTCCATCACACAATGTTTCTTCCGTCCGCTGTCTCACAGATTCAAGAACATAATAAAGTTGGCAAATACACATGCACTTATTAAGCAATTATGTGGAAAAGAAGAAATTAAGTGAATGAGCGTGGTGTTGCACTTATACTTCAGACACAGTTAAGAGCAAACATCGGTAAAGGAAAAAGGGCATCCTCAGTATCATTAGTCAAACATTTGTTCCAAACAAATTAATTATTTATAATCAAGAAAAAATAACACTTTTCCCTTAAAATACAATCAGCTTATCACAGAAGCTAATTGTAAATGTAAAAGATTCGTATTTTGCTTCAGATCCCTTGCATTGCTATATTTTTTAAATAAAAATACTAAGTAGTGAAACATTAAATTTACTAAAATAACAATCATTCAATGTCACAAAAATCACTAAACAAATTAAAAGTAACAACATTTTAAAATGAGATGAACCTTTTATTTATGGTCACATTGCTGTAACTTTGGTTAGTCTCAGACTTATATGACTTTCAGGTAGGTCAACATAACAAACGTATTATTTTAATTACATTATATGAGGGCTTGTTTGAAAACATTTTTTGTATTGAAGAAATAAATAGTAAATGAAACTATATTTTTTATTCAAACTGATTGATAAATTGAAGTTATATGCTCTGAAATACATTTCTTCTACCAATATTCGAGTCACAATTATTTACGTCTTAATATAAGCTAATCATCATTGTTAATAATATAATCGCAGTAAATATAGACACTGTTAAATCTGCTTGGCAGTATAATATGAAACTATGTTGTCTTGGAACACTCTCTTTCATAATTTAATAATAAAGAATAAACAATAATACATTTATTTGCTAGGTGGACTTGGATGGGAGACCGTAAAGTAAAGAATCACAAAAACGGCTTGAACTGACCGATGCAATCAACTATTCTTTTTACCATAATTTCAAAATCTTTAGAATATTATGTATTTGTAACTGAATAAGCAATCTGTAATACTTAACGAATTTATGTCTCATGTCTTGAGATAATTCTTGTAACCTTGAGTCTGCCAATAAATCGTCTGGGGGAGGAGGTGTAGGTTGCATGCTCTGTTGTTTTAATTTTTTGGTTGCTGTCCCACATGTAGCCAAAATTCTACAGATGACACCTTTAAGACTTTAACTAGACATGCTACTTCTTGAATGCTTGCGCTGACTAGAAGCAGATGAGGCTAAAAGTGGCTTTGAACACAAACAGCTTCAGTCTCTGGAGGGCACTGGGCTTGCCCACACATGCACCATTTTAGACAAGCTGATGGGACCGTGTTATCCACAGATTGGACAAGTGAGTGCCGAGAGACTGCCAGAGGAGCTCTTCTCTGGAAAAAAATGAGGTGTAAATGAAATATGAATGATCTTAAAGCAGTACTGACCTCCGGAGTGAGGAGGCGGACCACACAGAAGGACCACTCCCTGGCCTTCCCTCACAGACACGGAGCTCCGCTTGTGTGTTTTGAAGCTTTCCAGGTCTGGCAAAAAATACAGAGAAAAGCAAGGTAAAATATCTACAAAAATAAAAGGCAAATGCTATGTGATAGCCAGTTCCATGTGATTAAAATAATTAAAAATACATGATTAAAGCACACGTTTCAGACATTTAAATGTCTGTTTTGAGTTAGTAAACTTATTTGTGAGAGTCTGACACATTTCATTCACTTACATTAATTTTACCTCATGCGATTGCAGCCAATGGCACATGGTATTGTGTATAATGAGCAGGGTCCCAAAGTTAAATTTATTTATTCATAGAATTGCAATATAGATTAAACATCATAAAATACAAAAATGTATTTTTAAATTAAAAATGTTCTTTAAATGACAGATTTTCTACATCTATATAAATACAGAAATTCAGATTTAAAAGTAAAAATGAAAAGTTCCCAGTCATTTTCTAGTAGTACTTTTTCATTTTTAACAGATTTTACTTCTGTTTTTTAAATGTATTTATTTCACACAGTGTGGACTCTTTAATTATTCATAATTACACTTTATTAAGTAATTGGGGATCATAATAAGACTATAGAAAATGTTATGATTAATAGGAAACAACATCATACAATAACTGGTCAGGCAGTTGAGCATGTTTTATTTTCCACAGGATACAACAATAAGCTTCTTTAATGTAAGATTTCTCTAAATAGAGTCATTCTCTAGCCTTTAAAGAATAGAATGGTAGTTGTTGTCCCATCATTTATATATTTGCATTGCTGTGTAACAGAAAAAGGGGAGCGATCAACCATAAAAAAACTGCATTTTTTTATCAGTGCTCGTATGAACACAAGAACAGTCAGTACCGTCGGTGAAATTATATTTAAGGAAAAGTTCAACAGAACAGGCAATTTTCTGCTGGCTGTCTTACTGTAGGGGCATGAAAGGTGGCCAAGTGGTCTTTTAGTTCTGACCACTTGCTTTACTTTGATTAAAACAAAGATCATGCAAGCTTAAATTACGAAAAACAAAAGACTTCTGAAACTCTCTAAGCCCTGACATGCCAATGTCTTGCCAGATGAGGTAAATGCACTTTTAATAACAATTGCTGCTCTCAAGTAATTTTTTTTAAGAATAAACAAATGAAATATAGTTTAAGAATAACCAAATGAAATATATTTGTCCTTAAACAAAGCTTATTGCCAAATATTTTCTTTCTGGGTTCATTCCTGAAATTACTAAAGCGTAATGGTAAATAGAATAATATTTATTATATTATAAGTAAAATCGCTCGTCTGTCTTATTGACAGGTACTAGGTATGTTTAGTGCATATTTCCCCTACCTTTTAATGACGCACAGAATCTGTAAACTGTTTTTTGCAAATCTTTAAGAGCATTTTTAGGAGCACAGCGTACATTCTAATGATTTTTTGTTTTAAATTATGGTAAATCTTTATAATAATTTTTAACATAACACATGTTGTATTTAGGTAAACTGACAAAGATACAAATTAGGGATGCACCAAATATTTGGCCTCCGTAAATTTTTTGCAGAAAATTGCCCAAAAGTGCATTTTCGGTTTTCGGCTGAAAGAGTTTTTCCACCGAAACAACACCGTGGAAACAGTGATGACGCAATCACAATCTGCACCTGTTTTTCGGAGGCAACGGTTCTTGCGAGACTGAGGATGCACACGTTTCGCTGAGATCTATTCAAATCCTCTGCACTTCAGCGTGACTGAACTTAATTCAAAGATCATTACTTGTATGCGGAAATAAAGCAGCGCTCACGAGAACTGATCCAGAACACGGAGAACCTGTGGAGAACCTGCAGAGAGACGGAGTGAGAGAAGGCTGCACATTATTATTGAGAGTACGCATCAGTGCAGTAAAACTAAACATTTAAGTTTGAATTTTATTTTATTTTACAAATGTAGAAATATTTTCCAAATGACTGTCTAACTATTCAAGCATAATTTGATATGCCATGTGCGGTTCCCTCTTGCTCCAACAATTATAGCTAGGTCTAGATTTCACGGCAGAGACTTGGTCCAATCAGTATGTGGACAGGCACATTGATCCGTCCACTAATGTTATGTTTGCAGTTCCATGCAATTGATGAGTAGCTTAGTCAAATTCCTCTGGGATGATTGGTCTGAAAAAGTCAAATGAATTATCAAAGAGCACTTAGTAGATGTCAATTTGAGTATTGTTTGTTATTGGCATATCTTTTCATTTGACTTCAAAGGTACAGTAAGGAAGATGAATTCCACCTTCCATTGTTTCAACAGTCCCCAAGCCTAGGTGTACAAACTTTATTTCAAGGGATAATTCACATAGAAAATAAAATTGTTGTCATTAATCACCTACTCCCATGTCCTTTATTCTTCCTCTGATTACAATTTTTGGGGATATTTGGATATAATCCTGGGGGCTGTTGACTGTCTCATTGACACTTACACCATGTGGAATTGAGAGAAAAGTATTTAAAAAATGTCTCCATATGCCAAACTCAAAAGAAAAGAAAAGAAAACAAAGACTTAAACAAAATGATTGTCTCCTCCTCGGAATCTAGCCACAGGGGTTTCTAGCCAGTGACTTCTGTGCTGGTCCCAAGCCCGGATAAATAGAGAGGGTGCGTCAGGAAGGGCATCCGGCGTAAAACATGCCAAAACCAAATATGCAAGTCATCAATTCAATTTCCATACCGGATCGGTTCGAGGGCCCGGGTTAACAACGACCGCCACCGGTGCTGTTGACCTACAGGGTGCCGGTGGAAATTGGACTACTGTTGGTCAAAGAAGGAGAGGAGGGAGAAGGATTCGTAGGCAGAGAGAGAAGAGGAAAGGCAAGAGTATAGGTCTGAGAATAGGGACCTCTCAACGTTGGTACAATGACCGGGAAAGGTAGAGAGCTGGCGGACATGATGGAGAGAAGGAAGGTAGATATTCGTGTGTGCAGGAGACCAGGTGGAAGGGTAGCAAAGCGCGTAGTATTGGAGGGGGATACAAACTGTTTTACTATGGTGAGGATAGGAAGAGAAATGGGGGTAGGAGTGATCCTGAAGGAGGAGTTTGTGAGGAATGTTTTAGAGGTGAAAAGAGTGTCTGACAGGGTGATCAGTTTGAAGTTAGAGATTGAAGGGGTGTTGTTGAATGTAGTGAGTGGTTATGCTCCACAAGTAGGCTGTAAGCTGGAAGAAAAGGAGAGATTCTGGAGTGAGTTAGATGAGGTGATGGAGAGTATTCCCAGAGGGGAGAGAGTAGTGGTGGGAGCAGACTTCAACGGTCATGTTGGCGAGGGCAACAGAGGTGATGAGGAAGTGATGGGCAGGTTTGGTGTTAAGGAAAGGAATCCAGAATGACAGATGGTGGTGGACTTTGCCAAGAGGATGGAAATGGCTGTAGTTAACACGTATTTCCAGAAGAGGGAGGAACATAGAGTTACCTACAAGAGTGGTGGTAGGAGTACGCAGGTGGACTACATCCTAAGTAGACGAGCCATCTGAGAGAGATCACTGACTGCAAAGTAGTGGTAGGAGAGAGTGTAGCCAGACAGCATCGGATGGTGATGTGTAGGATGTTTCTGGTGGTCAGGAAGAAGAGGGGAGGAAAGATGGAAAAGAAGATCAAGTGGTGGAAGTTGAAAAAGGAAGACGGTTGTGAGGAATTCAGACAGAAGCTGAGACAGGCTTTGGGTGGTCAGGAAGAGCTTCCAGAGGACTGGGAAACTACAGCAGAAGTGATCAGGGAGACAGGTAATAAGGTGCTAGGTGTGTCAGCAGGAAGAAGGAAAGAAAATAAGGAAACATTGTGGTGGAGTGAGGAAGTACAGGACATAATCCAGAGGAAGAGGCTAGCTAAAAAGAAGTGGGACATTGAGAGGACTGAAGAAAATAGACAGGACTACAAGGAATCACAGCGCAGGGTGAAGAGGGAGGTGGCAAAGGCCAAACAGAAGGCATATGATTAATTGTATGCCAGGTTAGACACGAGGGAAGGTGAGAAGGAATTGTACAGATTAGCGAGACAGAGAGACAGAGATGGGAAGGTTGTGCAACAGATAAGGGTGATTAAAGATAGAGATGGAAGGGTTCTAATAAGTGAGGAGAGTGTGCAGAGAAGATGGAAGGAGTATTTTGAGGAGTTGATGAATGAGGAGAATAAGAGGGAAAGAAGAGGGGAAGAGGTGAACATTGTAGAGCAGGAAGTTGAAAGGATTAGAAAGGATGAGGTGAGGAAGGCTCTGAGGAGAATGAAGAGTGGAAAGGCTGTTGGTCCAGATGACATCCCTGTGGAGGTGTGGAAGTGTCTAGGAGAGACAGCAGTGGAGTTCCTATCTAGGTTATTCAACAGGATTCTAGAGAGTGAGAAGATGCCTGAGGAATGGAGGAGAAGTGTCCTAGTGCCAATCTTTAAGAACAAGGGTGATTTGCAGAGTTGTAACAACTACAGAGGTATAAAGTTGATGAGCCACACAATGAAACTCTGGGAAAGAGTAGTGGAAGCTAGGCTAAGAAGGGAAGTGGATATTTGCGAGCAGCAGTATGGCTTCATGCCCAGGAAGAGCACTACTGATGCAATTTTTTGCTCTGAGAATGCTAATGGAGAAGTACAGAGATGGTCAGAAGGAGCTGCACTGCGTCTTTGTGGACTCAGAGAAAGCGTATGACAGGGTGCCGAGAGAGGAGCTATGGTCCTGTATGAGGATGTCAGGAGTTGCAGAGAAGTACGTCAGAGTAGTTCAGGATATGTATGAGAGGAGTATGACAACAGTGAGATGTGCTGCAGGTCAGACGGAGGAGTTCAAGGTGGAGGTGGGGCTACATCAAGGACCGGCTTTGAGTCCCTTCTTGTTTGCTATGGTGATGGACAGGTTGACAGATGAGGTCAGACAAGAATCTCCATGGACAATGATGTTTGCAGATGACATTGTAATCTGTAGTGAGAGTAGAGCAGGTGGAGGGACAGCTGGAAAGTTGGAGGTCTGCTCTAGAAAGAAGAGGAATGAAAGTCAGTCGTAGTAAGACAGAATACATGTGTTTGAACGAGAGGGAGGGAAGTAGAACATACGCTCCTACATGCCTTCCAGAAGCCTGCGCTCAGAGAAGGAACAGCGACTTGTGGTTCCTTCCCACAAGGACAGAAGATCTCTCAGCAGAACCTTCTCTTTCACTGTCCCTGGATGGTGGAACAAACTCCCTGATCCAGTCAGGAAAGCAACAACACTAACAGCTTTCAAAAAGCAACTGAAAACTCTTCTCTTCAGAGAACACCTACTATAAAAAAAAAAAGAAAAAAAAAAACTACTACCTTCTTTTTTCCCTCCTCTGTCTTTATTTTTTTCCTCTACTTCCTCACTGCTTAGGTTTATTGATCAGCTGATACAATTCTATTATGAGAAGCTGAGATAGACTTTGACGGTGTAACAAATTGCATATTGTCTCTCCCCTAATGTAAGTCGCTTTGGACAAAAGCATCTGCCAAATGCATACTTGTAAATGTAAACAGTGAGGTTAAAGGGGGCTGAGGTCAAGAAGGTGGAGGAGTTTAGGTATTTGGGGTCAACAGTCCAATGCGACGGGGAGTGTGGAAAAGAGGTGAAGAGGCGAGTGCAGGCAGGTTGGAATGGGTGGAGAAAAGTGTCAGGGGTGTTGTGTGACAGAAGAGTGTCAGCAAGAATCAAAGGAAAGGTGTACAGAACAGTAGTGAGACCAGCTATGATGTATGGGTTAGAGACTGTAGCAGTGAGGAAGAGACACGAGGCAGAGATGGAAGTAGCAGAGATGAGGATGTTGAGGTTCAGTTTAGGAGTGACAAGATTAGGAACGAGCACATCAGAGGAACAGCTCGGGGTGGTTGTTTTGGAGACAAAGTCAGAGAAAGCAGATTGAGATGGTTTGGACATGTGCAGAGAAGGGATAGTAGTTATATTGGTAGGGTGATGTTGGAGATGGAGCTGCCAGGCAAGAGGGCGAGAGGAAGGCCAAAGACAAGTTATATGGGTGTGCTGAAGGAGGACATGAAGGTAATTGGTGCAAGAGTAGAGGATACTGAGGCCAAAGTTAGGTGGAAACAGATGATTTGCTGTGGCGACCCCTAAACTGGGAACAGCCGAAAGAAGAAGAAGATTGTCTCCTCCTCTAAATGAGCACAAAGCTTGTGCACCTTAAGTCCTGGATGCACTAAAGTGAGGACCAGTCATCCTCCCAAGGGTCAGTAAATGACTTAACTTTAGTACCTCGACCGGTCACAAGGGTGTGGGATTTGACGTGAGCAAGTTCTCATTCACTCCAAATGTTTAATATGGTGTTTATGTGTGCTTATGATATTTTACATTTAAACCTTCATCCAAGCAGACATCTATGTCCCTCCTCTTTGAATATGAATGGTTACCGGGAAGTGGTGCGCTTTCATGATGATATTGGCTGGCTACACTCATTTTTTGCCTTTTTATCATTCATACAAAACATCAAGCATGGCATGTCTATGTTATATAGTGCATCCGCCTCATTGAGCAGTTAGTGGGGATCGGTTAGGAGCGTCAGTTTAGTGTGCTTTGTAGGTCGGCTCATGCCAGGTCCTTCAGACTTGTGGCGGCAGAAGACTGCCTGATTCAACATGATGAATCATTATCTTGCGTTCTGAAGGTGAGCATTCTGATTAGCTATTCAGACATCAAGCTAGAGTGTGTGGAGGAGTGCATGAACATGTTTGTGCATCAAAATCATGAGATTTTGATTTTAAGGTGATAAAAAAAATACATTTAAATACCTCCTCTCTGTTTCTGCCCTTCAGAGTTTCAGTGTTTGAATTTGATAAATAAATTCAAAGATATGATGTTATGAAACTACATATTAGTCATTTTGAAATTCAGATCCTCAGGGAGCATTGCTTCAACAGCATCTGTCATTTTTTACCTAAAGAAGTGGGCATTTTTCAAAACAGAAAAGAAGATGATGCACAGAGGTGAAGAATACCATTTAAAGATCCCATTGTAGATAATTGTTCTAAAGGTTTATAATAATATATAGGAAATAATAATCTTTCTGTTTTCTGGACCCCAATGTGCATGCAATCCCCTTCCTCTCCCCTTCCCCATGGCAATGATTCTCTTGAGTGGAATTTGGTGAAATATGCCACAACCAGAATGCAGATGAGTGCAGAGATTTGGTCGTGATTAGTTTGGCGTGCTCTTTACTCGCCGTAAGTGCCATGTTGGTCTCAGTGGGATTAGTTTTATCTTGGGGAACCGAAGGCTAATGTCATTTTTCAAAGAAGAAATGTGCCAGCGCAGCACCAGTAATCCATCTTGGTCCCAGCACACATTTTCAGCAGCCACGTGTGTGTGTGTGGTGTTCTTCATTCCTAGAAGGGATTGTGTGCAGATGAGAATGGGAAAAAGAGAGATGAAGATCAGTCTGATAGAATGAAGAGGTGTTTGTGATTAAAAGACTCTGGTACGAAGCCACAGTGATATATATATATATAAGTTTCTATGGAGCTTCTGCTGACTCTGAGGATGGTCGTTGTTGAAGAATCCACCCTGCAGCTCCAAAGTTGTTTTCATTATTAGGGTGATCATTTTCCATCATTGTGAAGCAAGTTTTTGAAATTATTTTAATTGGACAAACCAAACTGTAACAGGATTCTAATGTTACAATGTTTTTGGAGATTTCTTTAAAATAAATTTTTAATTGTCTGGAACAGAGGACATAATCCATACAAGCTTTTCCTTCCTTAGTCTGTATAAATCTCCATTAAATGTGTTAATATACATGTTATATTTTATTTCAATAAGATCAAACAGATAATTAATAGTTTATGCACTGGCAAACTGTCCTCGATCAATCCTTGTCTTTCATCCCTGTCTCATCAAATTTTGACCAAATTAGACACATGCAGACACATGTAACATTCATTAGTATGTATTAGTGGACGTATTATTTTTACTGTTGGTTCTGTCAAAAACCTTTCAAAGACTCTTGACAAAAGATCAGGCGCTATGCAAGTTGATGTTGCAATATATGTATAGAAACAAAAATCTTTTTTCTAAAATTAAACAAAACAAAATGCATGTTAACACATTAACAATATGCATATTTACTATATTTTACAGGTATATGTCCATGAAAAAGACAAAAAGGGATATAATTTCTATGTTAAAATGTAATTAAGTAATTTCACAATGTGGTTTTAAAGAGAACTTACAGTACACATTACTTAAGCTCTTTTAGCGCACAATAGCAATTGAAGTCAAATTGCTACTGTTTTGATTTATTTCACTTTGAGGAAGGTGAGCTATCTTGCGGAATTACTGCAAGTTCCCATATTAAATCTGCTTACTGAATAATTAAACAACATTGAATGTGTTAAGAAAATTACCTCAGGATAAGTACCAAGACAATTACATCTTTTACGGCTGAGCAAAAGGTATTTCCACACTTTGATATTCTCTATAGGGAATGCAGCTTCACGCCGCCACTGAGACGCAGGTCCACAACTCAAAACACTTTAGCTTGTTTTGGGTTTGCAGAAGAAGAAATTAATACTTTCCCTCAACATTTGTCTGACTCTTCACCCTCTTCCTTTTTCCATTTTTACAAGCCTCTGCATTCCCGTGGAAACCAAAGGCTGTTCCCCAAGAGACGAGGGGGTCAGCTGCTGAGCGCTTGCAGGAAATGTCACAGCCGCTTTAGCTTGGTGCTTTGCTATTTTAATACTGAAAGGAGAAAAACACTGTTGTATACGCCGCTGGTTGCCTGAAATGCCTGCTCTTTGAATTCACTGAGATGTCCAGATGCTTCTGTCAATCATTTTCTTATCATTGGTGTTAGATCTGAATTGCAGAGGCCTTTGGACGCCTGCGGAGTGAGCGACACCTGCATTATTAAACCCAAAAGCATCTCTGACAAGACAAATAATGCTCGTCACAGAGACAAGGAGTAATTGAATCTGAGTGTTTTCTTTGGGAAGGATGGCATCGAGTTTAAGCAATTTAAGTGATTTTGTTTTGATTTAATTTAATTGGAGCATTAAATTAAAATGTTGCATTTTTTATCAGTGTAACCCCCCCCTTGTGCCCATAAGGCCAGACTTATTGTATTTTATGCGTGTGTGGTTTTACAACAGGGAAATGCTATTTTGGGGGGGGGGGGGGGGCTTTCGCTTTAGGGGCTTTCAGAACCTGAAGAAGTGAAGGAAGTGAATGGAAAGAAGTGAAGGAGTAGACTTTGCACATTCACAAGCCCGTTTTGTTGAGTTTCGACAATCAGTAGTTGTTCGACAAAGCTCTTAAAGATTATAAAATTCCAGGCCTGGAACTGTAGACCCATCCAAAGGCAAGGAGTGTCAACATCCAGAGAAAAAAACCTGCAGAGAAAAAATCCGAGTGAGCGGGTTTCATTTTGTCTACGTGTATGGTGGATATTTGTTTGCTCAATAGCACATATAACAATTAAAATTATATTTTGTTTAGAATAGCATTGTGTTAATTGTTGGTGAGATTTTGTCAGACTTCAATCCATTACAAGAATAGGGGCTTACAAACCTTAACTCTTTATCTCAAGATGGCTGACTTCATACCTTTATAAATCCCGAAAAATCAATGTCTCTCTCCATAGTCCTGATTTATACAAAATGTGATCGATAGCATCTACATTAAAAATGTGAGCATAGCACATGGAGAGCAGGAGATGCTGTAATTCTAAAACGTTGACATCGTTATGCGAGTGTCAGATGCAGTGATAATGAATGCAATGTCTAAAGATCCATGCACTCTTGTACACTAAAAATCAATATCAATTACCTACCTATTGGAAAAGTGTCAGAAGACAACCTTTCCATGTCCCATAATTCTGTTCTCCGTTTTTCTCTTGACCAACAAGTGATTGTTCTGTTGTTCTAGTGATAACGCTGAAACTCATTGAAAGGCTCTTTTTTTCCTTCATGGTTGTAATTGCCAACTAACCTTGAGGTTGAGGAGTCCAAAGCAAAGGTACGCACTTCAAGGTGGCGCTCCGTAAACAGATCTCTTGATGAAGCGTGATCCAAAATGACCTGTTTCTGCCTCCTCTGGTTTATTTATCCAACTGACAAGGTCGTCACTTTATCAAACAGCTTTACCCAGCAGAAGGCCTACTGAGATACGGACACATGATCCATCTCAGGAACGCCAGGAGCTCAACCGGCCCTCTTTAGGGTATTAGTTCTTTACATAGATCAGCCCTTCAGATTTGGGGTCAACCCCTTAGCCCCATTAGGGGGATAAAACAACCTATCTGGTCTTTTTGTAGACGCTGCCTTGAACTGCTACATAACCCTCCCTCTGGTCCTAAGGACATGTTTTTAAAACATCTCTGTTTGAACACAACTTCCAGGTAGTTCAGGGAAGGCCAGTTCGAGTTTTGATGAGTTGTGTGGGGTCAAAGCCAAATTCTTGGATGCAACCCAAAATTTTTTTACCCTTTAACCTTTAAATTTGAGTTTCATTTTTTTTCACACAGTTAGTAATTCATGTTATGTGGGTTGCCTCAAGTCACTAGTTGGCAAAATCAATTGCAGTGAATCTTAGCATTAGGTCAAAATTTGTTAATCATTCAGAAAGATGCTGCTATTTTTAAGCAAAAGGCAAGTCATATCTTTATATACATATATAGTTTAAATATATAAATCTCCCAAATGTCATACAGTGCAAATGCGTGAACGAAAAGTAATTAAAAACAAACATTTATTTTTTAACACTGAGGTACTTTTTTTCAAAAAATCTCTAAATATATTTGTGTTACTGCAAAAAATGTGTGTGGCTGGCAAGTTATTCAGGAATTGTGTCACTGGCTAGACATGATGTGTATTCCGTACGAAGAAAACAGAGCACCTATGACTAGTAACTTTTGTTGTTGCTGTGATAACACATCAAGAACTTCCTAGAGTAGTCATACGAAGGAAACCCAGAAACCATGAAAAGCAAGTGAGCGGACCATTTCTACCCTTAACTCAGGACCATTCTGAATGTTTTCAAATCAAGCATCTGAACACAGTAATTGTCACAGTAATTTAACCCATATTTCAGACTAAAAACAGACTTAAATTTAATTCTAAGAAATGTGTACCTGAATTTTAGAACATATAATCAAAACAGCTGTTTTTAGTTTGATTTAGCCAGTTGCTGAGACACATTTGTAAACATTATCTTGGGTCAGTATGACTATCTGATGTTTGAGAAGATGTGACCTGACGAGTAAGAAACTCACAATTCTGGACCTCTTCACTTGTGCTTTGATTATCTGCGGTAGGAACACTGCAACTGAAACCGAGCAGATCGTGTTGAATTTGAAGATTATTGATGTAGAAAAACAGTAAAGATCAACCCCAAATGTTGGCCCACTTTGATCTTTTGTGATGACACACGGGAATAATAATAATGTGCTGCCTTTAAATGCTACACTAAACCACACTAGAATATTCTAGTTTTGACATCACACACATGTATGTATATGAAAGATTCATGTATAATATCTTACAAGTCAGGTTACATATACAAAATCAGAACTACTGTATTTGTTAATAAAAATGTCTGAATCTGAATATCTGGCCACAAGATCACGGGTTGTTGCAGGCCACAGCCAGCAGCTGTACACCAAAGGATTTCATTTAAAACAAGTGTGTAGAATCTTTAGACATGTCAGACAGGCAGAATGATTTTTGAACACCTTTAAATACTGTCATTTGTTTCAATTTGATGATTATGCATCACATAAATTGGCATGGGTGTTATATATTATTTATTTATATTTCGAAAAATGTTTAGAATAGTTTAGCTATAAAAAATAAAAGGTCTTGCTCTTCATTTGAGTGTGACTATTTGTTCTCTCTGTTACATTTTTTTTATTTTTTTGCCCAAGTTGTAAGCATAAAATTTAGATTGTGGAGAATTTGAAATCCTTTTTACATAAAACAAAACCAGTTTCTATAATAGCTGTTCTCAGCGAAGCAAGGACTAGTTTTAACTTGTGTTTCTCAGTGAAATTTGGAGATTTTATTTAAACAGTAACCCATTTGACATCATTCTCTTTTTAGTGGCTCTTTTGTTCTGTGGCCAAAGCACATACTGGCAACTTTAATTGTTTTGCTCTCTTTTATTTTATTTAATCTTTGAGCTCCACTTGAGTAATCAGTTCATTCTTCGCTTGCTTAAGCAGGAAGTATTATTACACTTAAATTTAAATTTGAGGTAAACAGATTGTTAGCTTAAAAAATTATATTGTTCATATAATATTGATTTGTGGCTGTTTAAAAACCCTCCCTCGCTGAGAAATAGGTTAACATAACTGGTTAAAATAGATATGGAATAAGATTAGAGCAAGAAGACTCCATTAATACAAATTCAAACTTTTTTAAGAGGTAAAACAGTAAATTAGTATCTATTTTATTTTTAAAATAATCATACAATTAAGGTCAGGGGCCACCAGGGGGCCCCCCAATGCAGCGTGGCCACACACAATTGAGTGGTCTGCCCTATGCAAAAACATGTTACTGACTACAATAAACTGAGCTAAACTATCATAAAGGAAAGAAAATGAAGCTGGAATACATCTAAATATAATGCGAAAATTGTAGTACTTGACTGGGAAAACAAAGTAATGTTTTTCACTGGAGAGTAACATGATGAGTAAACAATTGTTGGAGCGAATGAGACTTTAGCCAGGAGACTAAGCATTCATATAGCTCACAGATTAAAATGAAAATCTTGTGCAGGATATCACTACACAGTGTTCTTTGTTAAGTGTTAGAGGAAAAAAAAATCTTTCAAACTTATCTTGATTCATCCGTCTTTGAAAAACGTTGTTGCTCATTAGAGGACAATAAAAGGCATTAAATGTCAATTTTTGCCACTTTCATTGTCTTTTCAAAGCATCGGGAACAAAGTAAAGCATCGTGGCTGTTTTTGTTCTCTAGTACAGTTCTCTACTGATGATCCACATAAAAACTTTTGAGTTAACAGCTGCAGCAAGCTTTAACAAATTGGTTTTTATTTTTAACACTTGCTTTAAGATGCAATATCGTTCCCGCTTGCTTTGTAAACTTACATTTAAACTACTTGACACTTATATGATGATAAAGGTGGAGCTTTGAAATGACAGTGACATTGGTATCAGTAGAGATAGGCAAGTTGTGTTTGAACTGAATTCACAGAACAAAAATCTATGATGTTGGGGGAAAAACTGTTTTTAAAAGTAATAAAAGGCACAGACTTTCCCTAAAGAGTTGCTGTTCATTTACTGGGGTATTCCTATATTTGATAAAATTCTTTATTTTTCCTTTATGTTCATATGCATTTTTGAAAATTTTACACTTCTGTTTTATTCAGTCTTCTTACATGGATGAAAATAATTTTTAGCAACCAGTTAATGACGTTTGATTCTCAAAATGTAAAAATACACATGTCTACCCAAATTTTATATGCTTTATGTACAATATTTTCATGGTAATGCATCAGCTCTATGGTGTCAGCTGTGTCCTTTTTTGCCACCCCTTTAAAGGACATAAAAGCTAACTATTATTCACTGTCTCTGTACGATAAACTATAGAAACATCAATGTTGGAACTTTTCCATTGTAGCAGCTCTTGAGAATAGGTTCAAATTAAATCATTGTGTGCATGGATTTGAAAACAAACCGGGAAAGTTTAAAACAATGGAAATGTATTGCTCCAAAATGAAATAATTTCAAAGACATCCAAACAAAAATGGGCTAAGTAATATTTCTGGAAATATTTCTGGAAGAAATGGAATTCATTTCCATTTCTTATGAATGATTCTTCCTCTAGCCAATTAGTCTAAGAGAAGAAGTGTAATGTCGGTAAAGCTGTACATATTTTCAAAGGTTTGTTCAATAACTTGTGATCTAAACACTCAAGTGAGATCTTATTTTAGTCTTTGTAGTATATATAACAATTTACACTGTTTTCTGTGTACACTTTATTGACCTCTCAATCAGAGATGAGTCAAAGAACACAAGCACATGCAAACTGAGATTGTGAGTGCAAACGAAAACTGGATTCACGTGCTAATTTTGTGAATTCTTTAACAGAAATAACACATTCTCAATTTTGATTTGGATGTGTACATTTTGTCTCAACACATTTCCCTATTTGTTTTTAACCGGTGTATGATGTTCGGTCTGTGTGGGCAAGTTTTCAGTTTTCATCTGAAGACAAATTATACAAGCAATTATTATTTGAAAATGAGATTCAACAAATTTTTCAAGGTGTTCAGATCTACTGGATTTTGTAGCCTTATTCTGTCTGCCCACACAAAAATAGATGAACTGCAAACATAAAATGTTATATTTTAGTTTAAATTTGTATGAATGTGTGCAATTGTGACAGTTGGGTGGGGGGCATACCTGCACTTTTTGAAAAATCCCCTCTTTTATTTCTGCCCAAAAATTATATGGTGTGGAGACCAGACAAGCAGGGCTCTTGGTTTGTATAACTAGCTCTCTGCCTCAAGAAAAAGTGAACAGTTTCCCTTAAACGATCGCGGTTCATCTATTGGTTGCTGGCGGTTGCTGATAACCCGGCTGTGTACATGTACCTGTAAGAGGAACTTGCGTCACACGTCATATTTCCTTCAGGAGTTCACAACCGGTATATTTGCTGTATCTGTATATGTATTTGTATCACTTGTTTCTTGAATAAAGTATTCCATCCATCCATCCATCCATCCATCTTCTTCCGCTTATCCGGGGCCGGGTCGCGCGGGCAGCAGTCTAAGCAGGGATGCCCAGACTTCCCTCTCCACAGACACTTCTTCCAACTCCCCGGGAGGGATCCCGAGGCGTTCCCAGGCCAGCTGGGAGACATAGTCCCTCCAGCGCGTCCTGGGTCTTCCCCGGGGCCTCCTCCCAGTGGGACATGCCCGGAACACCTCCCCTGGGAGGCGTCCAGTAGGCATCCGGAACAGATGCCCAAGCCACCTCAGCTGACTCCTCTCGATGTGGAGGAGCAGAGGCTCTACTCCGAGCTCCCCCCGGGTGACGGAGCTTCTCACCCTATCTCTAAGGGAACGCCCAGCCACCCGGCGGAGGAAGCTCATTTCGGGCGCTTGTATCCGGGATCTTGTCCTTTCGGTCATGACCCAGAGTTCATGACCATAGGTGAGAGTAGGGACGTAGATCGACCGGTAAATCGAGAGCTTCACCTCTTGGCTCAGCTCCCTTTTCACCACAACATATCGATACAGCGACCGCATCACTGCAGATGCTGCACCGATCCGCCTGTCGATCTCGCGGTCCATCCTCCCCTCACTCGTGAACAGGACCCCGAGATACTTGAACTCCTCCACCTGAGGCAGGAGCACTCCACTGACCTGGAGAGGGCAGGCCACCTTTTTCCGGTCGAGAACCATGGCCTCGGACTTGGAGGTGCTGATCCTCATCCCAGCCGCTTCACACTCGGCTGCAAACCACCCCATCGCACACTGGAGGTCCAGGCCCGAAGAAGCCAACAGGACAACATCATCCGCAAACAGCAGCGATGAAATCCTGAGGTCCCCGAACCGGACCCCCTCAGGCCCCCGGCTGCGCCTGGAGATTCTGTCCATAAAAACTATGAACAGAACCGGTGATAAAGGGCAGCCCTGCCGGAGGCCAACGCGCACTGGGAACAGGTCTGACTTTGTGCCGGCAATGCGTACCAAGCTCCTGCTCTGGTTGTACAGGGACCAGACAGCCCTTAGCAGGGAGCCCCGGACCCCATACTCCCAGAGCACCTCCCACAGGACCCCACGAGGGACACGGTCGAACGCCTTCTCCAAATCCACAAAACACATGTGGACCGGTTGGGCGAACTCCCATGACCCCTCGAGGACCCTGCAGTAAATAAAGTAAATAAAGAATAAAGTAAATATATTTTTTTACCAGTACTTTAACATAAAATGTCCAGATTGGGTGAATTAAAATCAACAAAAGCCAATGGGTCTACCAGACCCACAAACACTGCCTGAGTAAAAATGATATGAACTCTCACAAGGGTTAAAACTGAATTGTACATGTATTATTTTAAAATTTGCACATACCTTACTTAGAAAGAGGAGAATTTGCTCCCATATCTGTGTACCGTACAGACTTACACACAACTTAAGGCTTTTTTATTTGCCGTAATCAACTGAAGATGAGCAGTCGGATTCCTCTTGCTCCTGAATTATTGATGGCTTTTCATCCTCTCAGACTGCATGAAGGGATTGCTGTGCACATCCAAGAATAGACATGCTTTCTAAGTATGTTCTGGACCACCGATTCAGACTTAGTAGTCGCCTCAGTTTGAACCCATCAATGTCAAAATCGATCTATCAATTTTGCTTACTCTACCAGAGAGGTCAGCTGGAGAATGTTCAAGATGGTTTGCACTGGTTAATGTCAATGATGAAGCGTCAGAGTAGTAACATTTTGATTGTCAAATTGGTAAGGATGTCTTCTTGGGAAGTGTAGTAGAAAAAAATGAAAGGGTTTTTAAAAATGGAAAAAAGGCAGGTACAGCATTGTTGCAAAACAGTTATTGTTATTTAATAAAAAAAAAATAGCATCTTTTTAAAATTATACTTTCCAAAATGTTCCATGTTTGCAATGTCTGTAAAATAACTCCAATGAGAAAATAGTAGATTTTTTTAAAGGAAACTAAATATTACAAACATATTATTTTGTTTTGTACCAGATAAATGAATTACAGCACAGAGTAAATTTATGATTCTTTTGAAATCATGAAACTGTAGTTCTCTGTTTAATCCTGCCACAGGTGCCAGGGTAAGATGTGGAAGAGTTCTGAACTACTCATCAAAACTACTCAACTACTCAATATACTCCTAATATTAGCTGGCAGATTACCAAATGTAATTTTATACAATATCTTCATATATGTGTCTATCTATCTTCAAATACAGTAAAATTGAGATATGACACCTGGTTTTAATATGGGTAAAATCATTTTAAAGGATATAAACATCTTTAGAAAGTAACAAAAATTGGTGGGTTTAAGACTTTGATTTGACTGAAGCTCATTTTAACATATGCTACATTACAGTAATTTACTTTTGAGAGTTTTAGCAGATAAAGAGCTGCATGCGATAGCCACAACCCATCATGCACTGCATTCCTCATCATCACCTGCACCCCAGAACCCATTACAAATCATTATCTCATTATCCTGTTTGCTATTTGTCAGCAGCTGTAAGAAATCACCTTGTTAAGTCGTCAGTCGCTCCAACCTTTGTAAACTGGTCCATTGCTCATCTAGTTCTGTGGTTTGTCGACCCACTTTTGGATCTTGTTTCTTGTTCTAGTTTTCTGACCCTTGTCTAGATTTACATTCTTGTTGCCTGGGTTTCAGTTCCAGAATCAACCATGGAACACATTTCCACAGCATACTGTATGCTGTGTGTGTATCAACATCTCTTGAATGATTGAACAATCAAGTCACATGGTGCAAAATCAATACATTTTCATTATGGGACTTGATTACCAATATTGTTTCTGTCATTTCAATTGGTTGTGAATTGAACACAAAAATAGTATTTGATAACGAAATGTACTTGAGGAAAAAAATAGTTTATTAAAATAAATAAATAATAATAATTATTTATTATTGTTAACTATTATTAAAACACAGATATTATATATATAATAACATTATTAACATGTTTGGCTCAATGCACCTTTACAAACAAGGTGGCTAATGTAAACTTAAATGTTTAAAACTCATATTACATTGTTTTATGGTGGACAAAATAATTACAACATACGGTAAACTTAAAAGCCATAGAGTTTCTTTTAAAATCAGCGATTGTAATTATCCTTACTTTATATTATAATTATAAGTTTTTGAAAAATGAGTTTTCAACATTGCTATGTTACATAAACCTGATTTGTGGACAATTAGAGATTTGAACAAAGCTCCCCTAGTAAAAAAAAAAAAAAGAACAGAAATAAGAACATGAACTTCCCCCAGAGAGAGTTCCCTCTGTGTGAGAGAGGCTGAGCAGTCTGAAGACATTACCTCTACACTATCTTACACAGAGATTTCTCAAAGACCAGGTCACTAGACAGCACCCGGAAAAAGCAAAAAAGCAGTTCGTGAAAAAAACTATTATTTATGGTAATATTGGGGCCATAAATGTGATACTTCAAAAAGTGATTCTTAAGACGTTTTCACACAGAACTATTTAGTCAAAGCCAACCCTGACATCCTCATCATTTATTGACCAGATACATCATCACCAAAGATATTTCATGACAACAATTTGGATTGGATAAAAGCAGGGCTTAATTTGTGCCCCTCATAGGTTGGGACCTGCACCTATTTGATTGGATACGGGACCTTTCTGTCATTCAAAATCTACAATTAAACAAAAAAATGCAATAATGTTACATTTCTACCTATCTAATTTATCTGGGTTTTCTCCATGTTTTATTTCTGTTTAAAGCTACACTTTTTGTTCATTGTTGCTCCTTTTTAATGAGACTAGTGATGCACTGGTCAGGAACGTAGCGGCTCTTTGAAGTGAACAACAAGAATGGCTCACTGATCTGGAAGCCAGCTCTTTCGTGCACTCTCTTGCTCTGTTTCTCAGTGTGTGCGTTTAATCAATGTACCTCTCTCTCTGATGAATCAAGACTCCGGTTATTGGTTAAAATGTGTAACATAAATCATTATTGCAAGTGGGAGGGGAAGGTTCCAAGGCAGTGTATTGGTATTGTATCTTCTTTGGGAGTTGAATCGAAAGAGTCGCATCCCTGAAATCAACTGGAATGCCCATCACTATCAGAGACTTGATAAAAAAAGAGAGAAAAGTGATTAACAGATCTGACACAATGACATGACATGAGTAAAATGTCATTGACTTGAGTAAAAACAACTAGTGTAGTTGTGACGCACTCAAAATTAACAAGCTAGCTAGTGTTAGCCTTCTGTACAGCAAAAAATGTCTTAGTCATTCTAAACTGTAAATAAAATTGTAAGCAGTGGTTATGTTTTATGTCGTGTTCAATTTCTTGCAACGTTTCTGGTGTGTTTTGATAATATTTACACAAAGAGAAAAGCTAGATGATGAATACAAATTCAGGATTTCTTAATTTTGATAATGCAACATATATTTAACATATTCATGTTATTCAGATTGTTTTTTGCAAATTGATAAACTGACAACCAGTTCCACATTGAGCTTTAATTAAATCATATTTTAGATGAACAGCTCCATTATCAGATTCTGGTTTATGCTGTAGTGAAACAATTTCCATTCCAGTACCTTTACTCTCCCTCTGACCTCCTCGTGAACAAATTAAGCACTGGATAAAAGTAATTCACAAGGGGTAATTCCCTCCAAAAATCTGAGTTTAGTCATTAACAGCGTCTCATAATTTTTTCCAAACTTGTAAAGCATTGCCTTCTCCTTGCAACATGATTTTAAATAGTTTAGATTAGAAACAGGAGGTAGGATACTGCTCTATAGATTGACAAATATCTAGATATTTCAAAGTGTTAAAACATTGTGTAAGCACTTCTTTTGTTGTCATTTATTAAAGTGAATACATTGTTTGTATTTGCAATGGAAATAAAACTCAAGAGAGCTGATGTGACACATGTTACCATCCACATACAAGCAGCTACACCCAGGAAACACAACTACACTGGCACACAGACAAATAAAAAACTGGCCAAACGCTTCAAATCATAACCGATTGTGTTTCAGTATATGTTAGATTTGACACCAAGATGTAAAATCCATTCCCAGGCTCCGAATGTGAAAATGTATTTACTTGTATTCCTGTAAGAGTTCTCTAAAGGTGAAGCGATGGAAAGAGAATAGTGTCATAAAGAGATGGGAAAAGAAATGTAGCTCATAAAGCATAAGGAGCAGCTGCAGAAGCTGGAGAACCGAACAAAAGCAGGTCATTCCTTGATCTAGATAAGACAATGTGCTGGCCTATTTGTTGATAATCTCAGGGGGAAGGTGAAGAACAGAAGAGCAGGGAAGAAAGGAAAACTTCAACTCAATCTTTGATAAACTGTATTTAACCTGTTTTACTGGCCTGATATTGTTGAGCAAAGCTACATGTTTAAAAGTCACATTTCAAGCAAGTACAAGGTACAGACATAAAAACTTATGTTGATCTTGCCACAAAAACAAAATCACAAATTTTTTTTTTTTAAACTAGATCAATTGTGGACCTGGTTAACAATTACTTTTAATTTACTTTTTATTACTTTTGTTAACAGAATAATTCCAATTGTATACTGCATTTAATTTCATATAGCCTTTAATTTTTTTTATTAAAAATGTTTTTAAATGTAGAAAATTGTTATAGTATTGTGTGAATGCATTTGTATTAGTCAATGGACAGGTGTGAGTTATATAGTTGATGAGGTGGAGGTTTTCACTTCTTTTTTACTCTTACAATAAAAGTGCATTAAAACTGTATACCACACTCTTGATTATACTGTTCATGTCAAGTGTTTACCAACACTTTTTAAGTTATTATTAATATTATGTTCATCTTTTTCTGATTCTTCTGGAAAAAATCTGTGCTTGCATTATGCACTTTTATGCCATTTTAGTTTGCTCACATTCACATATTAAAAGTAGTAGTACAATTTTGACTACAGTATATGGCTGGAAGGAGAAGCTGGTTGTTAAATTTGTTAGGTTACGTTATGATTGCAGCCCAAAGTGGCCCACGTTCGTTTTTCTGCCCATTTACGACCTGTATCTGATATTTTTAGCACAGTCTGAACAGCTCAATTCAGATTTGTCTCAAATTTGACCCAGGTCACTTTCATGTGAGCTCCTGAACCTGATAAATATATATTTTTTAATGCTACCCCAGTCTGAACAGCCAGGTCACATTTATCTGACTTTTACATTATTGTGTGGGGACAGATGTTGTATTTGGGCAGTTAGTGGAAGTAAAGTGAATTAATAACACTAATACATATTTCACCTTTGTCTTCTTATTGAAACAGTTTGTTTGGAATGATGATGACTGCATTCAGAAATGAATTTAGATAAAGCCTCACAATCAAAGCCATTTTCATCATTGTGTTCATACACAAGACGAATACAAATTGCATGTTGTGTCGAATGTCAATGTGCACTCAAATAAAGTTGATTTCATTTTAAAAACAATCTGAATTGAACATTAAGCCCCGTAGTCTGAGCATAACCTTAGTTTCCCCACTTCTTCCCCTGATAGACAAAACAGTTGATGAGATATGATAAAAAATCAGTGTTATCAAAAAAGAAATTTGATATTATCGTTTCAAAAGAACACTGTACTCTTCATTTCTTTAGATTTAGACTTTTTTTTCAGGAGACATTTTCTTAATTTCATTCAAAATGTTTTACATTAGCTAAAACCAAACTTTTGGCGGCTGGACTTTTGAATTAAAGGACTTTGCCTCAATATTTAATTCAATAAAATATTAAATAACACCATCTTGAGTTGACAGTTGTGCTGTCTAGTTTGAAAGGAAAAACTTACAAATAATCTAATATGATTATTATTTACTGTAAAAGTACGATGCATTGTTTGAGTCTATTTCTGTGCCTGCTACATACATGTGCGTTGAATCATCTCCGATGCACTTTAGCTGCTTAATCAGACGTGTTTTCTAATAAGGTCCTCTCAGAGTCATTTATGAAAATTATGTAAATGGTTTATTTATATTGTGTGACTTGTCCACACCAATTAAACCTCTCTCTTCCCCCAAGATATCAGTTTTTCAAAATGGAACTATCTGTAATGTGGCACCATGTTGTTTTTTTCCCCAACTTGATTCCTTTTCTTTACACACCCTCATAAGATCATCATTTGTAACTTGCTTATGGCTCACTCCTTCCTGCATTCTGTGGGTAGAATAATTAGAATGCCATCATGAATTAATGAAGCACTCCCTGTTTTCTCCTTCATCCTCAAGGTCTCTGCATCCTGCATTTTATCTTCGAGGATGTACGCTTTACGTCCTTGTGTGTGTATGCATAACTGGTTTTAAAGTCTTTCATTTCAGATGAAACATTCTGAGTGTTAATCATGTTTACAGTACAGTATATATTTATTTATGTATTAGCAAAAGAATGGAGAGTTCTTCAGCCTAATTTGTCCAGTGTCCCATTCTTGAAATAGCCACAATTTTAAAAGAAAAATAAGTTGAAAAATTATTCCTAATTAAAAACACATATTGTTTATATGAAACACAAATATTGTTACATATGGTTTAAGTCAGTCATTTTGCAACATGAAAATTCTACTTTTTGTGCTGCTTTTAAATCGTTCAACATGTAAAATTCCCCATTACCCCATTACCTTTAAGGGAACCCACCTTTTTAGGAAGCTACAAGCTTATTTTGCGCAGCAGCCATTTTGAGAACAAAAGTGAGGAATAAAGTAGCAGTAAACAACCATGGTGTGGACAACCAAATTGAGGTCACAAGCTCACTGGCTGTGTAATTAAATTATATAAAAAATATCATCAACAGTAAAAATAACTTTGCTAACATTACATTAAAAGTCAGACAATCATTTACAAAGCTTATATTCAGCAAAATAATTCTTCAATTACTGTTGTTCTTATCTTTCTTCACACAAATTCCTGTTTTTTGCCCACCAGAGTCTCACTTTCGGAGTGACATAAAGCCTATTAATATTCTAAGATATAAGATTCTTGGTGAAACCAAATTTCATTAAGCTATATTGTGTTCTTTCTGCCATAGTTGGCGGCAATATAATGCTAAATGTTTTTCTGAGTTCATGCATAGCCAAGTTTTTTTTTCCCCGACTAATTTTTAGATAAAGAATGAACAATTTGCATTGCAGTGTCCCACACCTTGATGCTCATGAAAAGATTAACATGCATTAAACACATGAGATAGACCAAAAAATGGATGAACGAATGCTGTTTTTGGGTTTTAAATATTTTAAGTCACAATGATCATATGTGATAAAACTGGAATTTCCCAATCAAAAAAAATTATAATTAAATTTTTTTTTCAAAATTACAAATTTTTGAGATCCCACAAAAAAGTTTACATTATGCTTAATATTTTTTACTGAAATGCAAACTGCAGATGCAATACTGTATTAGTCTGTTCTTGTTGAACTCCTACAGCTACACTCTGTTAGTTTCTATTTGTATGTGGTCACTTATGTTTGATCTGTTTATTTGCTGTACAGAGTTGCTGTACTGGATAGTGGAACCCTCCGTATATCCAACATCACTAAAACAGATGCTGGACCGTACACATGCGTCGCTCGCAACCAGTTTGGGGAGGCCAGCAGCTCGGGAAATCTGCTTGTTAAAGGTGTGTGTCCATGAAAACAAATGGTAATAAAAAATGTGTTCTGATAAATCTTTTTCACAGAAAATGAGCCAAGGTCAGTGAATCAGTGACCAATAATTGCTTGTATCATTTTTCTTTTGATGAAAACTGAAAACGGGTCCCACAGACCCGAACACCATACAAGGGTTAATATTTGGCTCTGTTACGACTCGTTTTAAGAGGAGAAAGAGAAGGATAATTTAAACTCTGTCCACACAAAAACTAAGAGTTCCAACACCACCTACAGAACACAACACAGAAACGAATTCCAACATGAACAGTTACAATTTTGCTATTTACTACAAACATTTTATATTAAAGAATGAAAATGTACATTCTACATTAGCCAAAGAATACACAAATAATTAGATCAGTAAGAAATTGTCTAAACAACAACACAAATCTTACTTAAACCATTAATGAAACAAAACATTAATGTGAAGCTGTTTGCTGGCGAAGCTGGAATCCAGAGCTCTTCACAGAGTGCAGTGACAGACAGAATGGGCTCTAAGAGCTGAAGAACTTTGTCTCTTGTGACCCCACGCATTGACGAGCCAACACATTTGACAGAGGTTCCATCTGATTCCACTAACAAACATTCTGAACACAAAACATAATCAAACACAGTCCAAAACATTTTAAACAAACTAAAGTGACACGAGGCACAAAACAGACCTATGTCTGTTCTGCCTGAAATTCCAGGTTTGGGTCAATAGTTTTATTTACTAGTAAGGAGAGTATATACTTGTTCAGTTCACTTCCTGTGTCTGTATCTGCTGGTATGACATAACATAAAATATTAAATTCAACTCCGAGGGTTGGTAGTTCAGTTACTGCTTGAAAGCTCCCCTAGCCAATAATCTCTATTTTTGAGTTTGAGCAACATAAGTACAAATTAGGTTAGATCTAGATGTCCCTTTGTTCACTTAAAGAGTCAATAACAAATCATGTTTTGACCATTCCTATATAACTTATCTTTATATTAGTATCTCATCTTTTTTCCCCCAAAACTCTGAAATATGGCTTATTTTATAAAAGAAAGATAGGTTTTCTTAGTTTATGGAGGTGGCTGAGCTGGCAGAGTTAAGACAAGAACAACATGCACTGCTGCTGATATACAATAAATGATATAATGATATTAAACAAAACTAAGTAAACTGTGACTGAAAATTACCTACAGCCATACATATATAATCCAGGAACCAACTTTGAATCTGAATGCAAAATGAAACACAGCAGGACATGTCTATCTGGTGAATAACTGTACTAGTTTGTTCAGTGTTGACCTGCTGTAACAGTAACTCACCTGTCTTGGTGTCGTTGTGCTTGATTTTTTGTGATTAGGTGTGTTAGAAGATGCGCATTGAGTATGAACTGGTGATGGGGTTTAATCTCCTCCTCGTTTCATATACACGCAGCACGGCTGGATATTTTCATGAAAAACGGCCATCCCCTCGATATTGTGTCAGAGAGCCAGGTTTGAAGAAAACTTTCAGAAACTTATTCCAAATGAAAGTACATTCTTTAGTTTAGAAATACTCTTTCATGAACATGAACAAACATAAACACTCATCTGATCATAGATTTCTCTGTAACAATAGCTGTTGTCTACAGGCCACCAAAAAATTCTAGCTTTCTTTACAAATTCACTGATTTTGTCGCACATCTTTTGGTTGAAGCAGATAAAATACTGATTTTTGGAGACTTTAACATCCATATCGATGACAAAAAAGTTGGGTATTGCCTTTACAGACCTCCTAAATTCCTGTGGGTTTAAGCAATATGTGGTCAGAACAACTCATCATCTAAACCACAATCTAGATTTGGTTCTATCTCATGGCATTGACCTAAGTGACATTGTTATATCGCCTCAAAGTGAGGACATCTCAGACCACTATCTTATATCTTGTGCTATGCAGACTATAAACATTAGCAATAGCATTCAATGCTACCAACTAGCGAGAAATATAAACCAAAATACTAAAGAAGCATTTATAAGAAACCTACCAGATATTACTCACATTTCTAGAGAAAGAATCTTACTTGAAACAATCACCTACAGTATGAATAATATTCTTGCTAGCACCCTAGACACTGTAGCCCTGCTTAAAAGAAAACAAGTCAGAGATAGACAGGCCACTCTGTGGTCTGATGATAATACAAAGGTGCTAAAAAGACTAACCAGAAACCAGAAGTATTCAAAATTGCCTGGAAAGAGAGCATGTCTAAATATAGACTAGCATTAATTACTGCAAGAACTAACTACTATCACAAATTATTAGAAACAAATCAAAATAACCTACGGCTTTTATTTGAAGCAATGGCTAATCTACTAAACAGTCAAACATCGACAGACAGATTCAAATGCAGCTGTAAAATTTAGCAGCAATGATTTTATGAATTATTTCTCAAATAAAGTTACATCTATTAGATGCAAAATCACTAAAACTCATATTCAATCTAAGCAGCTTAACTCAAATTTTATGCCTTAGCCTCAATCGCTGCAAAATGTTTCAAATAGTGACCTGAAAGAACTGCTAAAAATAATCACAGCATCTAAATCATCAACATGCTCTCTAGATCCTGTACCAATAAAATTACTGAAAGAATTGCTACAAATAGCTCAAGAACCGTTTCTAAATATTATAAACTCATCTCTTTCACTAGGTTATGGTCCTAAATGGCTAAAACATGCAGTAATTAAACCACTAATCAAGAAAACAAACCTGGATCCTACTGAGTTATCCAACTATAGGCCAATCTCTAACCTTCCATTTTTGTCAAAAATATTAGAAAGTTGTAATGACACAGCTCAGCTCCTTCTTACAAAAGTGCAACTGTTATGAAGAACTTCAATCTGGATTCAGAGCGCATCACAGCACAGAGACTGCGCTGGTTAAAATTTCAAACGATCTATTACTTGATTGGGATCAAGGAAATATCTCTCTTCTAGTTCTGCTAGATCTCAGTGCAGCCTTCGATACGATAGATCACAGGATTCTCCTCGAGAGACTAGAAAACGATGCAGGCATCCAGGGCCAGGCTCTAAGATGGTTTAACTCTTACCTCTCTGACCGGTGTCAGTTTGTTCATGTAAATGGAGACTCATCGGACACAATAGCAGTAGAGTATGGAGTTCCTCAATGATCCGTTTTGGGACCCATCCTATTCTCAATATACATGCTGCCCCTTGGCAAAATTATTAGGAGGCATGGTGTTAGTTTCCATTGCTATGCAGACGACGTCCAGCTCTATAGCTCAGCAAAACATAAAACAACCCTTGAAAGTTAATTAAGATCTCAGAATGTGTCGCTGATATCAATGATTGGATGAATGAAAATTTTCTTATGCTAAATCCTGATAAAAGAGAACTATTATTGTTGGCTCTAAAAAGCAATTACATAATCTCTCAATTTTAAATATGGAGCTGGGGGACACGCTGTAAATTTTTCCACTACAGTTAAAAATCTTGACATTACTATAGATAGTGAACTGACGTTTAAGAACCATATCTCTTATGTTACTAAGACTGCTTTCTTTCACCTCAGGAATATTGCTACAGTGCGGAACATGCTGTCTATCGTAGATGCAGAAAAATTAGTGCATACTTTCATGACCTACAGAATGGATTATTGTAATGCTCTGTTAGCCGGCTGTCCAGCCACCACGCTACAAAAATTACAGTTAGTCCAGAACGCAGCAGCTAGAGTTCTCACAAGAACAAAGAAATATGATCACATTACACCGGTTTTGTGCTCTCTTTATTGGCTTCCTGTACAATATCGCATTGACTACAAGATTCTGCTCCTTGCCTTTAAGGCACTGAATGGCTTGGCTCCGGCCTACCTGAGCAGTCTCCTCTCACGATATATTCCAGCTTGCTCTCTCCGATCAAAAGAAGCAGGACTATTGATACAAAGGTTAGTAAATCCACAAGAGGTGGAAGAGCGTTCTCATATAGAGCCCCGAAGCTCTGGAATAAACTCCCGATGTTGTCCGCAGCTCAACTACGCTCACAGATTTCAAAACTAATTAAAACATATCTGTTTAAACTGGCATTCCAATAATTATCTCTTGGTATTTGTCTAAACAGATATGGTGCCTGAGCACCATATACATACAAACTGTTTGAAAAAACAATGTGGTTCAATGTTCCTCTCTAAACTATTCTCATCATTTATCTCTCCTCCTGCAGCTGATGCTGATCACTTGTTTGTTGTCTATGTTACAGTTTTCTTTCCGTCGTTTCTTCATTTGTTAGTTTATGGTTTGTCTTAGTTTGTATTGTTTTTGTCAGGTGCGGTCTGGCGAACCGTTCGTTGATGGTTCTTCAGTTTGTATGTTCTTTATGCTGGGGAGGTGATTAGCACCTGCCTCAGTCAGCGAGTGTCTCCTCACAGAGGAACTCCTGTCTGCTCTACCTGATCCTCACGAGGACTTTGTGAAGCTCATTTGAAAGCAATTGCTAAAGAAGCGCTATATAAAAACTTGATTGAGTGATTGATTTATTGATAAAATATCACACTTTTGACTGTACATTTTGGAATGCATGAAATAGCAATTTGCTGCCTCTTTGAGTCATTTCTTGTTGAATTACCACCTTCATATATATATAAATATTTATTTATTTTTTTATTTTTTTTTTTGCATTAGAAAAGAGAGGACTAATGTAAATTTTGGCCTGACAGTCCATGAGCTCAAAAATGTTTTGAACAGCTAACAACTGACTTAAACCAACTACAATACCTGCACAAATTCCAAATACCAAAATGACGCATTCAGAACTTCTCAACATCAGACACAATGGTGTCGCTCCTCTGACCAAAAAGCTGCTGTTACTCAAAAAAGGCTGCTAGGGGGTATACATTTTTAAAAATGCATTGTAATTATTAAATTACTTTTAAAAAGAAACTTTTGTTTATACTGATTTTATGTACAAATGGTAAAGCATTGCTGTCCAAATTTGTTTTAAATGAAACGGCTTTTAAATGCAAGTATGTTTCAAAGTAAACAAAACATATCATAATGAAACATGAAAATGTGTTTTTATATCTATTTTAATTATAATATGTGTAATCAAAATCTACCAAAAAAGAAAATGCTTTTCCCTCTTTTTTTAATCATTCACGCAAATTGTTTATACATATGTTTTTTATAAACTGCAGCACCACTTCCAACTTGCTTCTCCTTTGTTCCTTTAATATTTGCTCTAAAACACAGCTTGAGCTGGTCATGCTAAATTCTGCTGCATGGAGTTTCTTTATATTGAAAGTATATGCTTTATTTTCTTGTTTAGTACAATACAACGTCAGGTAAACTGAAAAAAAATTATCCTTATAGTCCTTATGTTATTTTAAAGTCTCTTCAAAAATTGCTGACAAAAATTTTAGAAAAGCCCAAAGGGGGTTTTCTCTCATTGAATACGTTTTTATATGTGCATCTCAGTAAGCAGATTTCTGTTTTCTCATGTAAATGTTGAAAACAGGTTTCTGTTATTAGGTTACAGCTAAATGACTAAGATAACTGATTTTTTTTTTCAAAATGGCAATTTTTATTACCTTTGACGATGGTGTATTTGGTGCATGCTTGTCAGTCCTTGCACTTAACTATGTCAGACATGCATAGTTAAAAAAAGCCATTGGCAAAACACAACTTTAAGTTTAGAATCAATTTGACCTTAATGTGTTTGTTTGTACTTACACGCAAAAGTCTTAGTTTCCACAAGATGGTCATCATGCTTCATCCATGTAAAAAAAGGAACCCTCCCACCTTTAGGGCTCTATAAATATCAATTGCTATAAAATACAGAAATATCAGGTCAGAAAAGAAGATGCCTTTTTATGAAAGCTTGAGTAAAGTATGTAAATAAGGTTTACCCCACTCTGTTTTTACGCAGAGATTCCGCGTCGCTAGTTGAACACATGCTCTTTTGTATTTTGTCTGCATACAATATGAATTCCACAGCTATCAGATCTCAGCTAAGTTGAATCCATTTTTTTCCTAATGAGAGGAAGGAGTGCCATGTTAGAACAGCAGTGTAGGGAACCCAGAGGGACCCAGATCACACTTGTGTTGAGTCAGTGGAGCACTGAGTTATTATGCTGTGTTAAATATGAATGAGAGGTGGGTGTACAGAGCCCCGGCGTTCACTGTAGAGTGTTCTTAGGCTGTGGGGATTTTCAATATGTAAGCATAACTCAGTGGAGGTCTCCATACCCTCAGCAGCTGAAGTGAAGTGTCATTAGCATATACTGGGCTGGCTTGCAAAGATAAAACAGTTTATAAAAGTAGTTTTTTTTATTTTTGATCAGGGTTTCCCCCACCATTTAGTACAAGCATCCCCCCAAGCCAACCTTAAAATAAATATTTCTTCTTCTGTTATCTTACAAATAAAGTATTTGATTCATATCAGAGCTACCTGATCTTCATCCAGCGACTGTAGGAATTGTTTAAAGGTATATTGTTAGATTTTTTTAATTAGGCAAATTAATGTTATTCCAGTAGTGATGGTTAATTAAAAAAAAACAAATGTGCATCATTGAATCAAGCCGTTGATGCATAAGATTAGGATTAATGATGTGTTAACTCACTATGACAAACTCTTCTGCGTTGTCACTGGCTGCGCATGTTTTTTTTTAAACATGAAGTAGATTTTAAGTAAAATCTTCAATTTTTAAGTAGATTATTTAAATAATAATCATTTTCTGTTTTCTCATTGCATTGAGATTTATGAAATTGGACACTGAAAAGGTGAAACATAGGCGTGTTTCTGGTGATTACCTTATCGATGTGCTGCCAATTAGATCTAAGACTGGAATGACCATCACAAGGCTAAAATATGATACTTTAGTTTTAATTTAAAATTCATTTTAATTCTATTTGATAAGTTTTTTTTTGTTTAAGACCTTGTTGACTTGTGTAAGTCTGTAAGTGTGAATTGCTGCCTCTGTTACTTTGCCTTACTTAAGTTAAATGACTTGTTTATTTGACTTTAAAGTGACCTATAGTGTTTGTCATTGATACATTGAATTACAATATGAATAAATGGCTAAATCTTGAAAAGCTGGGTTTGCATGCAGGTTCATAAATAGTCGGGTGAAACTTTTCTAGTCTTTTCTGGTCATTCTTACAGTGAGGGCTCAAAGCATAACCAGGAGTAGTTGTAGTTCGAAAAACATATAATAGATTTTGCCAACTGGTTTGCACAAATGAGCCAAGGAGTTAGGAAGTGTTTGACACTCAAATGCTTAATCGTGTCTCCCTAGCTGGTCGAAATTTTTCCAACGTCAGTGTTTTCATTCATTGCAGTGCTATATTTGCTCTCAGCAAGCAAAACATGCTCAAGATCTCATCAGATGAACTGGATAAGCAAGCACTCTTGAAGTGCTCAAAGTGTCTATCAACTTTAACCCTTGTATGGTGTTCAGGTCTGTGGGAACCAATTTCAGTTTTCATCAAAAGAAAAATTATACAAGCAATTATTCTTTGAAACTGAGATTCACTGGTTCTGGCTCATTTTCAGTGAAAACATTTTTTATGACCTCCATGTTCTACCCCTACACATTCATATCACACTCAAAGTGTTCAGGTCTACTGTATCCAGGGCATAAAAAAGTGTGAAAATGGTAGATTCTTTACCTTTATTTTGTCTTCCCACACAAACCTATATCACACATAAACATACATTTTAGATTTTAGTATATAATTTTATGATTGTGTGAATTAAAAGACCCAAAATGCAATTGGTCTAGCAGACTCACCAACCCTGCCAAAGTAATCAAATAAATGAGAACACTACACATGGTTAAGGTTTAAAAACTATAAATTAGGTGTATTTGTTGTTTAAAACTTGTTTCCTAGCTAAAGTAAATGTCTTTTAAGTATTTTTACATAAAATGTCTTGATTGGTAAGGCTATAGTTAAGTCCGCCAGTGTCGAGTCCAAGTCCAGGAGAGTCGAGACCGAGTCAAGACTGAGTCCATCGATACCCGAGTCCAAGTCAAATTTGAGTCAAGTCTGAGTCTAAATTTGTTCACTACACTTCTTCACTACTTTCCTCTATTGATGCCTAATAGGAAATGCCTAAATTGCAATTGCTCCACCACAGACTGCTTTTCTAATTGATGTCCATGACATGAGTAATTGAATAAATTCATTTGAGAAAGTTACTGTATTATGATTCTGATTTTTAAAAACAATTTAAAAACTCACTACATTAAGTGTCTATAATGTTAATATAAAAAAATTGTAAATAATGAAGTGTCATATTTAGTGTGTTATAATAACGTTACAGTGCTTGAAATAATACAATTAACAAGTTTCCTTGTTTAACTCTAATCATGGTTAGCGCAACATCCATCTAGGCAGGCTATACACAACTTGCGTTGCTTTGATACAAAATACATACAAATATTTAAAGGCCGGTTCTAATCTGGAAAGTTTTCTTTTTATGAAAACAATGCCAAAGTCTGAATCGGTTATCTAATGTATAAGACGGAGTGCAAGCGAGAAAGAGACTGAAAGCACTCGCTCTGTGCTACTTTTGTCCAGAGAGCACGAGCAAACTTGACGCATTGAACATTTTAGTGGCGTGCAGCGGCTTCACAGCGGGGTCAGCGCGGGTTATATGAATACGCAGCCTTTTTTAAATGAGGGCGCAGCCTTCGCAAAGGGCTATTCGTAGGTATGCAATGAAAGTATAGATTTGCCATCTTTTGTTGTTTTTTTATTAGCAGTTCAAGCACAGTCGAGTTCGAGACGAGACCAAGTCCATAGAAAAATGGACTCGAGACCGGACTCGAGTACTACAGCTCTCTACTGATTGGGATTAAAAATCAGTGGGTCCACCAAACCCGCATACACTGCCAGAGTAACAATAATATGAACACCACACAAAGGTTAAAAAATAAATCAATAAAAAATAACATAGAAAGAATTCAATACATTGAAGGTTTCTTTAAGTTAATAAAAGTCTCACATAAAATTCTTAACTAAGTACATTAAAAGTTACAAAGTCATTCATATTTCGAACCGTATCATTGCATACAATTTCATTAATGAAGTGTAAAAGTTTGACAAGAAAAAAACATTCCCGACACATATACAGAGGTTAAAAGTATTTAAAAACCATAACAGGTTGAATCATAATAGGTTACTAAAAAGTTGAAATGTGGATTTTGTCCAAACTTGTAAAAAATGCCTAACGAACAAACAGTGCATCTGATCTGATCTCCCTTATGTACACGTCTTAGATGAAAACCTTTTCTAAGGTCTCTATAATTTTAAATAATTTTATGTCATACCGAAGATCCATCAAAATGCCACTCAATATTGAATCTCCTTTATTAATATTTGTTAATGTTATGTCATAAGGGTTTTGACAATACTGACAGGAGCATTGTGTGAGTGAATGGTTTTTAGACAGATGGAAGGAGACAGAGAGTCTTTAACTGGCATGATAGATAGATTCAATAAATTTGGCTACTTTTTTTTTCTTGCCATAGATGTGTGCCACTGGCGGTGATGTGTCAACATCCATTTTTTACTCCTTTAGTTTTTCAGACAGCCTAAACCTGCAGCATCAGGAAACAAACTACATCAATAATGATACAAACCAGGGGAGAGGGGAATATATGAAAGTTTAGGCCACATCTTAAATATAAAACATACTACATTGATTATAAATTGTTGCTTTAGAAGATAATAAATGTTTTCAGAACAAGAATGATGAAAAAAAAAATTCAATAATTTTTATAAATGACAATTCTTGGTTAAAATTAATCTAATTTGATCAGCAAATCAACAGTTCATGCAGAATGTCTCAGGTTACGTATGTAACCAAGGTTCGCTCGCTGCATTTCCGGCTCTGAATTGTGTGTCAAATCTAGTCCAACAGACAGGTGTGACGGCATCCGAGCGCGATGTCGCACATGGAAATGCATAGTATATAAGAGCCAGCGATGGAGATGGCAGCCAGCTTTGAGACGCAGTAAGCGCCGTCAGGATGCGGTTGGAGTGGCCTGGAGACGCAGTATCTCGTTCCATCAGGAAACCTTGGTTACATATGTAACCTGAGACGTTCCCCTTTAGGAACTCGAGCTGCCTCCAAACGCTATGGGGAACAAGAGTCAAAACATGCCTAGCAGCCCTCGACTGACAATATCTTCAGCCTGGAAAATCATCCAGATCCACCTGTAGGACCGGAGCACAGTCAGGGCGTGGACCAACCTGCAGCGTTACAATGTCCTGGATAGAATACCAGATAATAAGGCCTTAGAAGCCGCCACACCTCTCATGGAATGTGCCCTGACTCCAAAGGGGGCCGGGAGACAAGAGGACGCGCTCACAATGCTAACAGCCAACTCATTCGAGAGCTGACTGTGCATGATCTTCTCCCAAGCATGCCAAACAGAAGCGCTTCAATATTTCTCTCGCAACAAGTACAAGATTTAGCCACAATTTTTGGAACAAGAAGACACATAAAGAGCACTTACTGAATGCAGAAAAGCTGGTAGCCATCTCCATCGCTGGCTCCTATATACTGCACACTTCCAGGTGCGACGTCGCGCTCGGACGATGTCACACTTGTCCGTTGGACAATATTTGACACATAGTTCAGAGCCGGAGACGCAGCTCGAGTTCCTGAAGGGGAACTGTTAAAAGCTAAACTGAGTCTACTGAACAGGTTGTAGATTTTTAGATAGATGTAATGTAGTTTACAGAGTGAGGTTTTTTTACATGAGTATTTCTGTACTAATCTAAATAGTACTTACATGCTATTAGCATTTATAAATGTATTGCCAATATTCTTAGAAACATACTTTGCTCATAGACTGTTCATTGCATATTGTTATCTGAAAAATCCTGGCAGGACTTTGTTTTTATGAGCAAAGTCATAAGAACTTTGTATGCCCTACTCCATCAAGCTTGTTTTATGGGTGATGTTAAAGAAACTTCTATTTCAGACATACTTCTGATTTAATTACCATCTAAATCTGCCTTTTTCCCTTAAATTCTCTCAAAAAAGAACAAATTACCTGCGGCCCTCTAAGAAATAAAATGCATTCAAATGTGTTTGTTTGAGCTTGAAGAAAAATATTATGCAAAACACCTTTTCTTGTGTTTGGTTAATTTGAAGTAACTTACAAATTAGCTTGTAATTTCCACATTCTGCTCAACAATAATGAATGTAGATGTGTTTACTACTATTTCAGTTTTAGGTAACATGCAGATGACGGTCATATAATTGGAATAACATTAAAAAAGTTAATTCAATGAGTGAACCTTTTTTTAATACTACTTGTAAAACAGATCTATTTCAAACATTTATTTATTTATTTTATATATATATTTATAATTGTATCCAACAACAAATAAATATCCCAAATTCAGTTTCTCCAAAAATGTTAATATTGTAAAAAAGTTCAACATTGAAGTTCAGTATTGTGATGAGTAACAAATGAATAAGCTAATTTACTTGCAACACCTGTAAAGGCATTTAAATTATCTTAGTCTAGCTTTGCACACTGCACGAAATCAAAAAAGCATGAACAACACAACTCAACCTTGCATGAAGAATACAAAACAGAACAAAAGACAAAAAAAGTTTTTACCAAAGAGGCTGGCTGTTCACAGAGCTCTGTTCCAAGCACATTAACAGAGATTTATGGGAAAGGAAAATATGTGGTAGAAAAAAAGTGTATATTATCAAGTATGATAACCACACTGTGGGAGGAAACAAAACTCTTTCAGAAATGTTGTGTGGGAGATTCACAATGAGTGGACTGTAGATGGAGTCAGTGCTTCAAGAACAACCAAGCACAGAAGTATGCTCTGACATGGCTTGTCAGCTGTCACATTCATTTTATCAAGCCACTCTTGAACAAGAATCAAACTTCAGTTCTCTCATTAAAGTTATTTTTGCATTTCCTTTGGAAAATCAAATTAATTTAATGTATATATTTTTATAATTTTAAAAGTATATAATTTTTTGCTGGTGGTTACATTATAAGAAGTGAAAACCATCATGTGAAGGTATTGGCATTATTAGACATTTTATAAAATGTGATTTGAAAGTACTTGGGTATATTTAATTCCCATTTGAATTCCACATATGATGAACTTTTGTTTTTGTGCAGCTATGACAAGTAAAACATGGACATACGTATTTTGCCCTAATATTTTCCAAATGTAGAAATTTTTTTTGCTTAAAATATTTCCTTTCAAAACTAGTCATTTGGAAAACTAAGACAACTTTAGCTGTCTTTGCTGTGACTCAAATTTCTCTGTTCTTTTTCCTGACCTCAGTCGAGTTCCATATTAATCAATGAGTTCATAGACTCACACCTGCTCTGTCAGCCCCCACCGTCCCCACCCCACCAAAATTATTATCCTAGTTTTCTCATTTAATAGCTCATATAGACTCCAGTTTGCTGAAGTGGTTGGACTATATTAAATAGAATACTGTCTTAAAGGGTTCCTCAAGCTTTCACCCTGAGCCAGTGTAAAAAATAAACAAATAAATCACAAATAAAAATTTTTTGCAGTGACCAATGAAAATGTAGTTCACAATTTGAAATTAGAGTAACATCAAAGTTTCTGCTTTGCATCAATCGTTGTTGTCAGATTAACATTTCACAAAGTAAAAGTTGAAGTGTAAAGTGAAAACAGGAACATCTATGAATACTAAAAGGATAAGGTGTCCTTAATCCACATGTTTGTTCTTTATTCAAACAAAAATGCTCCCAACTAGCCAAAAACATCACAGTGAGACGTAAAAACAAATCTATTGTGACTGAGTGCTCTGTCTTGTTTACTTAACGGCTCAATCCATTTTAGTTTGATCTTCCCTTAGGCCTTCAGCAACTCTATAATGAAGCACCTTGGAGGCAGCTCTCTTTTGAGTGGTTTCCTTGGTGATCATTTTGATGGTTTCATTTGGCCTTTCTATGATGCATATGCAAATCTTGTTTGTATGAGTTGGATTACTATACTTTTAACACGTCTGATTCTTCTACATATAAAGATTTACCTTGAAACCACCCAGAGAGACGTTGTTTCTTTGAGGGAACAGTAATCTTTCCGAGATTTGAGTTTTGGTATAGTTTGTATATAATGATACATTTTAAGCATCTGAAACTTGTACGAATGTACAAATGTGGAGAAACTGAAAATGTACAAGAAAAACATGAATTTGTTTACACTTAAGTAATGAACTAAATATTTTCATTATTAGCCACATTCACATGAGAGAGTAGATGCATAAACCACCAACAATATGGTTACAATACCATATAATTACCTTTATTTGTACTGAACTCCTAGTCGAAGTCTAACATGACCACCTTTTTTATGACATTTAATGGAACTCGTAATCAAACTGTGATTATATGAGATGCAGGTGCCTACTATCTCTTACAGAAATTATATGAAAACTAAGTCCCACCGAAAAATAAGAGATTTAAGTAGATTAAACCTTATATAAAACAAAGAAGGGGTTAAATGATTGAAACCTCTAGATTTAAAGTTTATCTCCAAATAATTTTAGACATCTTACGTTCTTCTGAATTACACACATATATCTCAAACTTTAATGTTACTATTGGTATCACTGCATTATTCCAAAATTCAGTTTAAACAATTGATGATTTTAATTGTAGTGTTAAATGTTTTTCTGTCAAACTCTACTCTAATGGCCTTACCAGGTCCTTCCAGACAAACTTTTTTTATTGTGGAAAAACTACACAACACTGCAAGTACGATTCATTTTGACTGGATGTTACCTATCTACAGTGACTTCTGTTACTAATAGTGAACATCAGATAAAATCCACTTTGGGTTGTCAAAATTTTCTATTGAAAAGATTGTTTGGTCACATTATTTATGTCACTCTTAAAGTGCCACTATTATGATTTTGTCACACCCAGAGAGAAGGATCCAAATGCAAATTGGCAAACCAAAGTATTTATTAACAGTACAACCAAGGCGCCAAAACTCATGACACGAGTACCGCTTTGATCACTCGACGACAGCGAGAGGCAACAGTGTTCAAATGGGCAGGCGTGAGAGAAGTCAGGCAGGCGGGCATCGATTGGGAGACAGATGGGACAACGAAGGCAGTCAAGCTCAGCGTTAGACAAAGTCGAAGGTAGGTGGCAGACCGGGACTATTCCAAAAATAAAAAGAGAATTGACAGGCACCCGAGAATCAGAACATGAAGCGACAAACAACAATGACAAGATTCTAAAACCACAGCAAGATAGCCCAAACAACGACAGGACACATTAGCAACTAGAAGGTGGAAAAGGGAGAGCTTAAATAGCAAGGAAATTATAGGAGATCGGTAACAGCTGCAGCAACCCATATGTGCGCTTATCAGTGATAGTGATACGCTGAGTGCGTGCTGCAAGAATGACAAGCAGAGAGAGAGAGAGAGAGAGAGCGCGAGAGAGAGGGAGAGAGGGAGAGAGAGATGGGGAGAGCAGGAGGAGGGGGGAGAGACGACGGAGATGAGAGGCCGAGAGCGGAGAGAGGAGAGGAGAGAGAGAGGGCCAGGATGGGAGAGAGCGAGAGAGGGAGAGGGAGGGAGAGAGAGAGAGAGAGAGAGATCAAGCCAGGGTCCTGATAGATTTAAAAATGTTCATTATTTGTTTTTGGGAGTTTCCAACAACAGGTTAAATGCAACAGCAAGAGTGTTTTCTTATGAGAGAAATAACAACCAATGAAGCAAAAGACTCATCATCTGAATAATCAACGCAACAAAATCCTATTAAAGTACACCTCAAACTGTGCGCGATGGAATAAAGAGTTTGAGCCAAGCTCACCGGAGAACCTTAAGGCTCATAAATCCATTCAGCATGCTGGTTAGAGAGAAGTGATCCCTCGGTTGGCTCAACTATCTCCACATATGTAGAGAAGGAAGAGTTTTGAGGGTTTCACAGGAACCATTAAAGCACGTTTCATCCCTTACGTTCACGTCTCTGTGATAGGACATATATATATATATATATATATATATATATATATATATATATATATATATATATATATATATATATGCCACTCACCTCAAGTTTCCTTTGGAACATTGCTAAATTCTACTCAAACATTCTGTAGGCACCGTCATACAATTTGGGGGAAACTTCTGTAGACATACCAACATTGTGCTTCTCAACCCTTTATATTTGTTTAAATTAGACATTAGTAATGTTGTAACATTATTTTGTGGCTATTCTACTTAGTAATAATGTGCTAAACAAAACAAAACAAAATAAACAAAAATGTCCATAGTGTATGAGTGTGTATAGATGGGTGGGTTGCGGCTGGAAGGGAATCCGCTGCGTAAATCACATGCCAGAGAGTTGGCGGTTCAATCTGCTGTGGCGACCCCTGAAAAGGGAATAAAGCTGACATGAAGATGGATGGACGGTGGATGGATGGAAGCACACTACTGCTCATTGATGAGTCATTACCTTAACTTCAGTGTAAAACAGAGTGATAATATACACACTTTTTGCCTGACTCTTTAGCAATAACATATTAGCTATTGCAGACAAATTCTTTTTGGATATGTCAGGGCCAGGAGGACAAAAGAATCTTTCTTTTTGAATAATAATTTATTTAAGAAACAAATAACAAGAGCAAACAAAGCAAAACCCACGAGGGGGAAAACAATGAATAAAGCACAAGCACAAATACAGACAAGAGCAACACACCAGGATCAATGCACCGGTAAGGAGAAATGAACCGCAACCAAAAGAAAACTGAGGGAAGCTTATAAAGGGAAACCAATAAAAAACTGAAAACAAGGTAAAACCAAAACTGAGGGAAGGACTGTCAGTGATCTGACCCCTGGCGACAAAGATCTACAAACAAGATACTTGGCAGATCCTGACAGGATAAAACAAAAATCTTAATTTGTCTGTGTTCCGGTATAGACCTGTTAATAATTGAAAACATGCAACGGATGCATTATAGATGATCTTCTATGTGTATGCAATCTCAGACACTAAGTGATGGGGAACAGCAATCTTGTGAGTCATATCGAGTACCCTTTTTTCATGAGAACCCCTTTCTGTGACTGTAAGCTGCGTACAGATACAGACAGTTTTTTTTTGTTTCATGACATTTAATTAAGCAGCTCATTTTTCTTTTCTTTTAGGGATAAATTTTAGTTGTAGAATGAATCTCAAAAGAACAATTGACAGCTCAGAGGTTAAAGGCTTTATATTATTATCTATTTTTGAAAACCGGGTTTTGAAAGTATGTTTTCTTTTCATTTGGTTGAACCTGGCATTCATCAAATTTAAGAACGAAACAGAAAAAATATTATAAATGTAAATTGCCTCCTTCGTTTGTATTCTCTTAAGACTTATTCTTATATTAGTTGCTGTTGTACTAATATTTTACCAATGTGGCCACCGTGGCCAATCAGCTTTGAATGAAACATATACACCGCATGAGTTTAAGAGACAATTAAAGTTTTTTTTTTTAAGATTTATTAACATTTACATCACAGAATAACATTTTATAATCCTAAAATGGAATTTTCATTGATGTCACGATTGATCAGAAATGTTTACAAATATAACAATGCACCAGTGCTGAACGTAAGAGAGCTTCAGATATCGAATTTAAAGGTGCAATGCCATGATAACGTGACTTTTCTGACATTCCTGGCATCTTGAAGTGTTGTTCCCTCATCAAAAACATGCCTCAAGTAGTATTCAGATTAGTCCACGGATGTTTTTTCTCAAACCGAACTACCTTGAGACCGCTGGTCTGTAGGGGGCGTACCGAAAGCTTATCTGTGGGAGGGACCGGTGTAAACAGCGTGTTTTTACCAGGCCAAAAATACGAGGTGATTCAAAGATGTTGTAACGAAAAATATTGCATTTAGAATTTTATTAACAGTGCAGCACAGGTATAGAAGGCTCAAATATTTATTCTAAGTGCTATAATAAGTGCATAACATGGGACCTTTCAAAATCGAATATACTGTGTCTTTGGATTACATTATAGTTCATTACATTATGACAATGTTAGAGCATTGTACCATACTATATTATACTAATAAATTAGCATAAAAAGTTTCCATATTATGTATTATGTTTAGTATAGTTACATATTTTCTTTTCAGTCGAATGAATTACATAACTTTATTTAATAATCACATTTAATAAATCAATCACCCTCCACAATGACAATTTTCTCAGTTTTTTTTATCTCATACGTAATAGTAATATTAGTTCTTTTTGCAAATCACTCTGGTGAATTAGGTTTTTCAAGCAAACTTGAAATAAAAAATAGCACAGAAAATTAAAAAACACAAAGCTTTTTTTCAGAGAAAGTCTTAAAAGTGCTGTGTTTTCTGAATTTTAAATCATTTTAAATTATCACGGCAACCTTAATAACCTTCGGAAGGTAGTTTTTATCTTAAAAATTATAATTGAATCAACTCAAATATTTGTCCTCGCAATATGAGCCACACATATCATGTTCCTCCCACTGCCGTTCTTCCACTGTGACCCCTGCTGAGCGAACGCCACCTTTCTTTGCCTTTCTTAGGCCCTCAATAATGCTTTCAGTTTTTTAATACACAGTATGACAGTTACTTAATAATTAAGTAAGATTTAATTGTCCCTTATACATGTATACGCACATTTTCAGTCAACTGGTGAACTGAAAACCCCCATTGCGCCATTTTAAGCTTCCAGACACAGTAAAGGGATTACACAAATATGACATTCTACCAATCTAGACCAAGGACTATGAACCAATCTGAATGAAACATGTTTTCGATAAGGGAATAATACTAAAACATGCAAGAAATGTCTGAAAAGTCGAGTTTACACAATATGGCACCTTAAAGGTAGCAAAAAGAAATAAAAAATAGTTCATCATACAGGAAGCTAAATGTTATACTGATTATTTCAATTGATTTAGAAATATCACTAAAAACTATCAATTAGTTATTTTCTAGGTGTTTTTTTCTTTTACTTATTAGATCTAAAGGCTGCAGATAGTTATTCACACAACGATAACAAAGACAACTCTAAAGTGAATAAATGACTTTCCATTGAGATTCACTCCTTTAAAAAATTCAAAATTCACACTGAAACGTTTCCAATTGAATTCTAACAGCATTCTTTATTTCTGAATCCCTAATAGTGCTTAAGGTTAAATACAACACTGTGTTTAAAGCAAAGGAGCAGCTTCTCGGAGCCTCCAGTGTTTAAACTCACCAATAGAAGAGAATACTTCAGATATGCAACAGAGATAAAGATCGTCTTTTTAACTTCTTATTTTTTTATATAAAATATAAATTATATTATATAAATTATATATCTTATATATAAATTATATATTTTTTATATACAATAACATAATTTTCACGAACAGCTGCCACTAGGGTTATTGTGAGAAAGCAAGGAATGCATAGCACTAAAACGAGTTTTTGTGTACACATTTCACAGCTAAATCTGTCCGCATTAAAACAATACATATTCATTATTTTTCAGTTATGTTAGGAAAACTTAAAAAACATAAATATGTTATTAAACTAAAAAACATTGTTCAGTGTTTTGCAACTGATAACATTTACTTACGAATCCAAACTTCAAAGATCATTTCATACCACAGAAGAAAAATGGTAGGACTAGTTATTTGTTTGTCAAAAAAGAAGCTTCATTATATTCCAGCCCCTTTCAGATGGAAGAAGAAAAAAAGAGTCTAAGAGGACGATGACAGTCGCTCTGCCTGCCTCATTACTCAGAGTAAACGTCTGCTCAGCATGTTGTTTGCATAATCTCACACCTTTTATTCCATTATTTCTCTTCATTAATGCTGTCCTCAAACATGTCCGCTATGTCATTATTGCTGACATTTATCCAGACGGCGTCTAATGCGTCCGAGCACCATTGGAACCCTATTAAATTGCTTATCAGTCAGCCTGTAGAGAAGTTTGCATCTTTTTTCTTTCGGGATGAATTGCATGATTATCTTCAGATTTATTTGTTTGAGCCAGTGTGTTCACGACACCGGTTTGCCTTTCATTGCGCAGCGAGGCATCGTTGCTGACATACAAGTGTTTGCCTGTATGATCTAGCACCTTACTGTCACTATTAATAAGATGCAGACATTTACTTCTGCGATTTAATTTTAGAGTGGAAACTGGGTTTAGCTTTGTGTGTCACCGTCTCGCATTGGCCCTTATGGGAGATGACGGTGCTTTATTTAAATTGGCTGTGCTGAAAAATAGCTGTCATATTAGATTCAGATGGGAGAGGTTAGACTTAAAGCCTTTTGGGAAACAGAGGGCATTGTGTCATGCCTGCTGATGTCCCAATCATCAAACGCTGAGAGGACATTACCCGGATTAATTAGAGGTAATTAGAAATTTGTTTTGGTGGACAGAGATTAACTGAGGTTCAAGTCATTTGGTGCATATCAGGGCTGCTGAAAGATCCCTCTAAAATGGAATAATAAAACATCTATAACTACGGCAGATTCAGTATGTAACCAGCTGTATGTAACCAGAACATGCACAGTATATATATATATATATTGTAGTTTCCTTTAAATATGAAATCATTTAAAAAGCAATGAGTACCGCCTGCTTCAAGCCTCTTCTGACCGGGATAATTAAAAAAAATGCACAAAATATGTGTGCGTACATCTGTGCAGAGTAGGGTGGGGTGTGGATGTGTCTTGGTAGAGAGAGAGAGACAACCTCCAATAGCAAATAAAAATGGATAATGATAACAAAGAAAACAGCATCAATGGCAGTTAGCAGGGCTCTAACCTCATCACAGGGAAAGCCTCCACTCAGAACTTTCCACCATAGAAACAACTGCGGCCCATTCTGAAGTTCAAACCACTGTGCGGTCTGCGAGTTGACAGGACGTGTCAAGAGTTGAGGGTCAATAATAGTTAACAAACTGCATCTTCTCATAGAACAGAGATCAAGCTCATTAAAAGTTAAGAGCGTCATCGAAACGGCTCAGTTACTACAAACATCACATCTTGAGAATTTCATTTTCAAACAGGAAGTCAGAAATTACTAATAAATGAAAGAAATGACACAGTTTTCTCCACGATTAAATCTAAAAGATAATCAAATTATATTAAATAATGTTCAACACATGAAAAAAAAAAGTCAAAATCTTATAATCTTTACATTCAGGGTATTGTGGTCCTTTAAGAATCTTAATCTGTATAATACACCCAGACCAAACTGGCTTTATCAAGGGTAGACACTCATCAAATAACATGTATAGACTAATTAACTTGATTGATCTTACAACCAACCAAAAGCTAGAGTCTACCATTATCTCTTTAGATGCAGAAAAAGCATTTGACAGAGTTAACTGGAAATTCCTATTAGCTACACTCCATAAATTTGGATTTGGCAATTCTTTTATAGAATGGATCAAAATACTTTATAGCTCTGCAAATGCATCAGTTAGAACAAATGACCAAACTTCCTCTAGATTTAACCTTCAAAGAGGAACTAGACAAGGCTGCCCACTCTCTCCCTCACTATTCGCAATCTTTATTGAACCACTAGCTGAAGCAATTAGGCAAAACATTAAAATTACTGGAATAAGTACAAAAAATATACATCACAAAATAAGCCTTTACGCAGATGATGTGTTATTGTTCCTACTTCACCCACATCTCTCTATTCCAGCAGCTATTGGTGTTATTAAATCCTTTTCAGCCATTTCTGAATATTCCATAAATTGGGGAAAATCGACTATTATGCCAATCAACATGGTTTTCCAGGACACCTCCTCTTCAACCACATTTAAATCAGGGAATATCAGGTACTTGGGCATTGAATTCTCACCTAGGCTGTCAGATCTGGTACAACTAAATTATTCACCATTACTTAAAAAAATAGAAGACGACCTCAAAAGATGGCAGCCCTTGCCCATATCACTGATGGGAAGAATTGCTAGCATTAAAATGATGGTTATGCCCAGAATTAACTATCTGTTCTCAATGATTCCTAATCACCCATCACAGGATTGGTTTAAGTCATTAGACTCTTACTTTTCCAGATTTTTATGGAAAAACAAACCACCACGCATTAGCTTACAAAAGCTCAGAAAATCTAAGGACTGTGGCGGCCTGGAGCTACCGAACCCTTACAACTATTTCCTCTCTTACAGACTGCAACATGTCCATCAATGGATAAATTCTAGCCCAACCGACCTCGCCTGGCTTGACATTGAGCAGACATTTTGCAAAGACACCAAAATAGCAGATTTACCATTTATAAGTGTAAGACTAAAACATCACTACTGCTTTCAGAATGTGAGCATACGTACTTCACTAACAGCCTGGTGGGAATTTTTGAAAATGACTGGTTCACCGCTTGCTCCTTGCCAACGCACACCAATTTGGAACAATCCAGACTTTCAACTAAACAAAAAGGCAATAAATTTTCCAAGCTGGCAAAATAATGGAATAACACATCTCAGACATATCATCTCAGACAATAAAATCATTTCATTCGAAGAATTGGTTTCTACTTTCGGTTTAGCTACAAGTAGATTCCTGGAATATCAACAGCTCAAGTCTTTACTCACTGAAACACACAAAATAAATCACCCAGATCTACAGTTAACCTCAGTACTAGAAAAATTTATTGGATTGACAACACCTAAGCTAATCTCAAAAATATGTATTTTATTATTGAGAACAGACAATTTAATATGTCTACCCACTACCAAATGGGAAAAAGATTTATCTACAACTACAAATCAGTCATTCTGGAATCGTATATGCTCAAACATATTTAAAGTATCCACAAACCCAAACTTACAGCTAATACAATTTAAAATTCTTCACCGAACACATTATACAGGTCAAAGAATGTTTCAAATGGGTTTCTCTGACTCCAACATCTGCCAACACTGCAATGAGAATGCGGTGGACAACTATTTACATGCTCTCTGGTCATGTTTACCAGTACAAAAATTCTGGCAAGAAGTCTGCGGACAGCTATCATCATGGGTTAGACACCTCATCTCACCAACACCAGCACTTTGTCTATTAGGGGACCTAGATAGTATTGAGTCTGATCTTGAGGTCAACGCATCAGTCTTAATTTTCAATGCTTTGCTTGTCGCAAAGAAAATTATTCTGATGAACTGGAAAACTAAAAAGAAACTATGCATCACTCAGTACACTAACATTCTAATAGACTACTTCACCTTGGAAACGTTATCTGCTTTCAATTAAATAACTGTAAACTTCTCTAATTATTAATGCCCCAGCTACCTCCAGTTCTAGTTAGAGACTGTCTGCATTGAGCTGAGTCCTGTATCTGGACTGGATCATCTGGGTTAAGGCTGCTGTCACCCCGGGGCGGTGGGAGGTGGGGCAGGGTGCCTTAAGATGGGTTGGCTGGCTGCTCCTCCGTTGGCTGGCGGTGGCCATGGGGGGTGGGGCTTGGGGGGCCTAGGGGGGCCCGGGCCTGCGGGGTGCCGGCCAGCTCAGGGTGACGGGGTGGTTGTCAAGGGTCGGTGAGGGGGGGACACGGGGGGGGGCCGGAACTCAAGGCTGCTGCTATCGCCACAGTCTCCGGGCGGGAGGCTAGCCAGCACCCGTGGTGCTTCCGGGGCTTGCGGGTTAGGGGGGGTATCGGTTCGGGGATCGGTTGGGCGCGGGAGCGATTCCGGTCTGGGCGGGGTGAGGCTTCCTACCGGGCTGGGGCCGGCCCTGTGCATGCTCAAGCAGTGGCTCCAGTGTGTATGTGTGTGTGTGTGTGTGTGTGTGTGTGTGGGGGGGGGGGGGGGTGTGATTGAACATATGTGTGTGTGTGTGTGTGTGGATGGGTTGGAGGGTGTGTATGCGAGTATGTGCATTTGAGAGACGGGTGGGTACGTAAGTGTGTGTGAATGAGTAGGACTGGTCCCGAGGGGGGGGCAGCTGTCTCCCGGCTGCCCGCATTATCCTTCACAGGTCTCCCGTGGCCCCTGCGGTGGGGGGCAGTGCTGCCCCTGGGGGGATGGACGGTGTGGCCAGTCGGCTGCTCCCACTCACCACACCAGATCCCAGTACACACACTCTCTTCACTCACACAAATAGAATCATGAGGGTCCTTGTTCCCATGGGGGATCAGGCAGGCGGGGTGACCTATCGGCGATCCCGCCCTGCCTCCTTTAGACGGGGACTCTCAGTTTTAATCACATAGGACACAGAACATCTTCAGGGCACCAGGTGGGCCTTCATCCCGGAGCGGACAGTAAGCCAATCTCACCTGCCACTGCCTCGCTTCCGGGGTTGAGTAACCCCTGGGCCCCTTACAACACTTGCAAGGACACACTACATTTAGGCCTGGAGGGCTAGTCTCTCTGTCTAAATCTTGGTGGGAGGAGGCTGCAGATCTGTGGCACCTCCCACAATATACGACGGAGAAGGCTACCCTCATTTTAAATACACATTAGATATGTAGGGCGGGGGGTGGTGCCTGGACATCATCCGCCAAATGACGGTGACACTCCAGGACACCATTCCCTATTTTATTGCATTTTATCTCTCCAACACACCCACATATACCTGCATTACATGACAACTGGGAGCAGATGTTGGGGAATGGGTGGACGACTGCCCCCGTCTTCCCTCTTGGAGGGTAAGGGCCCACCATCGCGGGGGTGTGGGTAGCTGCGGGGGCGGGTGCGGGCTGCAGGTGAGTGACTGGCTACTTCCCGGGACAGGAAGACTGAATGAATGGGTAGATGGATGGATGGATGGATGATTGGATGACTGGATGGGGTTGATTTAGTGGGTGGGGGGGGCTGCTGGTAGGGGTGTGCGTGGGGTTAGGTTTGGGGGGTTGCTGGTAGGGGTGAGTGTGTGTTGGGGGACTGCTGGTTGATGTGTGCATGGGGTCGGGGTGTGGCCAGGGGGGGGGTCCTGCCGCGTCTGGAGTGGTGTCCCTACCCGCACCCATATGGTCCCTTGGCCATCCTCCCTTTTTTCTTGCGGGTCCACGGAGCTGCCCGGGACTGGGGGCCTACCGCGGGGGGATATAGGCATGGCGGTGCTTGTGGGTGGGGCCTCCCAGTCTCTGCCCGCACTGTCAGGCGCTGCATTCCCGCCTAGCTTTGGGCTGGTCGACCTCCTGCTGCAGCGGGCCCACTAGGGCCCCGGGCATTGCTCTCTGGGGTTGCCGACTTTGCCAGGGGAGGTGGGGCGGGTCCGGCTCCGGGTCCCAGGCCCCAAAACTTGTCGTTCTGTGGGGGGTGGGCTGGATATCTGGGTAGTTCCTGACCATATGTGGGACTTGGCTTGAGGCAGATCCCACATTTCATTTGGGACATAGAAGGTTAGTCACAACACCCGGGATGTTTGGTCGCTGCTAGATGCTTGAGGTTTAGGTCATCTGTCCTGTAACACTCAATTACTTATGTGTATGTGTATATATATGTGTGTATGTGTGTGTGTATGTATGTATGTATGTATATATGTATAGGTGTATGTATATATATATATATATATATATATATATATATATATATATATATATATATATATATATATATATATATATATATATATGATTACTAATTCTATTTATTATTATTATTATTATTATTCTGCGTGTTTATCTGCATGTATGTATGTATGTATGTATATTTATATTTGTATGCATATCTGTAGAAAGATGCGAACTACTTGGATGTAATAAGGTAGGTATCTAATATTATTTATTTTACTTATTCTCATTTTCAACTTAATCTTGACTCCTTCCCCCACAATTACCTCTCACCTTCTCTTTCCCCCTCCAAAACTTCTCTACCTCTGTTTTCCCCTCAATTACTTCTCTCCTCTTTCCCCTTTTTTTTTATTATTAACACTGTCCTGTCCTGATGTATGTTTATATGATTGATTAATGTAATTATTGTGATGAATGCGAATGAAATAAATTAAAAGCTTCTATCCAGAGGAATACTCAATATATAATATCTTCAATTCTCTGGAAAGAGCAAAACTGACCAACTCATACGAAGCACCTCCCTTCTCATGGGGCTGCTTTGAAGTAGGACAGGACAGGTTAAAAAAAAAAAAAAAAAAAAAAAAGAATCTTAATCTGGATACATAGGTAAAAGTAAAAAGCGATTATAGATTACAAGCAAATTTCAAATCACCAAAAATGAAATTTTCTGTTTGTTTTACTGTAAACTGTACTTTTGTTTCTAAATCTAGATTTTATATATCATTTTACATAAAAATATAAAGCTACACTATTACATAAAATTCCCTTTTTTATATTTTCATGTGACAAGAAGAGTGGATAAAATTCATTAAATACACTGTCTGTGTTGACTTATACAGTCAACATGAAGAGAATACTAGGAGTAAGTACAATTTTGAACTATAAGTTAAAAAGCAAGAATCACTAAGAATGGTAAATAAAGTTCAATAAAAGTAATAAAATAAATTAAACCGCTAGCTCTTTGGGCTCACGGTGGCTCACTGGTTAGCACTGGTCGTCTCACAGCAAGAAGGTCGCTGGTTCGAGCCTCGGCTGGGTCCGTTGGCATTTCTGTGTGGAGTTCTCATGTTCTCCCCGTGATCACGTGGGTTTTCTCCGGGTGCTCCGGTTTCCCCACAAGTCCAAAGACATGCGGTACAAGTGAATTGAGAAAACACAATTGTTTATAGTGTATGAGAGTAGAACGGTGGGTTGTGGCTGTGTAAAACATATGCTAGTTAAGTTGGCGGTTCAATCCGCTGTGGTTACTCCTGAAATGAAAGGGACTAAGCTGACAAGAAGATGATTGAATGAATGAGCTAGTTCATTGCTTTGCACAAAGTAGCTACAATTATGCGAAAAATGAAATGTGCCTGCAAAAGCAAAAAAAACTGATATAAATATATTTTCTTCGCAGTTTCAACTCTCGACTGGTGAAACTGCGGTGCAAGTTTTTTCTGGTACTGATTTTGGTTTTAGAACTACATACCTTAATTCAGTTGTATGTCAAACAGGTCAGGAAGGCACTTTTCAAGCAGATGAGGTGATTTGTGAAAAGTGGAGAGTTCTATATTGTTAATATTACTGAAAATTACAGACAAAACCCTGGGGGACACCAGAGGCTTCAGAGAAGTTTTAGATTAAAATGGTTTAATTTCACAGTTTTTAAACAATGGGCTGGATAAAAATTTAATGATTGAAAAATCATGCTCAAAACCTGTATGTGTATGTATTAAATATGTAAAATTATTGTCATGTTATATGACTTGAGATGTTCTTTGTCATTTAAAACAGTCTTTATTCCATGACACAACGTGTTATCAATTATGTTTTCTTGCCATTACAAAATTTAACAACTGAATAAAAAAACATATCCTTCTGGAATGTTACTCACTTATGTCTGTAGTACCAAAAATCATATTTGTTTCACTTTCAGGAGCTTGTTTCCTATCACACAGATCTCAACTTTTGCTTTGTTTGATTACCTTTGTGCCTCACCACTGTCATTTTCATTCATCGCTTTCGTTCTCCTCTCGCCATATATAAACTTCAGCAGCACATTTCAGTTAAAAAACTAGTTTAACTTAAAGAAAAGCATGTTTTTTAGCCATTTGTTGGCAATGTTAAGTCGAGGGCACTTTTGACGTAATTTGCTGTAGAATAGCAATCCTGAATAGCTTTGTCATCAGAAATGTCAGCGGTTATATATAGAGTCTCATCACATTTGACAGCTTTAATGACAGACAGCAAGTATAATTAGATATTGTGCAAGATAAATATCACTCCATTAATACCAAGGAGAGCTTGGCAGTGTCAAGTATGTATGTATTTATTTTATTTCTTTATTTTTATCTATTCAGTCATTAAATGAATCACGCCTTAACATTTTAACTGTAATGGCAATGTACAAAAAAGGACATTGAGCATGGTGTAAAATGGACTGCAGTTGTATTTGTGGAAAGTTGTAGAAAGTGAGAATATTTTATCCCAAAAATAGTTTCGATAGCAGAATAGCCAAAAAGAATATGCAGAGCACAAAATCGAGAGTGATGTATTGTGAGGCAGGATGTATGTGTACACTACAAGAAACCAAAACAATAAATGAGGGTGATACATGGAGGGATGTGAGGAGATGAAAAAAAGACAAAATATTCAAACATCCTTCCAACAAGTGAGGCTCCTCGAGGAGAAGAGCGAGCAACATGGGCTCTTCTGGGCTTCAGATAGCTGCGATTGAATTTTGAATTAAATTGCCAGGATAAGAGTTGACAGTAGAATACCAGGTAATGCGCCATATTGTCATCCCATTGTGTGAACCTGACAGACAGCGCAAGAGGAATCTCTTCCAAACAATAAAAGAAGCAAGCCTTGTCTGACGGCCCTCTTTGTGTTTCTCACAAAACCCACTGCAAAGCACCTGTTAGCTTTGGCTTTCCAGTTTGATAGCAGTCAAGATAGTTCTTCAGTTGCACACCTGTAATTCTATGTTCCAATCCTTGTGCTCTCTGCATGCATTAGTGATAGTTTGGGATTGCAACAGACTTCATATAAAAGGAGACAATCTCCTGAAAACAGAGACTGAGAAATGATTTAAAGAGCCATTACACTAGTGTTGGCATCTTTGGTTAAGTCAAAACATAATACAATTATTTTAAACAATATTATTTAAAGAAAAACTCTACTGTTTTGGAGTTTGGAACATTTTGCAAATCTTTCTGCAGTATTGCTTAATTTTTAAATACTGTATGAGGTACTCACAGATGCTCAGGTGGGATAGATACCAGGAAGTGATTCGAGGGAGCGGATTTTCGAGTGAGGTAGTCCAGAAGGTGAGCGGTGAGTCGAGGAAGGTGAATGCTGGCAAAAAAAAAACTGAGGTGCTGTCTGTTATAGATTGGGCTTTGAGTGAGAGAGAGACTCATTCGTAAACAGAGGATCCAAGGTCGAGTGATCAGCAAACAGGTCTTTCAAAGGGGAAAAGCTGATTCAACGGCGGGGTTCAGTCCTGGAGTCGAAAATCCAGGGCGACAGTACATAAGAGACAAGGCAGGAGGCAGGGCCAGGAACAGGTTCAGAGTCCAGAGACAAAAAAGGGGTCAGAGCCGGTGAACTCACAAATCGGGTTAGAAGCTCAGGCAAGGTCTGGTGGAGCAGTAAACAGGTCTCAATGCATGAAGATCTGACGGAGAACTGAGGGCTGGAAGCAGGTAATATGGAGCTGAAGTCATGTGGAGAGAATGAGGCTGATGAGATGTGCACAGGTGTGTGAGGCGACAATCAGGCAGAGCAGAGTGAGAAGGGACAGACAGAAAAGAGGAAGACCAAATTGTTTCATACAAGAAGAAACTAAATAATTGTGACAAATTTCAATAGAAGTTAATCATTAAATAACGAATTTTTAAATCCTATCTACAGGCAAATTAAAAATGCTAAGTCAAGATGACGTGACTTTTCTGTCATTCCATGTTGAAGTGTTGTTCCCTCATCAAAAACATGCCTCAAGTAGTATTCAGATTAGTTCATGCATGTTTGAGTAATTCTTTGTTCCTTTTGTTCTGAGCTGAAAACAGCACATTTACCTTATCCCTGCCTTTTTTCCTTATCTCCGCCCAAGCCCCACCCACTTGTCAATCATATGGATCGCTAGTACTCTACGACAAACAGGAAACGTGGTTTGACCTGGAATTGTGACAGCTGCAGACCCACTCTGGTTAAACAATGCCAGAGAAGTGCGTTTTCGGATGTTCGGGGCCTAACCTTGTGTTTGGATTACCAAAGAATGAGTTTATTTGTCAGAAATGGCTCGATTTTGTGTCTGCCATCAGAAAAACTTGGAAAGGTCACCTTTGCTTGTGAGCAGCACTTCATATGGTTCATCAACAAAGAACAGGATTTGTGATAAAGGATTTGTGACAAGACTGGCTCTGTCACCGACTTCCTTTTCCAACTGTCCCGTGAACATTGATTTGGAGGTCCACACAATTTTTTTTTTTACTTGTGCTAGACTTAAATACATTAATGAAATACATGTTTTTTACTCTTCATACATCAACGTTACACGCTATTGTGCAAAGCTCGCACATCAAAAAGTAAAGATCGCAACCGGATATTGTATTGGCAGTTTACACCAGTACACCTATAACAAAAAAATAATTCATAAAACAGTATGCCAGCCTTAGGACTCAGTGTAGAGCAAGCCCAACTAAGTTACCTGTAATCACGCCTCTGAGGAGCCTTTTTCCCCCGGTTTCTGGTTCATTCTGTGGACTTAAACTCTGTGTCAGACTCTGGTTCACACATATAAGGTGCTGTTACACCTTCGATTACACCTCCGTCTGTCGAATAGAATGTTTTAAAACAGTAACACTAGTTTTTTTAAATAACATGTTGATCAGTAGGGGCGTGCCGAAAGCTCGTCTGTGGGAAGGACATGTGTGAACAGGGCATTTCTGCCGGGCCAAAAATACGAGGTAATTCAAAGATTTTTTTTATGAAAAATATTGCATCTTCAATGTTATTAACAGTGCAGCACTAGTATTGAGAGCTTAATTATTGATTCGAAGTGCCATAACAAGGGTATAACGTGAGAGCTTTAAATGTTTCACAGATTAAGTTAACTATGAAAAAAAATTATCTGACTCACATCAACAAATGTGTAAATACTAAACTATTTAACTCTTAGTTTACTTTTTGTAGTGAGAATTTTCAAGAGATCATTGCCACAGTGGTAGAATATAATTAATAATAGATTATTTTAATTTCATGACAGCTTTGTTTATAAGAAAACATTAAATGTTTTGTGGTTCAAGCAAATCTATAGAAACAATACACTAAAATATGAATTGAAATAACTTACCATCCAGCGATTATGAGATTTTTCATTTAATTAACTGTTTTCATGGGATCTCTTTCCAGGTCTTTGTTTATTCTCTGTGAACACTTTACTTTACTTTGTCACTGTAGATGCTAGTACCAGTGAATAGCTGTTTCTGCATCCCTTTCTGAGCCTGTAAGAGCTGGAAGGCTCACTTTGTCCTCTAGTGAAATGGCAGAATTCTCTCTGAACTTGAAGAAAGTGATTTGGGAGTAGAGCTGGTGGTGTGTTATCTGTTTCAGTGAGAAGTGCATTCTGGGAGAGCAGATGGGACTTAGCAGAGATCAGACAGTGACACATGGGGAAGCTGAGGGAGCGTTCATGGCTTATTCACCTCTCCGTTCAGGTTCAGATGGACTGACCAGTGAGCTGTCTGCAGTCTGGCATGGGCTCCGAACTTCTGACTCTGACACTCTGACACAGTCAAAATAAGAACCAAAACACTGCTGAGTTCTGGCTGAGATGTTCCTTTTATTACTTTGCAAACTGAGCAATTTTACTGAATACAATTCAAAATGCACTTTTGTAATGAATATTTTGGAATTAAAAATTGGTGTTTTTAAGGCTCATAGAGACTGCAGTTTTAACATTCAAAATGTATTTGAAGGTGTATTTATGATTATTACCCAGGTTATATTTTAGTAATTAATTTAAGATGCTCATCAGACCAGGAAACATTTTTCCAGTCTTCAACTGTCCAATTTTTGTGAGCTCGTGCAAATGGTAGCCTCTTTTTCCTATTTGTAGTGGAGATGAGTGGTGCCCGGTGTTCTGCTGTTGTAGCTCATCCGCCTCAAGGTTGTGTGTGTTGTGGCTTCACAAAGGCTTTGCTGCATACCTCGGTTGTCACGAGGGGTTATTTCAGTTAAAGTTGCTCTTCTATCAGCTTGAATCAGTCGGCCCATTCTCCTCTGACCTCTAGCATCATCAAGGCATTTTCGCCCACAGGACTGCTGCATACTGGATGTTTTTCCCTTTTCACACCATTCTTTGTAAACCATAGAAATGGTTGTGCGTGAAAATCCCAGTAACTGAGCAGATTCCTGTCTGGCACCAACAACCATGCCATGCTCAAAATTGCTTAAGTCACTTTTCTTCACCATTCTGACATTCAGTTTAGAGTTCAGGAGTTTGTCTTGACCAGGACCACACCCCTAAATACATTGAAGCAACTGCCATGTGATTGGTTGATTAGATAATTGCATTAATGAGAAATTGGACAGGTGTTCCTCCTTATATATATATATATATATATATATATATATATATATATATATATATATATATATATATATATATATATATATAATGTTTAAAATTATAAATATTTAGAGTTTCTTATATATTTTTATACTTATATTTTTTTTTATAAAAAAGAAAAAGAAATCTATCAGCAAAGTTTTCAGGCAGTTACATTAAATTTACAGAATAATGTTATTTATTAATAAAATAAGTTTTTTGTTATCTGCACTGTTTGCTGTTTTTAAAGGAAACCTCAGATGAAAATCAAAACGTTCCAGCTGTTTGGAAAAAATAAAAGTCTGTGCAATTCCCCCTTAAAACGTTAAAAATCCATCCAAGCATCCAGGGGTTTAATTTTTTACAAAACAAATGTTTTATGTCCTTTGAGAAGAACAAGCCGTATTTAAATACATATAAGAAGTTGTAACTCGAATTTTGCTTATCATATATATTTGTTTCATGTTTTACATGTGTTCATAAAATAAATATTTGTACTTTTGCATGGTTGATTTATGTAAAAAGATTTTTTTTTAAACTACGTCTTTTTTAAATGAATTTAAAACAGGGTGTCCATTTGAAAGGCAACAATACTACGCAGTCTAACACTGAGCTGCCCTTACAGCAATTCAAAATCAATCATAAATCTGTTCTGACTCACATTTCTAAAGAGACTGGTCAACAACAGAAGTTTAAACTGTGATCTCTTTAAAACTTTGTTCATTCTTACTGTACTTTTGTTTCCAGAGCCAACGATCATCACCACGGCTCCAAACACTCTGGACGTGACGGTGGGTGAGAGCATCATTCTGCCCTGCCAGGTCTCGTACGACCCCTCGCTGGAGCTCAAGTTCACCTGGTTCTTCAACGAACAACTCATCCACTTCGGCAACCATGGAGGATACTTTGAAAAAGTTGGCGGAGTAAGAACTGCGTATTTATTTATAGCTTTCTGAGAGACAACTTGATGCTCCATATAACATCAACACAAAAACATTTCATTTATAACTGCCTAAAGATTCTTTGAATTAAGTATTCATTGCTTCAACTAGTGAGAGAGCCTAGTGAAATAATAGCTACACTGAAGCTGCATAATGGCTAACTGACACACAAGCTTTATAAAGCTCATTTGTAAAATTTGTCTTCAGTGGCATGCGTCTCGCTGTGGTGTTGAATCCTATTTTGCATAATTGGCTCTCATAATAGATTTTGCATTCCTGTGGTGTGTCTCCTGCACACAGTTCACTCACATCTAGTGTACAGTATTGATAAAAAAAAAAGAGCTGTGCTTATTTGCTGAAACAAGCTGAAGTTGTTTCAGGGATATTCTTATTTAAATAAAGGCATGATATTTTTGTCCAATCATTTTGCACAAATCAAATATGGAAAAAAGGTTGTTTTGTATAAATTTTATAAAACTAATCACATTCAAATGTATTTTAATGTAAATAGTCCAAAGCACTTTAGTGATTTAAATTGAGGGTCATATAAATTCCTTAGTTAATTTCCACAGCTGATGAATTTATGATGAGAGATTCTCCCATTATGTGTGAAGCCACAGATAAGCCTTTCAGTATTAATGGAGAGTATAATTAAGCTTCGCACTCGGTGGTATGAATTACACCACTTGTAAAGTTTCTTTTCATTAAAATTTGATTGTAGGTTTTTTTTTTACTGCCTTGATGATGGTTTCCCTCGTCCTTGATTTCATTTAGTCCATGAGAGACCTCAAAAAAAAAATGGAAATCCTCAAAATGAACTAGATTTATTTTTAGAATTAAAAATTATAGTCTTTCATCATTGGGTTATATTGTAAAAATGCACACATTTACAAAATTTGCCACTTTCGCATTGGTTATGCTCAACAGGACAATGCGGAGACCTCTTGAGGGGGAGGTGCCAAAACAAGAATAAGGAGCATATCAGATCCATTTTATATATCTTTTTAACCCGTTTTATTAAGGTATAGATAAAGATAAATATATTGATAATTTGTATATTTTTACAATTATCTATTACATTTATTTCAAAACCATAAACCAATTCATCAAGTTTATACACAATTTATGTAAGATTCTGCAGCAGAATATGCTTTTGTATTTTTACACCCTGTATGTATTCAAAAGCCCACATTTTGGGTGGACCTTATAAAGAAGTAGATTAATGGGGAGAGTATTTTGAATAAATTTTAATAGATTAACATAAATTACAATATTCTGAACCCTAAATGAATATATAGCTAGAATCTGAAGTTACACAGAAGAAAGAAAGTACAGGATGGTTAACTCTAAGTATAGTTTTTAGCATCGCATTCCATTATAGATCCTATCACTTTCAAAAGGGGCAAACATTCAGTTACTCAAACTCTCTGCAGACACTCACAAGCAGGGCCGATTCTGGGATCTAAGCTTTAGGGGTGCTCAGCTCCTTATAAAAACAACATATCTTTAGTGAAACGTGTGCTACATATATAACCATGTTATAGAAATTAGTGTTAGATTCACGTTTCCACAGAGGGTTCTGGAGCAGAGCGCCATGTGAAAGTTCAGAATATAAATATGAAATAAAAAAAACGAGGACCTTCAAAGTCTTAATTATTGGCACATTTTAACAGTAAAAAGTGTAGGTCTTCCCAACACTGAGATTTTATGGTAAAAAAAAAAGATTTAATTGAATTTAAGATAAGCAAATAATTAAAAAGAATTGAATGTTTAATGTTGTTGGTATTGTTTATTTGTTTACTTTTGCATAAGAATAAGAATAAATTACTTTTTTAAATGTTGTATTTGCATCTGTTCTTGCATTTTTAATCAAGTAAAAAAAAAATCAGATTTAGTGAAGAAATAATAGATTGAATGTCTCATATAATTAGAATTCCTTGGATTTATTAATGTTTTACTAAGTTCAGAAACCGTTTACATGCTTGATACCCTAAAAATGAAGGTTCTATGGTTTATATTTTTTTTTATAAAATTAGGTGAGCAAATCTTCTTTTCAGATCTGCAGAGGTGGGTTCTGTGTTCGCTCTATTATTGGGTGACTCAGCCTGAGTCTTTGTGGCTGGAGTTGATGAGTTTGTGAACTAGTTGATGAGAAAACTAAATCTATACTGAATGTTTTAGCTTTAGGGGTGCTAAGAGTAAGTTTAGGGGTGCTATAGCACCAAAAACCACCTAGCTCACAAGTTTTTCTTTTGGGTTGATGCTGGTCTGTGTATTGAAATAGTCCTCTTTACGGAATGTGATGCAAACTTAACATAAGAAACACAAGCCTGGAAAGACAAAGAAAACAGAATAGCCATGGAGCTGGGTAGCTCTCGGGCTGTTCCTGTGTGTAGGCATGGAAGAAGAAACGAAACCAGGACTTAGGATCTCTGGTGGACTAGTTTTGAGCTGTTTAATAACAATGAAGCAAGGTTAGTGAGATTGGCCCAGCCGTAGTGGAGGGGTGTTCAACCATCAGGGTCAAACGTCCCTACAGCAGGTGGGTAGAAAGAAGTTTGTGTGTTACTGATGGAAGCCACCCATCACCCTCATGTTCAAAGTTGATTTGCTCTCAAAGATGGAAAGAAATCTTGTTGATGCATTTGCACTTGCTTTGCGCACCCAAAGTGACTGAGATCAAGGCGTTCATGAACTCCAGCTCTGACACATAGCTTTGTAAGGACAATTTTAACATCTTGAAATCATATCAATGTTAACGTTGCTGTTGTTACTACGAGAGCTTTGTTTGTGAAGTCAACCATTTTACAAATCCAGTTAGCAGCACTTATATGTGTCGGTGTTCTTTGACATTAGAGGCAAACACAAGCATCTGCAGCCTGTGGGAGACTTTTTAATCATGCAAGACTTCTTTGCGGGAATCTTGAAAGCCAATAAATGTTAAAATTCAACAGTGAACTTGCATTAAAGCATTTGAACAAACATCATAAACTACAATGAAACAAGGGCACACTGTACTCTCTGCACTGTTTATCTTTTACTTTCTGAAAGACATTGTTTAAAAACAGGTGCTGAAAAGTTTGAAATTCAAGAAAAAGTATTCAGAGAGAAATGTCTATGTTAGATTTTTGTAAATGTCAGGTTATGTGACGTACACAGTATTAACCCATTAACAGACTGAGGTCATTTTTTACTTAAACCTATATTTTATAAAACAGAAAATCCTTTTATCCTAACTTGAGTAAATGTTTTCACAAGTACTTTAACTTGAATACATTTGTTGGACCCACCTCTGCCTAACAGTTACATATAAGATATATCAATGAAGTGATGTCCAGTAGAACTTGAAAACATCATCAAACACATCTGTTTGTTCTTTCGCTGTATCTTACTGTGTCATCGATCTTTTTTTCAGCAGCACTCTGTGGGTGACGTCATGATCCGCAATATTCAGATGAGGCATGCTGGGAAATACACATGCGCTGTCCAGACCAAGGTGGACAGCAGCTCCATTGCGACTGACCTGATTGTCAGAGGTGACAATCTTTTGTAAATCCTTGTCATATTTCATCTTGAAGTGTATTGCATTCATTGAGCCTCCAAATGACAGATTTATTTTTGTACAGAAAGTCAGTTTGAATTGGAAACTCATCACGTATCAAAATAATTGATGTTTTATACACAGCTAATGCATTTGAAACATCCACAGACTGATAAGCAAGTTCTGTAAATATTTTTCAAATGGAGAAAAAGCATGTGTTCATCAACTAATTAAAGCTTTTGACGGTGAAAATATGTACAGTAGTTTGCAGTGACCTGCTGTGCTCCAGGCACCTGTTTATATGAAGCCTACAAGCATGACAGCAAGTGTGTTTGTGCCTGTGTGCCTCTGGTTTGCATGGCTGTTTTTAATCTCAGGTCCCCCTGGCCCCCCCACAAGCATCCATGTGGAAGAAATCACAGATAGCACTGCCACTCTCTCCTGGAGGCCTGGGCCTGATAATCACAGTCCAATTACTGGCTACAGCATCCAGGCTCGAACCCCCTTCTCCCTCGGCTGGCAAGCTGTTAGCACAGGTGGGGCTTGCCACCAGGCTTTCCTGCTTAAACATTCACTTTTGCCTTTCTTGTTACACTGCTTTAAAAAGGGAAGCCTTAAATGCTGGTCTAAAAATGTGTCCAAAACTGTTTATATACATGTGATATATATGCACTCAATTTTGTGTTATCTGTGTGTACTCATGGTATTTTCTTTTTGCTGTATATACCAATTAAGTTTCATTAATAAATTAAATTATATATAATAAATGTAAAATCTGATTACGTAATATACAAGTGTCGATCATATACAGTACATACTTAGATCAGCTGTCTCAAAATCAATTCCTGGAGTGCTGCTGCCCTGCACAGTTTTTCTCCAACCATTACTGAACACACCTGACTCAACCGGTTTAAGCTTCTCGGAGCCCTCTATCAGACAGGTCATCTGGTACACCTAAATCCTGCCAAGTATGGCTAATTTCCTGAATGTGCACTCAGGATATATACATAATTGTTGGCACATATGTTTTTCCTTTCTATGTATTGAAACAAAACAATGTGTGAGATCTTAAAATTGCTTTCTGGGAAAGATGCTCTTCCAATATGAGAGATCAGGACGGGTGGTCCAAAACTCCAGCTAAGAGGCAGAAAAGGCTGGATATCAGAAACCATTGATTTCAGTTCCTTGTTTTATTTAAGTTATTTAAGGGTGAGCATCCAATTATTAAGTTAAAAACATCAATAATTTTGACCTGGCCATTTTTGGAGTTTTGTGTGTCAAATTAACATTTTCCCTTCCATTTTTTTGTATAACAACAATACCTGTTAAAAATTGCACTCTGAGTGGCGATCAAAATTTGAGAACCCTGGCACCAAGAACAAAGCCCTCACATAAAATATGCTGTTTCTTCTCTCAACTGCGTGGTATGTAACTTGGCCTGCAGAGAAATGTTTGTGCTTCCTCAGAACCATTCAATAAACTTGGCTTTCATACCTTCAGAGCTCATCATCTACCAGAGCTGCAGATGGTATGTGCACCAGGGGCAGGTCTCACCATGTGTGTTCGTATTTTCCCAGTGCCTGAGGTGGTCAAAGGCTCTCACCTGTCGGCTGCAGTAATCGAGCTCAACCCCTGGGTGGAGTATGAGTTTCGGGTCTTGGCAAGTAATGCTGTGGGCACCGGGGAGCCTAGCAAACCCTCCAAGAAAGCCAGGACCAAAGACACAGGTGAGCACTAAGCTAAATACAGACAGCATATGTAGGTGTTAATAAACAACATAAGACTTTGTCAACTGTGTCATTCTATGAGAATGGTTACAATTGGGCTTGAATTTTCAAATTTTTTACCAAAAAAAATAGTTTTTCTTTATATCTCGCATCTCTTATCAAATTTTCCCATCATATTTTTTCAGGCTGTGGTCGCCATAACTGGTTACCCTCTTATGAACACTATAGAGTCTCTCTGGATATTATCATAAAAAAAAACATTTGTAAAGAAATTTATATTTTCACATTTATCAAATGTCCCCATATTCATTCTTTCGTTTATAAAAAAAATATATATTTATACGTTTATAATAAAAATATATAGAATGAAATATTTTTTCTCCGTTAAATTCTCAAATGCAATTAATAAGGAAAGTGCTCACAATTTTTAATTAAAATACATTTAGACTGGCTTACTTAGCTCTGAATATTTTGGACGGAAGTAAAAATGTAAAAGTTATGGGGTTGAATTTCTTATAACAAAGTTAAGATTGCAATGGGATTGAAGAGACAAATACAACATGTTTCAAATTCAATGTATTTTTTCCATTCGCATAACTGAAATAGAAAATGGGTGAGTTTGATGGGGTTGAGATTTTCACTAAAAAATTGTTCACAAAAATCCCCAAATCACTGCTCAATAGTGAATAACAATAGTTCTATTAATATCTTGAATAGCTCTAATAGTTATATTTCTAAGGTGTACATTTGCTTTGCAAAATGTACAAGCTGTCTCTTTCATTTTAGTTTACTTTAATGTAGGTCTTATTAAAGTTAGGTAGCTGAATCACTGCTGCTAGTGAAAATCAACAGTGAGGATCAAGCTATTTAACAGAAACTAACCTGATATATGGAATTCCTGACATTTTCAATATTAAAAAAACACTTAAAAAATTGAAACATATTCACACAATGAACTTAAAGCATCAAAAATGCGATCCAAGGACCAAGGTCATTTCACCAGAGGGTCCAGTACTGCCTGTGGCAATACCTGAGTTAAAAATAGAGGTTCATTATTTTAAATTATTCAATAGTTTTGGAAGGCAATAATGGATAAAAATATACTTCTTTTGCAATCAACATTTTATTTAACACATTTCTTTAAAAATATTTTATTTAACATGAACTATTATTATTTAATAAACTAAATTAATTATCAGATAAACTAATATTCTGAATTTATATTAATTTATTCAGAAAAATATTTAGACTGTCAAAAAAAACATCTACACTTGTAGACTAAAATGTTTCATTGTGAATCATTGCACTTTCCAATGTATTATACATTTTAACTTCAAGGCGGCTGTTACTGATTATAAACAAATGTTGAAAAATCCACCTTTCCAAATAACCTTTCCGCCTCTGGTTATAAAGATTGTCAGTTCTTAAGTACAATTTTCAATAGCTTGTGCTTAACTAAAGCAAAACTGTGTTTTAGTTCTGCGTCGAGTTAATTTGGAACATTTTCTGTTTCTGATAACTCCTTCTCTAATTTGAAAGTGGTAAAAGTGCTCTGTCGACTCTTATTACTTTATTTTTCTTCTTCACATTGTGAGTCGATTCCGAGGTCACACACAAACTAGTCCTAGTCGAGACCAAAGCCAAAAAAAAACTGACTCGAGTCTGGGCCCAAGCATTATCAAGAACATCTATAGTTCTTTGCACTGATCATTACTGGTGTGATAAGAATGCTACCTCCTTGCAAACCAAAGCTAAACACATATGCTAACAAAGGACAGGTTTTATTTACCTTATCAGATATCATATAAATATATCAGATATCTGCTGTTGAAGCACTATCTTTTCACTGATTATATTACGATGTGGCTTGATACAAATAGCTTCACGGTCGCAAATACAAGATTTGTCAACTTTTTCCATCCCTGGTTGGGATTTCATTTGCCTATAGGTACCAACCCCCCCTCCCCAACCAAAAACCACCTAAAATGACTTCTGTTATTTTGAATTTCTAATCACTCTGATGTTTTTACATTTGATCAGTATTTGAAAAGGAAATACATTTAAGTTCATATTTATGTTCATTATCAGTATATAAACAGCCTACAGTGTGCGTACAAAGACTCCTACAGAGAATAGCAATCAGTGAATGAGCCCCAGTGGTAAGAGCTGAACTGAATAAATCTGTTGCTTCCTCCAGTTCCCAAGGTCACTCCGGCCAATGTGAGTGGAGGAGGTGGCAGTCGATCAGAGTTAGTCATCACTTGGGAGGTAAGATGGCCAGGCCAGCACACTACACTCAGCGTCTGTCTGCATGCTTGTGTGTGTTCCTCTCTTTTGTCTGCCGTCTCTTTTAGCTAGCTGGCTAGTCTCCATTGTTTCGTGTCTGTGAGGTTTTCATTAATCATGGTAAAGCGGGTCCACATCGCACTTCATTTTCTGTATGAGCTGTTCAGCAATAGCTGCCGCTGTCATAAAGAGAAGCAGCAGAGATAATTAAATGGAGATACCCCAGACTTTTTGAGAGGAAGTGTTTTCAGAAGATAAGGTCTCTGTGTGTAAGGGTTTTTAGTAGGCGGTTCTATTGTTTAGGTTTGAGACAGTTGGTGTTCTCTTATTGATGTGGAAGTTTGTCAAAGAAATCTCAGAACTTCAGAAGAAGAAACCTTCTTTGTGTCGTCTTTGAATTGAAAAGTACGTATTGAACAAAATGGTATCTTCGGATCAAGATTAAACCATTTCTTCCTTTATCTGACAATTTTGTTTCGTGGACAAGAAATATTCACTCTAGAATATAGTAGAAGTTTTCAAAACACTTTCTGTTGGACCATAGCTTATCGGACTCTGACCTTAAAATGTTTGATTATCTGATACTCAGGGTCCCATGGGCCCAAGGCCTGCAACTTTTTTAAGGCCCCCAACTTGATCTAAACACAATCACTCTGAATTATTTTATGTTTATTGGAGGAATCAGAACAACAACCAAACATAACAAAACAACCAATTACAATCTAACCTGTTTATTTTTATTTAAAATGTTTTTCATCTTGCATGCTTTGTGGCTTGAGTTCTTTTTTTAACCTGAGTAGAAAAGTAAAAGCCTCTTGCAATGTCTCCAATTTACAGAAACATCAGTGTTAGTTTACTCTTGACACTCATTACAAAATGTGCTCTTTAAAGACTCTAATTTATTTGTTGAACAGGTCTTACATGCACATGCAGTAACATACAAGTATTGACATGAATAAACATTCAACATGCAGTCAAAACATGCACACAAAACATAAACAACAATGCCAATAATTGATTTAAACTGTTATTAAATCATACATTTTCAACCAAAAACACAGTCTTAGCCGATGTAGAGAGAGAGAAAGAGAGAGAGCACATTGTTAAACAGCATGGAACTCTTGTTGTTTTAGTTTTCTGAGGTATGGATATGTACTTGAGCCTTAGTAAGCCCGTTCATTAATGCAGCCTTGCTGATATTTAAGTTTGTCTTTGACCCATCAATTGGCTAATTGTGGATTTAAGTAGTCTTAAGTTGATTCTATCCCATTAATTTCACACGGTGAAGATATTATGAAGTTTATTTTTAAATCAACCTCTGACATGGGACACCTCGTGACATGATAAATGTATTACATTGTATTCTTTTTTTAATCTATCTTAAGAAGTTGCTTCAAATGGAAGTATACTATATTGTTCTTAAACTATGGTAGTGAGAAATCTGCCATGTACTTCTACCATTAACTGAAATTGTAGACGTTCTAGCTGAGAAAAACTAGATCAACAAAGGAAAGCTCATTTTTGAGGCGTTAACTTTGTGTGTGTGTGCGTGTGTGTGGGGGTGTGTGTGGGGGTGTGTGGGTGTGTGTGCGTGCGCGTGCGTGTGCGTGTGTGCGTGCGTGTGTGCGTGTGTGTGTGTGTGTGTGCGTGTGTGTGTGCGCGTGTGCATGCGTGTGTGCGTGCACGCGTGTGCTTTTTTGTGTGACAAGCTATCTGATTGACCTGAAAGAACTAGTTTTCTCAGAAACTTGAAAACATTTCGATGTACAGAGAAAAAAAGCCACATGTGCAAGAAAAGTGCTAGAAACCCATTTAAATTTTGAACATTCAAAGAGAAAGTGAAGGAACAGCATCTTGTGGTGCCTTTTCAGATCTTCCTTATCACCGTCCCTGGCTCTCCTCTCTCCTCTTCTGTGAGTACTTAAAAAAAACTTTCTTCAGTTGATAAGCTGAGACAACCACACAAACTATTTATTTTAGATTTTGTCTGTAACAAATTGCATCTTTTCTCTATTTGGAAAAAAGTATTTTTGAAAATTTATGAAATATCTTACAGAAAGTAGTAACAGAAAGTGAAGTGGAGTGAAAGTGGCAAGTTGACCCATACCCGGAATTTGTGCTCTGCATGTAACCCATCCCAGTGTACACACACACACACAGCAGTGAACAAACACACCGTGAACACTCACCCGGAGCAGTGGGCAGCTATGGCTGTGGTTCCTGGGGAGCAGTCGGGGAACTTTTGGGAAACCACAGCTGTGGTTGTTGAAGATCGAGAGCAAGTGTTTCATCACTCACACTACCTTTAATCTCTGTGGATCTGGGGATCAAACAAGCAACCTTCCAATGTCGTTATTAATAACATGCTTACTTTTGAAGTCAGTCTCAAGCACTTAGATAACAAATTCCTTTTCTGGAGAGCATCAAGAGAGAAAGCCTTAAGTTGCCCATTGGTCTCAAGCAGCATAAAAGTTCCTTACTTAAAACACAAAAGGATGAATTCTTGAAATGTAAAAACCGGCATCAGCCCTCAAGCTGAATCCTCTCACCACAACCTAACCAAGTCACAGGGTGGAAAACAACACATGTTTGAACTACTTTAAAAGGGGAGCTGCCCATTCCTTTGTTTGAAGTCTCTCTGACGCAAATAGATTTTCACAGCAGACACTGGAGCTAGCCCCAGATTACAGTTGCATTTCCGTTTATCCATTGAGTGCCGGCACAACAGCATGAAGATGAAAACATCATCATTCCTCCATTGAGTCACCTCTGAACAAATAGCTGCTATTTTCTAGGCTCAGCATTAGCGCACAATGTTTCTGTTTGGTCAGTGGCAGATGATACTTCAAACTAAATCCTTTATGATGTCCATTACCTGGCAAAGTGATGCAGGGGATGGGAGCAGTCTTTAGCTGAAGAGGCCAAGGTGACAGCTTCCGATGGAGAGATTAGTACAAACGCCCCGTCTGATGCTAGACAAATGTCAGGAAAGTCATGCAGCCTGTCACCTGCTTGAGATCCCAAAACAAGAGTAGCACATCACATTCTGGGGGTGAAAGAATGAATAACCAACGGGCTAGAGAAAAGGTCATATCAGGATTGCTTCTTCTTGCAAGCACACCCTTTTAGCTTGTTATCTCTTTTTGTGTTTTGAGACTTACTGCAGTTTCTATTTAAAGGGGCAGTTTGTAAGAAATGAAACACTGATATCACCGACAGCAACATGCACAAATAAGACTTGCTTTTGAATAGCTGTGTGTGGAGAAAAAAATATGTTTACTCAAGACGTCAGTAGCACATCATTGCCAAGGATGCCGGTTTCCGCTCATGACACCAAATGCTCTTATCCAACATGTATTATGGTGTACCAGAGCCCTATTTGTTGCTTCACCTAAATAATAAAACAAACAAGATGAACTAGTGAATTCCTCTTTAACTCTTTGTTATGTTGCAATCACATTGAATCACAAGATGAAAAAAATAATGTGATTGTCTACACAAACACTGAGGCCATGTAACGAATGGCCCACACCTCTCTGAATTTTTGGTGCATTTCATGCGTGAACGCGCCTCAGTCAAAAACAATGAGCGCAAATGATAGAGATCTCCACATCGTCTGCTGTAGAAGAGAGTTTTGTTGTTGTTTATTCATCATTAATCCTCAACAATCATTCAGTCAGGAATCTTAGAGTGATTCTGGATAAAATAGTATTGAACGGTTGTTTAAATTAAAACTTGTATACATAAACAATTTTGTTGTTTGAAGAAATTGAAAAAAAAGTATGTTCTGTTGTACTTGTAGGGTCTTTATGTGGGTCATTTACTCTAATTTAAGATTTTGCACGGCACATAAGACGTGTGTCTGTAGAACTCCTGACAAGGTTTGAACTACAAATGGTTAGGCATCTGGTTAAGGAAAGATTAATAAATACAAATAACTCTCAGGCGTCACGGTGGCGCAGTGGATAGCACGGTCGTCCCACAGCAAGAAGGTCGCTGGTTCTAGGCTCGGCTGGGGCAGGTGGCATTTCTGTGGGGAGTTCTCATGTTCTCCCCGTGATCGCGTGGGTTTTCTCCGGGTGCTCCGGTTTCCCCACAAGTCCAAAGACATGCGGAATAAGTGAATTGAGTAAGAACAATTGCCCATAGTGTTAAAGTGTGAATGTGTGTGTGAATGTTTCCCAGCGATGGGTTGCGGCTGGAAGGGCATCCGCTGCGTAAAACATATGCCAGAGAGTTGGCGGTTCATTCCGCTGTGGCGATCCCGAAAGGGAAGAAAGCCGACATGAAGATGAATGAATGAATGAAAAATTACGTAGATTACTCAAGCTGCATTTCTCTAGCACATCTCAATGCAATGTATTGCATTGCAATGGAAACGTCCCATCAATAATTTATAAACATAGTCACTTATTATCTTTATGTGGGGTTTGCAATAAGTTTATTCTCATCTCTATACTCAGGTTTGGTGAAAAAGTATTTAAAGTGATTTGCTTTTAACAAGAAACAAACTTTTAGACAGTTTAAAGCCTTCCAAATATATGCAAAACTTTACATGTAAGAAGCTTTGAACAGTCTATGAGGGTTTTGTGACATGCTATAGTTCAGTCTTAGCTTAAGAAAAAGAATTAACAGTTGGATGACATTAATCTTATTTCTCTTCATTTGAAACTTCATTTTAATGTCTAGCATTATAGGTGTTGTCTACTCTGTGCTGAGCTTTGGAGTTAATATGCAGAAGGCGTTACAGTTAAAGCAAACTTGTGTTCTGTGGCTATAAAAGTGTGATTTTTGTCTGATTCTGTGTGTTGCAGCCTGTACCCGAAGAGCTTCAGAATGGAGCAGGCTTTGGTTACGTTGTTGCTTTTCGGCCCTTTGGCGCCACCGGGTGGATGCAGGCGGCAGTCCCTTCTCCTGAAGTTTCTAAATATATCTTCAAAAACGAGAGCATTTTAGCTTTCTCTCCATTTCAAGTCAAAGTTGGGGTGTATAATAACAAAGGGGAAGGACCTTTTGGACCAGTGATCACCATCTACTCAGCAGAGGAGGGTCAGTCACACTGATTATTGAGTTCAGTTCCATGTGAGGGAACCTAAAGTAAACTTACTATTCTATATATTCTTTATATTACTATTCATTAATACAAGTTATCTGAAGTTAACTTTGCTAAAACTAAGAAAAAGAGAGTTTTTCTCTATGAAATATTGAACCTAATACATTATTCTTCAAATTCAGAGCCTGGAAGAGCACCCAGTCGTCTTCGAGCCAAGAGTTTATCCGCATCAGATGTAGAGGTATCCTGGAAGGCCCTTCCCTGGAGCACCAGCAAAAAACGGGTCCTTGGCTATGAGGTAATGGCTTTAAAACTGTGAAAAGTGAAAGGTACATCAGTGCAGGCAATATATTTCAAATATCTAGGATGAACAAGTACACTTAAGCACAAAGGAGATAGGAAAGAGAAAATTTAAATAATTACAGTGGTTTAACTAAAAAAAGCCGAACACTTGAAGCTTTGGAGTTGGCAGAGTACTGAATTCCTTGAATGCATGGTTCAATTTCATTTTTCAATTTCAAACAGAGGTGTTTGAGCCATTCATTTTTTGCAATGATTGTGAAACTCTGTCAGGATAAATATCAGGTTAATTGATCTGCAAATTAGGTGATAAAAAATGTATGTTAGTTTACAGTAAAATATACCTTTTTTACCACTAGCCTAAATTTGGCAAACTGTCTCCAACCACTGCATTTCACATTCACTATAGTAATCTAAAAAATACAATAAAAAGTGACCTAAAAGTAATATACTGTAGATCCATGTAGCTTTTTACATTTCTAAGTAGGGCTGTGGCTATCGATTCATTTGATAATGGAGTAATCTATCTTTGTAATGAATCAATTAATAAGATAAGCTCTTTCCATTTATTTTCATGGAAAGCTAAGGCACTATATTTTTATCTCTAACTCGATTTTGGCATATTTGGCAGAGCAGAGATGATAAAACAGATACTATGACCTCATTTTTGGCTGTCATCCCAGTTATTTTGAATATGTTATATTAAAAATTCACCCCTTAAATTAATCAAAAGACCTCTCTGTGACTGGCTTTAGATGTGGTTTTCTGCTGTAGTGAGTAACAAGAGAGTGGGAAGAAACACATGGATAATCATAAATAAACACTAGAAAACACAGGCAGGTGTGCTGGGATGGGTCCACTCATGGCAGTTTCGTCAAAAAAATACTTAAGTGATGAGTAACTAAAACCTCTTCAGTCCTAAAACTCACATTAATGTTTCTGGCTCACTCTGTAGCTGAGATACTGGGAGAAAAACGAGAAAGAAGATGGCGCTAGTGTGCTAAGGACTGTTGGGAACCGAACATTGGCCATTATTCAGGACTTAAAAGGAAGCAGCACCTACTTCATAACTGTGAGAGCCTACAACACAGCAGGAACCGGACCGCCGAGTCCAATGGCCAACGTGACGACGAAGAAACCGCGTAAGCAATGTAGAATATATATAAAAATGTGTGTGCATGTGTGTGTGCGTGTGTGTGTGTGTGTGTGCGTGTGTGTGTGTGTGTTTATTATTAATATTGGTGTTATTATTGTTATATAGTTTTCACAGATGTTTGATCAAATTAAACATGGTATACAATATACATATACATTGTGTATGTTGATTAAAAAGAATATGAAGTTATTAATTTGATTTAGTTTGTTTTTTCAGCTCCAAGTCAACCACCGTCAAAAGTCATGTGGAATACATCAAACTCCAAAATTATTTTGAACTGGGAGCAGGTGAAACCTCTGGAAAACGAATCTGAGGTCATGGGATATAAAGTAAGCCTGAACAATTTGAGTTGTAAGCTTTTATGTTTCTGCCACTAATGTAAGGGCAATGTATTTCTGTATTTATGAAGCTAAAGCAGGATTAGATATACAAAGTATAAGTATAACAAATGCTTCTGTGTGATTCATTTCCTCAGAATTTATGGCAATAGGCAACAACTAATGTGATGATAGACAATCTAAACTGCTAATGAGTTTAATGCTGTATTTAAATGTTTATTCTTTACATTTCTTTTAACCTGCTATTTCTAAATTTACTAAATCTATAACTTCCTTTTAGTGCTTCTCTTTTTATTCTTTTACATAACTGTTCAGATCAGTCTCTAATGTAAAGACAACAGTGACTACACACAAACCGCAGAACTGGCATGCACATCAGTTATTGCTTCTGATATTCAGTTTTAAAATGTTGAAATGTTGTAAATGTTTGTATTGGATCACTAAAACAAAACTTTATAACATAGAGCTTTATAAGATGGCTTTGCAGGTGCAGAATCCATTGACCGATCCTGGAAAATAACCTGAATCAGTTTCAAGCCCTGAGCGTTAAGAGTCCCTACTAATTATTTTTGGACTGTTTTCTTAAGAGATATCAACCAAAGTTGACATGTTCCATACATCCTGACCACCAGAGGACACTATTCCAAACTTAACTGGCAAGTTCAGATTGTAGTTGTCATAACATAAACCGTGTTTGGTGTGAATTCAGTTGCCTTTTTTTTTGACAAAAGCTAGGTTGTTATTAGCCAATAAAGCCACATTTGAATCTCCACACCACTAGGGGTCAGTGCGGCAAAACTCTGTAGGCAATCTCATATCATAGCATTAACGAGATGTACTACTAACTTATAGTCAACCAGAAACAAACAACCAAAAGCTTTTAGTCGGCAGGGTCGTACGATAGTCTGGTATAAAAAAAAATGGGTTGAGAGTCGTTTTGTAAAGTCCGTTTTGAGTTTAAGTTTTCTCTTTGCAGCAGTTTCTTAAAGGTGACCCACATAAGTAGCTAAGTAGTTACGAGCTAAAATTCATTCTTCATATCTCCGGACCTCTAGAGGGCAGTGCGAGAGGGTAGACTCTGGGGGCAACATCATACTTAGCATACCATGTATTAAGTTTTTATTTTATAACAAAAACTTTGTGGAATTTATATTTGGTAACTAGAGATCATTCAGTATGATGATGATGTAACCTTAGATAACTATTTCCCAGGTCCTGTACAGGCGAAACCGCTTCAGCAGGCCGAGTGTGATGGAGACCAACACCACCTCAGTAGAACTGTCACTGCCCACAGATGAGGAGTACATCGTCCAGATCAAACCTTTCGGAGAGGGGGGAGAAGGCAGCAGTAGTCGCCAGATCACCATTCCCAGAATATCAGGTTCAGTAGCTTTCACTTTTAACTTTATTTGAGTTTCATGATGGATTTAAGAGGAATGAAATCACAAAATGAAGCTCAACCATCAGGCTGGATGGGTTTATTCAGCATTAATGACCGGCAGACTGTAGATTACCCTGCCTACTGATTAGATGCCTACTCACCAAATATATTAAGACATGAAATATTCATGAGAAATCAGAAAATCTTTACTGTCTGAGCACATGATTGAATAAAGGGTAGGTTAGTTTAAAAGAAACACTTCTTTTGGTGTCTTACTTCAAATCTAGCTGATATAGTTTGTTCAAATAACATTCATGAGACATATGCTCAGAAAAAATTAATTAAAATATATAGAGCTTAGGATGGAGAAATATTAAAATACAGATTAAATATATGTGTGTATTTATTTATACCAATATAAACTGAAGAAAGAGCAGAAAGAATATACATTCTTTTAAGGTGCGATATTATGCCATTTTTAAAGCATTTAAAATTAAAAATCACTGCACCCAAAAAACATATTTATCATTAAAAATATAATTGAATTACCTCTCAATGTTGCACAAAAACACTGTTTCCGCCTGCTTCTCAACTTGTTTACATCTGACACGCCCCCTACAGAGCAAACCTGAGTCAGAATTCTCTGAAACTTCTTTAAAGGTGCCATATTATGCCTCTTTTAAATCATTTATAATAAATATTTTACCCTTCTAGACCAGTGGTTTCCAACCCATAGGGGGCGCCTGAGGTAGTAAAATATGGGGCTGTATAGCGTCACAGTTCTCAATGCAAAATTTTGAATGCACAAAACATTAAATTGTACACGTGTGAGCTGCGTTTTGTGAATGAAATGTATTAAATACATATTTCTAGACGAGCAGAACAATTCCCTTAATCTCGCGCTCGCTCAAAACCACCCACAGTTACAAACTGCCAAAACTTCAACTAATCAGAGAGGAGACTGGTTTACAGGCCAGCCAATCAGAATATAGAAGACTCCTCTCCATTCTGGCTGCCACTTTGATTGGTAGAAAAAAGAGATTTAACCACCGTTGATAAACTCACCAATAAAAAAACTGTCCAGAGATCTTAGCGACACACTGGCAACAGTTGTAAAGGTCGAAAACTTCATTAAAGCTCAGCCTACCGACCAGAGATTGTTTGTGCAATGGATGAAGAGCACCAAACTGATACACACATATTTCGTATATGTACAAGGGGCCCAGGGAGGTTGGGAACCCATGTTCTAGACTATCACTGGACCCTTAATAACCGTGAAAATCCAGAATGCATCGTTAATGAAATAATTCTGGCCCCAGCCTCAAGCGATCAGTCAAGACATTACAACTCCAGCCACTCCCTATTGCGCATTGAGAGGGAAAGAGGGTGGTTGTTGCTTGGTGCCGAGTTCCATTCAATTGTATGGAGCCTGATTGACTTTGGTTATCATGCTGGATAAATTAAAGACAGTAAATTTAAAAACATACATGTTTTTGAATATTTAACTTTTCCCAGCGATGGGTTGCGGCTGGAAAGGCATCCGCTGCGTAAAACATATGCCAGAGAGTTGGCGGTTCATTCCGCTGTGGCGACCCCGAAAGGGAACAAAGCCGACATGAAGATGAATGAACTGATGGAAAGGTGTATATCAGTGGCCTTCTGGGGGTCCCATGAACTGTTCACACTATCCCCCTTAAGTAAAGTGAAAATATATATATATGAAGTGACCCATACCTGGAATTTGTGCTCTGTATTTAACCCCTCCCAGTATACACACACAGCAGTGAACAAACACACCGTAAACACTCACCCGGAGCAGTAAGCAGCCATGGCTGTGGTGCCCGGGGAGCAGTCGGGGAACTGGTGGCAAACTTCAGCTGTGGCTGTTGAAGTTTTTAGATTTTGATAGCGATAATTATCATCAGTATATATGTTCTAGATAAGACTACATGGGGAGGTCATAGATGGCTGGATGTTTCTATCTTCACTTCTGAGTTTCGTAGGAGGGATTAAAAGTGCTGCACTTTTAGCTTTTTTTCCACAAACAAAAGCTATATTCTGTTGGTTTTGCATGTTCACGCATCTTAAATGACGCAGTCGACTAGAAGACAAATCAGAAGCCGGTCTTGCTGGAAACTCTTGCTTCTGGTTGGTTTATCATCATGAGGATGCAGGAAACAAAAAATAATAATGTCAGCTCTTGTTTAGAGACAGTAAAGTTGAGCTGCAAGTAAAAAATGTGACTTGAAAAAACAAAAGCATAGTTAAATATATTTCAATGTACAAGTTTTATGAATCTCAAAAACTCATTTTATAAGAACATATATAATTGGCACAAATAATAATTGGTAAGGACAAAATATAAATAACTATTTACTCAATGTCTAAAATGTGTGCTATTTTTACAGGTTATGAATACATTTTTAATAGTAATTTATCAGAAACTAGCTCCAGATCAATAAAAGAGGGAATTTCCCTCATTAAAACAAATAATGATCTGGCTCTTAAAAATGTATGTATATATTACATTATAATAATTCCAGTTTTTGTACAACATTCACTTCAGAGCAAAAAACTACTTTTATTTTTACAAGAAATAAAGGTTTCAAAATATTGTGATAATTATCGTGATATATTTTGGCCAAATTCTCAGCCCTATATTAGAGTTAGTTACATAGGATACATATGCTCTGCGTGTACGCCACTTTTCTGCTGCATGTAAAACCGCTTAAAGCTGCTGTGTGCTGCGTTTCTGTCCACTAAAAATTAACTAGATACCGCTTCCCATCTTTAAGCTCTTTAAAAAGGCATTTGTTTAAAAAATCCAATAAATAGCATTTCTGATTTTGTTAACTAGCTTTCTCCTCTTTCAGGTCCTAATGCCATGGGCTCCGCATCCAGCGTCTCTACACTCTCAGCTCTTAGTACAATAGCTCTTTCTCTCACAGCCCACACTTCTTTATGACAGAACACCGCACAGGCCGCTGACTCCATACCACGTTCTTCCTCCAGAGAAAACTGAGAAACTGACTCAGACAGATCGATGAAAACTCATTCACACAAACCAGAGGAGCTACCAGAATGAGAACAATGAGAAGAAGAGTGAAAGAAAAAAAAATATTTAAATGGATTTGTGTGACTGTTCTCATTCATATTGAACCCTGATATGATTGAACTTGATGTTACCAAAGCAGCTTAAAAAACACATACTGAAGAAAACAGCAGATGCTTCTTTTTAAATGACAAATCTAGCTTTTTCCATTTTGTTTCGATCCAGTCAGTTCCTAGCACAGAATGTCCTGTATAGGAACTGCTTTAGATGCATGTCATGTACAATGTTTTGTAAGAGAATGCAGGTCTTTGAAACCTAATCTTTGAGGGCAAGTTGTACTTGGATGACAATGAACTAATCAACACTCCTGAAGTGATAGCGAAGGATTTTTTACTGTTTACGACACGTGACTACTTGCACTGAATTCATGTCTGGACGAACGCAAAAAGGACATGACTCTAAACTTGAGAAACTGCTGCTAGAAGACTCTCTTGGCCATCTCTTTTTCCTTTCATCTTCCGCTTCTCTGTTTGTGTATTGCATCTAGAGCTCTTCTTTGCCTTTGCTGTGCCTCATTGTGTTTTGGAATCCTCAGGACCTCAGAAAAGCCTTAATACATATTTCTTAGCTGTATCGACTTAGCTAAGTGCTGGACTCCAGTGCTGTGAGGGGTTAGTTTATCGGGGGTGTTGGGATTTGGGTAGTTAAGGTTGTTGCTTCCATGTTCCACATTATAACAGCAATCTGCTGTTCCTCATTTTTTTAAAGGCAATACAATGAGTGTGTGTGAGTGTGTTTGCTCCCCTAACAAAGGGGCTATGGGCTCAAAGTTTTTCAAATAGAAACTGGATTGTGAGATGTTTTTGTTTTTTTTTTTCTGAGAAAGAACTGCTTGAATGGATAGTTTACCCAAAGATTCAAGGTCTTTTTCTCATCCTCCAGGAATTCCTTCCCTGTCGATTACAAGCGTATCAGATTACTGGTCAACTGTGTAATCTTGTTAAACATATTTTTCGACTGCTTAATAACTGTATCATTAAAAATAATAATTGTTTAAAGTATGGACTGGAACCATAATGGTTCATAATCTAGTGAGCGTCTCTGTTCACTTTTTAACTTGATTACAAATGAAAATACAAGATCTAGTCTATATGATTTTTCATGATAGAAGACTGCTCACACACATTTTCTGCTCTTATTTTCCACCTTGTGACTAAATCAAGGCCCTGTTTACACTTTCAGTTAATTCAGTTAAAGACTTGCTCATATGTGACACAGACCTATGGTACAATTTAAAAATACATATGTAGAATACTGACTAAAATATTAGAAAAACAACATTTGCATGCATACTAAAAAAATTAATTGTAAAATTGTACACACAAGTTAGATAATCTGCAGGACGTGTACTCAATCAGGCCTTTGATTTAATTGTTTTTTGTCTATGTAAAATCCATGGGAATGTCTGAAATTCCTTCTTTTTCAAAAGTATTTAACGAGGCATTTAGTAACTTATTTCTGATGAGACGATTGCCTTTCCTTTTTGTGGTTATTAAGAGCATGGTAAAAAAGTAAAATTTGAATTTACAAAACATTTGTTCTTATTCTACTATGTGATTTCCCTTACAGGTTGCACACTGATACATCTAGGGATTGTTGATATGCCCTCTTACAGGGGTTCAGACCATGACCAGAATTTGCATGGATAGCAAGTGATATCACATGTTAAGTCAATGGCTATTCAAGATATGCATCCTGTCTTGCAATGGCAGCACATCTACAACTTGTACCGAGGGATGTTGAATGTGGTGTGTTGAACAGAGTCCAAACACAGAGGAAGTTCAAATTGTTTAAAGTTAGATTAGTGTCATCTAAAGAGAAGAACCAAAATATTTGTTAGCCCCAGGAAGAAACGCTAAAGTTTTGATTCTTACATTTTTTTTTTTGAAAATGCTTAGTGTTTTTGAGTGGTAAAAAGAAACTAAAGAAAACATGACCATGACCATGAAGGCCCTGTTCTGCTGGGAATGAACTAAGCAGCAGAGTTTTTTTTTTTTTTTTTTATTAGTAAAAACCTAAAACTGCTTTTTATACCTATTTTGTTTGCTAAACAGGAGGGGTGTAAGCCTTGAACAAGTTGTTATTTGGGGTAAATTATCCATTTTAAGAGGACAATGTGATGCTGTAAGACTGAAAAAAATAAATGTATATCTAAATGTAATGTAATTGTTTTTTGTATATTCCAGATTAATTATCAGATTCTCAACTGGTTATCAACTGGTTCTCAACCAGATTATATATTTAAGTGGGTCTCATCAGAAGTTTCCTACAGAACGTATTTGGGTTTTTATCTGAAAAAACATTGTAGAAATTTCTTAGCTCACAGTGGCTCTCTGCATGTGGATGTATTTATTCCATTCCTCACTCTTTAGAAATGAAACACTGTACTTTTAATGAAAGAAGACAATAAACTCCTGTTTTGAAAATCTGTACAGCAGTCATATGGTCTTAAGCTAAACAGTGCTTTCCATAAAACCTCTTTGGATTTTCCTCCAAGGTTCTGTTTGTACCGATCATACAATAAAATATATTTATAAAAATGATCAAGCATTTATGTGTGTTATTTATGGAAGGTATTCAATGCAATTTCGTGCTAAAACATTGCTCACACCCATGCAGGAAATGTACGCACTACATAGTGTACGCATTACACTAAAAAACTAATATGTGAATCTGCAAATTGTAAGCAAATTACCAAAAAAAAACCTAATATAAGAATCTCCAAATTTGTCAGTTCCCATGTGAATTCTAAATTGTAATTCACTTAAAACATATGCACGACCAAGTGCTCTCTAGCTCCTCCCAATTTTTTAATATATATTTTAATATATCAATCAGCAAACTGAAATATGAAGATAATGGTGAAAATGTACTAAAAAAAGTTATAGAGGTGATGATTGTGATAAAAATGAGAACCTATTAAAAGTCATTTTAATATACTAACAAGTCATTTTTACTGATACAAGAACTGAGTTTGAACTGTAAGGATGGCATCAGAATGCATGAACGGCTTTCGGTCACATGATGTAAAATTTTATAATAAATCCACTTGAACAGATTTTAATGTACATAACACTAATGTTATCTCAGGCTGCTGACAAGAAAATTATCCTACCCGAACCCGATATTAATGTAGCAAATCTTAACATATTAATTTGGCTGCTCTTTGTGATTTTTTTCAGCATTGTAGGTTACCGTTCTCTATAGCAACACCAGAATCTTGAATTCTTGAAGTGAGATTGAACAGTAGGTCCACAGTATTCCAAACACACAAACTGCTCCTTTTATACTAAAACATTTTGCACAATTACACACATTCAGATTTGGACAGCTTTAGATTTTTCAGATCAGCGCAGAGTTATGACAACAGGTAACAGCATTTTTTACAGCGGTTATGAGAGGAAGAAAACAGACTTTGCAGATTCAGACAAAATTAAAAAACAAAATATATCTGAGAAACAGACATTTATCTAACAACCTCCAGTGACACTAATCCCAAATACGGTTATACACTACTTGAAATTACATTAATTCATCGTTCATCACAACAGCTTAGAGAAACATCTTATTTAAACAAGATTAATAACCCTTATTTTATAATACAAGTAAAGTGTATTAAAGTCTTTTTAGATAAACACTGAGTATAACACACAGTACACTTCATTTTGAACCAGCATGTAAAGATTTTACAAAGCAAGGTTTCGAGTGATTTTGAGAGAAATATTGATACAAACACAATTGTTTAGACAGTGTAACTATTCTGATAGATAATCAAATTTTAATGATTACCCATATCCATATATTTATTCTTCCTGTAGGCAATGCAGCCAATCAAGTAACTTTTCAATGTCACTCATGTCAAAACAGCGTATGAACAGTCAGTTGTTAGGAGAATTAAAACCATGGCCTTAGGGCTTGGCTTCTAAAAGACTGCGAGGTGGACCGAGTTCACCTTCAGCCAGAATTACTCTGCAGGGAGACACTGTGTTTAATACATTGACAGCAATAACAGGGATGATGTATGAGCATATAATAAAAAGCTAATTGGGAGCATCTGGGGCCAAAGAGAAGAACTCCTGAAGCAGCTGTTTAAGATGCAGTCATAATAGAGATAAATGGAGATTATTTCATATTTTACTGATGCTGGAGGTGAGTGACAGCTGCTCATCATTCTCCATCTGCTCCATGATTTCCTCCAACACTTCCGCCTTTTTCCGCTTCATAGGAGCATCTGGGAGGGACAGATTTGAGCACAAATTAGTCTTAACTCAATTAACCCTGGAAAAATAGCTGGAATTGCAACCTGTGGCTGAAAAATGTGTTCAAAATAGTTGTTGAATAAAAAGAAGAGCAGTTAATTTTTTATAATGAGCCCTCATGTGGTGTGCAGCATGGCTTTAAGTTTGAGGAACAACCAGTTCAAATGTATGTTATAAAAGGAATGTGGTACAAAAAGCACTTCACAGTCTTCAATAAGAAAGAGTTGACTAGGAGTCTGAAATTAGTCCTTTTCGAAAAGCAAATCTTTTAGCCCATTCACTCTGACGCATGCCCGTACTACATCCCTCCTACCGGCAACCTTCATTCATGCCATAAAACCAAACTCCTCCCTTAAACATCTACGTAACAACTCTCCATTGTGGATTACAGTGGCATCAGCACAAGCTCAGTTATGTGAGCCTTTAGCATGAAGGAAAAGAAAAGTTTATTTCATATCTGCGTCTGCTGGAGTAATGGTATAAGGAACTGGAACCATATTTTCACTCTGAGGCTTGTAAGTGCATTCAGCATTCAGGGTTCAAACAATTTCTTTTCATTGCGGGCAGTTTGAATTGAAAAAAATATGTGTTGCTTAATTGTACTCTATTGGTTGTCATTTCATTCATAAGAAAGGTGATCAAAACCAGGCCAGGTAGTTGGTTTGTTTGTTTGCTGACATGGCACTAAGAAACAAGTAAACAAACACTGAAGGCTACCTTCATGGCATGTAATTTCCCAGGCCAGATTAAGGTCATTCTGCAGCTCCATGAGCAGGTTTGCTTGTGTCATGTTGATGTTGGGTTTTGTAAGAACAAGTCACTAAAGAAATCATTTGGTAATCATGACCAAATCTGGTAAAATGAAATACAGATCAGGTGGCCAAACTCCTTTACTCAGCGCATCCAAAGCAGCCTTGCTTAAACCAAGATACAGATGGGATCACATGAAATCACCCACAATAAATCAGGTTAAACTGGCTGCTGAAATGGCGAGTCAGTCACCCGGCCTGGCAAGAGTCCATCAAGGTCACTGAACGAGTAGCAGAAGAGTCGGTGTTCTTTCGGATTTTTTCCGGTTGCAGCAAAAAATTATTGACTCTGTTGTTGGTTTTCCCTACACCATCGAAAATTCCTTCAGCATTCTGCTGCATGTATGACGATGAACAATTTTGGTCTTTTAGTCATTTTGGTTAAACTGAGAAGAAAAATATCACCGTCATGTTTAAAAATGCTGTTTATTTCAGTGAAAAACCGCCTGTGAGAATTAGCTACCCTTATTAAACACTCAGTAAGAGTGATTTTAGAGGGGAATATACTGAAAAATAGACAGTGAGTTTTCATTGCATATGGTCTTAAAGATTGTTTCTTGCACTTTGTGTACCCAGGCTTGAAATTAAAAGTTCCTTAATTAAGTGGATGTTTCCCTTTTAACTGACAATTAAGTATAATATTAAAAAAATTAAATGTATTTTTGTAAAGAAATGACAAAAAAAAAAAACAAAACAAAAAAAAGAGATAAATAGTGGAAATTATAAGAATCACAAAAAAAAATCCTTTTTTATGTGGTGCGCATACGCGCAATTACATAGCAGTTGAATCTCACGTGTAGGGGAAACTGACGAAACTCCGGTCGGGAGGGACGCAGACTTAGCATTGTGATGTCTATCTGCCATCGATGATGGACTATAGCATCGTCCATCGACCCAATCCCAATTTACATATCTGTGTTTGATAAATGTAACCAGAACCCAATGGTGGAGAAGTCACCCTCGCCCGACATGCTCACAGAGAGAACTGAGCCATGGGTGTTTCTGACTGGCTGATGTTGGTTTTTTTATAAAACCTGATTTGATTAAACTTGTAAAAGCTTTATCGATTTTAACTAACCAAATTAAAAAAAAGGTAATCAACAATAACACACAGGTGCTTCTCAAACACATACTAGGAAAAAGCAAAAACCTTTAAAAAGTCTTTAGTTGGGCGGAGAAGTCCCTTGGTCTCGCCTAGGCAACTAGCAGAAAGCTTTTTTTTTTTTGCAGATTCACAAACAAAAAAATAAGCAAAATTTTTATATTATCTTAAACTAAAGTGGAAAATGTAGTGTATAAATTAACCTTGCTCTTACTACACTGATGGGAATATTTTGACAAATAAGCGTTAAGAGAACTTGTGTGCTTCTGCAGTGTATTGTAACAAAAAAAACTTGTTGTTTATTTATGTTTTTGAATAAACGGTTGGAATCAAAAACAATTTTGAGAATATAACAATCATCTTTCATCTTTGTGTTCCATACATTTTTCCAGACCTTAAAAGGTCACTCACACTGTTCCAAACACTGCTCAATGTGGTTCAGATCCACAGACTGGCAACTCTATTGCAGCAAAACCCCTGCCAGAAATTTTGGAAGGGTTCATTAACTGGACTTGGGTTGAAATTCTAAAGTTTTGACTTTATTCTGAAAATCTAGTGCTGTAACCCAGTCTGGACCTCTGTGACTAGAATTCAATTAGAATTTACCATGAAAGTGTTCTGCTGTTTTCCGTCGCAGGTTATCTACGGTATCCTCGGCGTCTGCCCACTCTAGCACCAGCCTCCTGCCGTACAGATGGGTACTGTGGCACAGCGCTCTGAAAGCTTTCTGTGAGGGACAAAACTCTTGTAAGGTTTCAAATACGGCTGCATTCAAATCTAAAACACCAGACGAATCCACCCACCTTTGCATCCTGTTTAGTGAGAAAGTCAATGAAGCCAAAACCACGATGATCACCACCAACCCGTTTCTTTGGCAGCCGTACAGTCTTTAGCTCTCCAAACGTACTGAGGAAGAGACATGACTCCAATTATCAACAGCACCTGAGCTTCACTTGTTAATGAGATACAGCACAAGCAAACCCTGAAACACCTTAATTTTCTAATTCAGGCTGTTCCGTGACAAGCACACACACAGGATGAAGTCTGGCTTACCAGAAGAGCTCTCGCAGCTCTCTGACAGTGGCCTGGAAGGGGATATTTCGTACCAGGATCTTTGAGGTGGTCTGTTTCTTGACTGTTTGCGAATTCCTTTTAGTATGTGACACAGCGGCCCTGCAAAAACAAAAAGCATTTTACTCATGTGGTCAATAATTTGATAATGATAATTATTGTGAAATAAATTTTCTTTTTAAGATGATATAAGACAGGACAGTTGTGGTCTGGTGGATAAGGAGATCGAAAAGTCTCCAGTCAGATCCCCAGATCCACTGAGTTGAAGATGGTGTGAGTGATGAAACACTTGCTCTTCAACAACCACAGCTGTGGTGGCCTTGAGCAAGGAACCAGTTTCCCGACTGCTCCCCGGGCCCCGCAGCCATAGCTGCCCACTGATCGGGTGAGTGTTCATGGTGTGTTTGTTCACTGCTGTGTGTGTGTGTACACTGGGATGAGTTACATGCAGAGCACAAATTCCAGGTATGGGTCACTCCATATCTCGCCAACTGGTCACTTTCATATTTCAATACAAAGTAGAGGGGTAGTTTCAAATGATGGCTAGCAGTAGACAAAAAAATGAAGCCCTCTTAACAAACTCAATGGTTATGTGATAAAATCTACAGCATAACAATTAAAATCACAGAAAAAAAGTATCTAGGGAGTGGATGGCTTAAAATGTGAATTATAAATTTATAACTTGACTGATTTTCACTAGAGAACAGAGAGAGAGAGAGAGAGAGAGAGAGAGAACAGAGAGAGAGAGAGAGAGAGAGAGAGAGAGAGAGGGAGAGAGAGAGAGGGAGAGAGAGAGAGAGAGAGAGAGAGAGAGGAGAGAGAGGAGAGAGAGAGAGAGAGAACAGAAGAGAGAGAGAGAGAGAGAGAGAGAGAGAGAGAGAGAGAGACTGCACGCTGATTGAAACATATTCCCAATATACTGATTTATAAAGATAAAAAAAACATGTTAGTGCTTTTCAGCTGTGCAAAGCTTGTAACTTAGAGATACAATTTTTGTGAGAATCTGCCCATAAATATGTGTCTTCCTGAACTTGTGTGGTTTCAGACTTTTACTATTACATCAAAAACAACAATACCAAACATACAGCTTTGAAGGAAGAGGGTTTCAGAGTTAGATGTCACACTTAGATTTGACCTTATGTTTAATTTCTCATTGATCTCAAAGCAAAAAAAAAAAGCAAAAAATCAACTACATAAAATTATATAAAACGTTTATCATATAAAAACATTATTAATACATTTTATGTATAAAAATATCTATATCCAAATAATTGTGTATCCATTAATTGTAAAAATCTTAAACAAAAACATAAAACCCAAAAGTTGAAAGGTATGTTTTGAACAAAATGTCTTATTGGATAAATCTCTAGCTTAAATAGAAATACTACGTGACTGGCTATGTTCAGACTGCAGGTCTTAAAAAAACTAATTCAGATTTTTTTTAGATGTGCTCATTCAAATTACAATCAGTATGCACCGGCTACCTGTTTTTTTGTGAGAAAGAAATGCAACTCCAATGTGGCAGCATGCACAAAAGAGGAACCAGCTCCCCCAAAATGCACTGTTGACGTTCATGCTCAGGTAGCCTTGTGATTTTGCATAAAAATCTGATCAGAGCCAACTTTATTAGTAATAAGATAGTGATTGAGATGGAAAAAGCACACATTAAGGTCACATTAAGGTATACCGGTGGAAGTTAGAAATAATGGGATAAAAATCATAACTCTGTTACAGCTTTAAGTCCAAATTGCCATGGATGATGCAAATCCCAGGAAACAAAACATTAGTGCACAGGTCCCAAGCAAACCTGAGTCAAATTTCCGATAGAATTGAGCTGTCCAGACAGTAATGAGAAAAAAAAATGTTTTAATAAATATATATATATATATATATATATATATATATATATATATATATATATATATATATATATATCGGATTCGTCACTTTGGACTGTAGTCTGAGCATGTCTATTGAGAGCCCCTTCATGACGATTGGCAGCTAATTTCCTGAATCAGACACTTGAAAAAGGAAGCTTACACAGCTAACACAGATACATCTGCTTCTAATGCTTGGGGATAATCAGGAGAACGCTCTGTGCAGTAGGCTCCTAAATAAAAAAGAGCAGGATTATGCTAATGCACAAATAAATAAACCTGAGGTATTTTACCAATATTCCTTTAATCCACAAAACAGATATGGGGTTAATAAGAGTTTTAATACCTTTTAGCCAAAAAAACTGTTAAATAACAGCTTGTAGCGTGTGGCGCTTTACAGACCTTTCAATTTAACAGTCTCCTTTGAAATATTTGACTAAAATCTTGCCTTGAAAAATAAAGATATTATTGATGAATATCAAAGCCAGAACTACAATATAACTAGAGAAAAGGTAACGATAAAAACGTACTTGGTATCTCTCTCTGATATTTTCAGCTCAAGTTGGTGCTCATCCACTGTGCAGTGCTGTATATCAGAAAGAAAAATCACAGATTTTAATTCCATCACAAAAATATTAGAGTACCTAGAGTATGAAGAGTACCTCATCATTCGCTCATTTACCTGTAGCTGCCTCATGGCTTTCTGAGCCGCCTCTGGAGTCTTGTATTGCACAAAACCATACCCCATAGATAACAGGTTACCTGAAAGAGGGAGCACCAATCACATAAAGGCATGAGAGTCGGATTCACACAGAGAGGAAACACGTAAACTCACAAAGTTACAGATGGACATCAATATGGAGAATATGCATGAGTGAGGAAACAAACCTGCTTTATCTCTCTTCTTTGATATTGTGCAGCTTTTCACCACACCGCATTTAGCAAACGCCTGTCAGGGGAGTGAAACAAAAGTTATGTTGTGAGACAGAAGGCCTGATTAAGGCAAATATGGGCAGATACCAAATGAAAATTTAAGTGAAACCGCAAGAGTTAAGAAAATACAGAAGAGGAACAATTGTTATAGGGGCATGTTTGTCTTGGAAAAATAAAGCGGGAACATTGGCCTAAGAGTGGGCAGTATATGGTAGAATTAATGTAGTCTTTTACTTAAGCAGCCTGCCATGATTAGAGGGGTCTGATTGCAGAGTGCAGAAATAGGGGCCTACCCTAACCCGTTTGTCAATACTATTGGCGAGATGAATACTACCCAATTGTTGCTGTGTCTGTAAATCAGGCATAAAAACGAAAGTTGACAGTAGAAGACAAGCAGGCTGAAAATGGCAAGCCATTTTTTAATTGCTAGCATTAATAATGTACCGTCAGATGTGTTTAATGGCATTTAGACAAAAAATGGCAACGGTTAAAAATATCAAAAGTTTTATAAGCCTTGTCCCCAATGTGTTTGGGTAAAAGCGTCTGCCAAACGTCTAAGCCTAAATGTATGACTTATGCCAGTGGTTCCCAACCTGAGTTCACAAGGGGGGCACGGGAGCGGAAAAATATTGGTTATTTCTGCATCACTATTCGTAGGGCAAAAAGTCTCATTTTGAGAGCGCAAAAAGTTAATTTGCGTTTTTGTGAATGAAATTTTCTACTCGTCTACAAAAAATTATTTTGAGTGAGCAAAAATCAATTTTGAGAGTGTAGGAACCAGAGCTAAATTTTGTGAATGTTGATCCCTACATACTATAATAATTTTGGAAGGGGGTTTTAGTAGCGATCAAAAGAGAAATCACCTGTAATGATTTAGCTAGGTTCAGATTCACTATCTTAAACCCTTCCTGATTGCTATGCAGCGAGAATCAAAGTATAGCCCAAGTAGTTATATGTCAAAGATTTTATATCAATATATTGACTTTAATATAAGCTAGGTAACAAGATCTAATTTTGATGTTAAAGTAATGCAAAGTAAGACAAGATCTGTATTTGTGAGACAAACTGTTTATTTACTAACAGACATAAAACACTTAACTAAAACACACTCACACACACATTCACACTAGAGCAAAAGAAAAGCAGAGTTCGAATTGACGACTAACATTATCCCAACGTCTAACTAGGCCTTAGCTTGTCTGTCAGAGTAAACTCATCAAGAATTATATTAGTTCTGAATGTAGTCAGAAGTCAATTGAGTTGGTGGCGTTCCTTGCCAATGTCGCCATGCATGGAGATGATGCCAGATGAATTCTGATGAAGAGATTTCAAAGAGTAGGCCAGGCATCTGGCCTTGTTTGCATCAGAGTGAGCATTTATGGTCAGGATCATAACATTTAATGACAATAGAATTCTGAGTCCTAAGATGCATGTAGGTTCATCTCCAAGTTTTTATTTCTAAAAACTGAGAGATAAAATGTTTGAATACCGGTACACACAGTAAGAGCAGTTGTGTTCTGGATTAAAACTGTATAGCAATACATCTGTACTTACGATCTGTCTTTACTTGAAACTAAATGCACAGTTATTGTAATGCTTATATTCATGTTTTTTTATAACATTCAGTGATAGACATAAAGTGCATGTTCATGCAGAGATGACAAAAAGCAAAAATGTAACTATAAATGCCTGTGTATTCATTAAAATTTCATTTAACAAAATATTTATACATTTGATTAAATATACATTTAAAAAAAACAAATTAATTTATATTTACTATACATATGTATATATATATATATATATATATATATATATATATATATATATATATATATATATATATATATATATATATATATATATATATATATATATATAAGTGGTAGCAAAACGAATGTGTTAACACATGCAATTAATATGAAATGTATAATGCGCTTTCAGTTTTTCCTGTTTTCTGTTGTGGCGGACATACTTTAAACAAGTTTGAATAAGATGTAATGATGATGAAAAGGCACAGTGGATGAACGCATTACAGCACGCGACACACATCACACTCACGGGGGACCGCTGGGCTTCTGTGAGCAAAAACAACTACTGTGGCTTCACAGCGCACTTTGTTGAAATTGCATTCATTAGGATCTAACTTTGAGTAAAACTGAGGAATGACGTAATGCGGAGGCATGTGTAAAAAAAGGCATGTCTAAAAGGAAGGACAGCATTATCATCACATGGCTGAAGATCGCTAAGGCAATGGATACAAGGTTTAAAGACCTAAAGTTTCTTCTGCGCTCTCAACTCCACTTTATGACAGGGCGATGTCGCCTTACATTGGTTCTCAAAGATTGCTTAGCGCATGATGAGCTCACCTCACATAAAGTTTCCTCTGAAGTGCTGAAATTCAGATTCTTGATGAAAAGAGTTGTGCCAGGCAAAACAGTCTCATCCTCCTCTTCTTCTTCATCTTCTTCCCTCTTCTCTGATTCATTTGTTTCAGACGGTCCATCATTGGGATGAAGAACTGAAAATTGTAAAATAGCTTTGTGAATAAATAATGACATTTAGGGAGCAACATCTTAAAATAGGATTCTTACTGCTTTTGAAAATCGAACGCAAGTTCTTTCTAGCACTGTCAAGTAGGAAGGCACTATTGAATCCGCTAGTTTTGGCATTTTATTCACGACTAGCAACTGGGCAGTTTGTTTGTAGGTTTAACGTAAATTAACTAAACAATAAAACAAATAGACTTGAATTGTCTAAAAAAGCTAAAGAAAACAGTTACACAAATTGAATTAGCAAAACAAAATAAACAAGCATAAATAACTATATTAATTAATTGCAACCAAAAAATAAACAAGATCAACTAAACTAACTTAATTATTAATTAATGATACATTTAAATATTTCACTGACATAACAGGCTGTGAGCTAGAAGAATATTCTCTATATATGTTGAAATATATAATATATATTTATGAAATATATATACCAAACATTTATTAATCACAAACAAACAAAGTTCGCATATGCAAACACATATTAATCTATTCTGTAGTAAATATACCTTTATCTAAATATGATAAATTAATATGTTTAAGCATATCCTCAATCAATGCATTCTAAAACTGCTGAATTACTTACCGGACCTGGCTGTCTTTGTTTATGCTACGAGTTTGTAGTGAAATGTTCTTTGAAACAACTTATTCAATGAAAACAAATTGTATAATCTGAGCATTACCTTGTTTGGGTGCTCTAGGAGTTGTAAAAACAGCTACAGGAGCCCACTCCAGATACAGCGGAACATGCTGGAACTGGAACGAGAGGACTAGTGTTTGACCCAGACAAACAAATGTTTGGCATTGGAAACAGTAGCCAACATGTCCTTTCAAACCTTTGTGTATGCAAGTTTCATGAAAGCTCGTTTGGCTTCGCTGGGCTCCAGGAACTCCACAATGGCTGTAAGGCCAGAAGGTGGCAGCAGAACTCTTCCCAGAGATCCATGGGGTGAGAACAGAGCCTCCATGTCCTTGGCCTCTACTCCTGCGGGAAGGTTCTTCACTAGAATAACAGAGTTGCTACGCTGACTCGATGCCTAGAGGGTTTACCAACAATAATTAATGGAACCATAACAAAAAAAGGTAGAAAATAGAGACTTTATTTACAAATGCATCACTTTCAGAAATATTATTGAATACTTTATTGAACGTCAATATTTACTTTTTTATTTACTGAAATGTCACAAAGCAAGATAAACTCAGGCACCAAGATCAATTTTAATTACTTTACAACCTTAATTTTTTTTTTATTTTCTGGTATTAAATAAAATTGAAAAAAGTTGGAAACAACGTGGAGAAATATATAAACAAAAATGTAAAAATAAATTAGACAAAAAATTAAAAATTAAAAATAAATTAGAGCCAAATATTTAGTAGAAATACAGTAAAACTGTAATTAGGCAAAAATAAAAAGAATAACATTTAGCTGGATAGGACATTTTTGTCCCAAAATTTTTTTTTTCGTTTTAAAATTTCAGTCATTTTTATTATTTTAAATAATTTAATATTTAATATTTTATTTTATTTTAATTCTTCAGGTCAGATTTGTGTACCTCATTGGCAGACTGCTTGTTTTGAACTAAGTAAGTATATCTTTTTTTGGCTCCAAGTGGAGTATTTTTGCTAATTATAATCTTTTTATAACTGTTTGTTTGTTTTATTAATAGAATGTCACCCTTAGATTTTGTTTGTTTAAGATCCCTTGCTTTACTTGTCTCAATGCAAGCAAATCAATGATCAGAGCAAGCACTGGTATCTAACCAACAAAACTAAAAACTCTGATCTTCTCAAAATAAGCTCAACAATTTATTCCCTGAAGACTATATGGCTCTTCTCAAAGTAGGAATATCACGATTGCCTAATTTCAATATTTTCATGCTTTTTTCTTGTTTGCAGTGAAATATCTGAATACCTGACTGAAGGAATCCAGGGACACTCCATTATCTAGGAGAAACTGTCGAGTCTCTTGAACAATCTGCGTCTCTCCCAGAGCCATCCTGACTGCCAGGCTTCCACGAGACTCCTGCGAACACACACTGTTCGTTCTCTCTAAAACGTCCAAGCAATCATGTGTACAACCAAAGAAAAACTCACATGATCTAAAACTTGGCTCTTGGTTGTGTTGTATTTCTCAGCGATGGCATCTGCCACTGCACTCGTTCCCAAAAACAGCGAGTTCCAGTTATGAGAGCTGCGTGAACAAACAGAAACACCAGGAAGCATTCAGACCATGAGTTCTTTTCAATGAACCAAGAGCTACCTGTTGCTGGCTGCTTTGTCTTTAGCGTCTTTCTTTTTCTTGTACGAGCTGCCAGGAGCTCCGGACCCCTGATCTGGCATCTCTTTCTTCAGTCTTGAAGCCATGACATGCAGCATGCGGCCCTGAAGAGTGCAAAAGTTTGTGAGGGAGTTGATTGCATAGAACTTAGGAAAATTAGAGGAAAGGAAGAGATCTTTACCTGGAAAGAATGGCCATCCATCTGAGATAGAGCAGACACTGCATGCTCTGGGATCATGTACGTCACAAATGCAAAGCCCTTGGGCTTCTTGGTTTGACTGTCTATGGGGAAAAGCACCTCAGAAAGAGGACCTGTTGGAAACATGTAAAGTAAAAAAACGAGTTTGTAAATGCAATATAAAAGCAGCACTAAAGTGTTGAACATACATAATACATAACTGACCATGTAATATGTAATGTGTGTTACCTTCTGGTTGAACATATGTAAACGCAATAAATTTTTCAACCCTAGTTGTGTTATTCTTTGTTCCAAGTGAAAAGTGAATATCACTCTCAAAACATCATCTTTCTTTTTTTTTTGCCCACTCCACTAAGTACTAGTTAAATGTAAAGCGGAGCGGATCTAATGACTTAGATTGTGCTCATGCCATACAGTGAGTTAGGGTGCTTTCACACCTCTGGTTTGTTTAATTTGGAGCAGACACAGAGAAACAACTGATACATTGTTGCAATCGTCTGCCGGTTTAGTCCTCGTTCACATCACACTGGATGCTCTGGTCCCCACTAACTGTCAATACAGAGCCATGTGACATCTTACGGGCCACTAAGTGCATACGTAATCCCACGCGTGTCCTCTTGTGCTTCTCCATTGGTTAGAACGAATATGTACTTGAAAGTAAATAATGGAGGAAAGATTTCTAGCAAACCGGGACAATATGCTCAAAATGGATCTTGACCCTTGGCATCTTTTCCTACATTATTTTTGTTAATCGCTTAACACAAATGATACACGTTGCAAATGACACTCAGAATCGTAAACATAACAATGTTTTGTGTACTTGTAAAGGCGAAGAATTACACAAATGTTCATAAGGAGGCATATAAAGATCTGTGTTTGACTGCATGCTGCCATAACAACCACTATGTCACACGCCCGCAAGTACGGTGTCTGTACTAGTTAAAAAAGCTTTTTTGTCATCTACATATGCTTTTATTTTGGAGAACTGGGACCCTTACCCTAATGATCTTTAGGCTTTAATTTGACAAACACCACAGAAAGACAGTCTAGGAGAGAATAATTCAAGACATTCATAACCTAAGGCCACATTGGGGTGAACTTCGACAAGAATCTTCGCCGGGCGCGAGCAAAGATTGGTTATTAGTTTTCAAATAATGGATGTTGAAAGGACCGCACAGCTCAAAAGTCATATCACACTGGTGTGTCGCCAGGCACACAATGAATCTGTAACGAATGTGGATCTTTTGCTGACGCGAGGGGGTGTGGATGCTGCATAAATCTATGACTCGAGGGCGCTCTTCACTCTTTTGGCGTGCTCCCTAGACGCAATAGCGCAGAGTCCGGAAGAGAAAAAAAATCCCAGACAGGAATGTTGCATGCATGTTGCATACTGGGAGTAAGATTACCAGAGTATGTGGTAAAACGCAGGGCCTATAGCTCTGTAGCTCCACCATGTGGTCGGGGACTTTTCTTTGCTCTCTGGCGCAGACAAACAGCAAGGGGCACCATTACATCACTACTTCACTCAAGCTGGGCAAATAGCCCCCCCCCCTTTGATCAGGAAGGCAAAAACACCAGCGAATATAATTCGCCCCAATGTGAAAAGACCTAAACTGCTATCCACCCAAAGCACTTTTTCCAAATCCACCAGCCGCACTTCAGCTGTAACTCACCGTGTTTGACAAAAACTTCCTTGATCTCATCCTCGGTGCATGTGTATGGCAGGTTCCTAATGAACAGTCGACCTGATTCGGCAACATCTTCTTCTTCCTCGTTGTCCTTCAGCCCTCGCACAAAACTCCTTTCCTTCTCAATTCTTTTAACAAAATAGGTTTGCTTTTTGAAGTTGTTAACTCTGAAAACTTCTATATAGCGCCCTCCTGTTAATACAAAGCAGATAACAAATGAGAACATGACCCTTTCCTTCAACATTACCAATTGAATTTAAGCTATGCAAACAACGATGAGAATTTGAACCACTCTTTACCCATGTAGTCTTTGTTGAGGGAAAGTGCTCTCTCGACCTCTGCCTCTGATTGCAGATCCACATACACATAACCTTACAAAAGAGCATTCAATCAGTAAGATAACATCCTACTGGCATTTAAACTATTATCAACTCTCAAAAACAGATGCCCTTACCTGATTTACGACCTTCACTGTCTTTGGCAAATCGAATGGCAACAGGCTTTAGTGGCAACATGAACTCCCTAACTTGTTGCTGCAAAAAGAAATTTGAGAATAATACTGAAATTCTGAAACTAATCACTGAAGTGTGTTGTGAAAATTAAGCTTTTAATTGAAATTAATTGAAAGGGCACCTATTGTGCAAAATCAACTTTTGTGTCATCACTGTTATGTTTAGGATCCTAACTAAACAAAACATCTCTGATTCTATTACAATTAATCTCATGAAGCAAGCATTATGAAGTGATACGTCATGATTTATTGTGATGCTGTTCATATGCTGAACATGCCCCGTTAATCAAGAGAAACAATATAATAACATATCTGATGCATATTTTAAATGAAACTTTTCAAAGGCCCATAAGATGGAACAAAACACATAATGTAAAAATAGCATGATAGGTGCCCTTTAAAATAGCTCACATTGTATGAAGAGAACTAATAACATAAACCTTAAAATAATTCCCTTTTTTTTAATTATTGAAATAAATCACCTTTCCCCACAACATTCACATTTTTTACCACATATCTGCAAAACCTTTACTAGCCCAACAATGAAATGCAAGCATTTTCATGGATTTCATAAAAGCCTCATTAGTATTTACGTATCTGGACGACTACATAAAAATGTTAACTAATTCAGTGTCAGACCGATCATAGCACTCACCTCTTTGACATGAAAAGGAGCTCCTCGCAGCTTAACCGTGAAATTGGTGGCTGGCTCAATCTACACAAAAGGCAAACATAGCTTCCTTCAGCAAACAAAAACTTCAAAATCAAAACCTTTCCTGTCAAATCTGCATCACCTTGTTTTTCTGGATGCTTGTCTCATCTCCACGCTCATACGATCTGACTGTATGCTGAACTGGAGTATGTTCATGTTTCACTTCATCCTTCTCCTTCACATCGGGTTCTTCCTCCTCCAATGCGCTTTCATCCAACATATCTGACTTCTCAACCATTTTGGAGCGAAGATAGTCCATATCAGACATATCTTTTTTTAAAGCTTCTTTCCTGTTAACTTCTGAGAAAACAGAGGCAGATGGAAACAATTTTTTTAAAATTATGTTGAAAGCAATACAAAGGTCTTCACAATCTAAGAAGATTTATATAAATGTGGAGCAGGGTCTGAGGTCAATTTTGCGACAGACTTGTGTCTCAGGAAAAGCTCCGCTGGTGTTTATTCTACAGCTGCTACTCAACTTGAATAAAGCCTTTACCTGCTTTGAATTCAACATGGTTTTTGCAAAAAGGCTCTTACTGCTGTAGAAGATAAAAAAATGGAGATAAATGTTGTCCAACGTTTGTGTTTTTGGTATAAATCTGATTAATACTGTATAAGCACATTTAGTCAACATTACTGTTTAAATAATAAAATAATATTACACTAAATTATTAATCATTTCAGCCACAATTCCAGTTCTCTTAAACACATCCTATGTTCACCTGTGTTTGACCTTTGACATCTTTCTGTTGCTACTCAGTCATGTGCGTTGAACATCTCAACTTTACAAACACACTCACTTGTTGCCGAGACTGCACTTTAGAAATTGCTTCAACCTGCAACATCTATTAAATCACACCTTGCACACAACCTCAAAACATATTCGAACCTACACCACGGCTTACTGTAAGTACAAAGTTTGTTTCCTTGCATACGATGGAATTCATCTTTGATACTGTGATTGGATCTTACCTTGTTTCTCCTCTTCATCATTCTCCTCATTGTCACTCAAGTCCTCTTCAGAATCAAAGTTTAGGTAGTCCTCACGAGTGTTCAGCTTTTCATTCCTAATCGTCTTATTTGCCGTTTTAACAGAAGAAGACTCCATAGCATCGTTGCCCCATGTGGGCACCTGTGTGCGCTTCTGATGCACAGCCATGAACTCCTGAAAGCCCTCCTCCTTTTCAAGCTGAGAATACAAATGCACTTTTTACAGGACGTCTGCATCTTTTTCGGAATTAAAGAAATATTTTTCTTACCTGTGCAAGCACATTCAAAGGAGTCTTCTGCTTCTGCAATGATAGATTTTAAACAGTTCAATGTTTTTCAAATTGAGTTTCCAAATTAGACACCGTTCCAGAAGTTTTTCAACTAACAAAACTACATTTGACTTACAGCTTAAGCATTAATATTTGAATGAAGAGTAGATTTAACAAACCTTTTTCACATTTTCTCCAAGTTCTACCTCAGTTTTCTCTTTGCCTATAGATTTGTTCGATGTTGATTGACTTGAGTGTTTGCTCCAGGGTCTGGCTTTGTTTGGATCTCCAAGATCTGTGCAAACTTCCACCTTTTTTGCATAAATAACACAATCAGTCAATTCTGACACTTATAATAAGCAGATTAAAATAATTTAAAAAGTGAATACTTTTAGATAATCTTTTAAAAGATTTATAACAAATTTACGGCTTTCAGACCACTATATGCTGTCATGGTTCATAGTTATTTCACTTACAGTAACTCTTGAAGTGTCCACAAAACTCTTGTTGAAATGTTTAAGAGCTTTTTCTGCTTCTTCTTCCGACTTGAATCCCACAAAACCAAATTTACGAAACTTCCCAGCCTTTGTAAACTTTAATGTGCAGTCGGTAACTGTACCAAAGTCTGCAAACATCTTCCGGAAACGATCGTCCTTCATCTGAAGACAAATATAAAATTCAAACCTCAAAAATTATGGTTAAAATAACATACGCTTCAAGGTTTAAAAAAGAGAAACAAATGCAAACATCATTTGTCTATTCCCAACAAACTCTCTCAAACAAGATTAATATTGCAAAAAAATATCTACATTATTTTATTGTTTTGTGATTTTGATACCTGAAAATTATGCAAAACTTGGAGAAAATAACAATTTTGTATATAAAGAGTTAACACCCAAGTATGGACAGCTGAAGTTGGAACACTCATACTATTGAACACTTTAAAATACAATTTACCCAAATTGCATTTAGCCACATTATTGTAAAAACACAAAACAAAGTGGAAAAGCGCGTCCTACATTACACTAGACACTCACCCCATTCGGGAGATTCTTAACGATCAACCTTGACATTTTCGGTGCTTAGTCAATTTATCGCTTGAAATAGCAATAATTTTGCTTGATCAACAATCAAGCATGTAGCGCTTCACTGAATCGCCATCTTTGCTTAGACGTCAGAACCCCCGGTTCTTCTTCTTCTCAAGCTATAATATTATTCTCGCCACCTAACGGTGTGGAGGAAAAAGTGCGCTGGAAGATGCAGGCTTAAAACCTTTGTTTGTGTTGTTAGACACACACATAATAATGAATATAATACATATGTGTAACCGGGTCAAAATAAAGGGTTTATTTTGCCTAGAGGTATTGTTAGATGTGTTTTCTTGGTTCCTTTAATGTTCAGTTAAGATGGGTTACTGGCCCTTTAAGAAGTCAGTCTCGCAGGGGTTTTTTTTGTGATGTGTAAAAAAAAAATAAGAACGCAGAGTAAAAACACTCACACACACTGTGCAATGTATAGTAAAACAATTTTCTTCTCGTAACAGTAATGCTTTAAGCGAAAAAACAAAGCTCATTAAAGTTTAATAACAGCAATAAGACCTGACACAAAAAATAACTAAATAAACTGGAACTTGTACAATAGATTACAAATGCATAGAAAAGTGCAATATAATGTATCTAAAATGCATAAAGAACGGTAGGTAAAAGAAAAGCACAATGGGCACGATTAGAGGGGCACAGACAAATCTAATCGTGCACTTGTAATATTTTTATAAAAATCATTTATATGTTATTGTAAAATGCACACGTAAAGTGGATGAAAACAAAAATTGGAAATGGATAAGAAAATGTGTTTTCGTTGAATTTGACTGGTTGTTTTGGCATTTCTTTAATCTAGCCACAGGGGTTTCTAGCCAGTGACTTCTGTGCCGGTCCCAAGCCCGGATAAATGCGTCAGGAAGGGCATCCGGCGTAAAACATGCCAAAACCAAACATGCAAGTAATCAATTCAATTTCCATACCGGATCGGTCGAGGCCCGGGTTAACAACGACCGCCACCGGTGCTGTTGACCTACAGGGTGCCGGTGGAAATTGGACTACTGTTGGTCAAAGAAGGAGAGGAGGGAGAAGGATTCGTAGGCAGCGAGAGAAGAGGAAAGGCAAGAGTATAGGTCTGAGAATAGGGGCTCTCAACGTTGGTACAATGACCGGGAAAGGTAGAGAGCTGGCGGACATGATGGAGAGAAGGAAGGTAGATATTCCGTGTGTGCAGGAGACCAGGTGGAAGGGTAGCAAAGCGTGTAGTATTGGAGGGGGATACAAACTGTTTTACTCTGGTGAGGATAGGAAGAGAAATGGGGTAGGAGTGATCCTGAAGGAGGAGTTTGTGAGGAATGTTTTAGAGGTGAAAAGAGTGTCTGACAGGGTGATCAGTTTGAAGTTAGAGATTGAAGGTGTGATGTTGAATGTAGTGAGTGGTTATGCTCCACAAGTAGGCTGTAAGCTGGAAGAAAAGGAGAGATTCTGGAGTGAGTTAGATGAGGTGATGGAGAGTATTCCCAGAGGGGAGAGAGTAGTGGTGGGAGCAGACTTCAACGGTCATGTGGGCGAGGGCAACAGGGGTGATGAGGAAGTGATGGGCAGGTTTGGTGTTAAGGAAAGGAACCCAGAAGGACAAATGGTGGTGGACTTTGCCAAGAGGATGGAAATGGCTGTAGTTAACACTTATTTCCAGAAGAGGGAGGAACATAGAGTTACCTACAAGAGTGGTGGTAGGAGTACGCAGGTGGACTACATCCTAAGTAGACGAGCCAATCTGAGAGAGATCACTGACTGCAAAGTAGTGGTAGGAGAGAGTGTAGCCAGACAGCATCGGATGGTGATGTGTAGGATGTTTCTGGTGGTCAGGAAGAAGAGGGGAGGAAAGATGGAAAAGAAGACCAAGTGGTGGAAGTTGAAAAAGGAAGACGGTTGTGAGGAATTCAGACAGAAGCTGAGACAGGCTTTGGGTGGTCAGGAAGAGCTTCCAGAGGACTGGGAAACTACAGCAGAAGTGATCAGGGAGACAGGTAGGAAGGTGCTAGGTGTGTCAGCAGGAAGAAGGAAAGAAGATAAGGAAACATGGTGGTGGAATGAGGAAGTACAGGACATCATCCAGAGGAAGAGGCTTGCTAAAAAGAAGTGGGACATCGAGAGGACTGAAGAAAGTAGGCAGGACTACAAGGAATCACAGCGCAGGGTGAGGAGGGAGGTGGCAAAGGCCAAACAGAAGGCATATGATGAGTTGTATGCCAGGTTAGACACGAGGGAAGGTGAGAAGGAATTGTACAGATTAGCGAGACAGAGAGACAGAGATGGGAAGGATGTGCAACATATAAGGGTGATTAAAGATAGAGATGGAAGGGTTCTAACGAGTGAGGAGAGTGTGCAGAGAAGATGGAAGGAGTATTTTGAGGAGTTGATGAATGAGGAGAACGAGAGGGAAAGAAGGGGGGAAGAGGTGAACATTGTAGAGCAGGAAGTTGAAAAGATTAGAAAGGATGAGGTGAGGAAGGCTCTGAGGAGAATGAAGAGTGGAAAGGCTGTTGGTCCAGATGACATCCCTGTGGAGGTGTGGAAGTGTCTAGGAGAGACAGCAGTGGAGTTCCTATCTAGGTTATTCAACAGGATTCTAGAGAGTGAGAAGATGCCTGAGGAATGGAGGAGAAGTGTCCTAGTGCCAATCTTTAAGAACAAGGGTGATGTGCAGAGTTGTAACAACTACAGAGGTATAAAGTTGATGAGCCACACAATGAAACTCTGGGAAAGAGTAGTGGAAGCTAGGCTAAGAAGGGAAGTGGATATTTGCGAGCAGCAGTATGGCTTCATGCCCAGGAAGAGCACTACTGATGCAATTTTTGCTCTGAGAATGCTAATGGAGAAGTACAGTGATGGTCAGAAGGAGCTGCACTGCGTCTTTGTGGATTTAGAGAAAGCGTATGACAGGGTGCCGAGAGAGGAGCTATGGTCCTGTATGAGGATGTCAGGAGTGGCAGAGAAGTACGTCAGAGTAGTTCAGGATATGTATGAGAGGAGTATGACAACAGTGAGATGTGCTGCAGGTCAGACGGAGGAGTTCAAGGTGGAGGTTGCGCTACATCAAGGATCGGCTTTGGGTCCCTTCTTGTTTGCTATGGTGATGGACAGGTTGACATATGAGGTCAGACAGGAATCTCCGTGGACAATGATGTTTGCAGATGACATTGTAATCTGTAGTGAGAGTAGAGAGCAGGTGGAGGGACACCTGGAAGTTGGAGGTCTGCTCTAGAAAGAAGAGGAATGAAAGTCAGTCGTAGTAAGACAGAATACATGTGTTTGAACGAGAGGGAGGGAAGTAGAACAGTGAGGTTACAGGGGGCTGAGGTCAAGAAGGTGGAGGAGTTTAGGTATTTGGGGTCAACAGTCCAATGCGACGGGGAGTGTGGAAAAGAGGTGAAGAGGCGAGTGCAGGCAGGTTGGAGTGGGTGGAGAAAAGTGTCAGGGGTGTTGTGTGACAGAAGAGTGTCAGCAAGAATCAAAGGAAAGGTGTACGGAACAGTAGTGAGACCAGCTATGATGTATGGGTTAGAGACTGTAGCAGTGAGGAAGAGACACGAGGCAGAGATGGAAGTAGCAGAGATGAGGATGTTGAGGTTCAGTTTAGGAGTGACAAGGATGGGCAAGATTAGGAACGAGCACATCAGAGGAACAGCTCAGGTTGGTTGTTTTGGAGACAAAGTCAGAGAAGCCAGATTGAGATGGTTTGGAAATGTGCAGAGAAGGGATAGCAGTTATATTGGTAGAAGGATGTTGGAGATGGAGCTGCCAGGCAAGAGGGCGAGAGGAAGGCCAAAGACAAGTTATATGGGTGTGCTGAAGGAGGACATGAAGGTAATTGGTGCAAGAGTAGAGGATACTGAGGCCAGAGTTAGGTGGAAACAGATGATTTGCTGTGGCGACCCCTAAACTGGGAACAGCCGAAAGAAGAAGAAGAAGAAGATTGGATAACACAGTTGATAGAGGGCCACCAGGAACCCAAACCAATGACAGTTCAAATTTATAAACCCTAATGCAAAGTATGATCTGATTGATACCTGGAGGGAAAAGTATCCTTATGACAGAGTTTTTACATGGTCTAATAAATCTATGTCAAGACATTCAAGGATTGATTTCTGGCTAATCTCAAGCAATCTTAGAAATTGTGCTAAAGTTAACATTCTTCTAACTCCATTAACTGACCACAAGGCCATTCAAATTAATTTCTCTTTTCTTCCCTCTGCATCTAACTACAAAATAAACTCATACTGGAAACATAATAGCAATATTTTATGTCATGCAGCAGTTCAAATTAGAGTAAGAGAATTAATTCAGTCCTATTGGAATGAGGCTCAAGGTGAAAGGGTATATGGGATTAAATGGGAGCTTTTAAAATTTTAAGTATGTAAGTTTTTTTAGAAAACATTGTAGCAATCTTGCTAAAGAAAAATGCCAGGAAGAAGAAAATATAATCTGTGAAATAACAGCCTTGTCCTCTTTAAGTCTTGATAATTTATCCTCAGGGGAAAAAGAGACTTTTTGTGAATATCAAAATAAACTAGATAAACTTTATCAAACAAAAGCTGAAGGGACCTTCGTAAGGTCGTGGACACAATTAAGAAAAGCAGAACTCTGCATATTTCTTCAGGCAAGAAAATTCTAGATCTAAATATAATACTATAACATTGACCGAATTCCTGTCTCTATTTCTAACTTTCACAGACAAATGCTTTTGGCCTGGGGCCCATTTCAGAAAGGAGATTCAACCAACTCCGAGTTTAAACTTGAGTTTTCGGTTTCAGAACAGCTGATCTGAGTTAGATCAATCAACTCAGAGTAGAGTAACTCAGAGTTAAGCGTGCGCACCGCGACTATAAAAAGGCATTATCAATGGAGCTCAGATATTACGAGTCACCATGGCAACCTCTGAAAAAAAGAGATTTTTTTCTCCTGCTGAACTTGATGTGCTCATGCAAAGTTATTGCAAATATGAGCATATATTTAAAAATAAAAGCAACATCACTGCATTGGCGAAACAGAGACAGTTAGCGTGGAAAAACATAGCTGCTCAAGTTAATGCTCAAGTTTACATTTGAAATATTTAAAGTATTTAAATATTTAAGTATAATAAAAAAAAGTATCGTGTGACGTTTATTGACTTGAAGAAGTAGGTAATTGGCCGTAATTGGCCACTATTTCAGATGTAATTGCAATAAATTACATAAAATAAGATAACATTTCTAAAACTGAGTTTTTCAAAGATTTAAAAGTGCACTTGTGTGTCTGCCTTTTTTATTGATCTGGTGGTTAGAGGTTGATATGACATTTAGAATGTAAGCAATACTAAAAAATAGTTTTTAGAATGAGTAACAATCCCATTAATCTTGTTACAGTACATGTCCTTGTAGAAGGTCAGTGAATTTAAAGTAATTATTTATTATTTGCAGCATTATCAAAGATAAAACTTAAAACTATGGTATTTAATCTAATTGTAGTTTTCATGTACTGTAGGTGCAATCCTGCAGGTATGAAAAGAACATGGCAGCAGCTCAAAATGAAATATAAAAACATCATTCAATCATTCAAGGTTTGGATGTAGGTTTTTTTAATTCACATTTATTATGTAAATGGAAATACATGTCTAATACTGTTTTCATACAGTGCTCTTTTTCATTTGATGTCTCTTCAGCCAACAGAAAGAAGACAGAGACTCACAAGACAGGGGGAGCCCCTTACCACCACCACCACTCACAAACGCTGAGGAGATGGCCCTGAGTCTGAACACTGGAAGGCCAGTGGCTGAGGGAATTCCTGCAGGGTGTTCATCAGAGCCAGTCACTCCCTAGGACACCAGTGCCTACATAAAATATAAGAGGGCTGCACACACACACACACACACACACAACCACAAAATTTACTTATTTATGGATATATATATATATATTTACTTTTTGGATTGGTCTCAATAGATTCTGATGGCAGTATCTGCCTTTTGGAGCGTCCTGTCTTAACAGAACCCCAGGCAGTTGTAAGTGTTCTAATTTCTGGTGTATTGTGTAGGCTAAGTAATATTATAAAGTGTGCTCATCCAACTGCTCATCTTATTAGGATGTAGGGGATGATGACACCATTTCTGCTGATACAGAGAGGCCTATAGACATAATACTATGTATGTAGACATTAAACAATCTATACAATCACATCTTCACATTTTTGTGTCCAGTAACCTATAGAATGGAAGTATATCCAAGTATAAACATATACTGTTGTCTTCTCTCATCACCACCTTCCAGAGTGTGGAAGAACAGGAAAAGGAGGAAGAGGGTCCATCCACTTCTTCTGCACATATGAACACAGTTCAGTGATGTACAGTAAATGCCAGGGTTTAATTCAATGGAAGTCATATACAACATAATGTAACCCTGAACTATTTTATTTTCAGTTACCAGTAAAGGAGTTATATAGACTGCATCTACTTAAACAAATTGAAAAAAACAATAAAGAAATGATATACTTGGATCGACAGATCCTAAAGTCAGATATGGAAATCGAGATCCTGAAACACAAGCTACAGGTAAAGTGTGAATTGTGATTAGGGGATTATGTAAAAGTTTTGAAAGAATATAGAAATGTAACAGTTGCTTTTTAATTTGTAGGGAAAAAAAGACCAAATAAATTGGTGTGACTTTTTTTTTGTGGTGGTGGCTGATTTAATCAGAGAATGAATTGTGGCATATAAGGTCTCGGACTACCCTTCCATCCTGGAAATCAGCAGGGTGGATGGGGTCTTCCTCTGGGTCTTGTATGTGTAGGGCAGGATGTTGTTCCCCTCTAAAAATGGCAATATTATGGAGAACTGCACATGCCACAATAATGTCGCAGGTCCTCTCAGGAGTGACCCTGAGGTGACGTAGGCACTGGAAACGTGCTTTCAACAGACCTATGGTCATTTCCACCCTGCCTCTAGTTTTACTGTGTGTCACATTGAATCACCGTTGTGGGCCTTGTTCAGGTTCTGGGTAAGGGGTTAGCAGTGTAGGCTGGCATGGGTAGCCCCTATCCCCCAGCAGATAGCCTTCAATCTCTCCTGTAAAAATAAAATAAAATTCACATTGGTTTAGTGCTGCATTGAAGTGGCCGAGTATGTAGTGCATTCATTTACTTACCACTTTGCAGTCTGTTGCTTAGGGTAGACTCACGATATATTTGTGAGTCATGAACAGAGCCAGGGCACTTGGCCTCAACATTGGTGATATGTGCAGCATCACATATGATCTTCACAGTGGAAAGAATAAGATATATGAGATATAGTGTTGCTATGCGGTGTTTCACAATTGTAAACTGCATGTAACTCGATGTACCTGCACATTAATACTGTGGATTGACTTTCTGTTAACATAGTCTGCCTCATGTTCAGTTGGTGCAATGATCGGTATATGTGTGCCTTCAATGCACCCAACGTCATTGGGAAATCCTGAAGGTCATTTTAAAAATTAGGTTACTTTCAGAGGTCACAGTAAAATGTTATTAACTTAACATATATATTTCATATTAAATGCTATATATATGCATACTATATGCATATTTGAATGCTACAAACCAGCAATTCTGTAAAATTCCTCTTTGATGACTCGCAGGGGTTTGTGGCAAGGAAACGCTACAAAAATGTGCAGAGAGCGTTTCAGAGCGAGACACACTTTCCGTACAGCTCTGCATACAGTGACTTTACTAATATGCTCCGCATCCCCGATATTGTACAGAAAGCTTCCGTTACCAAAGAAACGTAAAGCTGCACATAGTATCTGGTCGGATGTAAGAGCACGGCCACGATGGGTGATGTTAGTGATGTAAGGACGGATTACATTATGAATATATGTAATTGATTGCAACGAAAAACGGTAACGCTCAAACAAAAATGTATGGGCAAAAGACAAAAAATCCACTCTGGGTCTCAGAATCCTTGCCTGACATAAATGTAATTCTCTTTGAATTAACACTGCCTCCTCATCTATGGGATCCTCCACAAAAGGACAAGCCATTCTCCTAATTTTGTTCTTTGTGTGTGAAATGTAGGCAATGGATGACTAAGGCGAGAAATACCGCTTGGTCTTTAAAAAAGGTTCACAGAGCGGATTGCGTCATTTAAACTGGACTGGAAAATCCGAATAAGAAGCTATGAATAAGAAGCTGGATTCAGCCTCGTCCCTGGCTCAAGAGCTTTTCAGTACAGCTTTTTAACGCTTCTACAGCACCAGGGGCCTGATGTATAAACGTTGCATATGCACAAAATGGGCATAGAAATATGCGTACGCATTTTTCCACGCACATATCGGGATTTATAAAGAATAAACTTTGCGTAAATAAGTGCGCACCGTACGGATGCTCTTGACTGTGCGTACGCACTCTTTTAGAAGAGTATGTGTTTTGGCGACACCAATTGTCCCAAATAGCAATAGCTATTTAAAATTAAAAACTTCTAAATTATCCTATTACATCACCCAATAAATCTAATTGTATCAACCTGAATTATCATTATTAGCATTCTTAACCAGGTGCAAATACTTCGAATTTACTCATTTGTTTTAATGAATGGGCTATAAAAAGGTATGTGCGTATAAAACATATCATCATAATGGATGCTCTAGCGCTGTTAGAAGACCTTGCTAATGACGCTCTACGGAGGGAGCGTGTTTTCAGAGACCGTGAAGATTTCCTTGCTCATGATGATGATTGGCTCATGAGCCGATTTCGATTTCCAAGAGCCATCCTCTTGGAATTGTGTTCTTAATTACGGCCAGTATTGGAAAGACCCTCACGGAGAAACCATGCGCTGTGTGTTCCTGTGCAAGTATTGACCACATTAGGCCACTTGGCCACTGGTACTTTCCAGCGAGAGTTGGCAGACCGATCGGGTATGTCGCAGTCATCCCTGAGCCGTGTCATGCCATAGTGGAGATGGCACCCCGATACATCCGTTTTCTTTACGCGCAAGCTGAACAGGCCAAAGTCAAAATGCAATTTGCAGCAATCGCCGGTTTTCCCAATGTAATCGGTGCTGTTGACTGCACTCATGTTGCAATAAAGGCACCATCTGAGAATGAATTTGCTTTTGTTAAACGAATTATTGGTGGTATTATTATGCAGGGAGATCATACATATTCAAAATGGGCGGTCTTAACCTCCAAATATGGTTATTTCGGGAGGAGATTGGGGTAAGCAATATGCACGTGTACCTGCGCACAATATTCAGATAATTTTGATTTATAAAGAGAACCTTGCGCAGGTTCTGGCGTACGTACGGTTTTATGAATCTGAAAACTTTTGTGCGTACGCACACTTTAAGGATAACATCTACGCAAAGTTTTATACATGAACTGAAACAAGTGTAATAGAATTTTTATACTCATGAGACATGATTTATGAACACAATCGCAAACAGCAATATATTAGTTGTACCAAACATGAATTAAGCTCATACCTTGATATCAACGAAGCATGTGATCACATTGCAAGCACCATGGAGAGAGAGAAAGGGAGAGTAAGGAAATAAGAGAAGAGAGAGAAGGGAGGAAAGGAGAGAGAGAGAAATGAGCAGCCCTTCTCTGGCCAGGCTTGGAAGGAGCCTGGACACGGGGCCTCCCTTGAGATTCCTTTTTTTTTTTTTTTTTTTTTTTTTGATTGATTATTAATAGAATTGACATAGAATTGCAAATGCATTCCAACTCATATTCACAAAAACTGAAAAGTGGATAATGCAACAGTTAAGAGAGTAAGAAAACAAAAAAAAAATAAAAACTAACATAAAATTCAAATACAAACAGAAAATAGAACAGTATTAAATGAAGAGGTTAAAGGTTTTACAAATTACTACAGTCCGTCTTGCTTTGTTATTTTTCAGTCCAAGTAGCAGATTTATATAGTGATGCATTTCAATTTTAAACAGAGTCAAATTGGGTTTTCCTTTTGCCCATTTTTGCTTGTGGATATGAAATTTTCCCATAATCAAACAAAGATTAATAACATAAGAAACACTAGGTGACATATTTTCCCTTCTTAGGTAGAAAACAATATCTTTCTCACAAAAATAAAATTTCACTTTCAGACATTTGCATAAAAAGTGTTCCAAATCAACCCAAAACATTTGACTATAAACACAGTTTACAAAAAAATGAGGAACATCTTCTCTCTCTACAGAACAAAAACTACACAAATCATCGATATTAGAAAGAAATCTTAGGAAAAGAGTTTTCACAGGATACACCAAATGAAGAATTTTAAAGTGAACTTCACTCACTTTATTAGTAATACAGAACATCTTAGGTAGCAACCAAGCATACTTCCAATCTGCAGATCCAATCCTAGAATACCAATATATTTTAGTTTTAATTGGGCTACCTCCTACTACTAAGCTCTTTATGAAATAGTTATTCCATTTTTTGTCAATAATACTAACTCCATTTACCATAACAACAGACTTAAACATCAATTGTTTGTTATGAACTCCTTTAAAGAGAGATATTAATCCTGAAGGCACAGCGTCAAACACAATACAATATTCTTTTGGTGTAATGGGAAAAGTAAACCTTTGAAGAAATTCTGCATAGCTGAGAAGGTGCCCATTTTCATTAAACAATTGTTGAACAAAAATAATACTGTTATCAACCCAATTCTGGAAAAAGAAAGATTTACGTTTGAATAAAATGTGTCTGTTGTTCCAAATGATGCATTTAGTAGGGGAAAAGTTATGTTTATATATTAGCAACCAGGATAAGAGCGCCTGTCTGTGAAAGTTGCTTAATTTAACTGGGACCTTACCAAGATCAAAATTGCACTGCAGCAGAAATTCAAGCCCACCCAATTTCTCAAATATCAAGTTTGGGATAAGATACCAAATTTTATTTTTGTATTGAAAATAGTGTTTAATCCATCTGTTCTTTAAAATAATATTTGAAGTGTTGAAGTCCATTACATTTAATCCTCCCTTGCAAACTAATTGAGTTAAAGTGGCTTTCTTAATGTAATGGGTTCTGTTTCTCCAAATAAAATCATAAAGATTTTTGTCTACTTCCTTAATTATACTATTTGGAACGTCTAATGAAGTAGCAGGATACAGACAACGGGATAAAGCTTCAGTCTTGGATAAAAGTACTCTACCAGTCATGGAGAGATCTCTCATTAACCATAAATTGAATCTGTTCTTAATTTTTGGAAGCACACGTTGAAAATTAAGTTCACCCCTTTTAATTTCATCTTTACATATTGTGATACCTAAATAGGTAACAATGTTCTTCACTGGGACACCGTTCACTTCTGAAAGCTGACAATTTTTAAGAGGAAACAGTTCACACTTGTTCACATTTAGTTTTAACCCTGAAACAACAGAAAAATTATTTAAACAGTCTATCACTTTACTAACTTCATACAAATCTTTAACAAAAATAGTTGTATCATCTGCTAGTTGACAGCATCTTATTTCTTTTCCAGCAATCCTTATACCTTGAAAATTAAATTTATTTATATAAAGACTCATTGTTTGAGTTACCAGTAAAAACAAAAACGGGGAGATCGGGCAACCCTGCCTTATTCCTCTTTCTAAGAAAAACCTCGGAGTAGTACCATTTAACAGTTTTACTGAACTATTACCGTTGCTATATAAGGTGCAAATAGCCCTGGTAAAGACTTTACCAAAACCGAAAAAATCCAAGGTCTCAAACATAAATTGATGACTAACTGTGTCAAAAGCCTTATAGAAATCTACGAACAGAATAAGACTCTCGTTCTCTATGAACTCACTGTAATCGATTAAATCTAGGACCAGGCGAATATTGTTACTTATATGTCTACCTCTCATAAAACCTGACTGACATTCATCTATGATTTGTTCTAAACATTGTTTTAATCTTTCAGCAAAAATAATGGCAAAGATCTTAACATCATTATTGAGAAGTGTAATAGGTCTCCAATTATCTATTAAAGTTATATCTTTATTAGCTTTTGGTATTAAACTAATCAATCCCTGACACAACGACGGAGGTAGGTCACCACATTCTATTGCTTCATTAAACACGCTTAACAAAAACTCACTTATGTCATCTTTAAATTCCTTATACAGTTCACTAATTAAGCCATCGTTACCAGGAGATTTGTTGTCTTTTAATTTACTGATTCCCAATTTAATTTCTTCAACAGAAATGGCTTTATCACACAATACTCTAGAATCTTGATCAATTTGCTTAACTTCTGACTTTATACTATCAAAAAACATTTTTGTTTTCACATCTTCGCTGTTTCCTTTGCTATATAAGTTCTTGTAGAAGTCACAAACATGTTTTGAAACTTGTATCGGATCTTCAGATACATTACCATTCATTTTAATTCTTAATAAAGAATTGTGTTCATGGTTTCTCTTTTCAAGATTAAAAAAATACCTCGAGTTTTTTTCCCTTTCTTCAAGCCATTTGGACCTGGATCTTACAAACGCCCCTCTGGCTCTGTATTCATACATTTCATCTAACTTGAGTTGCAGATGAGATAATTTAAGTCTATCCTGCTGATTCAGATCATCATTCCGTGTCAATTCAATAATATCTCTTATTATCTGCTCCTCCTTAGATTTTTTTAGTTGTGCCAATGATTTACCTCTTACAATAGCAAGTTTTCTAATAAGATATTTCATGTATTCCCAGTTGGCCCCAAATCTTTTTGAACACTTAGCTTCACTAAAGCAACTCTGAATAATCTTTTGAACTTCTTTTTTGAATAAGTCATCCTCCAACACGGCTTTATTTAGTTTCCATAGCACATGTGAACGAACATTATTGCCAATATTTCCGTTTAAAGCAATAGCCAAATATATGCCTTTGTGATCTGTAAGCACAGATGTTTCTATGGTAACCTGATTGACCTGACTTTGTAGAATACTGGAGATCAGCCAGAAATCTATCCTAGACTGTTTGCTCCTGTCCCCAGAACTCCATGTAAATGCTCGTTTAGTCGGGTTTTTGATTCGCCAAATGTCAATTAAATCCAGCCCCAGACAAAATTTACTCAACTCATTGAAGTTATTGGAACTGCTTTCCCGAGGAGGAACACAATCCAATTTATTATCCCAGACTGCGTTATAATCACCACCTGCTATTATTTTAGCATCTGGAAATTTATCTATTATATTCATTATTTTCTCTTCAAAGTCTTGAAACAAAACTTTATTCTTTACAATGCTGTTGGTTGCATATATATTCCCCAAGACAAAGAATTGCTGGTTAACTTCCACAAGCAGAATAACCCATCTACCTAAAGAGTGAGAAAAGCTTTGGATAATTTTCCCACTGAATTTACCTTTCAGAATTGCTACACCTGCAGAATGGTTGCTACCATAAGACATCCACATATCACTGCCCCACTGACTCTTCCAAAACTGCAAATCAGACTCCGATGCATGCGTTTCTTGGATGAAGTAAAAATCACTAACATATTTACGACAGAATAGAAAAACTGCTTTTCTCTTAATCAAATTCCTTAAACCTCGAACATTGAGTGAATAAACACCTAGTGAACTCATACTCACCAAAGAACACAGAAGCTAACAGCTCCAAAAACCCGTATTCATTTTAAAGTTTACCTTGAAAGATAAAACATAACTCGTTTAAACCATCAAGCATTACTGTTCTTGCCTACTTCGAAAAAATCTCTTTTCCGTCCACAAATGCTTTGATCCCAACAAAATAAGCCCTCCGTCCTTCCTTGCGTGCTGCTTCGACTCGGGGCCACAACTGACCTCTGATTTCTTTATCAGCCGCCGTCAGATCTTGAGCAAATCTAAGCTTTTTCTCCTTCAGAAAACTGCTTATTTTTGCATTCTTCCAGAGAAGATCTCTTGTGTTCCTGGATCTGAACAAGAGAATTACTGCTCTTGGTTTCTGCATCACGTCGAGTCTCCGTCCAACGCGATGAACCACGTCGATTTCGGTAGAAAAGCGGCTCCGCTCCTCTGGAAACACAGCTACACAGATGTCCACCAGCCTCTGTCGGATGTCTTCTCCTTCTTGTTCGTTTAATCCGTAGAGCCTCAAGTTCCAACGTCGTCTATATCTCTCCATTTCATTCATACGAGCTTCCAACTCAGAAATGCTCTTCCCGTGAGCATCACTGGAAGATTTTAGCCCCTTCAGATTTACCTTTAGGTCATTAATTTCACCAGCCATGAATTCTGTGGATTTCTGAAGAGCCTCAATTCCGTCGGAGTTCTTTTGGACGATTTTGTCCAGACTATCCGCCCTTTCGTTGATTTTTTCTGTCAGAAATCGTATGATGTTGTTCTGAAGTTCGACGAGGGACAGCTCGTTCTTTACTCTCTTTGGCTCAGGAGTATTCGGAGCAGAATCAGAATCAAGATCAGCCATGCTTTTTGACAGAATGGAAAAGCGATTTTTATTAAGTTGCGTGTAGTTGTGCTCTTCACCGCCAAACAGTTCTTCGGTCGTTTCCATTTCTGAAGAGTTGTTCTTGGACCTTCGCCTGTCTTTATTCTTTCCAGCCATTGTGACGAGAAGGCCACGTTAACTTTACGATTTGCAAGTTAGTGTCAAAAGCTGTCAACTGACCGGCTGTGTTGCTGCTTTGATCACACCATGTAATGCTGAGGAGGATGGAGCAATTATTGTTGTTTCAAGGTATTATAAGTTGTAAGATATACGGGCTTTGGAGAAGAAACGTGCAGCCTCACAAAAACACGTCCGCCTCGGTCGCCATCTTGAACACCGCCCCTCCCTTGAGATTCCTTTCAGTATAAATCCAGCCTCTCTACATCACTTCCTGTTTCCTCCCAAATATACATGTAACAGGGTTAAAAGCACTGTGTTAAATCATGCCCAAATTGGAGACATGCATTTGGTTGCTGTGCCCTGGCAGTGTAGCACACTAGGGGGCGGTAGACAGTCTTCACCAGCAGTTACGTGAAGATCTGATGCTGGTAAGACGTCTCGATGAGTGCTTCGTCCAAATTATTACAATTTTATTATTTACAGGCACACAGTTATGTTTTTATGATTTCACAGTGTAGTATTATCACTTTATTAGTATTTCTGCTCTGTTAATTACCGATTTAAGTTTAATTAGCAAAATATGAGTAACACGTGTAAAACCACATGCATTTTTTTATTTTAGTTTGTCTTGCACCATCGAGCTCTGTCTGCACTGTAACCTGGGTCATGTTCTCTGCAGGTATGTGTTTAATAGAGTGTTTATGTGACAGTTTTGTATGTTAAAGCAACCAATTGATTAGTCAGAACACGTGAAAGTGCTGAGTCCTCCATTTTGTGTTGGTGCGCGATCTGTGTGTCTGCGGTGTGATTGGTTGTACAGTTTTACATGCTTATTTGACCCAGTGTATTATTAGAATGATTTTTGTAATTTTAAATGTAAGAAAATCCACTATACGATCAACATTATAAACAATATCTGTTATAGTTAATGACCAGCAGTTGCGTGAAGATCTGATGCTGTTTGCCTTGCACCATCGAGCTCTGTCTGCATTGTAACCTGGATCGTGTTCTCTGCAGTTAATGACCAGCAGTTGCGTGAAGATCTGATGCTGTTTGCCTTGCACCATCGAGCTCTGTCTGCACTGTAACCTGGATCGTGTTCTCTGCAGTTAATGACCAGCAGTTACGTGAAGATCTGATGCTGTTTGCCTTGCACCATCGAGCTCTGTCTGCACTGTAACCTGGATCGTGTTCTCTGCAGTTAAGTGAAGATCTGATGCTGTTTGCCTTGCACCATCGAGCTCTGTCTGCACTGTAACCTGGATCGTGTTCTCTGCAGATGCTAGCAATAAATCAACCTTTTGTGGAACCCCTGACTCCCTGATTCTTCAATGAACCAGCATAGTCACACATACAAATACAATCTTCTTTGAGAATTACTTACAATGATTAAATATTGTATAACATTCCCCCCTTTTTGTCACAAGACAAATAAATTTTGAAATTTAATCATTGAACATTCACCTTTAGACGACAAGCATTCCTATCAAACATTTCCTATCAAACAGTTTTATCTGTCAGACAAAATCATTCAACAATATACATTATTCTATGTCATTCAAATGTTTCTTAGCAATGTCTCTCAATTATCCTTCATGATTTCTTCCCATCGTTAAAGAAAATATGAGATATATATAAGCAAATTAATCATTCACATTCTTACTCTACAATAGTCAACATTACTAATGACAAAATTTCAGTATTGACAAACATTGACCAACATCTCCTTGCTTCTTTGATTTCAGCCAAAAGTTAAAGACTTTTAAAAATACTTTTAACTGTCCCTTCTCTAATTGCTGAAAGCTGATTGTTTTGCTTTTTCCTTATTTTCCAGTTTCAGAATAACACAAGAAATAAACAAAAAAACATGCAAAAATAAAAACAAGTCTTTAATCCCAGAGTTCCTTCGAAACAGTTTCCTCGAAAAGGTAATCCAGGGTATGTTCCTTTTTGCATTCACAAAAGACAAGGCAAGCTTGTGAAGATCATCCAGATTTCGATGATGAAGATGATTTTGAATTCCCATAATCTATAGTTCCAACCAGTATTCCTAACCTCCCCACAGCTCTAATTACAGAATACCAAATTGTCTACTTATCATCTACTTTCGATCTATAGGTTTATTAAATATAAAATTTATAACTACAGAATTTCTCTCTAATATTCCAAGCATTTTACTCATTTGATATTGAAACAGCAACAAGCAATACGTACAAAATAATTCCTTAATTATTTCATATGATAGCAATTCCCTTATTATTTTATATGCTAATAATTAATCAATTATTTACTTACTCCCCCCTTTTTGCTGTAAAAAATATCCAATGTCAAATTGCTCTTAACGACCGCATCTCTAATGTTTACATGATCGCCTCTCTCTTGTTTACTTTTCATCAATCGATATGTTTTAACTTCACTTCAGTCAAATTAGCTAAAAATAACATTCTTCAAGTCAACCCATTAATAATTTAACACCAGTTATTTCTACCCTTTAGAATGTAAAGAACACCTCACAATTGCCATCGGTGAATCTATAAATCTAATAGAACATAACCATTATCTGTATAACCCTTAGATACGCATAAATTAATGGTTAGACTCTGTTTTGATGTTCACAGTTAATAATTAGACAGCATTGCATCACCCTTAATAAAGCTTGTCATCCCCATATTCTAATAATCAAAAAACGACAATAGAAAATTAGCAATCAATCAATTAGCAATCATTCAATCTGAAATTTTTTACATATTTTCCTGTTTGGCTGTTTGATCTAGTTATCTTAATGTTACATTATGAAGATCTCACATCATAAATGCTTCGTTCCGAAAAGTTACAACATTCTGCTTTGGATGTTATTACTTTAAAATCTAGCTTTGAATACATAGGCTTTTCAGTAAAGCAATTTGTTTGTATCTTGTCTGTAATTAAATGATTTTCATTGCTTCTGCCATTAAAGTAATTAAAGCCATATTTTACATAAATCCTGAGAAACAAAATCAACAGTTATAAATTTCAGTGTGCCATTTGGTAACCATATCCAACAACTCTGGATAAGTTTCAAACTCTCATGTTGTAATAATGCCAAGGCAGAACCATAGTTCCCCTCACACTTAATTTTTGCTATTTTAACTTGTTTAACCTCCTCTGGTAAATTTGTATCGTCCATAATTACCACGTTATCCAATATATTAGTCATATTTATTCAGAGCTCTCCTGTAGTTGCCCGCATGATTGCAAGCAGACCTCCTCATCAGCACAAACGACCTCCACGTCGTTAGGAGACATTGAACTGGACCCTTTTCAGTGGATAGACGTTCAGGTTCTCCTTTAGGATGCTTTCACCGCTCTCAGACTGTCACACTCGGTCAGTTCCACCATCAGCTTTCTCATCATTCAACTTTCTACGAGAACAAACAGTATGAGCGCAAATCCAACCTGAAGCTCAGTATTAGTCATTCATACAAAAAACCCCCCCAAAGAAAACAAAGTAACATAAACAGTGTTAGTATCAATTTCGTGATAGTAGTTAAACTCAAATACAACCTCACTCGTGGATCTTCATTTTCTCCTCCAATCTGGAAAAAAATATCAGACACCACAACACCACAACAAGGAACAACATACATCAAGATTCAATCTCACATACAAGATACACATTTGATGTACACTCTCCTTCATGTCCATATTACCTAAAAAAAAAACATCATTAAACAATCACAACACAAATCAGGTAATGATTTAATACACACTGCTTCCTCCGTCTGTAATAAAAACAACCATAAATGTCAGTGAATTGTTTCAAACGAGGTCAATGACACCTCATTTTCCTTCTTCAAATTATTAGATTTGTTCTGCAACAGAACTCAACCCACCCCTAACTAAACTATTCTAAACTATCTCTAAACCCATCATTCCTAAAAGAAGATTCACAACAACCTCGACACCTGATGTGTAAAGGCGTAGGATTCATCTTCATGTAACGAAGAATAAAAAAAAAAAAAAAAACAGTACGCTTCGTCGACACGCTCTCAAAAAGATAAAAAAATGAAAAAGTCAATGGCCAGATTCTCCACCAAAAAAAAAATGTGTAAAGAAAAATCCTTCCCTGCGAAAGCAATGTACATAAGTTTGGTTAGACACACTTCATTCAGTCCCATTCATCACCAGCAAACATCTCCCCAGACTTTGCTAAATGGTACATTTTCTTTCTATTAAGTTTTTTTTTGTAAAGCCTCTGCTTTTAGATATTTGCCATTGTTTACTTCCGTATTATTATCAATTTGTCACTGCTAGTTGAATAAAAATTGTCTTTATATTGATTTAGGAAATGTCTTCACGCTGTAATCACTGTCGAGTTCACATTAGTTTCTATTCTCAATTAGCATCTTTACAAAACTGTCAAGTTTGAGTCTGTCCACAAGCAACCCTTGTTTACCATTGCTTATTATTCAGTCTTAAGTCCGGTATCCATTCAAAATCTTCCAATGAATAAACATTCACATACAATGGCATTCTACGTGCTTCTTTGTTACCGTTAACACTCTGACTAATCAGAATCCTAGTAAATATCATGAATGTTTTAATGTTTAGTCAATGAAACTTATGAAACAGATACCGCTAACATGAAAGGTTGTAGTTGGGTTCCAAAATTCAAAGAATTTTCCCTTTTATTATAAATAAAAATCTAATTATTGAAAATCCTCATTCATATAACCCCCCAAGTCATTTGAAACAATTTGTTTCTAAATGAATTTTACTCGTTTAAAAGAATTCCCTGTTGATGTGCTTTCGCCCCTGAAATCAACACAAATATAGGGATGTGATAAGCAACAGAAGTCTTCAGACTTCATATTAGTCATTTTAGTCTATTAGTAGTTCAACTCTTCATAAACAAGAGTGGTTTGGTTACTGTCAGCCCATCTTAATATCAATTGTCACACCTAGACGCATTATAATGAGTCAGAGTATTCCAAACCTCTGCAATTCTGGTAGAACTCATTACATTAGTCTAGATGACATCAATCTACGCCCAATATAATTAGATTGCAACCCTTTTTATTTAGGAATTACAAATTTAAATATGTTCATGTTATATTCTCTTACAAATTCAATATCAGTTGATTTAATTTTCTTTCAATGGATTTAGATGTTTTTCCAGTCTAAAAGATTGATTTGTTTTAAAGTCAATACAATTTAGAATTCATTTTTATGAAGTTTATAAAATAAATGCTATTCTTTCTGTTTGCACCCAAATCAGCCTAAATTTCCCTTTTAACTTCACTCTTGGTTTAAGTTTGATAAATTCATATGCTTAGCAGAGTTTTATAGGTTTCAGTAATCCTATTGATTCCAAACCCAACTATGTTAGTTTGTTAGTATAAAAAAAATACCTAATTTTATAGCCATTTTCCACTTCCCAGCTCCAAAACCTTCATGATTCTGAACCATTCTGAAAGAGATCAGGAGATGATTGATGAAGGCCTGTGATGATGTCTTTGTCAGACGAGTGATTTGCACAGTTCGATTGTCTCTTGCTCAGATCTGACCCCTCTCCTCTCCGTTTCCCCTTTTCTCTACCACACCTCCTCGTGAGATGCATCCTTCCTCCTTTTCCCTCAAGCTGCTCACTCCAGGCCAGAAACTCCTAATGGACTTACAGGATAGTGTGTGAAAAACAATCTAGCGTAGCTTGTCACAGTCCCAATGTCACAGTCTGCTCCACCCCTTCCTTGGGTGTACCACCATGTTGGAGGAAGAAAAGTCTTTCGGAAGGATGTGTTTGTGTGGGTGGAGAGAATAATAGAAGAGTACTTGTATCAGATGATTCGTTCGCATGCTTATGATGTTTGCATACATGCACAAGGCTGGAAGTTGTCTTTGCAGTCCATGGGGCAGATCTGAACACGGCCATGATGATCCCAGGGGCTTGAAGAACTCCATCATCTCCACTCTCAGAATGTTATCATGCTTCGAGCTCAGAATTGATCAAGATCTCATTCAAAATAAACAAAACAAACAAGTTAGTTCTTATTCAGATTATATCTTGAGTTGGTAAATTAAACTCTGCTTTGATTTACTTACACACAATAATAATATGCTCAATCAGCATTTTCCTTTAAATTTAGTGTGCATTGTTTAAAACCAAAATTCCCTCTCTATCTAAAATACCCCTCTTAGGGATTTGTAACCACAACCTTTCCATTTAACACACATCTAAGCCAATTGAACTTATGCAAAAAGGAAAAGTCACCTCAAAGAGTCAAATTAGATGTTTTTTTTTAACATAACTATCATGAATGTCATGTCTACAGTAGCAAGATTTTCTCTTCTAGAGCTTATTTGATTTGTCTTATGCTGAATTTCATTCACTGCTAAAGCAGTAAATTTAATGCTTTCATCTACGCTTTTTTTTTACTTCTGTTAGTTTTACCCCTTTTAATCCTCAACCTCTAGTTGAATTTCCCCAATTTGTAGATCTATTTATTCATTATTTAGCAATAATTTACTTCCACAAATTTAATCTAAGTTGTTTGATTGAGATTATACTCTATATAATTTAGTAACTACATGTTAAATTGTAGGCTTAATACTTCTAAAATTTAATAATATTCCCCAGTGTTTTCAGAAAAGCACTTCCCACTGCATTCAAGCACAGATGCCACACTCAGGCTTCCCAGTCAAACACAGACACAGATTTTATCACACATATGTGCTATATGTAATGAAAATCTGGGCTTTCACTTGTTCGCATGCGCTATAACATATATAGAAATATGTGTAGTTTCAACCAAGTTTCTCTTTCAAATTAAGAATTTGGTTAGCCAATTTCATAATTGTTTCATGAAAAATTTATTTGCAATTGCATTCATGTCATGCTCAGAGTAAGTGGCACAATTCTATTATTTTAGAAATAACATTATACACAGAAATCCAACAGAGAACTTTCACCATAATGCTAATTAACACTTTCAATGCACAAAGTCAGGAATTCAATGCAGGAATTTCGTCAAACTCCCCGTGGTACCTACATTTCGCATCCAGAATCGAACCGGTTAATATCGCCGCTTCTATCCGTACCGCTACACTGTCGATACAAAGACACCTGGTCAGCTATCACAGTACTGCGTTATTCAGTGCTTAAGATGATTATCGCAGCGCTAACCGGATGCAGAAAATAATTTGTGCACTCCCCCCACGTTTCTCCTGGAACCTGCGTGGTTTGTACTGGAGAGTTCATCACAAACTATCCCCTCAGTCGTGTTTCCCCAGTGATGAAAATAATTATAAGTCTTCCACTTGTTCTCCAATACAACAAGTCGTACAAGAAGAACTTATCCCCTTAATTTTCAACAAAACACGACCTTCCCCTTACTGGTACGCCACAAAGGCCACACACATAACACGCACGCGCACGTGTCCCAGTAAGAGTACACATGCAATAAAAAGTATCAAGAAATATCACAGCTGATAATGTTCACATGTCAGGTCTGTCGTATGTTATGTCTAAACGTATTTAATCACCCCAAACTTTACTAACCCTAGTCGAGCACTTATGGTAAAACTCGCTAGTTTCTTTGTTATTGTTAGCATTCATGCTATGCTTTGTCTTAACAGATAATGCTAACGCATTACCGCAGAAAAAAAAACAAAAACACACGCTAATTCTCGGTGTTAATCAGAGCTCGCTACAGCTGAATAACTAAAGCATTCTTATCAGGCAGGGACACAAACACCCCTGGACCGTCCGCCATCTTAGTCAATGTATAACAAAGGAACCACATGTCGTAGCAACAAACGCATCCACCATTATACCCAAGGCAACAAATCGCAAAAGTTTAGGCTAACAATAATATAAATTTACACGCATTCGTCCGTTTACCTAAGCTGATGTTAGGCACATTCTTCGTCACCAATTGTAGTAGAATTTTAATACTCATGAGACATGATTTATGAACACAATCGCAAACAGCAATATATTAGTTGTTCCAAACATGAATTAAGCTCATACCTTGATATCAACGAAGCATGTGATCACATTGCAAGCACCATGGAGAGAGAGAAAGGGAGAGTAAGGAAATAAGAGAAGAGAGAGAAGGGAGGAAAGGAGAGAGAGAGAATGAGAATGAGCAGCCCTTCTCTGGCCAGACTCGGAAGCAAAGAGCCTGGAGTGGACACGGGGCCTCCCTTGAGATTCCTTTCAGTATAAATCCCGCCTCTCTACATCACTTCCTGTTTCCTCCCAAATATACATACAAATACAATCTTCTTTGAGAATTACTTACAATGATTAAATATTCTATTACACAATAAAAAAATAAAGTACTATCTTTAAGGGGTTTATGATTACTTGAAATGAATGTGTGATTACTATCACTTAAATCGGAAGAAGGCATGTTCAAAGTTTAACAATGAGTTATTGAATTTTGGGTTGTTTTGTTTTTTAGGCACTGCCGGCTTGAGGCGGGGAAGCTGGCTAGTTACTTGGAACACGGGTGGTGGTGAAATCATGTGGAGTGCGGTGGTGTCTGGATTCACCTCTCACTGTGTGAGTGTGTGTGTGTGTGCGCCTGAGTGTTACTCAAATTCACATAGAGCTTTCCTTTGTCTAGCCTGCCCCAGCCGCTGGAACGTCAGTGCCTTGTTTTGTTATTTTTCTTTTCTTTCGTATTGTTCATATTGACAGCTTTAGTTTGTATTTTTTTAATATTTATAGTTGTCCAAATAAACCTGTGATACATTGTGCACACGTCTCTGTCAGATTAATTCAGCGAACGAACTTGTGTCCTTTATGTGGGTTATTTCCCCGTTTCTGACGGGGTGGCGTAGTCGTATTCTTCCTGGGGGCGTTCAAAATTTAGTGCCACCGCCCCCTCCCTCAGCTCTGCCACACACACATATATATATATATATATATATATATATATATATATATATATATATATATATATATATATATATATATATATATATATATATATATATATATATATATATAGTCAGGGTTGTGTTTGGGTTTTCCCCTTTTGGTTTTTATTCTTGTCTAATCTTCTTTTTTTTTATCATTATAGCGTTTCGTTTTTTTTTTCTTTACATTTTGTAGATTCACTGCTGTCTTGTTCACTGCCTTGATTGTTTTCCACCTGTGTCTAATTATCCCCGGTTGAGTTAAGTCACCTATGTCTGTTCTCGTTTATGTTAATTGTCTTCCTTTATAAGATCCTTTCTTTTGTTCAGTATTGCTGCATTGTTTGTCACACCTTTCTGGCTATTAAATGTATTTAATCTTGCTGTAGTCTTTGTTCTGTTTTAGTCTCATCATAGTATTATCTGTTTACATTACTTTAGTTATTGGAAGTTTTCCCCCTCATGGGTTATTTTGTGTTGTTATTTTCTGTTTTATAATAAAGCAACTGATCGAACCTCTGTCTGTCATACGTTTGGGTTCTGCTACTAACCTTGTCTTATAAAGATCGTGACAGAATGCAGCAATCTAACAAGAACTGAGCCGACAGCCAGCGAGGAAAACGAAGGAGGTCTTCGATTCAGCCAAGGTTTTCAGTGGCCTCAATGGCACAGGTCATGCCAGAGGGGTTGGAATACCTGAGATTCCAGGAAGTGCCTAGGCAGCAGGGTGGTGGTGTCCTGGACCTTGCTAAGAGTGTGGAGGAATTTTTTGAAATTTATGATTAGGTGGATGAAGACATGATCCAGGTGTTTTTGGACGACCTTGATGATCCTGTGAGATCAGAGGAACTGGGGAACGTCAAAGGCTGGTCCTTCTGGGAAGTGGTGGATCTTGTTGCTGACCTGAAGGGGGAACTAGCCTCAGGCCCTTTTCCTGGGGTCATGTCATGCCACTTGAATGAAGGGGATTTACCTGTTGGAACCTTTTCTTCTGTTTCTAGACTGGGGGAGGGCTCGTCCCTGACTCATGGTCAGAAAAAGAGGAAGAAAAGGGCAGTCCGGAGGTCCGAAGGAGAGGTTGCCCTCCTAGAGTGGCATAGGCTTCCAATACTTAGTCCTCAAGTATTTGAGCCCATTATTGCCTCAGATCCCTCCAAGCTGGAGAACCACATACCCTGTGCAAGACTTCCAGTCCTAAGTCTATCTGTCTCGTGCCCTGAGAGGGCTTGTCTAGACACCTCCAAGGGTTTACCACAACCACCACCTCCATCGAAGAGGAAAAAGAAGAGGAGTGGTTCAAACTCCTCAACCCTCTCTTTTCCGGTCATTACGACCGAATCTACTGCTCTGAAGAGTAGTGGAACCCACGCCAGTGTTGCCAAGGAAACACTTATCCCTGAAGTGAAAATCATGGTTAAAGTGTGCCATGCTCCTGTCATTGATAATGGGGGTTCTTGCTATGCTGTCCAGCTTGTTTTGTTGCCTCGCCTGAGTTTGCGCCGCCCCAGTGCCTGAGCTTGCTGAAGTTGAACAAAGGTCTGCGGGCGCCTACCCAGGTTCCGGGTCTGCAGGCGCCTACCCAGGTTCCGCGTCTGCCGGCGCCTACCCAGGTACCATGTCTGCCGGCGCCTACCCAGGTACCGTGTCTGCCGGCGCCTACCCAGGTACCGTGTCTGCCGGCGCCTACCCAGGTACCGTGTCTGCCAACGCCTACCCAGGTACCGTGTCTGCCTCTGCTTCCTCTGCTTCCGTGTCTGCCGGCGCCTACACGGGTACCATATGCTTCCTCTGCTCTGCTCTTTACTGTGCCTGCCGGCGCCACCAGAGCGCCGCTGTCCTGCTCTGCTGGTGCCTGCTCTTCGCCTGTGCCTGCCGGCGCCACCCGAGCACCGCTCCCCAGCTCTGCCGGTGCCACCCGAGCGCTGCTGCCCGGCTCTGCCAGCACCCGCTCTTCGCCTGTGCCTGCTGGAGCCACCCAACCACCTCTGCCCAGCTCTGCCGGCGCCACTCTTCGCCTATGCTTCCTCTGCTCTGGTTGACACTGTTGCAGTGGTATCTGGCCTCATCCCTAGGACCATTGAGCATTTCATGGCTGCTTCCTCCGGCACCAGCTTGGACTGTGTGTTAGGCCTGGAGCACCTCACTGGCCTTTCTCTAGAACCCTGTCAGACTTACGGGGGGCTTCTGGCTTGGTTCATGATGTGTTGGGTTAAAGTATGTTCGGTATTATTTTTGGTTTATGGGTGTTCCTACCTCCATCCCCAAAGATTGAGTTTTATGTTTTGAAGAATGCCAGGTGGCATCCTTTTTTGGGGGGGCATACTGTCAGGGTTGTGTTTGGGTTGTCCCCTTTTGGTTTTTATTCTTGTCTAATCTTCTTGTTTGTATCATTATAGCGTTTCGTTCTTTTTTTCTTTACATTTTGTAGATTCACTGCTGTCTTGTTCACTGCCTTGATTGTTTTCCACCTGTGTCTAATTATCCCCGGTTGAGTTAAGTCACCTATGTCTGTTCTCGTTTATGTTAATTGTCTTCCTTTATAAGATCCCTTCTTTTGTTCAGTATTGCTGCATTGTTTGTCACACCTTTCTGGCTATTAAATGTATTTAATCTTGCTGTAGTATTTGTTCTGTTTTAGTCTTATCTGTTTACTTTACTTTACTTTAGTTATTGGAGGTTTTCCCCCTCGTGGGTTATTTTCTGTTTTATAATAAAGCAACTGACCGAACCTCTGACTGTCGTGTGTTTGGGTTCTGCTACTACCCTTATCTTATAAGGATCGTGACATCTATCTATCTATATATATATATATATAATTTATCTCTCCATTGTGAGTATCCCATATTTGAATTTACAATTATTTATATATCTACATTCATTCATCTTCATGTCGGCTTTATTCACTTTCGGGGTCACCACAGCTGAATGAACCGTCAACTCCTCTGGCATATGTTTTACGCAGCGGATACCCTTCCAGCTGCAACCCATCGCTGGGAAATATATATCTACACTTAGGTACAATTCTGTTTATTACTACATTTGATGTTATATATTATTTTATTCCTGAGACAAACAAAAACACTTTCTTACATCATCCCATTAACGTCATTCCATGTTCAAAATTCCATGTAAACATTTCAATTCCATATGAAAAATGGACTGGAATGCATTAAGCACTTCTAAAACACAAATCTTTGATTGAATGGAATCTCATTGAAATTTAAACAACAAGAAGGTTAAAGGAACTTTACAACCTTTCTCTGGCTATGATCTATTGGAGATCTGAGAGGGTAATTCTCTTTTCTTTCTTATGTTTGTGTTTCCCTCTCTTTAGGATCATGACATCATTCAAATAAAAAACTGATTTAGGAGAGAACCTAGTGGCTTAGGAAGACTTTGTGGGTAAAATAGTCATATTTATAGAGACATATATTTTCTCTTTCTGTAATGAGTATTCAAATATTTTTTTACATAGATTAAAATATTCATCTTTATTTCCTTCCACCCAAACAGTAATCTATACATTAAGCTATATCTGGATTTTTTTTAAAAGTATCAAGATGATTTGTTTCTGTAGGCAGACTTGGATCTGCATTAAGATAAAGAGGTGTGATCCCCTGTTGTTCTTAAATCTGACATGAGAAGAATAAATTATTGGCTTTTAAATTCACATTTCAAAACATTACGGTCAATCAATTTTATTGTATTCTTTCATCCAAGTAGAGTATTTTTTACAGATATTGGGTTTATTTTTAATCTTTTAAGCTAATTTTACAACAAAACAAAAAAAAAAAAAAAAAAAAAAATATATATATATATATATATGTTATTATATATGACATTATGTTAATTAATATCCGACAGCAATGAACACATAAATACAACAAAGTATGTAAGATAGTTTTAATATAATACAAAACAATTTTCTTTACAAATGCAGAAAATAAATACAAATAAATATTAAATAAAAAAAGCACAAGACATATAAATATCCTTTAAAACAAGTATAACAAGTATTAATCTTTTTTTTTTTTACATTAGCAATAGAAAAAACTTAATCTTATACTTCAACCCCTTACATTTGGCAGGTCTGTTCTGTATATATAAATGGCACTAGAGTAACATCTAAGGTTACTATAACAGCCCCCTTGATAGTACCCCAATCATCAGCCCTGAGACGAGATTTCAGACAATCATGTTACCACCGTGTGACTAATATGGCTTCAGTTAAAACAGAATCACCAGCATAAGGGTCCATCTGACATCTGTAAAACTGTTCATATACAAGGCCTAAACAGTATCAAGAGTAAAGTGTTTGTATTCACAGAGAGAATCAACAAGTCCATTTTGAGTATTGCTGCATAAGTCTTCACACTCCAAACATATCCAGTGCCCTGATTGGGTCCTGAAGTCCCAGAATGCTGTAGGCGATTCGTTTCTGATGGCTTGGCGACTGGACTCCTATGTTACCGATGTCCCTTTAGAAAATAAAACTAAAGATTAGATTGACTGTATTAACATTTTTTAACACACATTAGAGAGATTCTGCAGGGTGGCTAAAGAAGTACATGAATACTCACTCAATGTTCAAGTGCAACACCTGCTCCATGGTTTTGAGGCCAGCATGGGCAAATGTTTCTCTGTATTCAGCCATCTTAATGGATTCCAGCCACTCCTCTACTGACCTGAAGGGGGCAACGTCATACCCACTAGTGCTAGGGAGACGAATGGAGACTCTATGAAGAAATTGAGATATTAAGTCAATTTGTTTTTTTTCTTGTACAGTCAGGTACACTAGCCAAATTAAATGTATGAATGAACATATGAGACCCTAGTATAAATAAAAACAGCCATGGGGAGTATACGGTTAAAGGTTTGATTCTTAAGTGCATGGGGCAACCTCCTTTCCCTTTTGAAGCATGATAGGAAGTGACTGAACTGCAGTTACCTGAGCGGACACTTGAGGCTGACTCCAAAGTAAAGTCAAGTTCTCATTCACTCCAATGTTAAAACTGACCAACTTTGGAGATGGTTCCACCCCTGGCTTCATTAGGTTTATTGATTCAGATCACTAGATTTGAACACTCTGAGGTTGGTGAATTCTTTTAAAATTTGTTTGTTTAAGATACATACAATTTAAGCCTTCAGCCAATCAGATGCCTACACTATGTCCATGTCCCACCTCCACCCATTTTGAGCTTCATTTGACTTTGCCAGAAACCTATGGCTGACACCATGAACACTCTGTGTTCATGTTATATACAGACAATGCTCATCATAACTTCGAGATTAATTGGTTTGGTAGTTTTAAACTGTGATTGTAATGTGTTTGTTGCATTAAAAAAATCATTAAAAATAATTTAAATAATGTAATTAGTTTGAAAGGTTTTTTGGTGGTGTCTCAGACAGAGACTAAATGGCTGAAATTACACTCTACCAGACAAAACCTTAGATTGACATCTAAATCTTTATTTGAAAAAGTATAAACAAATATATTGTTTTAATTTACACTGATTAAATTTCCTTCTTCAGTAAAAAATATAAACATTATAACGGTAAGTGACTTCATGGTCTGCAGGAATGATCAAATAATAACTATTTTCTTGTCGCCTTGATAACAATATAATTTATTAATTAAATAAGAATATTATTTGACACTTTAACTATGTGACTGACAAGCTCACAACCAGGCAAGCCAAAAATAACAAAATGTATTAGTGTGTAGCTACTGTGCATGTGACTTATAAATGGGACGGATCAAATAGAGACAGCACACTCAAAAGTGTCAACTTCTTCTCCACGAAAAAGCTTCAAAGAAGCGGTATAAGCAGTCAGGCCAGAAAAGCGAAAGGGTTACTCCAAATATTCCAGCTGGGAATGTAATGTGTTAATTAAATAATTTAATCACAAAAAAAACATATTTCTAACACCTTTAGCTCGAAACAGACTACAAGATCTCGATCCTTTTATCGTATTATTACAAATCATCAGCAACAAATGTCTGTCAGAACGAAGATTTCAGGGGATGTGCTCTCTTTATTATGTCTCTCTGAAACAATGAGGATTAAGTTTCTGAGAAAACATTTCTTTAAAAAAAAAAAGTCTATATTCTTCATTTAGTCATTTAAGTCACTTTACTAAAAATCCATATTCTGTATTGACCTGTATTGAATGACTCAGTTAATTTACTACTCCTTACAGCTACATTTTTTTTAATCTATTTATTTCACAAGTAATTTATTACACATATTCAGCACTTTTCTGGCACTCATAGATGTGAATTTAATACTAAATGTAAAAAACAGATTCTTGAAGTGTCTAATAATAAAAAATTTAAATAAAAAAAAAAAAAAATAAAAAAAAAGAAATTAAAATAACAATGAGTTAAATTCAACATCATGAGATGTTGAACAACCACAAGAAAACAACCATTTGTAAGGGCCTTACAAGTTTTTCTTTTATTTTTGAGTAGAAAAAGGTATACATAGTCACCAGACCTTACCAACTTCATCTTCCACAGCATTCTACCCAAGTCAAACAAAGGCAAAAAATAATAATGTAGAATGTAGATAGTAGGTTGGTAACATCTCCTCAGCTGTACTGAACAGCAAAGTGCTCACTATGGTAAAGATCTGAGTACTCACTCTAACATTACCATAAGTGATCAAGCCATTCTTCACACACTTAAACAGTTTTTATTAAAAGCACAAACTTTTCAGGAGAATTGGAGGGATAAAACCCTGACTATTCAAGGATCAATTAAACCAGTTTCTTTATGCTGCCTACACACCAAGCACGAGGCAAACCGGACTGATCGCGGCAGTAGGAATATTTTCTACTCAGGTGAAGTTCGTTTGAGCGCCAACCAATCAAGACTTGCTCTTGTAGTTACATGGTTGATCTGTGAAGCGGGAACAAGCTCAACAACAATAGAGTCATACAAAACATCACAGTTTGTGGCCAGCCAGAATTAATAACTTGTTTTATTATCCATGTGGAAGCAAAAGCGACCTTGCTTGGAATTAAGTGGGTGCTGAGGTGGCTGAATCTGGTAAGTTACACATTTTTAGGTAATCAATCTGATATAAATGGATATTGTGCTGATGTTAGCTAAAGCTAAGCATGATCATTTATCGAGGAGTGTGCAGGAAGAAGTTGAGAGGGTTGAGGGACCCTTTTTGAAGGAGAGAAGAAAGGAATGGGAGAGAAAGAGTGTCAGCAGCAGGTAAGCTCCGGTCTCGTCGTTTCCGTGCCTCTTCCTAGCACTCAGATCTGCGATGTTCTGGGAGCGGACGTCCTCACGCGAGTGCACCCCGGGTTTGAAAACGGTAAGATATGTGCGGGAGACGCGTTCTCTCTGCGTGTTTAGCGCTTGGTCTGAACGCCCTGTTAGAAGTGCATCCTCTGAGAAGGTTCAGTTAGTTTTGTGAGGGGTGTGGAATGAAAGGAATTTCCGGCCGTCGCTCAAATGTTTCATTTTCATTCATATCTAGGTCTGCCTTTAACTGCTCCATGCTAAGTGATCCTGTCTGATCACTTCATATTCCCCAATTAATGCTTTACTCAACTTATTTTTATTAAATATTTATAGGTTCAGTCATCTTTTATTCAGTTACTAAAATAACTCCATTCAGTACAATAAGCAATGGTTGAGCCTTCCTTGTTTCCCAGAATCAGCTATTATTCTCAGTAACAGGATTTAGAGTGTGCCTCACCGTGGATCGATGCTGGCGATGGTTGAGAGGGATTCTGGGTTATGGAGCAGTTTTTCCAGCAGGGTTACGATATCAACAAAGCGAGGGCGTACGGAGCGATCCTGCATCCAGCACTGCAGCATCAGCTGGTTAACGGCAGACGAGCAGCCCATTGGCGCCGGCAACCTGTAGCCATCATTTATGGATTTCATCACCTGTGATCACAAAAACATGTCAAACAGGGCTCAGGTGGTCCTGAAACATAGAGTTAACACGGTTGCCAGATCTGTAAGACTGATGTGAAGAGAAAGAGAGAAAGAGAGAAATATTCTGTAGAAAATGTGTAAACATTTATTCTAAACATAAATCCTTAAACCATTTTTAAACATTGCTACTATTAATCCCCTTGTGCTGCACAAAGAAATGTTTGCTAGATAAAAGGTAACATTGCATACCTCTTGGTTGCTCATTTCCCAGTAGGGTCTTTCTCCAAACGACATCACTTCCCACATGACAATACCGAAGCTCCACACATCACTGGCTGAAGTGAACTTTCTGAAAGCTATTGCCTCAGGCGCAGTCCAGCGAATAGGAATCTTTCCTCCCTAAAAAAATAGAGAAGTGAAGTCAAAAGTGTAGAATTGATAAACATTTCTTTAGTATAGTGATCCTTATGTTATTTTTGATGTAAAACAAGAAATGCACATCTGATGGCTGAAGGATTACCAGAGCTGTTTAACATGAGTTTTATTTTGATGACAATAATAATAACAACAATGATGAAGTTGTTATAGTTAAGGCTTTCTCAGCATAAGTTCTTGTTTGGTTCTAAAATTAATCTCAAGGTGAGTTTGGGGTGAAATAATTCCCTTAAAGCTAAGCTGAGGATTCAGGTTTAGTAAATGTAAAAAATAAGCACAAGGATAATTTAAGTTAAAGCAATATTCAGCACAAGGTCAAGTTTTGATAACTATTACGATAAACAGGAGTTAACCTAAAGCCCAGCCTAAGTACTGGTTCAATAACTCTTTTCTTTCTTTATTACTGTCTTTAGGCGTCACGGTGGCGCAGTGGGTAGCACGGTCGTCTCACAGCAAGAAGGTTGCTGGTTCGAGCCTCGGCTGGGTCAGTTGGCATTTCTGTGTGGAGTTCTCATGTTCTCCTCGTGATCGCGTGGGTTTTCTCCGGGTGCTCCGGTTTCCCCACAAGTTCAAAGACATGCGGTATAAGTGAATTGAGTAAGAACAATTGTCCATAGTGTTAAAGTGTGAATGAGTGTGTGTGAAGTGTTTCCCAGCGATGGGTTGCAGCTGGAAGGGCATCCACTGCGTAAAACATATGTCAGAGAGTTGCCTTGTCATTCCTCTGTGGAGACCCCAAAAGGGAAGAAAGCCGACATGAAGATGAATGAATGTTTCTTTATTTTCTATTTGGTTACTTACCAACTTACTCTTTGTGTTTTTAATTAGAGCTTAGCTTGGGATAAACTAGGTTGCATTACTCTAAATTAAGGTTGGGGGAGTTCAGGGGCCTGTACCATGAAGCCAGATTAACTGGTTAGCCAGCTGAGTTTAGAATTAGTTTGCACCAATCCTGGATTTTGGGTATTATGAAACAATCTTGGATTTAATCAGTCTTTGTCACTCTGGTTACTTAAGACACACAGCTAACCTGCTGCAGAGCAGGCTATGTTAAGGATTAGAGATCGCAGGAATACGTTTGTCCAATCAGTGATTAAAAAAGGAACTTTTAAGTGTTGTAATACTAGTGTCTGTAACAATAACTCCACATTTTCTTCCAAATCCTGTGCATGTTTGTGTGCAAACTTTTGAACGCTCACTAAATATTTTGTGACAGACAAAATACCTAATAATTTCCTGACACGTTTCCATATCTGCTGAAGAGATATACATTTGCGAGCTTCGTAGAAATCCTGCCCTAACTGAACCGCAGAAGATGTGCTGTACGGCTAACCTGCCCCAGACCGTAAATTTTATATGCTGCTATGATAGTTTTTCGTCAAGAATACATCTTCCAAAAAAATAAAAACAATTACATAAACCTTTTCATTTTAAGCATACATTTGTAGAGAAATAAGCGGTTGTTTTTTTATTGTAATATAACCCTAAACACGTTAACACGACATAAAAATATTAGAACATATTGGAATTAACACAGTAAAAAATATGCTATCGTTATCAAACGCATATCACCCATATTATTTCGTGTGTACTCAAACTTCACCACTCAGCAGGGGTCAAATACATTACTTTCTCTCATTACAAAATTCACATCGCTTACAGTGGTAGTGTAAGTTCCCTCTGGAAAGTCCTCCAGCACCCGTGACAGCCCAAAATCAGAGACTTTGCACTCCAAACTGCTGTTGACCAGGACATTACGAGCAGCAAGATCCCGATGGACGTAGTTCATATCTGAGAGGTACTTCATTCCTGTCGCGATCCCATTCAGCATTCCCACTAGCTGGTATGAGGAGAAATCCCCATCGTGGTCCTGTTGAACCAAAAACACATCAGTTAACACAAACAAAAGGTTTTAGATCTTAACATCTGTTGATCAGCACATACCCTTAAATACTGGTCCAGAGCACCATTCTCCATGTACTCCGTTATAATCATAGCATCTTTGACTGAAATTACAAATAGAAAAGAATATCTTGTTGAAAAATGGTTTAACCGAGTTGTCATGAACTTTAGAATGTATTTGTGGATCCTTACATTTGGTGACTACCCCCTCCAGGCGGATGATGTTCCTGTGCGTAAACTGACCCATGATGCTAGCCTCACTCAAGAAGTCCTGTCTCTGCTTTTCTGTGTAGCCTGGCTTCAGGGTTTTTATCGCCACAGAAACCTCGCAGTGGCCTGGTTTCTTCAGTGAACCACGATAAACTTCACCAAATTCTCCTAACAAAGAAACAATGGTTATTAGAAAATTGGAAGCTTCTACAACAACTGATTATTTTAATGATGAAGCCTTAAATTAAATAGTTATTTAAAACACGTTTTAAGGAATAGCCATACATTATTCACAAAACATTTTGCAAGTAGTTGGACCTTAAAGGTAAGGTATATATAGGCAACTACAATGACTACAAATTCTTACTTCTCTCGTGGTTTGTAAAGGGGTTCAAATACTTATTTATCTTATTCAAACACATCAATTATTTGTTATAATTATTACTGTTATAATAAGTCTACGATTAATTTTATGGACTGGTCGTTCACTGACCTGCACCGATGACTTTTTGCTTGCTGATATGCCCAGGGTGAATCTCACTGGCAAACTTGAGGATAGCTGCACAAGGGTCCTCATATGTATGAGGATCAATGTAGGTCTTTAAAGGAAGGAGTTTTTCTGTAAAACATGAAAAAAGGGGCTTAGATTTTTGTATGAGAGGTAAAGTATTGGACGTTTTTCTAAAGTAAAGCAGTGAATATAGTAGGAATCTCTCACATGTTACAAAGGAGTCAGTTTCTTACCTGGACATGAGAAGTAATCCCCATCAACCCTCCTACGAACGTGGGAATTCAGTCTCCTGATAAAAGAGAATTTGAAATCACATTAGTGGTTTAGTTCAAGGTCCTATCTAGATGATGTCTTAAATCAGAATAATTGCACATAAAAGCTGGAATGTAAACAGTGTGGGCAATGCAAGCATGAAGTGCCTAAGCAATGTTGGGAAATCCTGCTCTGTGGTCTGAAAAAAGATAATGAAGAGAATAGAGTGGAAAAAATCAGTTAGCCAAGTGGGTTAGTTAACCTTTTGTGCAGGAGCAAAATCACCACGACAATCAGCAACATGACTCCGCCTCCAGCAATGGCTCCCATAATAACCATAGAGCTGCTTTGCGTCTGAGACTTAGCTGTTGGAGATATGACAACAACAAAAAAAAACACCTTAAATCATAAAGACAAACACCAAGTTTTTTTTTATACAGGATGGAAAAACATGGGTTTTTTTCAGGCATACACTCACCAAGAGGTAACGTCTCAAACTCAAGCTCAGCACTGTGGCTGCTGGGATGACCTTCTGGTGTCAGCGTATGAACACGGAAGATGTATTTTGTTCCTGGTAGGAGGTCATTAATCTGCACAGAGTTCTTTTCCAGAACCAGAACAGTGTAGGTGGTCACATCCAGTTCTCCGTGTTCCTCCTACAAAACAGCAAAGAAAGAATATTAGGATGTGAACTCCTTTAAGGTTGACACAGGAAAAACTTATTTAAAAATTTAAAAAATTATTTTTTGTGAATTATTACTAATCCAATTAAACATTTTCCTAAAGTGCTGTATAATTGTTTAAAAGTGAACTAAAGTACAGTGGTATAACAGGCATAACACATGAAGAATCTAAAATGCCTCAAAACAAAAAAGTCGAATTCATAAATGAATTGTAACACAATGAAAAAAAAACAAACATACAAAACCAAAACTGTAGGATTGTAAGGAAATTATTAAGGTTTGCTAGGATAGCATACTATGAATTGTGTGACCTAGTAGGAAAATAGAAGCTTGACCACTGATTTTTCAAAAAGAAAATAACCAAGCAAAACTCTTACAAATCAAAACAACAGATTAGGATGATGTGACCATTGTATGACATCACGATGTCAGGCCAAAAGATTCGCTTTCATTAAGACTTGTTTTAAAGACTCTGAGTCGACACGTTCTTATTAAAGACTATATCTTGATACCTCCTCAAGCTTAAAGCTATGTTCACAAAACATGAGATGCCATTTTCAAAATCTATAACATAACATCTCTTTTAACATATTTTAAGTGAGTACTTGACATAGCTGGGGGCGTGGCCTGGAAATAGAGTGACTGTGGGGTAAGCAGTATCATTCCCCTGATAAGAAATACATTACACTGACACGACAGCACCTAATTTTGATTGTTGCTGGCTTACTGAAGAAAAAGATTTTTTTTTAAATTTAGGATTAGGATTTTTTTTAGACAGGATAACTATTAATTTTCCACATATTACAGTGTTACCTAGACACTTACCTAGAGCTTCAAGGTAAGAAAACTTACCTCTTTTACCTAGAGACTCATATTATGAAAAATACAAATATTTCTCAACAGTTTTTCTTATATTTCGAAACTGTGAGATATGGTTTCTAATGCACATTTGCTATTAAATGTTATTAAATACACTACTACAAAATATGAATATACTATACATTATATCATGTTTATTGAGTTAATTAGTTTATTTCTCTTTGTGACTTCCAAGTACAATGTAGTCTGTTTTTTTCAGCAGAACAAAAAGCTACAGCATGTATAAAAAGGTTAATAAAGTTTAAGGTAAAGGCCTATATTTGTGAGCCCTCCCAACTTTACAGATTTTGTCTAATAGTAGGATTTTCTTGGGGTGTTACAGGAACATATTGAGTGATTGCTATTACCACCATGCTAAGATGTTTAAGGTGGGTTTGACAAAGCAATTTACCATAGGTTTATTTTCAACAACCGGTTCTGTCTAATATATATTACAGAATATATATATAAACATATATAGATATTATTGTCACCTTCTTGCGGTACATGAGCTCATAGCGAGGGGGGTTGGCACTCTGCACATGGTGGTCCACAACCCAAGAAAGAGTCAAACTGCTGGTCGTCCGATCTTCGACTCTCAAGTACAGAACCCTTGGCCCATCTTACAAAAGAAACACACATTAAAATTTACGTGAAAGAAGTTTGACTAGCCATAATAACCAAGAGTTGATCTGTGTTTTTCAGCCTACAAATTAATACACTGGTAACAAAACAGCTTTGTAGCATTAAACACATTTTTGACTTTGTTAGAATTTTACAGGTTCTGACTCTTTTTTTAAATCTACATTTGGAATCATTTTCCAAAGTCACCTGTAAAGTGAAGTGCTGTTGTAATGTCAGCCAAGGCTCTCTTCCGACTGAACCGAGACACACCATTTTGGACCTCGACTGTGAAAGTGTAGTTCACGTGTGGTTCCAGCTCGCTGACAACAACCTCAGGGGATTTCAGTTTTGCCTGCGCAGGCTCAAATCGCACCTTTGAGCCACACAGTGTGCACAGGCCACCCTCGCAGCGCTCACATGACACGCTATATGTGACATCACTCCGACCGCCAGTGTCTCCCGGTGGGTGCCAGCTCAGCAGCAAGCTTCCTGCTGTCAGGAGAGGGGTGTAGACCAGGTCTTTGGGTGGACCAGGCAGGGCTAGAAGAACAGAATATAGTATATAGTTTTAATATTTGTTTATGTCGTGATAATCAACATAATAATCGTGCATTTTCCAAATTCAAATCAGCTAAAATAGACGTGCTTAACTATTTAAGAATATTTTAAGCTGGTTCTGGTGATGGCACCAAAATTGTCCCGAAATTGGTTTGAAAGGATAAATTTTTTTGTCCTATTTAAAATGGTAATCAAAAATAAAAGTTGCATAATTACAAAAAGTTGGCAATTTTATTACCATGTTATTATATGATCAGGAACTATGCTCTTTTTATGGTCTTACCATTGTGTAATATACGTAACATTACCTTCACTTTTGGCGATAATAAAACAAGCATTGGAATTCCGCATGAATCGTCAGCCAAATTTATAACATCAATGATGAAAATTTTTGCCAGCAGATCAAAGTTGGTTGTCCAAATCATAGTTGTTTACCCCTACTTCCTGTTTTTTCCCCACCGGAGCCTCGCTTTTGTTTTCAAAATTGCTGTGGTCTAAAATAAGTGTATCACTGCAGTTTAACTCACTGCATAAAAAAAAAAAGATTTAAGAGACTTTAGCTCTTATTACTGATATTGGATATATACATCATTTATTTCTCTTCCATCCCAGTCTTTAGATTTACATGTTTTTAGGTGAATGAGTGAACAAAAAAGCTACAAAATAAATCAGTTGGCTCAAGAATAACTTTTTTTTTTTTTACATTGAGGCATCGTGTCTAAAGTAAAAAGTTAGAGAAAGAGCCCGCTTGTAAAACATGATGTTCCTTTAATTTAATCTATACAAAAAATGAAACTCTTCAGAGAAACTGCAAACTTACCAGAACAAGGAACAGAGTTTGGGTCTGTGGGAGCCCGATAAAAACCCTCCAGGCAGGGGCACAACAGTGATCCCCGTCCTGAGTGCTGGGTATTTTCTGGACACACCTCGCAGGATTGACTGGAATCGGCGTTCTTGTAGAACCCAGTCTCACAAGCTATAGAAACAAAATCCGAAAATGCAGAAAAAAATCAGACAATGCTAAAATGGGGTGAGATCCTTTTGAGATCTAAAGTTGAAGAAGTTAAAAACTTGTTTTCATTCATAGTTGTGTGAGCAGCTAGTGTAGTTGTTAATAAACTAGTATACTATCACAGATCATTTAAAACCTCTTCTATGATTACCAGTTCCTGCATCACAAGCTGCTTTCTAGTTTTTCCTCAATTATGCAAATCATGTGATATTTTTCTGTTACGTCACACCAATTTCTATGGCTGTTTTCTGTTTAAAGTTAATATTGATTAATTTATTGTGTTAAAAAAAGAATAAAACTGGTTTATAAAACATCATTCAAATAAAATATACATGCTCCAAAGTTAAAGGAACAAAACCACCACACAACTTTGCTGAAAGGTATGCTGCAAAAATAACCCTGTGTGTAGCATACCTATTAATTTGCATTTTAAGTATATGACAAGCTGAATTGATGACCTTTTTTAAATATTTCCATTGAGTACACAACTCTCTGAAACCATCCCAACAAACCAATCAAGTGCATGCCTGGCATTCAAACATTCGACGAAACAATAAACAGATTCAAAATGCAACCGGAAAACTATTTGAAAAAAAAAAAACCAGTTGAACTGGTCATCAAACACTTATCAACTGCTCTTATAACACAGAGCTTCACCTTAACTGTCCTCTTTACAAAGAAACAGATTCAAAGCGGCAAAATGAAGCAAACGTATCAAATGTGGATGTCCGCTGTACAAAACAGGATGTCAGAATTGCATGCCTTGATATAAGACCCGGACTCCTCTTCTCCTCCTTTCCTTCCTCTGTTGAAGGATGAGGACAGGCTATAACAAACACAAAAGGAAGAAACTCCGGAAATAAAGCTTAAGCTCTCTTGGGGGTGGGGAGGGGGTGATATAACATTCATTCACAAAAGTAACAGTCACCAAATATTCATAATCACTCACATAAAAAAGAAGCCAATTTTGATCACTGTACTTTAATGGCCATGAGAAACTCAGTGGCTTGCTAAAACAGCGTGAATATGGATTCCACAGGGCTGAGGAACTTCCTTTGAGGGATGTATGTCCCCCCTGGGGCCCTTTTCTCAGTGCTCACCTCAAACAAAGGGCTGAGTTCCATATTGACGACCAGTGGGAGGTGAGCAGTGTGATCGTGAATGGGTGTGTGAAGATTGCTGACAGAAGTCCTCCTGCTGGGACTTTACATTCAGGTTTTGCGTATTTGCTCTGTGTTTAAGGGTGGACATCTATAAGAGAGGATTCGCATAAGAAAAGCAGCTCTTCTTTGTGCATCTCATTTGAAGCCAGAACAAGAGAGAGAAACTCCCACTCTATTCCTCTAATCGTCATGTTGGTGTTCATTGAGATGGGCATTCGTGAAATCTGCAAGTCTCCAAATTTCACAGAGAGCCGCTATGCTTGTCAGTCGTGAGTAATAAGTCTGACTCAGTATGTTAATCTTGATTCCATGGGAACTTGTTTAGTTTGTGCATTGTAATGTGTGACTCTTACTTACTGGGGCTATGGCCACATCAAACTGCCTGCTTCCACAGAGAAACTATTTAGGGGACTGTTGCATTGGTGGATGGTCAAGATGCCATCAGAAACAGCCTGAGAGAACAGAGGGTCCAAAAATGACAGAAGGCCAGCTTGCGTACTTGTCACGCTTGAGTTCTCACAACTGCTAAACTATGCATGACACAAGTGATCGGCAAGGCTGATAAGACACCAAGTCTTTAGCTTGGGGACACAATGAACAAGGGGAATGTAAAATGCCCTTTGGGTTGAAAGGTCAGCAGTCTGAAAAGCAAGTCTCGCTTGTGAGTCCTCAACAATGAGTGAGTCTAACAAAACCTAAACAACACATAGGCCCTGTTCAGTTAGGAAAACTGAGACTTTCTTCTTTGGTTTCACTGATTGTCCACATGGAGCATTTCATTTATAAAAACACCAGGTAAAGGTTCAGTGTTGCAGTGTGAAAAGAAAAAAACTGGGGTTGCAATCTGGAACCTGTCAATCACTTCTTTGCGGTTTCTGACTGGCCAACATCAATTCAAATCCCACTCTTCCACCAAGCATGTCTGGACACAGTGTCAAGTGAAAACAAAAAATTGTGAATGAGATTTAATTGCAGGGATTTGGACTGGAAAAATGTCTTATACTTGTTAATTAACATTTTTTTCATTGAATTGAAAACACTGTCAAAATCATGCTAGAGTATTAAAGTGAGTGAAGTAGGGGTGGGGACTATACTGGTATGAAAGTATGATATGGATTTTCCAATACCGCGGATACCATCACATTCATAAATTTAATTAATTTAGCTTGATGTTTCACTTGCACCCGCTTAATTCATTTGATGTTTACGAGTAGATGTATTGTCTCCTGCCCTCCACAGGAGCTGATGTGACATGAGGCGAGCGCTTGAGCCAAGAGCTGACGGGGAAGCTACAGAGATTGCTAAAAGTCACCAGGAACAGAGGAAAATGTCACTACATTTGTCCATATTCACTGGATTATGAAAAAATCTTTCTTTCTCTCAGTGCTCTCTCTCTCTCTGTTGAATAAAGACTTGGGTTATTGATGAAAATGTGTAAATAAAGACGTACAGTCTGTAAGTGTTCGGGTCCGGTTCTAGCAAACTGAGGGGCCTTTTGACTGGCATTTTTATTCAGTTTCCAAAAACACTTGGGTCTGGGAACGGCTCATTGTAGCATGCGTGTAAGCAATTCTTTTGTTTCCATGAACCTTTTCCGAAAGCACTTATAGAGGTAGTCTCTGAAATGGTTCATATGGTCTAGCGGAGAAATGGGCGGGACATGTGGATCAAAAGAAGAAGTTGTCTGCGCTCGATGTGATGTAAAAACTCAACGCTGTTCATAAACAAATCAACACGGCTGGAAAAGGATGTTTGTGGACGAGCGAGGAAACTCAATGTTTGATCGAAATGTGGACAGACTAGAGCATTCTATCTCTCAGCTTGACAGGGCACACAAAAACTCTGAGGTAACCAACGTTATTATGTACAGACAATTGTATATTTCGGCGAGCAGTCGCAGACCGATGATGCGAGAGATTTCGTCTTTTCTTCTTTCAAGACTTGTAAAAAACAAAACGGAGAAAGTGTTAAGCAGTCACATTTGCAGTTAAGAATAAACACTAAGGGTTCATCATGAAAATCTTCTAGCAGGATCTAGGGAGCAGACTTCACAACTAATCTACATGAGAACACCTCAGAATTAAACATCAAATGCATAGTTGTCATATTTAACAGTGGGAGTATTTTCAATTCTCTGTCTAATCTCACACTTTAAATGATGTTAAAATGTAAATTTAGCCTCTAATGTTATTAATGTCTACAAAAATGTGATGTCCAATTGTTTACCGTCATATCGCAAATGAATACCAATAACGTCTGGACAGTATTCTTCGCCCACCCCTAACCTGAAGAATAAGAGCAGATGTTTGTCAAGTGACATTTTCTATTATTTTGCCAAACTGTACTATTTATTTGGTATATGTTTTAAAAATACAAAAGGTTACAAAAAATCTGTGCAATACGGTACTAAACTATACAGAATCTTGCACATTTAATTATTTTAGTCTTATGAAGAACAAAGGAATACAATACTCTTAAAACGTGGCATTAAAATCAATCCAAAATTATAGTTAGGTGTGCAACAAACTCACAAACAACAAAACCACTGAAAACACTAAAGAGACCTCCCCCAAAACTTTTCAAGCTACCTCTCTTCCCCCATCCCAGCGCAGCAAACAACCACATTCCTGCCCAACAAACACTAGCAGGTGGCAATCAGCAGAACAGAACAGCAGTCACGTAGAAACCCAATCGTAAAACTCACTTGAACACAATACCAACAGCAGCTTCATTGTTTGGCTGGCTGTTAGGGGTTAAGATCCTTTAGCATTCAAAGCTTTGAGAACACCAAAAACAAGTGGAATTGAGTGGCAAAAGGTTGTTAATTAGTAATCATTCAAAAGAGGAGTGCATGACCAAATTATGGAGTTAAATAAAGATTACTCAGAAGAAAAGCTCTTTGTCAGAATCAAAAGAAAAAGAACAACAGATTGGGAAGTCCAGACATGTACTCTTCATTCCTGAAACATGTCATCACCAAAGTCAACAAGATTTCTATCTCCATTACATCTCCCTCTTCAGCAGTTTCATAAGGTCATCATTAATCTTGCTTCCTTCAGGGGTGTCAAAACATTTAACAGGTCTCCTGGAAACTACTTTATGAAGGAAATGTGAGGAATCTGCCCTCTTCCACAGACCCCGAGTGGCTTCAAATATTCCAGAGTCCCTTGATGTTCTCAGCATCCGCTTCAGGTGTAAGATCCTGCGGCGCTGCCAGAGGTCAGGGTCTATTAAACATGCCCTTCTAAAATGACTCCGAAATGGAAAGATACCATTTAAAATGACTTTTTGTGGATATTTTTTTTAGTTTAATAGTAAAATTATTTTAAGTAGTTCTAACTATTTGATAGCCTTCTTTAAAATAAGAAGTTTTATTAATTTTCAGCACCATTTTGTGCACTTGAAAAACAAAAATGACAAAGTGAAAACATAATGATAATCGAATAAATATTGTTTGGAGGAAAAAGGTGATTAACTAAATAATATGTTAAAAAGATATATACATTTATAAAAATATACATTGTTATATATAATACAAATATACTCATAAAATAAAGTGGAAAAAATAAAGAAATAAACACATAAATAATACAAATTAAAAATGATGTATAAATGCATTTAATACATTTTTTATACATTCACATATGTAAGGTTATATTATTTTTTATCATTTAATAGATCTTTATTTAACTCAAGTAATCGCTACAAAAACAAATTATGGTACGTTTCTTAATGACACCACCCAAACCAAAAAGGAAGCTTTATTTTAAGAGTTTATATTTTCTACCTGCTGCTTGCTCTTGTTTCTCAATTAATTACTTGTATATCTTTGGTTTTAAAGAATCTTATAAATGGCATGACTATTCAAAACCACATTTTCCCACCAATGCACAAGGTGTCTGCAGCCATCCAGCCTTCCTGTAATTACATGATGACTACTGACTACTCGGGCACGCCAAAACTCCTCTGTAATCTGTGATGAACTGTTGAGATGGTAACGTGTTTACACATACAAAGCTCAGGTAATGGGAGCTCAGCCCGATGGCTCATATCAGCTGTTGGAGGATATGGGAAAGTTGCAACATGACCTTTGGGGAATTCCTTGACACCAATTGGGGAAAACATTAAAATGGAACCTAAAAGCATTATTTTTAGAATCTGAATCATACAAGTTTCCCATTAATAAAACTTTTTTTAAACACAGCCTCATGGTTTAATGAGTAGCGGTTTACAGTTTTGTGTTCTCTAGTTCTGGTGATTTCACTTTTAGCATAGCTTAGCATAGATTATTAACTTGGGATACACAATTACAAGTTTCATCCCAGTGACCATCAATAAATCAATACAATAACTTTCAATACTTTTCCATTTTTAAAACATAATTGTGTCTTTTACAATGTACCCGCATGAAAAGGTTACTTAAGATAATGTTTCATTTTTCTAGCTTATTATCAATATAAACTATTCTATACTATATTTGGTGGAATTATTAAAAAAGTTTAATAACATCATTCCGTGTTGGAAAATAGGCTGAAGCTAGGTTATTAGTTGTGCTTCAAATTGCCTGTTTTGAATTATTTGCACCAATTTATTTGTCATCAGCACATCTATAGTTCTCTGCAACATGGCAATATTGTGATAGAACGACAAGAATGCTAATTCCTAGCTAACCATAACACAACACAGATAACAAAGGACTGGTTATGTTAGCTTTATTACCAAAGTTTGACTATCCAGTATCCAGTGTTTATCAGGGTGCAGAAGCCAAAAAAAAGTGGTAGCGCTTGCTCAGCACCAAATCACTTTGACACATAGTTATAATTAGTGTAAAGGCATTTACACACATTTGCAGTTACAGACAACAAGGAAGAGCTATCTAAGAGGTCTCTGAGTGGACATAAGCAGCTTGCTCTAAATCAAAAGAACACTGAATCTTGTTACATTGAGACACTAGTAAAACTCAGAATATTTAATACTTGTATAATAAAATAATAAATACAACTTTAAAGTTTTACCTTAAGGGCTGCTTATTTGATTGAACAAGACAAATATAAAAACATCTTGGATTATTCTTCTATGAAAAAGCTACTGGTTTAATCTGACAAAAAATATTATTTATAATTTATGTTAAGCTATGCTAAAAGTGACATTTCAAGATCAGCAGAGTGGATAAATATATTTCAAGCTAACAAAACATAGCTTTTTAACTCTTTTAGTCCCCAAAGTGAAGAAATTTGAAAATCACGTTTTAAACAAATACAAACAAAAATTTTATATTTATTCATAAACCCCAGTCTGTTAATTTTCTGGTTGGTTCTAATTTGGTTGCACTTGACAATAAGTTGGATATCCTAATCCAATGAACGTTATTATCTTAGGTGAAACTCATTCATTTATTATTTAACAAGTCACTTTCCTCAAATGTGAAACATCTGAGACGATCATTGCTCAAAGGTTACAGAACCAATGAATGAAAATAACGACAATGTAACCATGTACATACACTCCTTTACAATATCTTCACACTTCCATCCTGAAGTGTTAAAACACACAAGCAGAAATCATACACCAGCAGGTGAAAGGGTGTGGGGACGGCTAGCATTCCTTTAGACTCGAGTCATATTTCTGGCTTCTCGCAAACTTCTAAGACAGCTCTGCCACAACCACAAAAATCTCTCAAGCTTCCTAAAACACACCCTCAGTTCACAGGACTCACCATCTGCCCACCCACAAAGAACAGCAGTTGTTCCCAAATATCCCTCAGTATAGGAGCCAATGACTTTGCAGAAAGCTGAGCAAAGTAAAGCATGTTCAAGTAGTCGGAGACTGTGACAGTTTTTAAGTAAAATACAGCTTCTAACTCCATAGCAAAATATTTTTTTTGTAATGAATTTTCTGTAATTTTGGTTTGCTTAAGAGCATGTGTTCAACCATCGCTTTACCTAATGGTCATGAAACTTTCGAATAAAATTTTTTTCTTAACCTGTTAATAAAGTCAAAATTTTATCAGGACCTGCTGTCAAACACCTTTTACTAAAACATACAAATCTGAATGTTTAAAAAGTCTGTTTTCATTCATTCATTCATTCATTCATCTTCATGTCGGCTTTATTCCCTTTCGGGGTCGCCACAGTGGAATGAACCGCCAACTCTCTGGCATATGTTTTACGCAGCAGATGCCCTTCCCTGCCGCAACCCATCGCTGGGAAACATTCACACACACATTCACACTTTAACACTATGGGCAATCGTTCTTATTCAATTCACTTATACCGCATGTCTTTGGACTTGTGGGGAAACCGGAGCACCCGGAGAAAACCCACGCGATCACGAGGAGAACATGAGAACTCCACACAGAAATGCCAACCTGCCCCAGCCGAGCCTAGAACCAGCGACCTTCTTGCTGTGAGACGACCGTGCTACCCACTGCACCACCGTGACGCCTAAGTCTGTTTTAAATACTGCAATTTGTTATTAATTTATATGTACATTATAGTAAAATGTAGACTTTAAACAGTTTTTAACTGAACGAAAAATGGCTTTAAAACCCAAATTTATTTTAAAGTAACTATATGGTAACTATGAGACTAAATTGATGCAGACTTTCACCAAGTGTTTTATTTTATCTCAATTAGGGTTAGGGTTATATATATATACACAATAACAGCAAATGCAGCCATTCATTTTCTTGTGATGATTATCAATCTCCTGTGTGAATCGATGGCGCATGTTTATAAGGCTGTGTCTGAGTGCCTGAAAACGACCATTGCTTTTTCCTGAGTGCATAATCCAGTATATTCATAATGGGAACAAGGTTTTCAGAGAGTCGGAAGTTTAAACTGTCCTGGAGGGGCGGGGCACCTACACATTTTTGGTTCAACCATCATGAAACACACCTGTATCATTAATTAAGGTTCCCCTGGCTTGTCTGAAGCTAGTGTAGTATTTATACTAGAGCAGGGTTGCATCTACAATGTGCATGGTTCTGACCCTTTAGAACCGGATTTGGGGAATCCTGGTCTATGATGTCAACCTCAGTTAGCTTTCCTATGCATAAATGGGAATGCACACATGATTAACCCCCAGGGTTCAGATAACCCGCCAGTTCAGATGTTTACATGTAAAGATAATTTAAGTTATTAGGCAAACAACTAAGTTAATAGAAACCAATTCCATGATAACATGAAAGATGCAAAAGCAAACCCTTCCCCAAGATAAGAAACATAAAATAAATCTCACCTTTGCAGACGTCTCCAACTGCTTGGTATCCGGCTCGGCAAACACACTGACCCACAGGAACGACCCAGTCTCCCTCAGCGGTGCAGTACATTCGTGGAGCAGTTTCTCCAAGCACCACTGCGTCCTTGACACAGGTGCCTTCCACCTCCACCAGAGCTCCAGATGCCACCTGCTCAGGGAAGGCGGCCAGGCTTCTCATGGTGTTTGGACAGGTGGTGTAAAACACCCTCACACCCAGGAGAGCAACACAGGCTCCTAAATCCTGGAATGCGAGGTAGAAGCCCCTTCTTGATAGTGGGCCAATGCTCTTCGTCTCAATGTTCACTCTGAGATCAGCTCGGCCCCTACCACGATCAGCTGTCACCTCATCGGGGGCCACGGTGGCTACCTTGCGAAACTGGCTCTTTCGGAAATTTGTGCCAACATCTGTGTCGGTTTCACCAAGATAGAGGCCAAAAGTTTCCCGACAGGAAGGTGACGAGCCTCCAAAAGTGTTGCAGTCTCGGACAATGAAACTGAGCTCTACTGACATTCGAGAGACATCAGGTCTGCGCTGGATGAATGTCGTACGGAGCCAGTTGTCCTGTTCGGAGTCGCTGGCTACATTACACACACTGTAGGTGTAAAGAAGAGATACGTTCACCACTGTCTGCACAACCTCCCACTGGGAAAGAGAAAGAGCATTCAGCACATCATGGGTAAGTAACACCTTGCAAACTCTGCTCAACTTTTCTATGCAGCTGAAATTATTTGGATCACCCACAATGTCCTCTAATTAGTTCATCTGATTTCTCACAAAATAATTGTTTCTCTATTCAGAGTTTGAAATTTTAGATTTGATTATTTAAAAAATAATGATTAAAGTTATAATTATTGGTCATTTTCAAAAAGTCTTGTACATACAATTACCATTTATCTTCAATAAAGTAACACATATTAAGTAGCAGTTGGTTGGTTTGTTGCTTCCTTAACATTTTTTTATTGTATAAATTGCCACTCAATTGTAGATATGCTGCTCTTCACATTTTTCTCTGCTCCTGGTTCCTATTCTACACTCCGCACTCACTCCCCATTCCTTGATTGTTTGTGAACAATGCACTCGCCACAATATTTTTATAAGGCTATTTAATGTTCGTCTCTGCATTGTCTTGTCAGATACCGTCTCATCAGTACCTTTAACTACCCTGTACGTAATCTCTGTCTGTATAGGCATTTGTTTTGTTTTTTGGGGGTTTGTTTAGTTTTTTCCTTAGTCACCCTTCAGTCCGGGGGACATTATTTGGCAGAGCAAATATTTTAAGACACGTCAATCATTACCTACTACATAGAATGAATACGAGAAGTATGAAATAGTTTTGAACATAAATCAAGTTAACATGTCATGTGATTAACAGTTCAATGAGAGTGTTTAGCTTTTGTGCACTGGAGGTTCTAAGTTTATGTAGAAAAACTTAATTTTATCGCTTACTGCTTTCAAATACTAATTTGTACGCAAGTATCTGGATTCCAATACCTTCAAGTTCTTTGTTAACATACGTAAGAGTCCAGTTACCTTTCTTTCTTTTTTTTGCTCATTTTCAGCACCAGGGAATTTGTCTGGTAATATTTTAAACCAAATTTTGGTATTCTGTGTTTAAAAAAAAAGAAGAAATTTGAGTGTGTTTCAATTGCTTTTTTTTTTTTTTTTTAGAAAAGCAATCCAAGCACAACAAAATGCACCTTTTGTGTATCTAAAAGTTACAACAGTATTAAAATCCTGGCAGACTTGGATCATACCTTTGTAGAGTATCTATTATAAGGGTGTGGGACACAAATATACAGGTCTGCGCTTTACTCTTGCCTCAATCTATTTCACTTAAAAAACCCTGAAATAGTTGGCAGAATATATATGACCTCAAAGGTCTTTTCTAGATCTCGCAGCTGATGGAAGCCATCATGACTTCAGGGAATGCAGATTACAGAACAAGACTCTAAAAGGCTAATTAAACAATGGCGGATGGCCTTTCAGCTGCATTTTTAAAACCCCAACTTGGTCTATTCATCTTTGAAACAAAAGACACTTTATTTAAGAAGAAATTGTAAAAATCATGATAATTTTTTTAATACATACATGAACTTAAAACGAACATGGGTTTTTTTATGTGTAACTAATAAAAGTAAACATATACGGTTTTATTAAGAAATCCTATTGTTTTTAATATGGGATTTAAAACATGAAATAACATTTTATATTCATTATTAATACACAGTAAGTATGTATTACTGTTTTCCCCCCCATAGCTAACGCAAATAAAAAGTACAAGGAAATAAAAAAAATGTATTGTGAAGTAAATATAAAAAGTGTTGTTTTAATTTTGGAATTCCTTTAAAAATATATTTTCCATATGTTTATGCAGGTACTGATAAAAAATCAAGCAAACTTTTACTCACATGGATGTATAATACATTTATAGTTAAAACTTAAACAAATATCTGATGATAATGACTGTTCTGACTATCGTCATGGCAGTAAACGTTTCCCTGTGTTTAACTTTGGAAACGCAAGCATTCAGCATTTAGATGCAGTAAACAATAAGATGAGTGGAATAATAGTTCAGTCTGTTGCCAGGTAGAGAAAACTTCCGTCGTTACTAGGGCATAAACTTTAATGGCTGAAGAAGCTTTTAATGGCTTTGAGGAGATGACTCAGTTTTGATTGACGATTTACAGCAAACGAGTGACTCGTTGAACCCATTTAAACAGTACACAGTCTTCGGAACTAAAACTTAACAGAAAAAAACATGAATGTATGATTTCAGCCTTGAAGAGTACAAGAAAAAAAAAACATTCACTCACCCCTTCTTCATTCGGCCAGGTTAACCATCCTAATTCACTTCCGGCAGACTTCATATCGAGCAGCACATCTACACATTTCAAAATATATTAAGTTTGGTCTACACCTGTATCTATTGTTAAAGTAGATGAAAGGCAATTAATACATTAATAGTCAATGAATGCGTTAATGTTATTAGCAAAAACTAACTAGAGCAAATCACGATCTGTACTCACGTTCTTTTGATTGAATTCCAATAAATACGTTGATAGCGAATAAATATAAAACCAAGGGACAAAAGCGAGTGCGTTTGTTATCCATGACGTTATTCAAGTTAAACTAGTTGGTCCATATGCCACTCTTTCCCTCCGTCTTCTGCAAGAAACTCAGAGACTGAGAGGCGACGCGCGTTCGTTCCCGGCTCTGCGAGCTCTCTGGACTCCTCCCGCAGGAATGCGCTCCAAATAAGGCGATAGGGGGCGTGCCCGAGGACGCGTGGGCGTTTGAGTGACGGCCCCACACCTGTTCAATGAGTTTCGGATGTTTGGCCACGTTCATTTGCACAATAGTAATTTTAGACGATTGGGTACGGTATCAGTTCAAAGACAGGCCTTTCAGTTCTAGTTTGCTTTGAAGCTAATTTGCAGGTAGTTTTTCTGGACTCTGAAAGGAGTTTCATGTTGAAAAGCACTCGGGCACGAAAAGTAATGGGGCCGAAAGATAAAAAAGTTCGATGGTCTAATGGTTGTGAAACAAAGGCATTGTTCTTCAGACTATATTTGTCTGGTAACTTTAGAGCTTGAAGATTTGTGCACTTCCCTTAGTTTGTCTTTTAACCGAACTCCAGGGTTGTACTAGGTGAGGCACAAGTCAATTCAAAAGTACAAAGACCAATTCATTTAACAAAGTATTATCAAAGTTTAACAAAGTGTTATGTGTTTGTATTACTTATTAATCAGAAGATTAAATTTAAAAAGTAACAAAAACTGGCATTACATTAATTAAATCATTTTTATTGACAATGTAATGCTATCTAATTACCAAAAAGTAAAAAAACAATAGTTTTTAAATATTTAAAGATCCTCAAAAGGTAAACATCAAATCAAGTGATTGATATCACTTCATTAATTTCACCCCATAAATGAAAACATAAAATTTGTTTATGCAAATGCTTTATTACACAAAGTTCAAATCTCAAGCTCCACATCAAACCCTCCAGCGCTGTTCCACCTGTCTTCAACTGTGGAGGGGTGAATTGTTATAACTAATTTGCTTAAGTTACATTGACGACTTAAATTGCATCCGTTATGTCATTTATTCTTTTGTCATTATGCCTTTTTCAAAGTTTGTGACAAACAACCAGCATGGACAGTCTCACATGTAGTACCCTCATGCTTGGGGTAGCAGGGCTGTCGACTACCAAAGTTCTACATTTCTGACTGAGCATACATATTTCTTTTTTCTGTTTGCTCTTTTCTGATAACTATCGTTATCGAGTAAATTTTAAATCATATACAAGTGAGTGGACCTTCAAAAAGTTGAGATTATTAAAGAAAAGGCAACTAACTAAATAAAGACTGGTTATTATTTCAAGTTAAAGGGCATTTCGTTTGAGTATTTAGCTTTCTAAAAAAAAGAGTTACTTTTTCAATATCAAATTAAGAAGCTTTCTGCTTGAAAGAAGAAACCATAAGAGAGCCAGGAGTCACTTTTTGGTGTCATGGTACAGTCCTCAAATAATAGCAACTACAACAGACAGATGTGACATATACAACCAATTTTATAACAAAACAAAGTACAGGAGATTGCTAATTTGTTGTTACTTATGAATAAAACTTTACCAATTATTGTAAAGTGGATTTTTTATAATGCAAATTAGTCTCTCTTCCTATGATTAAGATGCTGTTTCAGGCTACATGCAGAGTGCAAGTCTAATGCTCAATTCTGATTTTGTTTTTAGGAAATCTATTTTATGTGTGCGTGCGTGTGTGTGCTCCTTCACATTGCACACATTTGACTTGTATCTGTCCAGTGTATAAATGTAATCCTTCTTGCTATGAGGCGCAAATGCACAGAAAAAGGCTTTGATTAAAACAAAAGTAAACATGGACGAGAATGTGAGCCATCATTTTAACCAAATAATATTAAGAGGAAGACTAAGAAGTTTGGAAAAAACAGAATTGATCTGTTCAGACTGTCCTGAAAAGATCAGATACAGATTGCATATGGGCAAAAATATAATCTGGGTCACTTTGGGCTGCAGTCTGAACGTAGTCAAAAGTCATGCATGCATGAGTACTGTAATGCATTAACGTTGTTGTGGCACCTGTTGCTGCTTAAATGCATACTAAGATGATTAGATGGTCATTGTTCAAAACAACAAAAACTATTTTGCCACATACTTGGATGGGAAAGATTGATAGAATTCCAGAATACAGTCATTGACAATCTCCACAAACAGAGTTATCTCAACACTGCATCTTCATAGAACGTTGGGTAAAAGAAAGAGGTGCATTAGAAAAGAAAAAATCACAACAGCCTTAAGATGAACTATCTTAGTATCAGGAACAATCTACAGAGGAATTAGGGAAGCAAGGAAGTAGTTGACTGAGGCGGGAGAAAAAACTCTTTGAACTTTTCATTTTTGGCCTATCTAAAACACTGATAACATTAGCACTCCAACCATCACTATTTCTTTCCCATGATAAGTGGTAGAGGGGTCAAGTGGGCTGGGCTCCATGAATGAATAACCACTAATGAGCTGAAGTAGTATGAATATGTAGACAGAGGAGAAGGGCAAACAAAGCATTGCCTGGCAACGCAGAGGAATGTTGAGTCAAGCCTCCTTTTGTGCATCAGTCTGTCAGCGCTCCTCGACCTGTGAGTCAAACACAAGCTGACTTCTTCTCAAGAGCTTTGCAGCCGCTGCCATTGTGAGAGCAGCCCTGAATATTCATAAGAGAGACAATGAAAGAGAGAACTCTGCAGTAAAGTTAGACAAACTCAGGAAATTCTGTGGTAGTGTCCAGAACGAAATTGAAATTCCTCAGATATCTAACTATCCCAACACTTAACAAAGTTTCTTCATTTTATTATATGTTATATGTTAATATTAGTTTGTCTAATATATGTTCAAGTCAATAAATGGCCCTCATTAATATACACTCTTATAATATACTTTTTTGTTGTAGCTGAAAACTAAAATGAAAAGTTAATGATATTAAGATTTTTTACTCATGTTGCATTTTGTCCAGCTTTTTAATGACAAGAATATCAAAATGGTTCTACATTTTGGTTAGAAAGAACACGTGTGACCAAAACTGGTACTGCAACATAAATATACTGTGGAGTGGAGTGTGCAGTCTAAGAAGGGATTTCTGTCTCTCTCCCAAACTTGCAGATTAACAATTAATGGTATACGCACTGTAACATGTATTATGTTCAGTTTCACTTCAATTGAAAAAACACACACATTGGAAACAAAATACCTTACTAAAATGTATAAAAGTAAAGTTGTTTGTACGGCCAGCTTCAATGAATGTTAAGTGCAATTCTTATTTTTGCAGCAAGTGCTAGGCCACACAAACTGGATGATTAATGACTTTACTCCTCTTGGTGTTTAAGCACAAGACATTTATGCCCGGAGAAACATTTGTCTTCAACAAATGAGGAGCCGAGCCATTGAGAAACCCTCACAATGCAGAGCTCCCATCTCATTCAAGGGCCATGTGTGCTGCAGAAGGCCTGAATGATCAGCAGCAATCCCATCAGCCCCCACTTCAGCTTTCCATCCTAATCCACAGAGTGGCCAACACAAAGAACTTCATGCCAGGAGGCTGTTGCTTTACTCCAGGGGTCAGGGAACTGCTGCAGGGTCATTTAGCTCATCCGCCCCTCATCACCAGCTCAAAGTCGGGACACTCTCCTCCTCTAAAGCTTTGTTAACACTCCCCATTCGACACTGAGCCTTTCACTCAGTGCTGTTGCCTGGAGCAGATGGAGAGATGTTAACACTGGGTTAATACAACCTTAACTAAATTATTACTGTTATAAATGGATTTCAGATATAAGTAACCAGAAAAGGTCTCTTAAGACATACTTAATAAGTCAATGTCACTGGATTGGATGACACACTTGAACTTAAAAACAAGCCATGACAATTTTTATCTTTTAAATAAGTTAAAATATATTACATATCAGGACAATTAATTATATTAATTGAGGAAGGCTCAAAAGGGACTACACAGTCTGTTAACCCATTTTGTTAAAATGCTTGAGTTTAAAAGAAAGAGAAATGTTTAAAATTAAACTTTCCATGCCACAATTCAAATATCTTTACAGAAAAAAAAACACTAATAAGGATCTAAAATTCATGGAGTGATCGTGCTGAACTAAAACTCTAAAGGCTTTGCTGATGATGTTCTTGAATTACATGATTAGCTCACACAGTCCTTTCGTCTCATAACTCCTAATCCAAACAAATGTCTTTCTTTGATCTGTGCCACAAATAATCTGCACTCATTCACATGTTTAATCTGACAGCATTGAGCTCTGAAGCAGCAGGTCTGGCTTTACATTAGGCAGAGGGCTGATGAATGTGATGTGTGCTGGTGAAGAAGACGCCTTCTCTTTCATATGCATGTGTTTGTGTGCTCAGCTTGATTGGAATGCTCTGCCGGTGGAAGCACAAAGCACTAGAGAGACAAAGCCTCCCAGACTGAAGGAAAGAAGGAGAGTGGCAGGGTGGCCGAAAGAAGAGGGTGATGGGTTGTGAAGAACATGGGTGGCTGGAGAGAAGTGTGAGAGATCTGACACACAATAAGCACCCTGCTGCCTTTCTCAACTCCACAGGACCATTGCTCTTTGACTATGCTTATGTTATATATCGTTATCTTTCTCTTAAATACACATAGCTTTGAAAGGACTATTTTACTGTTTACTTCATGGTCTTGAGATGAAAGACGGCTCTTTGGGGTTAGTGGCGTGAAAAGTTGAAACAATACATTAAAATATTTAACACAAGTTTAATACTAAAAGACACTCATATGACAGACTCAGTGCTAGTAATAGCATCAGATGTTCATATTTCTGAAACCAGCACGTATCACTGTGTGGCTATGACAAGGACACATGGAAACAAATGTTGTATAACCATGACCTATTGAACAGCACAAGAGTATAATAACAACAACAACAAAAAAACAATGGTAAAGACAAGACAAAGGTCTGCTGTTATTGGGAACCTTCTTTGGTAAAGATCCATCCAGGAAGCCATTCAACAGATGTGTAAATAAACCAATCCCATGCCGTTTAGCATAGCGTCATGTTTCAGGGAATAGAAATATCACCACAACAACTGAGCGATATGGAAAGGTAGTCACAAGAAAGACGTCAGAAAAGATGAGGGAAAGCAGGATGTTACCTGCTTGCTTGACCCTTCCCTTATGTAAAGTGAATGATAGAGGAAGCAAACTTAGATTTTTTTCTCAGAAATGAAAGTTGAGGCGTGGTTATATAATTAACAGCCAGCTTCACTGAACCAATAACTGTACTGTGCTGGCTGGCTGTCTATCATCACGTTGTTTTTTTCTAAATCATAAAGGTGCACTTATTTTTTTGGCAGAATTAAAATAGCCATAACACTCGCTTCTCCTGGAAATCCAAAATAATTCAACCAATCAGATCACAGTTTAAGAATTCTTGATGTGTTACTGATTAAGAATATCAAACCCATCAGATAAAATTCTAAGTTTTGTGGGTGTGACTAGGATAACGATAACTAAGAGGAGACACAACTATAGGAGACACAATCCTGGAGAATACAAGCAAACAAAATTGAAGTTGACATAAACTCCGAGTAGTGGGAGTTATTTTATGAAAAGATGTATATCGCCTTAAGCGATTTAAACTCACAGTAATCAAACGTGCTGCAAATACGTGACAAGGTACATGAAAATACTCAGATTTCGCATCATTGGATGGTGACTGTTTGCAGCCACAATAAAGGAAAAGGAGATTTTCTGTAAATTCTTAAAACAGAGGAGGAATCTGGACCTAACGCAGTTTGAGGAGCTGTTTGTGTCGCTGATATCCGGTGCGAGGAGGCAGAGTAGCTTCAGACTTCCAATTGAACCTTTTAAAAGCCGTTGGTACATCTCCATATTTTTCTGTTGTCAGCCTTGTTTTTAATCATGTAAGCCTACAATATGCAGATAATGTTCTCACATGCCAAAAGTTTCAAGAATATAAACTAGAATGTTATTCACACCCACAAAACAGATCAAGTACTCCACCATGTTCAATGACAACATGTAATTGGTTAGGTGTGTTGGAAGTGTTGGAAACAAGGCTTGTTTGCTCTGCGAAAAAACATTGGTGATGTGAGAGCAACATTAAAATAATACGATTGTTTTAAGAGATTATATATATATATGTATATATATATATATATATATATATATATATATAGTGACGGGGTGAAGAATCCTACATCAAGGATTTGTGAATAAAGATGCCCGGAGGGTGGATTTATTAATAAAACAACAGTGTGATCTTCCTCAGTGGCGGTGTGGTCCTCGTGCTCGTTCCCGATGTGCTCGTGCTCTGGTCCGGTGCAGTGGTGAGATGAAGGAGTACGTCGAAAGGGGTTGTCGTGGGTCTCTGCTGCTGTCTAAGAGAGAGAAGAGCGCTTAGCGTCTGCATGCCTTGGAAGTCGAAGCTTGTCCAGCTCGTGTTCTCTTCTCTCTCTTATGCGGTCCTGGTGATTGCTAGCAGCTGAGCTTAGGCGGCCGTTGATTGCGGGTTCCAGGTCTATGTCGTTTGTGACAGGGCAGCGATGAATGGAATGGATACTCGTCACAATATATATATATATATATATATATATATATATATATATATATATATATGTGTGTGTGTGTGTGTGTGTGTGTGTGTGTGTGCGTGTGTGTGTGTATATTAAATACAATGGAAAACAATTAACTGAACAAGTCAACATTATAATAGAAAGAGGAGATTTGGAACTGATTTGAAAAGAAGAAGAGATAAGAAGATCAAGGGTTCTGTAGTATATAGAAACAGTAAAAATTGTTAAAGGTGCAGTTTGTAAAAGCAAAACACCAGTAATTAAAGCATGGCAATAATGTGTGTCATGGAAATTAATAATCAGCAATTTATTACTTATTCCAAACATGAATTAAGATCATACCTTGATGTCAATGAAACATGTGATCACATTGCAAGCACCATGGAGGGAGAAAGGGAGAGAGAAAAGAGAGAAAGGAAAGAGAGAGGGAAGAAGAGAGAGGGAGAGAAAAGAAGAGGAAGCGAGCTGAACAACCGGGAGCCGAGACCCGAAACAGGGCATCCCTTGTGATTCCTTTCAGTATAAATCCTGCCCCTCTATGTCACTTCCTATTACATCTCAAGTAAACATAGGCACATACAAACTCAATCTTATTGGAATAAATATTCTATAACACGTGTTAAAAGACGTTAAGTGCTTAAGTAACATCAATTTGGCAGCTACTAGGATTTTTTGGTTGCAATACCTGGTTTGGCCACACTTTTTTGGCCAAAAGTTACATTCTGCACCTTTAACATGAAAACAAAGAGCTGTCTTAAATTTCATGTGGCATATATAATCTAAACTCTATCTCCTTTATATATAGAATTGTGATGAATAATTTTCCTTTATGAGACTGTCATGCCCCATGCATTAATAAAAAAGTGGAAGTAAGGAGCTTTAGTGCACTTTTTCATGACTTTTATGTCACTTTGTCACCTGTATTGTAGTGGTATGGCTTGACTTGATATGCTTTTAGTGATATTCCACAACATCCTGTACCTGCTACCCATATAATTCTGTAACCATTAGAATGAGGTTCTAAAAAACAAGCTGAGTTGACCCAAAGTGATACGTGAAATCCTGTTAAGTGCCGATTGGTCAATAGCTAAGCTCACTGATTGGCCAAGAACAATTGTAGAGAACATCATCTGCCTTTTAAACAGTGAGAGTGCTTAGTGTGAGTGTTTGAAGCTACCACATACACTACATTAAGAATATCACTCCTTCGAAGATCTCTATTGAACCATGTTGAGTGCAATAAGCTTTTAACGTTTCCATTGCATTCACTGTCACCAAGTGAAATTGTCTGAGTGACGCATCTTGACTGGTGGATCAATATTAATGGTCAAACTATCTAAAATTCTAGAACATAGAAAAAACACATGCCCACCCGGAAAAACTGAGTAAAGCAATACCAAGCCGAGTTGTACCATTAGTAAAATCCAGTGGAAAAGCAACATTTGTTCAAGTACCAATTTCCAAACACGAAGACAATAATATAATCTTTGCACAGAACCAAAGTATTATAGGTCTTTGAACAATTAAAATAAAAAAATAATATTAGCAAAATGTAAGCTTCAAGATTGATAAGGCAACAAATTCAATAATAAAAATTAGTTCATTAGTTGTCTGTCTAGATCAGGGGTGGGCAGACTACGGCCCACCTAAGATTAGTACAGAATTAAGGTTTGATGTGAATTTTTGTTTTCATTTCATTTTGAGTTGAAATTATACATATTTCAACACCAGGTGGGGCAGTAGGCACAGTGACTTGATTTAGCAGAGCTCAAGCCATTTCTAATTCTTGCTCTTCTTCTAACGATATTGGTCAGATCAGCACCCTGCCACAGTGTTGTCAAAGAAAAGAAAGGTCAACATTGAGTGCCGGGTGTTTAAGAAAGACTGTTTATAGAAAATAACACCCTCCATTACGAACGGTCTGACGTTCCTTTCTAGATTCCCCGAAGTGCGTCTTCGAAATTTTTGGATTAACTTGGGTTCCAGAATGTCCTTAGCAAGAACCCAGGAGTGCTCCTTGGGACCATAGCCCTCCCAGTCCACAAGATACTGCCGGGACCTTTGCATGTTGCAAACCCCTAGTATTCTATGGACTGTGAACGCAATGATCCGAGGAGGGGGAGGAGACCTGCCAGGGACAACAAAAGGAGAACACAACACAGGCTTTAGCAAAGAGACATGGAAAGTGGGATTCATCTTTAAAGATCTAGGTAAGTTTAGATGGTAAGTAACAGGGTTAACTTTCCTGATAATTTTAAATGGTCTGATGTACCGATGGTTGAGTTTTCATGATTACACCCTCATGGGCAGGTTTTGGGTAGATAAATATGGATCTGGGAGGTCCTTGCATGTTCAAATGATAAGGAATGCAGTTTGAGAATCAAATAACAGAGGTTTAATATTCTGAGACAATGAAAACCATTCAGCAGCTGGGTGTTCTCTGCAACGTGCCAAGAGAAGACAATCATCTGCATACTAATCATAAAATTTATTCTTGATAGCTCCTCCTTTCTAATCTGATTCGTCCTTCCGAGAGAGCGAGATGATCACGTGAACAGTCCAGTTCTGGGGAGTGTAGTTTTAAGCTGGTGTAATTCGTTCTTCCCGTTTCAGCCATGCAGGCTTCCGAGGAATGCGGCTCGAGATGTCCCCACTCTGACCTTCAACAGAACTTTCAAATCCTCTCCTATCTATTCATAACAGGGACTTTCTGGCTCTGCTAACGAGCAATTGCTCACACCTGGACACAAAATGAATGTTATCTGAAATGAAGGAGCTCAGCACGCAGGCTTTCCCACTTAAGAGACTTTAGTCTACGTCTACGATTGGCCTGGTTTTGGTACTGGATAGCGGCTCGAATGAGCTGGTTGCGAACAAATCTCCAGACTCGACGGCAACGTTTTATATGATGTTGTACAGAGGGGACAGTAACTTCGACCTCCTGCTCTGGGAAGAGTGCAACGGAGTATCCAAATTAGCATTCAAAAGGGGATCTACCCATGGAGGAAGAACGTAAGGTGTTGTGCGCATATTCAGCCCAGACATTTACATTACATTTATTTACATTTACATTACAATAAACCAAAGCAGTGAGGAAGTAGAGGAAGAAGATAAAGACAGAGGGGGGAAAAAAGAAGGCTTTTTTTGTATAGTAGGTGTTCTCTGAAGAGAAGAGTTTTCAGTTGCTTTTTGAAAGCTGTTAGTGTTGCTGCTTTCCTGACTGGATCAGGGAGTTTGTTCCACCATCCAGGGACAGTGAAAGAGAAGGTTCTGCTGAGGGATCTTCTGCCCTTGTGGGATGGAACCACAAGTCGCTGTTCCTTCTCTGATCGCAGGCTTCTGGAAGACATGTAGGAGTGTATGAGCTCATGGAGGTAGACAGGGGCTGATCTGGAGATAGTTGTGTATGCCAGCTTTAGCAATTTGAATTTAACCCAAGCTGCAATGGAGAGCCAATGAAGAGGGGAGTAACATGAGCTCGTTTCGGTTCCTTGAAGATAAGACGAGCTGCAGAGTTCTGTATCATCTGCAGAGGTTTGAGCGTATTTGCTGGAAGTCCTGCTAGGAGAGCGTTGCAGTAGTCCAGACGTGAGAGGACCAGAGCCTGAACCAGGAGTTGAGTTGCATGCTCAGTTAAGAAGGGCCTGATCATTCGAATGTTGTGCAGTGCAAATCTACACACTCGAGTTGTCTTTGTGATGTGGTCTTTGAAGGACAGCTGTTCATCCAAAATCACTCCAAGATTTAATATTCAGACGAGATAGGAGGACCAAGAAGAAGGGTTATTGCCCACCATACACCTTAGTGTGGTCTTGAGATCTTGGTTAAACCTCTCAGTTTGCCCATTGGACTCAGGATGGAACTCAGAAGAAAGACTAACTGAAGTACCTAGGGGTTGACAAAAGTAACCTCAGAATTTAGAAAAAACTGGGGACCCCTGTCAGACACTATATCCTGAAGAATTCCAAAAACTCTAAATACATAAGAGGTGAGGAGTTCTGCAGTCTCTTTGGCCGACGGAAGTTTGGGAAGGGGAATGAATCTGGCAGCTTTGGAAAACCTGTCAACAATGACCAGGATAGTGGTGTTGCCTTTGGATGAAGGGAGGCCAGTTATAAAATCCAACGAGAGGTGGGATCATGGCCGACTAGGTATAGGCAGAGGGTGAAGCAGACCTTGGGGTTGTTGAGAGGTTTTTCCCTGATTGCACACGGAACAAGCTTGAACAAGGGATATAACATCCCTCCTTACCGAGGACTACCAGAAGCGTCTTTGTAAGAACTCTAAAGTGCAGGAGACACCAGGATGACAGGTGAGTCTTGAGGAGTGAGCCCACTGAAGTACCTGGGCTCTGACAGCTCTTGGAAAAAACAAGCAATTAGTCGGGCCGCCTCCTTGGTCTGGTTCTTGAGCTTGAGCCTTACGGACAATTGTCTTAATACCCCATTGTAGAGGAGCAAGGATCTTAGATTGGGGAATGATGGTAGCAGGAACCTCTTCTCAGGATGTGTTGGCATGAACTCGGGAAAGGTCGTTTGGTTTCAAGTTCTTTGACCCAGGACGATAAGACAACGTGAAATCAAGTCGATTGAAAAATAATGACCAGCGAGCTTGGCGGGGATTAAGACGTTTAGCTTGCCGGATGTACTCCAAGTTTTTATGATCTGTTAACACCTGAAATTGATGCCTGGCCCCCTCCAGCCAGTTCCGACACTCCACCAAAGCAATCTTCACCACCAGCAACTCCCGGTCTCCCACATGATAATTCCTCTCGGCAGGGCTAAGGCGATGAGAGAGAAAAGCACAGGAGTGCAAACAGTTGTCCCTTGACAAAACAGCCCCAACAACAACTTCAGGGGCATCTTTCTCAACATCAAAGGGAAGCTCAGGGTCAGGGATAGACAGAACGGGAGCAGAAGTAAACCTGTGCTTGAGATCAAGGAAGGATGCCTCAGCCTCTGAGTTCCAAACAAATTGTTTCACACCTTTAGTAAGAGCAGTAAGAGGAGCCACAACAGAACTGAAGTTCCACACAAATTTCCTGTAAAAATTGGCAAATCCAATGAACCTTTGTACCTCCTTGACTGAAGAGAGTACTGGCCAATCCAACACAGCTTGAACTTTTTTTGAGTCCATCTGAACCTGCCCGGGTCTTATAATAAATCCCAAAAATAGAACTTCCTTGGTGTGAAACTCACACTTCTCAAGCTTAACAAAGAGATGGTTTTAAATGAGGCGTTGTAAGGCCCTACTGACATGACTCACATGCTCCTGGAGAGAACTCGAGAATATCAAGATATCGTCTAAGTAGACGAATACAAACTTAAGCATTTCCCGGTGTACATCATTAATTAGGGCTTGGAAAACAGCAGGTGCGTCAGCGAGACCGAAGGGCATAACTAGGTACTCGTAGTGTCCATTTGGGGTATTGAAGGCAGTATTCCACTGGTCACCTTGTCTGATTCTTACCAAATGATAGGCATTACAAAGATCAAGCTTACAAAAAAATAGTGGCCGCTTAAAGCAACTCAAAGCCAGCTGTCATAAGAGGAAGTGAGTAACGGTTACGAACAGTGATATTGTTAAGTGCCCTTTTAATCAATGCAGGGCCAGAGTCCTCCGTCCTTCTTCCCCACAAAGAGAAACCCAGCGCCGGCCAGGGATGTGGATGGTCTTATAATCCCTGCAGCTAAAGCCTCATTAATGTAGCTCACCATAGCATTTTGTTCTGTGGAGGACAAAGAAAATATCCTGCCTCGAGGGGGACATGATCAGGGCAGTAACTCTATGGCACAGTCATAGGTTTGATGAGGAGGTAAGACAGTAGCCTTCTTCTTGCTGAAAACTAACCGCAGACGGTGGTATTCAATAGGAACCCGGGAAAGGTCAATGGAATCTTGAGATTCTGGCTTGATATTAGGGGAACTAAGACACGTTCCTTGACATGACAAACCCCAAATAAGGACTTCACCACAAGACCAGTCAATAAGGGGGTATGGAGGGTAAGCCAGGAATGACCAAAATTTAACGGGAGGTCAGGGGATTCAATAAGATGAAACGAAATCATCTCGTGATGGTGAGAAATAGAGACACTAAGAGGAACAGTAACTTGGGTAACAGCACCAGGAGTAATGGGTCTAGAGGTTTACCAGAACTTGGAGATGGGTGGACAATGTCCTGTCCATAAAATTCCCAGCGAACCCTGAGTCAATGAAGGCGTTGAGTTGATGTTCCTTAGGTCCCAACACCATGGTGACTGGCAGGACGAGACCCGAGTTGTGATGAAGAGAGGTTTGGGTTACTCCCAAGGCAGTTCTCTCCCCTCTGCCCAGGGTGGTTCGTTTCCCTCCAGCTCAGGACAATCAAAACCAAAGTGACCGGGCAGGCCACAATACAGGCAAAGACAATTGGTGGGACATGTTTCTTTGTCTTAGCCGATTATCCAGAAGGATAGCTTGGTCACTTAGGGCCTCCAATGTCTTAACTGGATCCCAAGTTGCCAACTCATCCTTGAGAGCCTCCAATATTCCATTTTGAAAACATACAATGAGGGCCTCATCATTCCAACCACCACCTGCAGCAAGTGTCCGAAACTAGATAAGGTAGTCTGCAGCACTTCTGCCTCCTTGACAGATAGTGAGGAGTTGTCTAGATGCATCTCTACCTGAGAGGTGGTGATTAAACACTTGTTTAAACTCCTTCTCGAAGCTGGGGTAGCTTGTGCAGCAGGGAGTTTTGGCATTCCAGACAGCCGTTGCCCAAGCCAATGCTTTACCAGACAGGAGAGAGAGCACATAAGCAGTCTTGGCTTGATAGGATGGGAAACTTGAAGGTTGTAACTCGAAAGTCAGTGCATTACCTGAAAAGCGTGGGATGGAGGGAGTAGGGGTTGAAATTGAGGTAGTGGAGCTTGCACAACAGGAGTAGTCTCTGGGACGGAGTTTGGATGAGAGTTGACGCTTGGATGCCATGAGATCTGATATTAACTTGGAATGTTTCTCCATCAGAGCCTCCTGCTGACTCACAGCAGCTGCACATTGTGAGAAGTTAACTTCATGCTGGGCAACAACCGACGCAAGATCCTTGGTTGGGGCTTCATTTGGATTAACTCAGACCTGGGGATCGAACTCAGGTCTCTAGTTCACCAGGCGAAGATTCTACCACTGATCCACAGAGAAAGTAGAAATTCAGCAAGCCAGTCCAACAGATGTCAGTTCAAAAAAGAGGTAGATTTATTTTCAGTTCAAATAAGGAAGAATAATCTATCTACAAGGAGAATAACAGCACAGTCAAAACCAAAGGATTCTCTAATTTCAAACTGACTTAATAACTAAGTGACAGGCAGAGGCAAAAAGGCAACATATACATTTTGGGAGAAATGAACGCAACTTCGTCACGGTGGCGCAGTGGGTAGCACGGTCGTCTCACAGCAAGAAGGTCGCTGGTTCGAGCCTCGGCTGGGGCAGGTGGCATTTCTGTGTGGAGTTTGCATGTTCTCCCCGTGATCGCGTGGGTTTTCTCCGGGTGCTCCGGTTTCCCCACCACTCCAAAGACATGCGGTATAAGTGAATTGAGTAAGAACGATTGTCCATAGTGTTAAAGTGTGAATGTGTGTGTGAATGTTTCCCAGCAATGGGTTGCGGCTGGAAGGGCATCCGCTGTGTAAAACTTATGCCAGAGAGATGGCGGGTCATTCCGCTGTGGCGACCCCGAAAGGGAAGAAAGCCGACATGAAGATGAATGAATGAATGAATGTATCTTCCGCTGTTTGGCAAGTCCTTTCTCACAACACCTGGAAACGGAGCCACAGGACTTGCAGTTGGAACTAATTCATTTCCAATGTGACATGGTGTTAAAGGATAAGTTCAATTTCTTGAAACTGGATTAGTTTTATGCTTCATGAAGTGCTGCTAAATTTCCAAACATTCTGAATATGGCACAGAGGATGCTGGTGTTGTTTGGCTCTACATATGTGTGTGAACAGGTTTTTAGTGTGATGAACACCAACAAAGCACCCCACAGATCCCAGACGAGTGATGAATACCTCAGATCAGTTCTGACAATTGCCACAACAAAATTACAACCAGACTTTGTTGCACTGTTCTCATTGCATCTCATTGTTTAATGCTTAATGCAGTTTTTATATGTGTCGTATCTTGTGCTGACCCGGTCCGTCTGTCAAATTTTAAAAGTCAATGTGGCCCCCAAGCCAAAAAGTTTGCCCTCCCCTGGTCTAGACCCTTACAAGTGCAGCTTAACCAATAACAGACACCCAAAGAATAAGACTTGGCTTCATCTTGAAATAGTGACAGCTGAGCTCCCTCACTTCTTTTACAGAAGCACACTCTCAAACTGTCTTCATCTGAAACACATGTCACACAAACAGGAACTTCTGTCACCTACTTCACAGTTTACATCTCACTTCGATCTCAGCTGGGATCTCTCTGGGGGGAGGGGGGTTGCTGTGATGCTCCTGTGGTATCTGAAAATATGTGAGGATAACTCTAAGGAAGTAAGGACTGCTGAAAGGGATAGCATAGCACTCATGCAACACAAAACAAATGAGATTATATAAAGATTTTACATGATTAATTTTAGGAACTGAAAGGGTTTTTTAATGACGAAAAATAAATGTATATGAAAAAGCTTTTGTAGGAATATAATTCCCAGTAGAAGTTTTGACAATGAAAAACAAAATTCATACACTACTTCCTGGAATGGAGAGAGTGCAAACTCAAGTACAAATACCAAATACAGCTACTTCTGTAAAAATATATGGTAGCTTACATAAGTACTTTTATTTTATTATAATTTTTTTCAAGCAGCTCAGATTATTTCTTCTGTCTCAGACATAACAATATATCATTACACATATGTTCTTAACCTTTTGGCTACCCTACAAAACTTTTATAGCATTGCCAAGCATGTTACTATTTTCCCCTGAGCAGCATCCAAGGACAAGGAGCATCCCTCCATCAGCATTAAGCAGCATTCGTGTAAAGCTATAAACCAATCAGAATATTTTTATATCGAGCTTTTTTAGCCTTTTCTTCTAAGCAGCTTCACAAAGGCCTAGTGTGGATATAGAGTTAAATAGAAATTTCTATTAGATCATTCAATGGGGTAGAAATAGAACTATCATATACCGCTACATTATATAGTTTAAGATTTTAAAGTAAAACTGACCAGTAACCTCTAACTTATTATAAAAGCCTTGATATCATCAGTTTTGTTGTGGAAAAAAGCAACCAAATCATTCGTTTTTTTTTATTGAAAGTATAAAAAAAAAGTTTATAGAAAGTATTTGCTTGGAATGTCTTCACACACACACGCACGCACGCACACACGCACATACACACACGCTATAGGATGGATCTGCTCATCACAAAGACTTTCAGGAACCTCATATCTCCACAGCCTGAACTTCCACTTCCAGTTCAACAAAAGGAAGGAACGTTAAACAACATTGTTATTTCTGACTCATTGTTTGAACAAACTTTGAAAGTTACAGCATTTCAGAAGGCAGTAGAAAGTTAAAATAGCTAAATTATTAAAACATATACTTTGGCATGACATCTACGAATATCTGAATTCGAAAATTAAGTAACATCAATAGAAAAAGTAACATTGGGTTTTAAATAGTTTTCAGATCAATTTTAACAGTTAGAAAACACACAAACAAAAAACACTTCCAAAATATCTTACCATAAAAACCCACATTAAAAATCCTCATTGCTTTTTTTGCTTATCCTCCTTTTTTCACAGCAGAATGCATACTATTTGTGAGCAAGCATTCATTCCCAACAATAGGCTACGCTCAAACAGCTTTCTCAAGAATCCCTCATCTGCCATTGGTAGGATACCCCTGTCCCAAACTCCCAGTATTAGCATGTGTTATGTCGGGGTGTTAGGGATCAGGGGGTCAAGGTTTGACAGGTTAGCACAGCCTCATTAGCCCCTGGCAGTAAATGTCATCTATACACCATCTGCTTACAAAAAGCATTATTTTCACTAGCCTTATACACTGCATTTAAAAATTTTAGTTTACTTTGCCGACTATAAAACTATTTAAATGATTAATAATTTCAGCATGAGTTTAAACTGAATCTTTCTTACATTTCTTTAACATTAACTGGTACTGGTTTACATAAATGTGCAATATTCCATCTGAAAATTTCTGCATGGAAACACTGCTGGCTTGACAGTGGTCCACGTCTCGATACCCTCCAGAACAAGGGTGAGCTAGAATGTCAATCAAGGAGGAAGTGGGTTGTTCACAGAGCACTATATCCAAACATATTAATAAAATGTAGGGTAATGTATTATCCCTTGCTTTTATCTCTCTTCTGCTTTATAACTGTTTTATCTAAGATTTTTTTTGTCTTCTGTAAAGTACTTTGAATTACTAATGTGCTCGAAAATGTGCTTGCCTTGACTGGAAGAAAAACGTTCGGTAGAAGCAAAAATGTAATACACCAGCCTTGAGATGATCGGCAGGCTGGGTAGAGGGGTGCTAACCCCCTGGCTAGCATGCGCCCATTCAAACATAAAGAAAATTTAAACCTGGAAACAAACTTGTACAAGAAAAATTATTAGTGTAGCATGTAATTTACAAATGTATTGTGAAGTTATTTCACTTGCATTGTTGTTATCCTTGTAACGAAACACAGTTTAATTTTGCAGGATGTTTAATTAATTAACTTAGCGTTGCAATGGCCTGCTTGGGGAATGGAACCAAAGAATCGATTGGCAGTTAATCCTTCAGACTCAGAATCAAATCAGATCGGTTCAGATCGCAACGCAACAGCTTTGTAGACTACTGTCCACCAGTAATTAATATTCAGCAAATAATATTGATCTTTAATCAAACATGATTCGTGTCCCAAAGACACTAAGACTCAAATTAGAGCTTGTAGCTCAAAATCGACACCTCAGGGAGCAATTAAGCATGCACAAATCACAAACACAGCAATGCGTTCAATAATTTTATTAACTACTCTAAAACACACAAACTAACTACAACTAAACTAGAGCGATAAACACACACACTCACATTCACACAGATAGAAGACAATGAGTGGCAACTGTTTTCTGAAATCTAATATCAAACAGCTTAAACTGATAACCCTTAATTGTGAATCTCATCAAACGTCTGTCTTAAGGACAAGAAATGGGGTTCTGTTATGAATCAATATGCACCGGTCAGCAAGTTATTAATGCGCTTTCTATTGTGTTCGGGAAGTTCCTTGGATTGGCGAGGTTTCTTGCGTCGTCCATGCAAAGGATGGCTGATTTGATTTTGAGTCCAAGAGTTTACGTGATGAGGAGACTGAATTGAACTCAGGGAAGAGTCATTGAGAGTCCGGGAAAAGTCTGTTCGAGCAGGATCAAATTCCGGTTCGCGGTGAATCAAACCGACACTTCACGTGGGTAGCAAAGTTCGTTAGGTTCAGACGTCGAGGCTCGGAGCACGCTTTTGTGACTCGTACGGCTTTCGTTCAACACTTTGATCTGAGCTTTGCCGCGTGGAAGGCTTGTGAGTTCTTTGTTTCAAAACAGCACCAAAAGAAGGAGGGAGGGGGAAGACAGAGAGAGTTGTGTAGAAGAGCCGAGAGGGGACAAGAAGGGGCAGCAGAAGAACGGGCACCGTTGTGCAGTGCCTTTTAACCGATGAGGCAGAGCTCAGCCTCGTGAGGTCTCACCAATGAGATTACTCTGAAATCGAGCTGTGATGACATCACAGACTCGAGGAAGGACTGGAGCAGACCTTATGATTTGTATCAGTTAGTATAAGTGATCATATCATATAAGGGGATACCAAGTAACTTTCTACTAAATATCATCATTTCAGAAATAGTATTTCAAGCAAAATGATACCACACACGGCTAGTTTAACACCTGTAACCATTCATTCATCTTTGTTAACTGGTCAAGCCTAAATACATGTTATCAGTTATACAGTACAGATTAATGATAGGATTAAACTCGAGTATATAGTTGTAATATGAGTCTCTCTTCATCTTTGTAACGTAGCGGAGGGCAAATGTGAGATATCCAGTTCAAGGGATTTCCTAGGTGAGATCCTTTTCCTGCCTCTGCCGCAAGAGATAAGTCAGTAACGTTCGAAGAGATCAGAAGATTCTAGGTTCCCAGAAAGTGTGTGTGCCTTGGTGGACAAGGATTTTCCTTACATCCTGAAGTCTAGTTCATTTGTTTATTAACTCAGAAAACATAGCAGAACTCGGAACATTTATATACCTATAAAGTTCACATATATCAGCAGCCCTGCCGCTTGTGATCAGAGACAATGAGCCAGAGTATAGTGTGATGAGAGGAGTGTTTCAACTGTCATTGAAGAAAGATAAAACCAGCATGATATTTTCTTGTTTTAGAGAGGATTTTTGTTGAAGCAATCTGAACTAAATGTAATTAATCTACAGTGGTGACCTGACAGTAGACTAATAGAGTAATCTAATTGAGTAAGGTCAAAAAGACATTGTTTTAACAAGCGTAATCTCTGTGCTTTGGTACAGTTTAAAGCCAGATTTAAAGTCTTCTTAGAGATCGTTCTTCAGGGGTGTTTGAAGTGTGTCCTGGAGGGTCACAATCGTGCAAATCTGGCTTCAGGCAAGCAAAGAGGGCCTTCATTAGTGTGATGTGGTGTCGTATGTGTTGGTTGAAGCTAAGCAGTGCAGGGCTGTGTGGCCTTCCATGACTTTTGACACACCTGATTCGGATCAAAATAAAAAAAGTGTTATTACACACATGTTTCATATGAGATGTAGTTATCTGCTTGTTTGTCCAGCCCAGAGCCGTTTCAAGGAATTTGGGGGCCGCAAGCAAAATGGACATGGAGGCCCCCGCACGCTATATAAATACACTTTTTACTGTTAAACAATGAAATTATAATTAAATGTTTACTAATTATTAGTAGTGCTGTGAGTCGACTACCTTAAAAACATCACAAGCAAATGTTTGATGCACAAAATTTATTGTGTGGTTTTCCTAAATAGATTATCACAGTGGAATAGTTAGTATAGCATGCTATGCCACTTTCATCAAAACCTATTACAAAGCTATAGGAATGTCATGTCATTAAATATGATAAACAGCGATTCTGGAACAGATCTGCATCTTTCTTATCCCGTTAAAAAAACATATTACAGTATGTAACCATATTCCGTCCGTTCAAAAAAAAAGTTGCTCTAACTGTTTGTTACAAGCAGCATTTGCTGTCAGGCAGGTAGCTTAGCTAACATACATAAACATATTTCTGCTAAGCTACCTGCTGCAAAATTGCACCATTTTTACAAGACAAGTAGCGCTATTTTATGTGTGTCATTTATCACTTACCACTGCCTTGTTTTTTCTTATCCTCCTCTTCCTTTCTCCTCTTTCTTTTTTGGCTTCCTGAAGCATAATTCCACTTCATGACTGCCGAGGAAGTTTTGTATTTTGCCGGCAGCAGAGATCGCGTAGTTGGCGGGCTGCTGTCAGCGAGGGGGCCCCCTTAAGGGGATCCCGATAACAGTGTCATTGCACTTTACTGCATTCACTATCAATGAGGTGCTCACACAGTTTGTTGCTGCATTTGATTCTTAACCATTCATTGTCTTGAGGCCCCAAGCCAGCTCGGGGCCCCAAGCAATTGCTTGGTTTGCCTGCCTTGTAGCGACGGGCCTGGTCCAGCCACTAATTTTATATTTTTATATTGAAGAGGTTTCATTATATCTGAGAGAAAAAAAAGAGGTTTCATTATATCTGAGAAATCATAAAATCTGTTCAAGTTTGTTTGACTATCTGAATTTGTTAAATTTGGTTGATTTAGTGTATTAGTTATATTATACTGAGCTGAAGTTATGTGGGTTGGTTCAATTGGTTGCTATTACTTTATGATAATATTCTGCTTTGGCACACTCTTTACAGAAAATTATATACATCTCCAACTTAATAAATTACATTTACTTGTGTTTCTTTAATCAGATGCCTTGTGAAGTTGAATGAAAAACCTGTTTAAAATTCACCTAACAGTCTCATAAATATATCAATAAATTGTCTGCTTTTCAAGTCTGCAAGACTACAAAGCAATTTACAATTTATATTAAATAAACAAATTACAAGATAAATTGCTTTTTTTCTTGCAATGAACTACACTATACTATATTATGAAAAAATATACCATGGACATATAGCAAATCATAGTAATTACATGGAGAGTAGAGATCCAGTTAGTGTCACAGTTAGTTCATTCAGATAATTTGTCAAATATGACATAATATCATCTACAGTGGTGTGAAAAACTATTTGCCCCTTCCTGACTTTTTATTCTTTTGCATGTCACACAAAATGTTTCTGATCATCGAACACATTTTACAATTAGCCAAAGATAACACAAGTAAACACAAAATGCAGTTTTTAAATTAATGTTTTTATTATTTAGGGAGAAAAAAAATCCAAACCCACATAGCCCTTTGTGAAAAAGTAATTGCCCCTGCACCTAATAACTGGTTGGGCCACCCTTACCAGCAATAACTGCAATCAAACGTTTGCGATAACTTGCAACAAGTCTTTTACAGCGCTCTGGAGGAATTTTGGCCCACTCATCTTTGCAGAATTGTTGTAATTCAGCTTTATTTGAGGGTTTTCTAGCATAAATCGCCTTCTTAAGGTCATGCCACAGCATCTCAATGGGATTAAGCTCAGGACTTTGACTAGGCCACTCCAAAGTCTTCATTTTTTTTTTCAGACATTCAGAGGTGGATTTGCTGGTGTGTTTTGGGTCATTGTCCTGCTGCAGCAACCAAGATCGCTTTAGCTTAAGTTGATGAACAGATGGCCGGACATTCTCCTTCAGCATTTTTTAGTAGACAGTAGAATTCATGCTTCCATCTATCACAGCAAGCCTTCCAGGTCCTGAAGCAGCAAAACAACCCCAGACCATCACACTACCACCACCATATTTTACTGTTGGTATGATGTTCTTTTTGTGAAACGCTGTGTTACTTTTACGCCAGATGTAACGAGACACGCACCTTCCAAAAAGTTCAACTTTTGTCTCGTCAGTCCACAAGATATTTTCCCAAAATTCTTGCCAGTCATCGAGATGTTTTTTTAGCAAAACTAAGACGAGCCTTAATGTTCTTTTTGCTTAATAGTGGTTTGCGCCTTGGAACTCTGCCATGCAGGCCGTTTTTGCACAGTCTCTTTCTTATGGTGGAGTCGTGAACACTGACCTTAAATGAGGTAAGAGAGGCCTGAAGTTCTTTGGATGTTGCCCTGGGATCTTTTGTGACCTCTCGGATGAGTTGTCTCTGCGCTCTAGGGGTAATTTTGGGCGACCGGCCACTCCTGGGAAGGTTCACCACTGTTCCATGTTTTTGCCATTTGTGGATAATGGCTCTCACTGGAGTCCCAAAGCTTTAGAAATGGCTTTATAACCTTTACCAGACTGATAGATCTCAATTACTTTTGTTCTCATTTCTTCCTGAATTTCTTTGGATCTTGGCATGATGTCTAGCTTTTGAGGTGCTTTTGGTCTACTTCTCTGTGTCAGGTAGCTTCTGTTTAAGTGATTTCTTGATTGAAACAGGTGTGGCAGTAATCAGGCCTGAGGGTGGCTACAGAAATCGAACTCAGGTGTGTTAAACCACAGTTAAGTTATTTTTTAACAAGGGGGGCAATCACTTTTTCACACAGGGCTATGTGGGTTAGGATTTTCTTTTTCTCACTAAATAATAAACACATTCATTTAAAAACTGCATTTTGTGTTTACTTGTGTTATCTTTGACTAATATTAAAATGTGTTCGATGATCAGAAACATTTTGTGTGACAAACATGCAAAAGAATAAAAAGTCAGGAAGGGGCAAATAGTTTTTCACACCACTGTATCTGCGACAGTCATTGGTTAATTAAAGATCACACTCAAATGTTATTGTTTATTTGTTTTAAGTGTCAAAACAACATTACAAAGATCTTCAGTTCAAGAAACATAATAATAAATTTTGAAAAGGTAAGATTCATTAAACCAACTAAAATTTTATTTTTGTCTAACTAATGTGAATCATGTTAAACATATTTAAATATATTTTGTAAGCTAATAAATATTAAAAAGGTGCCAAAATATAAAGTGTACAGAAGACAAACTGATTAAAATATATGAGTAATAATACTATTTCTAGATCGTTAAATATATATATATATATATATATATATATATATATATATATATATATATATATATATATATATATATATATATATATATATATATACAAACACACACAAAAACAACATTAATTGTATATATGACTAAGTATAGTAGTACCTGAGCAAATAAAATGTACCTTGATTTTCCTTCAAACATTTTTAAATTTCCCTCCATGTCCAACACGTGCTCTGATGCCACTGAACATTGGATGGAAATCATCTTTTAAAGGGGAATTGATGTGTTGGGGTGGCAATGATTCCAATACCATCATAATATTAATACAATACTGGTCTTACATTAAATACAATAATGTTTTTGAGTATGACAAAAGTAGTAAAATAGAAAGGCAGTAAAAAGTCTGAAATGTGGTTGTATTATTTTTTTTTTATTGGTATTACTGGATGAAATTTTTTGCCAAAAATATGGCTAAAGAACATAAACTGGCTTCTGATTAAAGAAACACCCTTACATTCATAATTTCTTCTTTTTAGACCCTGTGTATTGCAGTTAAATTGAGTGTTAGTGAAATAATAATCCTACTTGAGAAGATGTCATGAAGTACAGACGATTTGACAGCTGCACTTATGAGGTGATATATGATCAGAAATATATGGGCACATATTGAATGATAAAAAAAATGCTCCATTGTTGATTGCATAGAGTTGTACAACTAATACTTACAATGGGCATAATAAAAGATACAATAAATGGTAAGGGATGTCCTCTATTTGTGTGGATATGTTGATTATTAAGATGGTGAGTGACTCCAGACACATTTTGTTTAAACCCGCAAGAATTTAGAAGATAACTAACAAATCGTTTTGATCATAGTCCATAGTACAGTGTGTAGCCACTATCACGTTGACACGAGACCCTCCTGATCTACAGCCTCTGGAAAAAGTAAGCTTTATAGCCAGCAGTATTGTGTTAAAAGTTTTGGAAGACTATTAGGTGATGTAATTTTTTTCCATTTAAAAGGCGTTTTTGTGGATATAAACAAATGTATTAATGCCACACCAGAAAAAGTCAGCAAATATCGCCCTCCTTTGGGGAATCGACCAACATACATTTCACAAATAAGTATCTACCAAACATTTTAAATAATTAAACTCTAAACTCAAGGATATTAAAATGTTATTGATTTTCCGAGCTGAGACCCCATTTGAAGCAAACCTCTCGGACAAAACAAAGTGGACTTTAACTGGTTCTGCCACAATGTATTGATTTAACTATTTGTTTGTCAGCGAACGCTCGCGTTTAAAACATATTCCGACTACAGCTCTGAACACATTTTAACGTTATAAACTCGATCCATAACATATAATTATATATTAAATATAAACCTATCAAAGAACATCTGTTACCATATAACGTTAAAGTGTTATTAAATATGACAGTGTATTTGACAACCATAAGACCAAGCCGTGCTCACGTGACCCCATACTGGAAACGCTTGTTTCTAGTACTACCGTCCTCCACGCTGCTCGAGCTGTCATCGACAGTCCAGAGGTGAATCCGGTACGTACATGTCTCTCAGACGTCTTCATTTTTGTTTCGCCATGTATTTGGTTTTAGTGTGAAAGATGAAATGTATAATCACTTTGTTTTTTTAAGTCTAACTCAAAGGCCGCTAGAGCTAAAGAGAGCAGGTGCCGTGAAGAACTGTTTGTTAGCCCCCACGTCACAACACTGATACGCTACACGCTCACGGTAACTAATTTCGCTCCATGTTCGAAACTTAAATCGTGTTTCCCGTCAAAAATAAAATGTAACTAATACATTTGGTGTTTTAGTAAAATTGATTTAACTGGTTCAATTGTTTAACATGTTGACAGTACTGTAATTTTGCTATAAACGAGTATCTTTAATCAAACATTTAAGTTATTCTAACTGTAGTTACTCATGTAACAGTTAGAGCTGTATCACACTTGCCTTGTATAATTTAGGTGTTATGCACTGGTAATAATCACGGTTATTGCTAATACACATTTTTAAGTTTGCTCTATTATAGATTAATGAATTTGTCTTATCCGGCCATTAGTGTAAAACAATTCATTTTCTAAGTTCTGTGTACAGAACATGGTTTACATTCAACCAATGATGCATGAAAATTGTACCAAAACAAGATTATTATCACAAATCTGGTGCAAGTAACCCCACAGTTAAAATCGTATCATGCCTAGTATTTAAAAGAGACAAAAATCTAACAATTAAAATATTTATAAAATTTTAAAATATTATTTCATAAACAACAAAAAAGTCTAAGGGAGATTAAACACGATGAAATCAAAGTTGCACAACTGTTTTACCTCACACCACAGAACTGGTAAAATTAGTTTAGTCCTTTTTTAAATCCATATTTGGCTGTTGCAACGAATAATAAAAATGTAATTATGTATTAGTAAAAAGTGTTCTTATTTTAAAGGTGTGTGCTTGATATTACGATGCTGAGGATAAAATGGGAGCTGCTCCTAATGGCCATCATATACTGGAATAGAAGCCAAACCGAGATTTATGAAGCCAAACAGAGACATGGGCATGTGACTGTTGTAGTTGTGGGTGGAACAGGTGACTTGGCCAAGAAGTACCTTTGGCAAGGCTTTTTCCAACTGTATGTGGATCAGGTAGGCAAAGGACTCACCTTTACATTTTATGGCGCGGGTCTTTCAGCATTAGAGAAGGGTACGCCAGTTCTGTTTGGGATCTTGAAGGAGCTAACTTGTCCTCCAGAGCTCTCTTCAGAACGCTGTGCTTTGGTCAAAGAGCAGTTCCTTCATCTGTCTCAGTATCAACAGCTGAACAGCACCGAGGACTACAAGAAGCTATGCCAGCAGATCAAGAAGCAGGTAGCACAAGAGGAAATGACAGAAGAAGGGAGGTTCTTCTACTTGTCAGTTCCTGCGTTTGCATATGCAGACATTGCAGAGAAGATCAACAACACTTGCCATCCTCCATCTGAAGCCTGGCTTAGGGTGGTGCTTGAGAAGCCATTTGGTCATGACTTTGCAAGCGCCCAGTTACTGGACAGAAAACTATCCAGCCAGCTAAAAGAAGAGGAAATGTACAGGATTGACCATTATCTAGGGAAGCAGGTAACACAAATATATTTATGTTCTTAATTGGGAGTTTTCAATGGAATCCAAGTGCTTTCTTACATAGATTAGAGTTTTGTTCTCTATTCCAAAGGTTGTTGCTAAAATCTTGCAGTTTAGGAAAGAGAACAAGAAATTTCTGGACCCCATCTGGAACAAGCACCACATTGAAAGAATAGAAATAGTTTTGAAGGAAACCCTGGATGCCAAAGGTACTGTTTGTATTTTTATTAGAAATTTAATTTCAGTTAGAAATTCTCTGAGTCAATGAATAAGGTGTTTAATATTATGTAAATGTTGAAAATTGGTTTCTGTTATCAGTATGCTACCAAAAGGCTCATTATCTAAGATCTGATAATTGCATTTAAACTGTTAAAAAAGAGGTTGGCAAGGGGCAACAGGGTCCTACACAACTGCCTTCAACACGTAATCTCAGTTATTAAGCTCTTTGTAGCTACTGGTGTATCTTTTAAAAATACGGTTGAGACAAAAGCAAGTATAGACCCTCTAGGAATGACTTTGCCTGCTCGTGCCTTAATGGAATACTCTACACCAAAAATGTAAATGTTGTCATTAATCTCTTACCCCATGTCGTTACAAACCCATAAAAGCTTCTTTCCTCCTCTGAACACATTTGAGATCATTTGGATACAAACCAATAGGTCAAGAACTGCCCCATAACGGTCTCCCTTCAACACTCCATCTGGGTTAAGGTCTCTACACAATTACGTATCTTCTACAAACGCGGGCTACATTGCAGTGGATTTTTCAGCTAACTTGAGCACTCATGTGACTTTACACACCAGCTGGAGAAAAATGCAGTGCATTAATGGGTCAGTTTCAAACAAACTGAACAAATAATTGTTTGTTTTTTTCACGCAGTGCATCAAAACGCTGTGACTGGTTTCCCTGTTCACTTGACTGAAAGAACCTGATGTGTCACTTGATGGCGCTAACAGCACACAATACTCACATGAGATGAAAATATTGAGAGAAAAAAAGACTTGAAGAAGTCTTTGTTTATAATTACAGTGATCACAGACAGAGAAAACATCTGAAACACACAGCTCACCTTTTTTTCACCATTTTTTGGAGTGTTTTCCTATTCCATTAAATGATAAAAGAAAGTTAATTTCACTCAATGAGTTCTTTAAAAGCATTACGGAACTGGCGTGTATGGCAGCTCTGAGTGGAAAATGACACTCCTTCATATCAGAGATCTGAATATTCAGCATGAAGTTTTGCATACACATGCACTCAGAGATAAAACAATGTATGCAAGCAATATGTGCGAGTGAAAACGATCTTCACTACATCAACATTAAACAACAGAGGTGTGAAGCTAGCAAAAAGTCCCCTGCAGTGAATTTAAATTTGTATAGGTGTGTGATGGCTTTAAGGCTACACATGCGCAACAAGAATGCTCCTTTAATAACATGCATAATAATATCAGCAGAGAGCACTATGTGCATATTTGCGTCATGCATTGCCAAGACTTGCATGCACTGTGTGCTATTCTCTACATGTGCATACTGACCTTTTTGATAAGGAGAATAAAATGTGGATTTAAGCCAGTAATGTAAATTAAAATGCAGCACATATTAAGTAAAAATGTTTTAATCATGTATTTGACGAATAGTTTATTGATCATGAAAATGTGACTCCCCAAGAATGTATTATAACCCCCCTCTGGCCACACTTGCATTTTCTTTAAGAGAACTAGTAGCATGTTTTGAAATGATAATCAAACTAGAATATTATTTCAATCTGAAATATTTTCCCAACTCAGAGCCTAAAAAACAGAACTAATTAAAGATAAAATGTAAAATCGCAGTTTTGTTAGTTTTTTCCTGATTCTGAATACCTCTTAAAATGTGTTAATGTTCTTAACCGTTTGAGTGCTTATATTATTTTCAGTGTTTCAGGGTGTCTGTGTTTTGCTCAACGATGTGTGCAAAAACTACGTTTTACAGCTATTTGATGTTATTCTGTCTCTTAAGTATCAGTATATGTAGCATTTACAATTTCCCCCTGCATTTTTATTAAAAGTTCTATAAACATATTAAAAGTCTTAGAAACCTGCAGATATCGGGAGCCATTAATTTGGAGTCATTAATTAGAGATCTGATTGTGTATGTCTTTTATTTCTAGGGCGGATCCAGTTTTATGATCAGTATGGTGTCATCAGAGATGTGCTACAAAACCATCTGACTGAGGTCATGACATTAATGTTAATGAAAGTTCCGTCAAATCTCTCCAAAAGCATGGAGATACTTGAAAGCAAGCTGCATTTCTTAGCCTCCCTTCAGAGCATAGATAGTAGTAATGCGGTCATAGGACAATATCAAGCTTACAATGTTGAGGTTCAGGAAGAGCTCAATAAAACAAAGGACTACTTCAGCTTAACTCCAACATTTGCTGGTAAGTGGAAGAATCTTCTTTCAGAAGGTTGAAATTCGCAAGTGAAGATTTCTTTTCAAGAAAAACAGTTTTACAAATACCGGTTATTTTCGTAAATGTCTCTAAAAATCCATTAAAGGTAGAGTATGTACATTTTTATAAAAGATAATGAAAAAGTATTTCTTTTTATATTGTGAGCATACTTTGTCCAAAGCTGGCCAATAAGTGCTCTGCTTGTCTACATGAAAGAAAGTAAATACATCTTCTTGTAGCTGGTAAATACAGTATAATATTGGGCTGGGACATTTTTCCCATTGGAAAAACATTAGAAAGGAAGTGGAGATACCTTGCCTAACCAAAGCCATGTGATGTCATGTGAAACAATTCTTGTGTCTTCCAGATCATGTGTAACGTAGAAACAAAGCAGTGAATGCCTACATATCTATACAGTGGCTGCATCTTAACAAAACAACATGGCTACAGTGTCACGGCTACAATAGCGAAAATGGATAATGTTGAGAACATAAAATAATCAAAATAAAATAAAAACACGTTTATAAACTACCAGATTGTTTGACCTCTTTTAAGTACAATCTTCAAAGAAAGATTATTATTATTGTTATTATTATAGATTTATATTATTGGTGTTCACAAAAAATAACTAATCCACATCACATTTTTTCCTGGGAAAAACATATGCTTGATATATTTTCTTGGTCACATTTTTTAAAAACATAATAAATTAATTGCTCCCTTCAACAATGTTTATTTTAAAGGATCCTTTACTATACACCTTATTAGACCCGAATGCAGATACGATGCAGATAAAGAAGAAGGCAGATAAACTTTGATACACGTTGGCATGCTACCAACTCAAGTAAGTACATCTGTGATCTGTTGCCAGTGAGCAATCTCCTGATTGGTTGGCATGGACTCAAATGTCTGGCTGAGTTCAACTTTAAAACTTGAGCAAGCTTCATGCCGCATTATTCATGTCCTTCACATAGGCATAAATATTTCACTGAAATCCTAAAAAAAAATCATAAACATTATATTTTTAATTTGCTCGACCAGATTTAAGTTATGAAACATTAAAAACAACTTCAACAATGTCTAATTACTGAAAACATGTCATTAAACTTAAATCATGTCATTTAAAAAAACAGTCCATACTCTACCTTTTCTTGACTTTTAATGGGTTAACAATTAATTGAGTTTTTTCAAGCTATTTGTCACATGTTTTCTTGTGAGATAAAAAGGGGTGTTTCTTCATGCACTGTTTTAAAAAATGCAATCCAAAACTGCTCTACCCTGCGTGAAAAAGTATTTCTCTCTTAAAAACACAACATGCTTGTGGTTTATGCATTTGAGTTCCATTTTTGAACCATGTTGATTTTGCCTGATTTCTGTCAAAAGTGGAGAAGACCAAAACATTCACAAAAAATAGACATCTTGCCTTGAGACAACGAAATTTAAGTCTTTGAGATCCATAAGGCTGGAAAAGAAAATATGAGATATTACCTTTACATGGACAAAGTATGAAAAACCTTCCAGTATTGGCCAGCTGAACAACATCTCCCAACACCCTGAACCCTTCAATAACATCAAAATAGCTATGCAGAAGTCTCAGTTTTTTTTGCCTCAGTTGAGGTGAGTATTCATGATTTACCACATGAAAGAGGATGGGGGGAAAATGGTTTTCATGGAATTGTTTTCAGCAGTACCAGGACAGAAACTGCTGCTGAGAAAAAATATCATGGTTTCAGTTTTGCCTGTAAACATAAGGATGAATGTTAAAGACTTTTGGGAAAATATTATGTGACTGATTAGACAAAAGTTCATAATTTTGAAAGACCCCTTCATATCTGGTGAAATAATATTACTACATTTAAAAAAGAAAACATCATAGTAACTGCTGTTTGCTTTGTGTAGTGGAAAACTTTCACTGATACATGGAACCATAAAATCTGCTGTCTATCAAAAATTCCTGAAAAAGAATTTCTAACCTGACCTCAAGAAAAAGGTCTTATAAAAAAAATGTTATGTCACGTTCACAGGTACCAGAGTATTTTTTTTTCTTACCTCGTCTAAGAAAAAAACAGCATCCACACAAGAACGGATAGAAAAAAAATACTGAAATGCTCTTAAAATGCAGTCAGGGGCAAGTCAATCCAGTAGAGGACAGATGACTCGTCATGTTGACCAATCAAAAGCTTCTGTCATCTCTGAAGCTCATCATTGCTTTTCTTCAATGGCTGGGAAATACAGATAAAAAACATATTTAAATAAACAGAAATTCTCATGCCCGTCTTTACCAACAACTACTTCGACAGGGCCAATTTTCTCTCTTAAATAAAGAAAGACTGGATGCTATGATGCAAAGATGTTATTAGGTGATCTACTGCCATTATGACTTGATTTACTATCTAAGCACATTTTGATGCAGTGTAGTATATAGATTATGCAATTGTGGCTGAGGTAAATACAGATTTAGATAAATAGATGTCTTTTAAAACTATTTGTTAAGTATTTGAATAATAAACATATCTTTAAGGCAGAAAATTTAGACCTGGCTGTCAACAGGCCATAAACTCTCATATCCCCTTGCATATCCCAATTCAAAACTTCTTATCTAAAACACACCAGCAATTCAAGAAGAAAGAAAGAATAACAACAAAAATTAAAGCTGCAAGCACCGATGAAGTGGAAGGGGTCTCGCACGATGCGTCCGCCGGAGCGAAGGCACCGCCTCCCGGCCTTTTTCGAGTTTTTTCACTCGTCGTTGTCGAGAGCTCGAAACAAGTTGAAAAGGCACTTTACCTAGTATCCAACGTTACAAATCTTTAAACTTGAAGACGATCCTTATTGTTACACAAACAACACGTATAAAAACAAGAGTCAGTGTCATAAGATTAGCATAACATTAGCATATCAATCTGTTCAGAATCACAAGATTTTCACGCTTCAGTTTTTTCACGTACGTTGGATGAAGTATGTGGGAGATACAGCCACAAATATACACAGGCAGTAGGTGGCGCTATAACCGTATCGTCACTTAAGCATAGCAACTTGGTCAGAAGGGTAAGCTCGTAACTCCATAATTTTTTCATACTGTTTGGATAAAGTACGCGAGTGCTAGAGTAACAAATCCATTTAGCCCTACACGTTTAAAAAAGGTCAAGTTCGTTAAAGTGCTATAGCAAGACCGTGCGACGAACTTCTAAGTTTTTGATAACATTTGGTCCCAAATGCCTTAAGAGTCACCAGATCAAAAATCAGCTCGATATGTAAATTTTCCTTGGAGGAGTTTGTTAAATTCTGTGTTAAGCTTTTTTTTCCGTTCAAGCGGGCGCTGGAGAGCTGTCGTCCAAGATACGATTTCAGTGACAGTGTTCAATTATTATACTTATTGAACATGACCTTCGAACAAATTTTGGTGGGCTTTCTAACATGTTCAATGGGTCAAAACAGCTAAAACGAAGATTTTGGTCACATTTAAGGGGGCAGTAAAGAGGCGCTGTAGAGCCAATTTTTCACAGTGATGCATATGCTTTTGTTGAGCCTGTTAAGGCTAATCATACCAGGCTGTTTTTGTTGATAGTGGATTATCTTGAAAAGAGATACAGACCAAAATATGTAAAAAATTTTCCACAATTTTGAAGGGTGAACTTTGCTGTGGCAACACCCCAAGACCATTTGACGTACTTCTTAGCTTTTGATAACTTTTTTTCCCTAATGTGTTATGAGTAACCACATCAATTTTCAGCTCGATTAGATATTTCGTCTAGGAGGAGTTCGTCAAAGTTTAAAACGAGCAAAAACGCACACTTTTTGAGGTTTTTGCAAAATATCTGTCTTCCCGTCAATTTTGGAAAAAGGGTTTATATTAGTAAAAGTTGCAGCTTGGTCATTTACATATGTGTACCAAATTTCAACTGCCTACAACAAACTGGTTGCGCAACAGCTACAAAACCGCTTCAGGTGGCGCTAAAGAGCGCCACCACAAGACCGATTGAGGTACTTCTTAGCTTTTGATAACTTTTTTTCTCTCATGCCTTACGAGTAACCACACCAGTTTTCAGCTGGATCGGACATTTCGCCTAGGAGGAGTTCGTCAAAGTATGAAGTCTATATTTTTGTACTCAAAACCTAAAATATCCGGTTTTCCGTTCGGTTTCGAAACTCGACCCAATGAACTTTTTTGTAGGTCTTATAGTCCTACACGTATGCGACAAGTTCTAAGTGTGTATGCAATACAGTGCCTGAAATAGAAGCGTAAAACTATCAAAAACACGCTTTTAATGCTCGCCACTAGGTGGCGCTATGACGGATGATGTTCGTTGTCATACGCCTGTTCTCGGGCTTGGACTACGATGAGAATGAGACACGTTTGAGACGGATCGGATATTCTATGCCCGAGTTATAACAACTTCCTGTTTCAAATCGAAATTTTGACCTTGGCTGCGACCACGACCACATACTTTGATAGCTGAAAAAAAGTTATAATTTTAAGGTTCCGTATGCCGTATGATGATACTCAAGAAGTTTGGAGATGTTTAGATAAAATCTGTGGGAGGAGTTCGTCAAAGTGTGGAACGAGCAAAACGCCCATTTTTAGAGGTTTTTGCGAAATAACCGAATTCCAGTCGATTTTAGAAACAGGGATTATATTAGTAAAAGTTGCAGCTTGGTACTTTACACATGTGTACCAAATTTCATTCGCTTACGACAAACTGCTTGAGCAACAGCTTTAAAAAACAGCTAAAGCGATGTTTTTGGTCACATATAAGGGGCGCTGTACAGCCAATTTTTGGAGCGCAGTCACAGTGATGCATATCCTTTTGTTCAACCTGACAAGGTTAATCATGGCAGGCTCTTTTTGTTGATAGTGGATACCTAGAACGGAGATAAAGTCCAAAATATGTAAATTGTTTTGCACAATTTTGAAGGTTGAACTTTCCTGGGGCGCCACCACAAGACCATTTGACGTACTTCTTAGCTTTTGATAACTTTTTTTCCCTAATGCGTTATGAGTAACCACACCAATTTTTAGCTTGATCGGACATTTCGCCTAGGAGGAGTTCGTCAAAGTTTGAAATGAGCGAAAATGTACAGTTTTTGAAGTTTTTGTGGAATATTCGTCTTCCTGTCGATTTTGGAAACAGGGTTTATATTAGTAAAAGTTGCAGCTTGGTCATTTACATATGTGTACCAAGTTTCATTAGCCTACGACAAACTGGTTGCGCAACAGCTACAAAACCGCTTAGGTGGGGTGGCGCTATAGAGCGCCACCCCAAGGCCGTTTGACGTACTTCTTAGCTTTTGATAACTTTTTCCCTAATGCCTTACGACTAACTACACCAATTTTCAGCTGGATCGGACATTTCGCCTAGGAGGAGTTCGTCAAAGTATGAAGTCTGCGTTTTTTACATAAACCTAAAATATCCGGTTTTCCTTTGGTTTGAAACTCGACCCAATGAACTTTTTTGTAGGTCTTAAGGTCCTACACGCATGCGACAAGTTCTAAGAGTGTATGCAATACACTGCTGAAATAGAAGGTTAAAACTATGAAAAACAGACTTTCAATGCTCGCCACTAGGTGGCGCTATAACGGATTATGTTCGTTGTGTATGCCTGTTCTCGGGCTTGGACTACGAGAGAATGAAACAAGTTTGAGCCGGATCGGATATTCTATGCCCGAGTTATAACAACTTCCTGTTTCGATTCGAAATTTGGACATTGGCCCGCCGCACGACCACATACTTTATGATAGTAAAGCTTCTCAATTTCATTGCCGTATGCCTTATGATGATACTCAAGAAGTTTGGAGATGTTTGGATAAATCTGTGGGAGAAGTTTCGTCAAAAAGTAGAACGAGCAAAAACGCCCGTTTTTAGAGGTTTTTGCGAAATAACCGACTTCCTGTCGATTTTGGAAACAGGTTTTATTTAGCAAAAGTTGCAGCTTGGTACTTTACACATCTGTACCAAATTTCATCCGCCTACGACAAACTGGTTGCGCAACAGCTGCAAAAACGCGTTAGGTGGCGCTATAGAGCCATTTTTTACTATTCATTTTTCGAAACACAATCAAACGTAAATTTTCACCAGGTCTGAGGCGTGTGCAAGAATCTGTGACTTTTCGTTAATGTTCAGGTACCCAAAAGTCCCCGGAAAGACGGAAAAGAATAATAATAAAAAAAAAAAAAATAAGAATTCTAAGAAAAACAATAGGGTTCTTGCACCTTCGGTGCTCGACCCCTAATTATTATTTAGAGGCCTAGACCAAGTCCTAGGTAGGTCCAAGGAAATGCTTTTTCACACAATAAAATTGGTTTTCCTCAATAATAAGACAATTGTATTATCATGTGTTATCTTTGCATTATATTTAAATTAGTTTTATTGTCTGAAACTATATTCTTCATAGAAATTTCCAATTTATAAGGCAAATATATTCCACTGTAATCTTTTTCAAAGACTCAAGTCTTTTTCAAGAGGAGGCACTGGATTAGAGAACAGGAAGAGTGCCTTAGTGTGGAAAGTCTTGTACCAATGCTAACCCAAACTCTCTTTTCAGGTGTGGTTATTCATGTGGACACAGCACAACATGAAGGCATCCCAATTTTTATGACCTCGGGCAAGGCACTGGACGAACGAGTTAGTTATGCACGTGTCCTATTTAAAAGTGACATATTTTGCGTACAGGATCCCAATAATGTTCTGTGCAAGACCAAACAAATCATTTTTTATCTGGGTCACGGAAATCCCCAGTACCCTGCAATTCTTGTGAGCAAAAATCTGTTCAAACCAGAGCTGGTGAGTAGTGTGGAATGGAAGGAAGTCATTGAACACAAAGATGTAAACTTACTGGGGTTACCTCTTAGTGATTATTATATCCAGTCACCGGTTGTACCCAGAGAGGCCTACTGTGAGCTGATTACTCAAGTCTTTTTAGGACGCAAGGATTGCTTCATCAGTGCTGAAGGACTCCTTGCTTCCTGGGCATTCTGGACACCTCTCCTTGAAAGTCTGTCTCAAGTCTATCCCCGGATATATCCTGGTGGTGTAAGCAATGGAAATATTTTAAACTTTCAAGTGCGGGGGAATCGGGTTGCTTTTAGCCATGAATCTGTGGTCAATGTGATCAACCCTAGTGTTGAGGAGAACTTCCAAGTGATGCAAGGAAAGTTTCGCAGTTCTGAAATGATCTCTGCCTGGCCGCATGAACTGGTGGAGCGATTAGCTTCAGATCTACTACAGGCTGCAGAGGAGGCAATTGTTGTAGACGGTCAATTCCATCTGGCATTATCAGGTGGCTCCAGTCCAGTAGCACTGTTCCATTCACTAGCTATGAACCTCTACACCTTCCCATGGCGAAGCACTCACATATGGCAAGTTGACGAGCGATGCATACCACATACAGAATCAGGCTCCAACTTCCACTCCATTCATGATCTCTTGCTGCAGCATGTCCGCATTCCTTACTTCAACATCCACCCCATGCCAGTCCATCTCACGCAGAGGTTATGTGTGGAGGAGGATGGTGGTGCTACGTTGTACGAAAAGGAAATCAATAAATACATTAATGCCTCCAGGTTTCATTACATCCTCCTCGGTGTTGGTGTCGATGGCCATACTGCATCTTTGTTTCAGGACATCAAATGGGAAGGCACAGATGAGCACTTGGTAACTCTGACTGAGAGCCCCATCAAACCTCATCAGAGGATGAGTCTCACCTTCACAGCCATCAACAAAGCTAGAAGGGTAGGTGTTTTGGTAATGGGCAAAAACAAGCATGAACTTGTAACTCAACTCAGTCGAATTAAAGGAGAATCATCCAAGTATCCCATTACCAAGGTACAACCAAAGAATGGAACTCTTACATGGTACATAGACTATGATGCATTGCTAGGATAAAGGCTCCAGTACAGAATAGACAGCAGTGCAAATCAAATGCTGTATTAGGAAAGATTGGAGGCATGATTTGAAGTTGCCCTTTCACACAGACTGTAAAGAATTGTTTTAATGCTGTGAAAAGAACTTTGCAATTTGATAGGTAGGTTATGGAATATATGTTGTTTAATTATAGAGTAGCTGTATTTTAAGAAATTTTAAATTTCAAATCTCAGGAAATCTTTTATCTAACTATATAACGATAGTTTGGTGGTTAATTTTTATGTCATTGAAATGCTTTCACAGAGTGAGACCACATACAGTAGAAGTCATTCCAAATCAAGCGTTGTTTCACGTTTGAGACCAAAGAAAGCATTTGTTAAAGGTGCTGTGTCATATAAACGCAACTTTTCTGACATTTCTTGCACGTGTTAATATTGTTCCCTTATCAAGAACATCCATCAAGTCATATTCAGATTGGTTTATGCATGTTTGGAAAGTAATTTTCTTTGTCTGGGAAATAAAATTGGCCAATTGCCATAGCGACTAACCAATTAGATAACTCTCTCATGGCTTATGGCAATACATGGCTTAAATTGCGGAGCACAACCATTTGAAGTGATTCAAAAATATTGTTTCCATTACATCCTCTCTTTTGAATATAGGCGCAGTGTAATAATTTGGCTGTTTTTGAAATGCTTCTGGCCTAATCAGAGGCATTGATCAATGCTAAGCTACGCTAAGTGGATTTCAAAATGACTGCAAAGTGCACAAGTCTGTAGAGACTTTTTTTTAGGCTCTGAAGTTAGCTCATTAGCACCCTATATGTCATCTTCGGCAAAGCCTGCATAGATGTATTAGCCCGTACAACCCAGAATTCTTTGCAAATGACCAATAACCTACTTCGAGTGAGAAGTGAGGCCTTCATGATATAACTAGATTCATATTAAGTCCATATGTCCGGAATGTACCATTTGGGAGAGGGCCATTGTCAGACCGTAAGCATTATTTAGTTAATATTTGGATAAAAATAAATCTTAAAGATAATCTTTCACCCCTTTTTTCATGTTCTAATAATGTAATAAAGATTTATGGTTAAGGTTTGTGGGAGATCATACAAAATGGTAATACAAAAGAGGGATTAAACAACTTTAGTTCCAACTCTGGAAATGTGGAAGTTCATGATGTTCCACAAACTGCAAGGTGTGGTAGCTTCAATGTACAATGACTTCATAGGAAAGAGGTGTTTTTTTTTTATTGACATGTTGAGGGTGAACCCCATAGTGACATATCATTCCATATAGCACAACACTGTTGTTTTACATGTTACAACCATTACACATTGTATTAGATATTCAAGATCATTTTTTCTGCATCATTTTTCAAATACTTAATTGTTGTACTGTGGCACCAGAAAGGCTGTGATGCACCAAACTTTATTTTTCAAAACAAAACTACATCTTAAACATCTCATAAATGGACTATTGTGTTTTAATAAAGTTTTAGAACAGTATCCAACAATTTCACCAATCATTTTATTTTATAAAATATTATGTGCCTTGCTGAGAAGCTTAAACTGTATACTTTCACAGTCTCTGAATTGTGTACAATTTTTTCCATTATATTGTATTGTACACAATACACAATTGTATTGTGTCACATGGCATCAAATTCATCATTACAGATTTTTGCAGTGAGTTTACAACATAGCAATAAAAGATATTTTTGAAAGCATTCTTGTTTTGTTTTTTTCTTCTTTATTTATTCTACTTTAGTCTGCATGTTTTTCAATCTGGGGAACTTAATTATTAAAAATTTGTCATCCAATCTATCTAAATGTTGCATCCCTGGCTTCCAGCTACTAGTGAAAGCTAAACCATGGAACTTAATCTGACTTTACCTGTGCTTCCCATCTGTCCGAAAGTCCATGTGAATAATAGATGCATTTGTATAGAGTAGGTAAAAGAGAAACACTTGATTGTTTTCAGTCCCAGAGGCACCAGTCATTTAACCAATGAGGAAACAGCTTGTGAACCAGACACAGAGCCCCTCTAACAACAAAGAAAGCTGGATGGAGGCACAGAAATGTGACAATATGTGTGAAATAAACATTATCAAAACAAGCATTAAAAAAGCCAGTGAATAATCTCACCAGTGGAGAATATACAAGCCCAGGAGACGACCAAAGAGAAGATGTACAATTCTGTTGTGGTATTTGCCTGTCGAAACAGCATGAAATCACATGTATGTTGATAGATTTCAAGTAGCTAATCTGTGCTTAAGTTACTTACACACTGAGGTGCAGATAGGGTTAGGATGACTGTACAGAAGCCCTGGAGGAACGAGCTCAGCCCAAACATGTGAAAGGCTGTCCTGATGGTCTTTGAGACGGGGTCTGTGAGTGTTATGGCAACAGCTAAACCTGCATTGACAAAGACTGAAAGCCAGCATTCCAAATTAAATATTGTAAAATAAATCATTTAGAAACATGACTGACCGGTTGCTATGAAGGAAAACACTATGGAGGCTATGAGATTGTTCAGCAGTGGCATTTCACAATATCGAGAGGATTTTGGTCTGGGATAACATTGAAAAGGCAGAATGTTATAAATTTAATGCATTCAGAAATTATGTTATCAAGAGATAATGTTTAACTTACCTAGACAAAACATAAAACTGTGGTGTCAGAAAAAGCACAACAAAGATGAATAGAACAATCTGACTGTAAGGAAGAAATATAGACATAAAGACCATTACATAAACATGAAATAGAACAAGTTATTTGTTTATCATTTACAATTTTAGTCGTTGATCTTTTGAGAGTCTCCTGCTGCTCTGAAAAGCTGCGTGGACTAAGAAATGATGGAGCATCGTGTTGTTTTGGTCACCTCAGAGGAAAGGTGGTCTCCTAGGAAAGCATTTTGCAGTAAACAATGTTAATACATCACTGCTCTCTCTCTCTCTAGAATATAATGAAATGTTTTCAATGTTATTTATTTGAAAGATGAACTAATCGTGCATGTAGTTATTGTCATAATGCTGTAACGTAACTCACCTGAGAGAGAGGATGAAAGTCTCCGGTAGTAGAACAGCAGCAGGCCTGATACTGGCTCTCGTAGAGAACCAACTTCAGTTGAATGTAAGCAACAGCACCCTCTGGTGGTTGGTCTGGTCAGATTTTAAATGTTCTTCAAATAAATGCATAGTCTGAGTTAGTGTTGCTTATTTAGAAAACGGGTTTGTATGGAGCTAGAGTTCTAACAAAACAATCTGAATTTGAATTAAGTTGATTTGAATTATCGTGGATTGTAATTTAATAAACCTGAATATAATATGCCATGAAAAAAAGATTTTGAATTTGAATTTGTTAGTTTGAATTTCGTTACTTGAATATTGGATATCTGAAATATAAGACAACTGAATTTTTTTAAGCATAATTATTTATTATACGTAATTTAAAACTGCTTGTTTTCTGAATTCATAAACTGCAGATATTCAGTTAGTAAAAAAATACAGTTTCAAGTTTTCAAGATGAAAAAAATCGAAACGTCATATTCAATATTCTAAAATTCAAACCTCGAAATTCAGATTTTGAAATTCAGGTCGTGGAGAAAGTAGGTCAAGGGTCATCGACAGGGGTTGAGCAGAAGATCACAGAGCAGTCAATGGTACATTTCGGCCAATCACAGAGCTGTTATTTTTCCAGCGGTTGCATTCAGCTCCTGGATGTGCCTTTCTCGTCACCACGAATCGATCAGAGGTGAGTGATTCTTAAGTACTTATGGTTTATACACATATTTTAGGTTAGCTTCAGACAGTCTGCCTACTGATATTCTATTATACTAAACCAGTAATGTGGGATTTATAGTTTATTCTATCTTTTTATATTATTAAGTACTTATTTTATTAATAAACTTTCTTATTCTTTAAGATAAAACTGCTAAAAACTGATGAGTTGAATAAGAGAGGATTTATAAGAGGCTGTGTGTCTGAATAAGGGGAGAGACGAGGTGTTCCAGCAACAAATTCCAGCAAAACCTTATCGGAAGCCGGGCCGGCCTTCTCACGCCTGCTTCCCACCTTCTCACCTTGGGAAAGGGACATCTGGTCTCGTTTCCATGGAAACCAGCTCCTGGCTGACGCATGAGAAAGTAAACAATTTGGGTACAAAAGGAGAGGAACTTATAATGTAACTTCAGAAGATGAATTTTGGGATCTTCTCCAGCGCGTTGTAACCACTGTTGATGTCTCTCTGCTGAAGTCTTCATTAAAACTAGATCAGTTGGCAATCTGTCTCTTGGTCATTTTGAACATGCAATGGACGCCTCAAAAGTCCAACAGTAACTTGCTGACTATGCACAAACATGCTGCGATCTACTACCATACGGTCAATCACTTGCTACTCATGCTAGCAATGTGCTAATAAAATGCCGATGACCTGTTCATCATACTACCAAGTAGTGTTGTCACCAGTCCCTCAAATCATCCTGTATTCAACCAGAAATGGACCTTCTGTTTAAATCTTTTTGGTTTATTATTTAATCTATACTTGTTATTGTTGAATCGTCTGAGGGTTTTTTTCACCCATATCTGCGCATTGTTTATTTACAGATATTTATTACTTCACTTTCTAATCAGTTATTAATCTATATATTGTAAATAACTTGTCTTATTTTTAAAAGAATAATTTGGGTTTTTTCTACACGTCAAATCTAAAATAAATTAATTTGGAACAAAAAGCTCATCTAGTTTATCGGAAAATCCATTAGCGTGCTCGTTCATTGGGCAATTCTAATGAATTTTCAACAGTTAGTGATATCCATCTTGATTCGTCTTGTCATGTAAAATTGTGGTATAGTACTATTAATCTTAATTCATTCATCTTCATGTCGGCTTTCTTCCCTTTCGGAGTCGCCACAGCGGAATAAACCGCCAACTCTCTGGCATATGTTTTACGCAGCGGATGCCTTTCCAGCCGCAACCCATCGCTGGGAAACATTCACACACACATTCTTTAACACTATGGACAATCGTTCTTATTCAATTCACTTATACCACATGTCTTTGGACTTGTGGGGAAACCGGAGCACCCGGAGTAAACCCACGCGATCACGGGGAGAACATGAGAACTCCACACAGAAATGCCAACCGACCCAGCCGAGCCTAGAACCAGCGACCTTCTTGCTGTGAGACGACCGTGCTACCCACTGCGGCACCGTGACGCCACTATTAATCTTATGAAGCGAAGTTCTGTTAAATACGTTTTGAATACACTTCCTGCTCCGGGCTCGCGAACGCGCCCCCTTTAGGAAGCGCAGGTGAACAAACAGCTCAGGGAATGCTAATTACTTCTTCATCTGGTTCAATGATCTGCCAATGAAAATCTCACTAGCCAATGAACGCGAACAAGCCCCGCCCCCACGGGAGACTTGCGCCAGAAAGACGAACGTAAACTTCAGAATCCAAATACAAAAGCTTAGAAAACTACAATTTTGGGGGCGCAATTAAAACTTTAATAAGTGAAACTGAAAGCGATACCAACAAATGTTGCAGCTTATTTTAATACAACGTAAAAATTTGTTATAATTAGTTTTTTTCATGTCTTGCCAAAGTATTTTTGTTCGTTTTAGCTAATGCTACGGCTCACACACAAGAGGTTTAAAACGAGATTTTTTTCAGCAAACTTTAGAAGAACTAAAGTTACACAGAATTAAGATGTCTCACAGTCTTGTCAGTCAAATTAATCTAACATTACATTGGGTAGATTGACAACTTCTTAAAGACAGCAACAGTTGAGCCTCGGTGCTAAATATGCAGTTAGAAGCTAAAATGCGATTCTGCATGCATTTTTATAATCGTCTCTCTCATCTGCTAACAAATTTTGAACATCAGCTTTTTTTTAAAAAAAGTGAAAATCTAACCGATCATAATCAGTGCATAGCTTTGATGAAAGGGGGAGAAACTGTTAAACATTGAATTGTTTAAATAAATGAAAGAGAGGAATAGTAAAATATATTTTATCCAGTCTTTTACTCACAGGCTGTGGACCAGTAACATATGAAGCAGAAACTTGATTTGGATAATTGTAATATTATCAGAAATATTTAAAAAAAGGGAGCTTTTATGGAATGGTAAGGTAAAAACTGATCAACATAGAAAATAGAATGTAAATAAAGGAATTTTGATTCAAATAGAACAAATGTCACTCAAAATTGTCACACTTAATTAATGCAGGTGTAATGGAACTTATTTTATTATGATATATTTACTTTATTAAATAGCAGAAAAAGAAAACTTTGTGATAAATGTTTATATGTGTATGTGTTTCTGTGAATGCTTCATTTTGCTTAACACATTATAGGACAATGACGTTGTCTGATCAGCCAGGCACTTGTTGTGTTTGCAGACTTCAGGCAGTGGAGCTGGAGCCAGTCAGGTAGACAGTCAGGTAGACAGTCGCGGCAGGTGAATTTTAAGGGTAGTCAGTAAGGATAATGTGCATTAAAATGAAAGTGTGTAGTCAAATATAGGACATTCCTGTTATGTATATTCATTACTGTGAGTTTTTCATTTGAAAGTACTCTAATTCATTTAATTTAATGATGCAGCTTCCAAAGGCAGCTCACGTTTCAGCAGAGGGCCACCATCCAAACAGAGATGACCAGGTTGTACAATTACCTTATTACTTGTTTAACATAGGCATAAAAAGCAATGACACTATTTTATTGTGATAAATGTGGTTTGTTATAACACAAGTTTCTTAACAGATCATTTCCTGGGTTTTTAAACAAAGGACGCGGTAAAAGGAGAATGCTGTCTGTGCCTCCTAGCAAACCTGCCAAAATAATCCCGGTGAACTTTTATTTGCTTCCAAAGCAATACGAGCGAACACTCACGGAATGTGAGCAGCTGGTACATATTCAAGCTGGGTTGGGGTGAAAGACAATGCAAATAGAGAATTGTGCACACTTACTTCATCGTGAGTTGCATTTTCATCTATCACGAATCTCTAAATTATTTATTATGAATGTAACATGCCTAACTTGAAAGTAATTTTGTTTTTCTTGTTTGCATAACTACATATTGCACAACTAGTTTGCCATCCTGACAAAATTTTCTTTGTTAGGTATGTGGCCAGCTGAAGGAGATGTTCCTGAAATTTCAGGAAGTAACAAGGGTTGGCTTCTCTATAAATCCTCAGGTAATCATTAACAAAAATAGTGATTTCAATTATTTAAATACTAATTAATCATGAATCATTAATAATTTTCGCAATGATTAATAGTATACTTGTTAGTTTGTTTACTTAAAACATTAAACCTCAGCTGCAAACATGCCAGGGCACCACCAACACAGTTATAGACTACCAAGAGAATGCACCATAATACTTAAATACAGATGACATTTAAACTATACATTTTATACAGACTCTCTCTCGATCATGCCTTCAAGCCTTGGAATTTTTTAAAGGGGGGAGAAATGTTCATTTTTTGCTTTAAATGTTTTATAGACTTTTACCATAAATTAGTTAAAAATGGAATAAAACACATTACAAGTGTGTCCCAGAAATGCAGGCTAAGTTTTTCGGAGCGAGATTTTTTCATTCACCTTATTCTGTAACTCAGCTAAAGTTTTTAGACTCAAGACCTAACCCTCGCAGTTCAGTGTGAAAGAGAAGGTAAACAAACAATCTGCTCCCAACACACTAGCTCGGGCTTCAACAGGACATGAGAGTAGAAACAGTGCAGACTGGAATCTGAGCAAAAGCTATTGCTAATGTACGAGAAAGCAATAGCTCAGATCGTAGGGGGAAGTTGATATTCAGGCTAGGATATGAACTGGTTAAGGAAAGATATTCTGAGCTGGTGTTCAGAGCTGGTTTTTGGATCTCATGGATCATGGAGTTTGGATTGTGTTTTTTTTTTAATTAAATCTGTAGTGTTCTGCTCGAGTACATAAATCGCTGCTGGTAAGTATTTAAGTTAACATAAAGATGCCTTCTTGAAACACTTGTTATTGAGGACTCTGTATGTTAAGGACTCCAGGTATTGAATTTGGTGTGTAGTTCTGTTTCTCAGAGTGTTGAAGCGCTGCAGTATTGTCAACATTAGCTACTCATCCAAACATAATTAAGGTACTGACTTTATTCACTGAAAAACCAAAGCATCTTGAGCTTAGAAACATTCAGTGTTGTTTCATTGTTGCTTTTGCTCATTTATCAGAAAACAAACATCCCATTAATTGTCAAAATCCTGAATAAACTTGGAAATAAACATCCTGATATTGTAGCCAAACAGCCCTCAACTACGGTGGATCTGAGGGATCCTTGCATGTTCAAATGATCAGGAATGCAGTTTGAGAATCAAATAAGAAAGGTCTAATATTCTGATACAATGAAGATCGAAACAACTCTATGTTCTCTACAAAAGGTGAGAGAAGACAACTTTTGCATAGATAAACATAGACATTTATCCTTAAAAAGAGCTCCTCCTTTTTCATCTGATCGTCCTTCCAGGAGAGAGAGAGAGAAAGAGGGAGAGAGAGAGAGAAAGAGGGAGAGAGAGCTGGTGTAATTGTTTTTCTCGTTGAGGCTGGAGACGCCCCCACTCTGACCTTCAACAGAACTTTCAGATCTTTTAACAGGGACTCTCCAGAGCAATTTCCCACACCTGAATCTGCATCAATGTTATCTGAATGAATGTCCTTGAAGGTCAGTGTGCAGGCTGTTTGTTTCACTGAAAAGATTTTAGTGTCTTTGGCCTGTTCTATCTAACTTCCTGACTATTAGGGCTGACTATTATTAGCATCTGACTAAATAATGCCAAATATAACACCTTTGAACACTGCCCCAGAAACCGACCTAAAACCTGTCAAAACCTAACATTTGCTATCGAAACAGTGTCCATACCACGAAAACAGAAAATAACTATAAACAACAAATTACTTAACACCAATAATCTGATCAATATAAAATTAGACTACAAATTATACAACTCGCAAACGTACTCTCTAAAATTTGGTATCCTAAACTTTAGATCTCTTACACCAAAAGCTGTAATCATAAATGAATTAATCTCAGAACTGAACCTTGACATACTGTGCCTAACTGAAACATGGCTCACTCCAAACGATTATTTTGGATTGAATGAAGCGACACCCAAAAATTACCGTTACAATCATGAACCGCGCTCAACTGGTCGTGGTGGAGGTGTTGCCACAATATATAGAAATACCCTAAACACAACCAAAAAGACAGAACATAAATTTAAATCCTTCGAAGTACTTGTGCTCCATATTACACCGGCAGAATCAAAACAAAGATGTGCATTCTCTGTAACATTAGCTGTTGTCTACAGGCCACCAAAACACAATTCTAGCTTTCTTCAAGAATTTGCTGATTTTGTCGCACATCTTTTGGTCGAAGCAGATAAAATACGGATTTTTGGAGACTTTAACATCCATATCGATGACAAAAAAGACTCGTTAGGTATTGCCTTTACAGACCTCCTAAATTCATGTGGGTTTAAGCAAAATGTGGTCGGCGCAACTCACCGTCTAAACCACAATCTAGATTTGGTTCTATCTCATGGCATTGACCTAAGTGACATTGTTATATCGCCTCAAAGTGAGGACATCTCAGACCACTATCTTATATCTTGTGCTATGCAGACTATAAACATTAGCAATAGCATTCAACGCTACCAACTAGGGAGAAATATAAACCAAAATACTAAAGAAGCATTTATAAGAAACCTACCAGATATTACTCAACTTTCTAGAGTACCTGCAGATGAAAATGAACTTGAAACGATCACCTACAGTTTGAATAAAATTCTCGCTAACACCCTAGACACTGTAGCCCCGCTTAAATTAAAAGAAGTCAGAGATAGACAGGCCACTCTGTGGTCTGATGATAATACAAAGCTGCTAAAAAGACAAACCAGAAACTATGAGCGTAAATGGAAAAAAAACTAGATTGGAAGTATTCAAAATTGCCTGGAAAGAGAGCATGTCTAAATATAGACTAGCACTAAAAACTGCAAGAACTAACTACTATCACAAGTTAATAGAAACAAATCAAAATAATCCACGCCTCTTATTTGAAACAATGGCTAATTTACTAAACAGTCAAACATCGACAGATTCAAATGCAGCTATAAAATTTAGCAGCAATGATTTTATGAATTATTTCTCAAATAAAATTACCTCTATCAGATGCAAAATTACTAAAACTCATATTCAATCAAAGCAGTTTAACTCAAACCCTATACCTTTGACTCACTCACTGCAGAATTTTTCAAATATTGACCTGAAAGAACTGCTACAAATAATCACAGCATCTAAATCATCAACATGCTCTCTAGATCCTGTACCAACAAAATTACTGAAAGAATTGATACAAATAGCTCAAGAACCATTTCTAAATATTATAAACTCATCTCTATTGCTAGGTAACGTTCCCAAACAGCTAAAACATGCAGTAATTAAACCACTAATCAAGAAAACGCACCTGGATCCTACTGAGTTATCCAACTATAGGCCAATCTCTAACCTTCCGTTCTTGTCAAAAATATTAGAGAACGTTGTTATAGCACAGCTCAGCTCCTTCTTACAAAAGAGCAACTGTTATGAAGAACTTCAATCTGGATTTAGAGCGCATCACAGCACAGAGACTGCGCTGGTTAAAATTTCAAATGATCTATTACTTGATTGGGATCAAGGAAATATCTCTCTTCTAGTTCTGCTAGATCTCAGTGCAGCCTTCGATACGATAGATCACAGGATTCTCCTCGAGAGACTAGAAAACGATGCAGGCATCCAGGGCCAGGCTCTAAGATGGTTTAACTCTTACCTCTCTGACCGGAGTCAGTTTGTTCATGTAAATGGAGACTCATCGGACACAATAGCAGTAGAGTATGGAGTTCCTCAAGGATCCGTTTTGGGACCCATCCTATTCTCAATATACATGCTGCCCCTTGGCAAAATTATTAGAAGACATGGTGTTAGTTTCCAGTGCTATGCAGACGACACCCAGCTCTATATATCAGCAAAACCTAACGACCCTTTAAAGCTAAATAAGATCTCAGAATGTGTCGCTGATATCAATGATTGGATGAATGAAAATTTTCTTATGCTAAATCCAGATAAAACAGAAATATTACTTATTGGCTCTAAAAAGCAATTGCAGAATCTCTCTGCTTTACATATGGAACTGGGGGGACACACTGTTAATTTTTCCACTACAGTTAAAAATCTTGGCCTTATTATAGATAGTGAACTGACGTTTAAGAACCATATCTCTTATGTTACTAAGACTGCTTTCTTTCACCTCAGGAATATTGCTAAAGTGCGGAACATGCTGTCTATCGTAGATGCAGAAAAATTAGTGCATGCTTTCATGACCTCCAGAATGGATTATTGTAATGCTCTGTTAGCCGGCTGTCCAGCCACCACGCTACAAAAATTACAGTTAGTCCAGAACGCAGCAGCTAGAGTTCTCACAAGAACAAAGAAATATGATCACATTACACCGGTTTGTGCTCTCTTCATTGGCTTCCTGTACAATATCGCATTGACTACAAGATTCTGCTCCTTGCCTTTAAGGCACTGAATGGCTTGGCTCCGGCCTACCTGAGCAGTCTCCTCTCACGATATATTCCAGCTTGCTCTCTCCGATCACAAGAAGCAGGACTATTGATTATACTGAAGGTTAGTAAATCCACAAGAGGTGGAAGAGCGTTCTCATATAGAGCCCCGAAGCTCTGGAATAAACTCCCAAATGTTGTCCGCAGCTCAACTACGCTCACAGATTTCAAAACTAAATTAAAAACATATCTGTTTAAACCGGCATTCAAATAATTATCTCTTGGCATTTGTCTAAACAGATATGGTGCCTTAGCACCATATACATACAAACTGTTTAAAAAAAAAAATGTGGTTCAATGTTCCTCTCTAAACTATCCTCATCATTTATCTCTCCTCCTGCAGCTGATGCTGATCACTTGTTTGTTGTCTATGTTACAGTTTGCTAACCATTTTCTCCATTTGTTAGTTCCTGTTTTGTCTTTGTTTGTTTTGCTTGTTTTTTGTTTTTCAGGTCCTGTCCGGCAAACCGTTCATCGATGGATATTAAGTTTGTATGTTCTTTATGCTGGGGAGGTGATTAGCGCCTGCCTCAGTCAGCGAGAGTCCCCTCTCAGAGGGAACTCCTGTCTGCTCTGCCTGATCCTCACGAGGACTTTGTGAAGCTCCTTTGAAAGCAATTGCTAAAGAAGCGCTATATAAAAACTGATTGATTGATATTATAATACATACATTAAAACAGTTATTATTTCTAATACAATATAATTATCATTACTAGCATACTAACAAGAATCCCATTAACCCCCATCCATCAAATCAACAATCCCATAATGAGTGGAGAAAAACTGAAAAGGATTGTTTCTATTGATTAAGCTGTAAAGAAGTTCTGTTAGCAGTTGACTACATGACAGAACATTAATTGATTAAACAATAATCAATATTGTTGTTGAGTAGTGTGGGACAATAAAGTCCCACACTACTCAACAACTACATATACTTAGAGAATGGCAGCGATAATCGGATGACTACAAAAACAATAAGCAAATTGAGATCAAACCATCAGGCAACAGAATTATTTTTACATGTTCATCTAGACCATGAACAAGTAGGTCTTACCAGAGGCAGAATTGGTGACTCAAGACTTGCACATACTTTTTTCTATTGCAGGGAAATATTCCCAAATAGATCAATTCTGTGAATCACTTCAATTCATTAAACAGTTTTTTTATTTGTTCTATGATTGCGCCATACATCATTATCATAATTTCTTGTAGAAAGTTTCTAGTTGCAGGATGAATGATTGGACAGTTTTCTACATAGTGGACCTCAGCTGGCAGGAATCCGCCAAGCAATAGTCTATGTTCTTTTAGAAGGCTCGGCTGAGACTGCTACTGTGCAAATAGTCCTGTCCTGACCGTGGTATTCGTGAAACAATACAACTGGTGTTAGTAGCATAATTTACTGACAATTGGAAAATTGATAATTGCAAAAAAACTTTTAACCTTGCATTTTAATGTTCTATACAAGGCTTGATGGAGAGTTTGAACTTACCAGCAGTGAAAAGCAAGCTGGATCTTCCTGGCCCAACCAAAGCAAACCGGAAATGGCTTTTTGAGCGTCTTTTATCACACGCGGTACAGTTTTTCTTTTCCATTAACCTTCTAACTTTAGTTTGTGAGTTCTATAAAATCTAATGTTTTCATTTGCAAACAGGTAATTGGAAGAAGATTGCGGCAGTTGAAACAAATACGGAAAGGACTCAAAGAAACAAAGGTGTGGCCGTTGCTGACAGAAAGGAAAGATGTGAAAATCTTTTTGAAGGAATGTGAAGATTTCCTCACCTCACAGGTAAGTTGAATGTAATTATGAAGTAATGTGCATATAGTACTCTTTCCACACACACACACACACACACACACACACACACACACACACACACACATATATATATATATATATATATATATATATATATATATATATATATATATATATATATATATATATATATATATATATATATATATATATATATATATATATATATATATATTAGACAGTACAGACTTGGACCCAAGCGCAGTGAGTTCGAACTTCTTTTATTTTAGAATGATTACAGAAGTTGCAAGGAAGCAGAACACTGTGATGTTATTCACCAATAACATGAACAGAAAAGAGCCAGCATAAATAAGGTAACTAATGACAACATTAGGCACACGTGAGCATAACAAGGAGCAGGTGCAACAGGACTCCCCCTCCCATAGTCACCGCCTGGCGACTAGACAGAACAGGACGGATGGGATCGGTAGAACTTCTCGATTAGGGACTGATCTAGAATGTCCCTGGAAGGACCCCAGCTCCTGTCCCTGGGCCCATAACCTTCCCAGTTGACGAGGAACTGGCAGCCCCGGCCCCTTTGTCTAACGTCCAAAAGGTGTCTCACGCTATAAATGGGGTTAGAAGCAGGGGTGACAGAGTGGGGGGTGTGTGTAAAGAAAAGCGCGACAGAAAATGCTTTATACATGAAACATGAAAGACCGGATGAACTCGACTCAAGTCAGCGGGAAGATTGAGGCGTACCGTGGAAGGGTTGAGATCTTTGACAATGGAGTAAGGGCCGATATGGCGAGGTTCTAACTTGCGTGTGGTCCCCCTAAGGGGAAGGTTGCGGGTGTCAAGCCATACGCGTTGGCCGCAAATATATCGTGGAGCGGGGCGACTGTGTCTATTGGCCCTCTAGTCATGCGTTCCTGAGCTACACGAAGCGAACGAGCAACTGAGCATCAGGTCTGGGCGGCACGACGAATGAAGGCTCGAATGGACGGAACTGCTACATCCCCCTCATGGGCCTCAAAGAGTGATGGCTGGTACCCTAGGCATGCCTTGAAAGGAGAGGAGGAGGAGGAGGCGAGAGAATTGTGGGCATATTCAGCCCAGGGGAGTTGGTCGACCCACGACAAGGGGCGTCTCCTGACAAGGCATCACAGCATACGACCCAAATCCTGGTTGGACCTCTCCGCCTGACCATTGTTCTCGGGGTGGTACCCAGAGAAAAGGCTGGCTGAGGCCCCAACCAGTCGACAAAACTCCCTCCAAACCTGGGAAGTAAACTGGGAGCCTCGGTCAGACACAATGTCCCGGGGGAGACCATGAAGGCGGAAAACGTGACTAAAAACAACCCGCGCTGTCTCTAAAGCAGACGGAAGACCTGGCAAAGGAACGAAATGTACAGACTTAGAAAAGCGGTCCACCACGGTGAGGATGGTTTTGTAACCTTTGGCAGCCGGAAGACCAGTGACGAAGTCGAGGGCGATGTGTGACCACGGACGAGTGGGAATTGAAAGAGGGCGTAGTAACCCTGCCGGAGACCTAGTACTTGACTTGGACTGTGCACAGACAACACAGTGCGGACAAACCGGTGCACATCATTGACCAGAGAGGGCCACCAGAAGCACTGGTGGATCATCGCCAAGGTTCTCCTGACACCTGGATGACAAGCGAGCTTGGAGGAATGACCCCAACGCGAGCTTGGAGGAATGACCCCAACGGAGCACCGAGTCACGGAGGTGCTTACGGACAAAAAGACGATTCGGGGGGCATCCTGAAGGAATGGAGCTGACCCCTTCCCTAAGGGTCTCTTGAACCGAGCGTTCAATCCCCCAGGAGACGGCGCCAATCCCCCTCCCCTCTGGGATCACGGGCGAATTGGATTCAGCTTTGGGTGTGGCGCTAAACTGACGGGACAAAGCGTCAGGCTTAGTGTTGCGAGAACCAGGACAATATTCATTCATCTTCATGTCGGCTTTCTTCCCTTTCGGGGTCGCCACAGCGGAATGAACCGCCAACTCTCTGGCGTATGTTTTATGCAGCGGATGCCCTTCCAGCCGCAACCCATCGCTGGGAAAACCAGGACAATATGTGATGCTGAAATTAAAACATGTAAAAAATAAAGACCAACGAGCTTGCCTCTCATTTAAAGTCTTAGCCGAGCAGAGAAACTCTAAATTACGGTGGTCCGTCCACACAATGAAGGGAATGGAAACGCTCTCTAGCCAGTGTCGCCACTCCCCCAGGGCGAGTCTAATAGCCAGGAGCTCCCGGTCTCCTACTGCATATCGCCGCTCCGTGGGATTAAGGCGATGAGAGTAGTATGCGCAGGCGTGTACCTTACCATTAGACTCAAGCCGCTGGGACAGTACGGCCCCGACCCCTGTCTCCGATGCATCGACCTCAACAATAAACTGTCTCTGAGGTGACGGGGTAATAAGAATGGGTGTCTGCTGCGCAGAGAAAGACCACACCAACGGCACCTTTACAGAGGTGAGAGCAGTGAGGGGGGGCGGCAATCTGACTGTAATTGCGTATAAACCGCCTATACAAATTGGAAAACCCCAAAAACGCTGCAGGGCTGTGCGAGACATAGGAACGGGACACACCTTGGCAGGGTCCATCTAGAGACCCTCTGACCCAACAATGTACCTGAGCAACTGCACAGACTCTTCGTGAAAAGCACACTTCTCTGGCTTAACATATAGGCGGTTCTCCAGTAGCCGCTGGAGAACGTTGCGCACATGATTGGTGTGTGACTGAGGTCGGATGAAAAGATAAGGATGTCGTCGAGATAGACATAGACATATACATTAATCATGTCTCGGAGAACATCATTAATGAATGCCTGGAAAACGGCTGGTGCGTTGACTAGACCGAAAGGTAGAACCCGATACTCATAGTGCCCGAACGGGGTGTTAAACGCGTCTTTGATCCAAACAAGATGGTAAGCGTTGTGGAGGTCTAATTTGGTGAATATGCTGGCCCCTAAAGAAGATCAAAAACACTGGACATGAGCGGAAGTGGGCACTTGTTCGTTACCGTAACCTTATTGAGCCCTCGATAATAAATGCACGACCGAAGAGAGCCATCCTCCTTTTTAATAAAAAAGAAGCCAGCCCCTGCCGGTGAAGAGGAAGGAACGACGGTTCCTGCGGCGAGAGACTCCTCAAGATAATTCTCCAGCGCCGTCCTCTCAGGAGCTGACAGTGAGAACAGACGGCCCCTGGGAGGAACAGCTCGGGGAAGGAGATCAATGCCGCAGTTGTAGGGTCTGTGCGGTGGTAAAGATGCAGCTAGAGATTTACTAAAAACTTGACAAAGGTCGTGATAGCACCTAGGCACGATAGATAAATCAGGTGGAGTACCTGGATAGACTGTATGAGGTTTAGCAGACAGAAGACAGGAGGAGTGACAAGAAAGCTTCCAATATAAAATTCTTCCCTGAAGCCAATCAATCTGTGAGTTATGCTTTAGCAGCCACAGGTGCCCAAGCACCACAAGTGTGTCGGATGACTGAAAAAATTAAAAAACTAATTCTCTTGGTGGTTACCGTACACTAGCAGATCTACAGGCTCAGTAGAGTGAGTAACATTAGTGATAACACGCCCCTCTATGGACAGTATAGAGCAGGGCATTTCTAATCTCCTAAAAGGGATGTTACTTGAGTGTGCATAAAACTGCCTTCAGCTCCAGAGTCCAACAAGGTCTTTACACTTATAGCAGACAGACCAAGAGAAATAGTGACAGGTAACAAAGTCCGAGAAGGGGTGGGAGGAGGAGAGACTGACAAGGTGCTCACCCGGAGACTCCTCCCCCTAGTGGATCTCTCTCGTAGCGGGAACTGAAGGAGGCAGTGACCAGCATCGGCGCAGTAAATGCAAAGTTGTAGATCTACCCCTCGCTGTCTCTCGGCTGGCGATATGCAAAATCCCCCCACCAGCCCGAAAGGCTTCCTGGAGAGAGGTGGGCTGGGCCGATTTGCCAGAAATGGCCGACGAGCGGCGCAGATCTCTGGGAGTGTATCTGCGAGCGTTCCGTAAGTGAAGATGGGAATCCACTCTTAGCACCAGCTCAGCCAGACCATCGAAGGAGTGCGGGAGATCTTTGATGAGCAGCTCCTCCTTGATCTAAGTACGAAGCCCCTCCAGAAAGCAAGCGATGAGTGCCAGATTGTTCCACCCGCTCGAAGCTGCCAAGGTCTGGAAATCAATGGCGTAGTCCGTCACCAAGCGAGAGCCTTGCTGCAGTGAACCCAGGAAACGGGAGGCTTCAAACCCTGAGACCGTGCGGTCGAAGACTCGGATCATCTCCTCCTTGAACGCCTCAAAAGACTGACAGCAATCAGCCTTGGCACACCACAGAACAGTTCCCCAGCTCCGTGCCAGGCCCAAAAGGAGGGATAAAACAAACGCCACCCTGGATTCATGCAAACAGTAGGTGCTTGGTTGGAGGGAGAAGAGAATCTCACACTGAGTGGTGAATGCTTTACAGGGCTCAGGTTGGCCAGAGTATAGGGGCGGGTTGTTAACTCGAGGCTCAGGAGACCCGCTGGAGCCGGCATGGGCGACCCGAAGGTTGTGGAGAGCGGGGCTAAGGTCGTTAACCGTGGCCACAAGCGAGATCACCTTAAGGGACTCCGCAATCTCGGACTCATGACAGGCAAGCATGGTGCCCTGGCTTAGTAAGGAGTCCTGGACAGTCGAGGCTACTGCTGGGTCCATGGTGATTGGTGAATCCTGTTAGGCAGTACAACTGCGGACCCAAGCGCAGTGAGTTCAAACCTGTTTTATTTTCGAATGACTACAGCAGTTGCAGGGAAGCACAACACTCTTGCTCACAAAACCAAAGATTCACCAATAACATGAACAGAAAAGAGCCAGAAAGAATTAATGACAAAACTAGGCACAAGTGAACATAACAAGGAGCAGGTGCAACAATATATATATATATATATATATATATATATATATATATATATAGAGAGTATGCTAACTGGGATTTTATCAAATCGTCTGAATTTTTTTTTACATGATTTGAGTATAACTGATTTCTTCCCCTCAAATGAGACGTGTGTGAGGTCAACCCAATTGACAAAGCCTCTTAAAAAATAGACTTTGTCTATTACAATTCACCCCTGCCCTAAATTACTTCACACAGACCTCCTGAAATATTACACAACATATCTGTTTCTCTTATTTCCACACAACCCCATTTAAAAGAAAGCCTCTTGTTTAAAACTAAATTGAGAATTCACAGAAAGGCTCACAGTATGGCTGCAGACTATACTGGAACATGGGACATTGTGGACAACCAAAACATTGAAGGCTACATGGTGGCTCTTGGTGAGGAAGTCATTACATTTTAAGTATTTCATTTCAAAATAGGCTTTTGAAACGTAATCCTTCAGTGCATTATTGTTTGACAAAAACATTTTGAAGACAGATTTGTAGTTGACATGACTAAATAGTTAATAGTAACTCATTTTATTAAACTATTACACTGCATTTTGGCTTCTACTAAAGAATTTTAGTTACTCCACGAAAGTTTTAAAGGAAGGGAAATCTTCAACACTAACTTCCCACACCAATGGATATTTTTCTTACCAGAGTCTCAGATCACTTTTGCTTCCATCTTCGATATGCATGTAACTTCAAAATTAATCAATTTTATATTTTTTCTTTTAACTTAACCAATGAACACATGTAGATGATGTTTTCCCTTCCTTTTTGGGTGATTGAAATGTTAACATTTTAACTCAAATATTTTTACCTAAAATACATGACAATGTATGAGCGGCAATGTTTTTTTTTTTACTAATTGTACCATATCAATTTATATTTATGTACTGTAATTTTTGTTTTACACAAACTCGTGGAATGTTATCAACTGACAGATGTTTAGTAAATTACAGTTAAAATAAGATCACCTGTTTTTACTGGTGATGCACCGATCTCATTTTCATGGCCAATATCAGAGGGAGAGAGAGCGTAGGGGGGCTCCAGCGCGGTTTGAGTCATTGAGGACACAGAAGCAGCCATTCCTTGTATAGACTGTTTTTTTTGTGATGCACATGTGCTGTATCGTTTTTAATTCTTTCATAATAGTCTATCACACTTCTGAAAATCTGGCGACAAATAGACAAAAAAATGTTTGTTGTATAAAATGTAAAAAGCATCCAATCTGATTTAAAACTGGTGTTCAAAGATTTCATCCTACTGTGAATCCATCCTACTTTTGCACAGTGCATGTGCGCAAATTCCCATAAATTCTTGTTTTTGCAGTCAATTGCATTTAGTTTGAGATTGGATCATTTCACAATAAACTTAACCTTGTAAAGCTATGCTGCCTTTAGTGCAGTGTGTTTGAGTCTGAGTTTTTTGATGGTTGGCTTCAGGTCATTAAAACTGTGCTACTACTTCATTAAGTCTCACTCTGTACACGGATGTATGGTTGAAATCAGGTTTTTTTAAGACAATTCAACTGAACTGTTTATGTAGGTGTGCTTTCACCACCAGATTTGTGTTGCTGTTATACCAACTTATGCTTTAAACAGCTTTAATAAGAATCTGATTAAATCCCTCTAATCCACGGAAGATAGCAGGAATGCTAAAACCACAGAAGGTTTTAGAGCAAGACGGAGACTCCTTCACTATTAAAACATTAATGACGTTCAGGAACTACTCGTGCTCATTCAAAATTGGGGAAGAGTTTGAAGAAATCAGCAAAAGATTGGACAACAGAAAATGTCAGGTAGAAAAACCAGATTTATATAAGACAGCGAACATCTACAAAGTAGGTAGCAAGGAATGTAAAAAACTTGTCAAAGTATGTCTTTTTCAACAGACCACTGTCAACTGGGACGGCGACAAACTTGTGTGCATGCAAAAAGGAGTAAGGAAGAACAGAGGGTGGACACACTGGATAGTAGAAGATACTCTTTATTCTTGTCAGTCATGTTTAACCATCATGGATCACGGAGTCTGATTGTGTTGTGATATGATCTGGGTGTTTGCAAGAATGACTTTTGCACAATCTGTAGAAGTTAACTGATGTCAGTGACTTAGCATTCTTTCAGTTCAGCGATGTTTTGTCTCTTGTGCAATAGCAGTATCAAACTGCCCCAAACCCAATAGCAAAGACTAAGAGTGGAACAGATTTGCATGGTTTTATCAAAGTATCTAAGGTAACACTCATCACTATAAAACATCCAGAGGTGGAATAGCTGTGAGATGAATATGTTTCTGTCACTAAGGCACAAGCTTATTTGAAGAACACTGTGTTGCTAATAATAACTTGTGACAAATGCTCAAATAAAATACTCTGTAGTCCTCCAACAGGACCAAATAATAAAATAAAATCCAGACAGTCCTCTGCTTTTATGAACCTATATTACCTCTGTAATACAGAAACTATAAAAATCACCCGTTAGAGTAAAAACATTAAATAAACATTCCTCATCAGCTTTATTCAAGACTAACTTCTTAAAGAGAAGCAGAAATTATCTGCTATAAATTTCAATAAGGATTACACTGCCAATTAATTCCTCCCGGAGATACTCTCTTCATACTCTGAAAAAAAGTCTCAGCTCCACTTTAAATGGGTTTATTTCAGGCTGAAGCTAGTTTAACTAAAGCAGCATTTGTAAAATTATTTTGCATTTAAATGTTTTCTACTTAGTTTCCAAGATCTGCACATTGAGTAATAAATAATCTTCAACAATGTAAACACATTTTATTAAAAAAAATTACATGACTTGTACATGATTTTTCAGGACTGAAAACATGTTAAAGAAGGTTAACCGGTGTTTACCAATGCCAAATTGTATTACAACAAATGGCTGTATAAAGTGCAACAATTTATCAATTCTTTTCCGACACATTGTGAGGTAAGTTCCCAAATAGCCATTGTTTTTGGTTCCAAAAACATCTAATAACCATGTATTTATACCTTAGACGCCTATGCTAAATTTTAGTCACTTGTCCTCTACATTTTAGTGGTGCTTTCACAAATCTATGGGTGAGCTAGTATGAATGATAAAAATGTAGTTACGCACAAACAAATCAATTTTGTTTAACAAAATTTAAACAAAAGTTTAAAACAGTTCATCCATTACAGACAAGTAAAGAAATCAATGAAATCAAATAATTAAATACATGAACTTGTTTAATAAACTAGATACAATGCAATCTACAAAAAGTAATTTACGTTTTTATTATTAATATTAACTGACCTGTATTTTTCGTTCCATGCGTCCTTTAACAGCAGCTTCACGTCACTAGAGGGCAATGTTCCGTATTATAGCTTTCGATCGGAAAAGAGCGAAGAACAACAATTTCGCGGTATTTATGAACTCTTAGGCAACGTAAATGAATAGCTGTGAAACAAAATTTCAGATTCGGTGTTTTTATGAAAATGGATGGAGACGAGGCCCAAACACAGGTGAAAAGACATGACCTACACGCAACGTACCCATGTTGATATAATTTTCGACTAAAACGGCCAAATATTTCTCTTTTAACTGAACACAAGTTTGTATTTTTCCAGAGGCTGAAGGCTGCAGTTCATTACACGGTGGGCTCGATCTGTCAGCATATTGGTGCAGACTGCGACAAAGACTTCACAAAACAAACTATAGCAGCTATAGCAGAGACCGCTTTCCGACAGTGTGGTACGTTACCTAGCATATCTTTCTTTAGAATACTTTATAATGTATGTCACAACGTTCCCTTTCAATTATTATTTAGATACGTTTGCCAAAGACTTGGAAGCGTTTGCGAGGTAAATTCCAGGCTCATAATGTGCTGTTGATGGGTAACGTTAGCTTAACTGAATAACAAAGTGCAGGTTTTGGTAACTTTTGTGTTAGTTGAGTTGTTAATGTTTGCAGGCATGCTAAAAGACACACAGTTACAGTAGATGATGTGAAACTGACAGCGAGGAGAACAACTGCTCTGGTAAGAATTTCAGTTGGAAAAAGTTCCTACTATTTCCGTTGAAATATTTTACCGAGGTAAATGCAAGTGTTTTAAGTTAACTATGTGAGATTCAGATTTTACAAGTCTAGTTGTTGCTCATATTATTTTAGGCATTTGTAATATTCCAAAAGCATTAGGAACAAAGTTTGTTGTACCGTTATACTATTTACAATGTGGATGTTTTTTTTTTATCAATGTTAATGTATGTTATTGCTTCACAGTACAACTTCATTCAACAAAAGAGTGAAAAGCTGGCTTTGAACAATCTGGAGCTGAGGGAGAAGAGGAAGAATAAAGCAGCCAAGTGGAAGAGTACAGAAATGGAAACTGAGGAAAATGGGGAAGATTGATTGCAACTTATGTACAAAAAAAATCTTAGAAGAAAAAAAGTGTGTGTAGGCAAAACAAGCTTTTGGCCCTGTTAACATGTTTCAAAGAGCATTTTATTGAAGATATTTCTGTAAACATAAATTCTTAGTTGAAGTTTGAGAAAAATATTAAAACATATACACTGGTGTACAGTATTCATGAATAAAAGCAAGAGCCATGCATGTCCAGGACTTGTATTGACTTCAACACAACCCTCAGAAAAATCATTTAACAAACCCCTTTTGTAATGAATTCACACATACAAAACTTTATCTCAAGAAGCCAAATAAACAAACTTGTAAATGTGATTTATATAAAATAAATTGAAGATACTAATTTATTTTATTTCATTACCCCCCCCCCCCCACACACACACACACACACATACAGTAATGCACACAAATTCAAACATCTAAACTTTTCTTTAAATTTGAGGTTTCAAAAGGATTTATTTGCTTCCTTCAACACCGTTTCACTGCAGATGTGTACACGTAAGATTCTTTACTTGCATTTTTTTTTGTGAACAAAAATGGGACAGAACATATACATAATACTTATGTATAAATATATGGAAAGGAAGACTTAACGCATGATAGGGGGAGTATTTCACATGACAGGTTATTTATGTAAAAAAAAAAAAAAAAGAGAAAGAAAACCTAAAAAAACTGAATAAATACAATTTAGCATGCAACACGAATAGGGGTGGGGAAAATGATCAGTTGATCAATGCATCATTGTGGGGCTCTGACCAAATCTGGATTGTTAATTACAAGTTATTTATAGATAATAAAAATGGAGTTGTGGCTATTTCAGCTATTACTTACCACATATATCCTTTTTATGATATAACAATATTTAGATTAATGCAACATTTAGTTAAATTCAACTGACACTGTTTTTAAACTCCCAATTGATGCATCAACAAGCAATTATTCAAATAATGACCCTAATTTTAGTAACCAATTTAGGAAGTACCCAAGGATGTCCAACCCTAAACAAGAACAAATAAAATGCCAGTATGTGAGTGTCTAGAAGTGATTGCAAATCTTTAATCAGACCCGTCTTGTTTCCAACAACACATGAATCTCTGCTACAGCCTCTACTGTGTCCATGCCGTTACCAGAGATGCAAGGTCACAGCATCTTCCATCTTCCTCCATCCCAAAACAAACTTCAGCCTGGGGTTCGGTTGTGGTCAGCCATATTCCAGGCCCCTAAATGTGTGAATTCAATTAGTCACGTTGGCATTTGCACACAAACATCACGTGACAAACCAGTATGATCAAACTATTCAAGTTAGTTTATTGAAGAACTCCCTTCATTAGGCAGGTCTATAAAATGCCTTTGAAAACACTTGAGTTGAGAAACTCAACATACATTCACAGCACTCAACATACAAGTCGCACTTACACCCCCAGTGTCCACAGATGAGGTCATCCACATCTCAGATCACACTTACAGCTCAGGTTACAAGGAAGTAAAGTGCAAACACACCATACTGCATTCAGAGATTATAGAAGCAGACAAAGTATGCATCATCGTGACAACATTCCATTAACTAGACAAGCACATTGTCGGTACACTGGGAAAAATAATTCCTTGACATAATTGATGTCCATCAAAGTGGGGTAGCATCAGCAGTTCTCATTCACGCGCTCACCACTGCAGTCACCTTTCGGCTCGTACATTTCACTCGCAAGTATTTCCGTTCGTGCGCTTCACACGTTCTTCGCTCACTCGCAGCCTTCTCACTCTTGTCCACCAATCGCACTCAAGGGTTCTTTAAAGTCACTTCCTGCGCACTTCTTGTCTTAAAAAGTGGATTAAAAAAAGGACACCCACCGTGTCAGAGCTGTGCGATGAGAGCATTTAGACATGGGAAGGAAGTTGACATAATGACCTCAGCCACACTGTACTGCCATAGAGGGTGCTCTTCCCAGGCAAACCCCACAGATGTCAACTGCAGAAGAGATGTTGATGAAGGCTAGTTTTAAAGGCTTTCCAGAAAAGTGTACAGAAATAAAGCTGAACGTAAATCAGCTTTCAACCAGATTCTTTTCAATGCAAGTTTATTGATACATTCTTTTGCTTAATGTAGAGATAAATGTGTTAGAAATTATGCAGAACATGCATATTCAAAGTGAACAACATGCATTATAAGAATCCAGTTGAAATAATTTCTTTGCATCAATAGAACATTTGGGCACGAAATAAAAAAAGCTGAAAAAAATGGTACGTTAACATTGTACCCTTATAATCACTCATAACAAACTCAAATCGTATTCAGGTTACAAAACATCCAACTTTTTTGTCCCCTTTTTTTCCACCCAACCCCACTCCCACTCACACATGAAGAAGTCTCTCGCAAAAATACTTACCAAACACGATAGAAATACCATCACTTCAAGCTCAAATCTCTTACATACCCCACCCTGACGATTTGGAATCCATACTAGCCCCAAAGCTTGAGTTAAACCCACCACCGCTGGCACTGGAGGTAGAGCCGGAGCCCCAGCCTAGAGCTGCCGAGCTACTGTTGTAGTTGCTGTTAGGAGTGTTGTATGCTTGGGGTTGGTCTCGAGAAGAACTTGAACCACTTGTGTTTCCACCTGAGGACCCTGACTGATTCTGCTGCGCTAACATACCCATCATCCCCCAGCTGCTTTGAAGGGCAGCCTGTGCAGCAGCCATCATGGCTGGGTTGAGGTTGAAATTGTTGAAATTTCCCAAGCTACTGGAGCTTCCTCCAATGCCACTTCGATTGCCAGCAAAACCCTGAGCCCCAAATCCGTTCCCGAAACGACCATCCCGCTGCATCAAGTGCCTGGTGTTGTGTTTGGGCTCTGCATTGGATATGTGGACACTGACACCCTTTATGATCAGATCTTCACCACAAAGAGAGGCAGCAACCTAGAAAGAAGACGATGAACAGGAAGTGTGAGTTGGAATTTACTCCGGAAACAGATGATGTATGTATTCAATTAAAATACATCCTTATTGAACTGTAATACAAGATGTATTTCTATTCTTTCGAAAAAGATTACTTGTTGCAAAGACTATTTTGAAGCAAACTTGAAAGATCCATACATAGTAACACCTGGTATAGTCAGTCAACCAAATAATAGACACAGGCTATGCCCATATTGTAAATTTAGATAGCTGAATTTAACAGTTATTGTTATTGAAAAAATAGTTTTTAACAATAGTTAGATGAGAGATATCAATAATTATGTCTGGCCCAAATTATGACCCATCTCCATATCTTTAATATATATTGTTTACTGCCATCAATAAATCAATAGATTATTAACATGATTAGATAAATCATAATTTCTCTTGATCATAGATGACTTGATATAATGTGACTTTTGTGGTTTTGTTAGTAACAAACAAAAGAACACTAGATAGTCTGATGCTTCAGATAATGATATAGCTCAAAGAACATGCCTCGGGTCATATTCAGATTGATTCATGCCTGTTTGCATAATCCCATTTTCTTTTTCTGCAAGCTCAAAATAGCTTGATGGCTGTAGCCATGCCAATTGGCCTGGGTCTTTATATTGAAAATGTTACTGGCAATAAGGCATTTGTTACATTGTAAAAATTATTTTCAGAGATCTCAAATTAAATTTCTTACTAGACATAACTCAAACTGTCCTTATGACTAGTTAAAATAAACTAGGAAAACTAAGAACCTAAAGGCATTTTTTAATAATTCACAAACAATAATATTGCAGATAACTCACCTGGTCATCTGCAAAGGAAACAAATGCAAACGCTCTAAAAGGTTTCGGAATGAAGACATCTGTGACCTCTCCAAACTGCATGAAGAACTGACGAAGCTCATCAGCGGTCATGTCTTCTGTGCAACGTCCGACAAAGACTTTTCTGCTCCTCATTGGTTCATCAGGACCTTGCTGTTAAGAGTTTATCATTCTTTTTAATGCCTGTTCATTACATTTATTGCACAATCATCTGTACTTGTAAAAAATGTATAAAATAAAATAAAACAAAACATAATAAAAAAAATCAATATGCATGCCTGTTCCCATTCATTTTCAATTTAAGGCTCATGTTCATGCACTTTCTAAGCTGTTTTAACTTTAAAAGCCTTTGTGGAAAATAAGGAGGGTGATCTAACCTTTGAGTTGGGTAGTTTACAGTCACACCACCGGCCATCAATCATGTGCCGCTGAATGGTCACCTTACACTGCGCCTCAATTTCAGCAAATCTTACAAATCCGAATCCTTTTGAATTTCCTGTCTTCACATCCCTCTTAACCTGGAACAAGATTAAGCACAGTTTATATATGAGGTCTACAGTTCAAGTTCAAATTTTATTTGTCACATACAGATACATACATGGTATGACATGCAGTGCAAAGTTTTTTTGACTGCCCAACAGAAAGTGTAAATATTATATAAACTAGAAAATGTAAGGACTATTCCTTCTTGATCAAGGCGCACACACTTTCTGGAAACCTGAGAATCCCTGTTGTCCTCTTGGAAGGCCGAAAATTCCTAACTTATCTTTCGGACCAAATGCAGAAAATAAAACATTCTGTTCAACCCAGCCCAATGGGTATCCTGGCGCCACAGGAGGTCAGAGAAGGAACATCATTCACACTCCCTTGGGAAGACTGTCAGACAAATGATTATCTCCAGATTCACTTAAGGGTGCAAATCCCATGCTCACCACAGAAGGTCGAAGGGGGGACTATTAACAAACCCTGAGTCCTGTTCCAGTCTTGCGCTCGAGTCTGTGAATTCATCACAGCTCCGATTTCAGAGTAATATCATTGGTAAAACCTTGCGAGGCAGAGCCTCGACTTGTGGCTCAAAAGGTCCTGCACAGCTGTGCTCATGCGCGCTGCACTAAAACTCAGCTCAACCCAAAGTGCTGAACAGAAAGTCATACGAGTTAGTAAAAGTCTTAGAGTGTTACAGCGGTGCGAGACAGTCAACTCCGCAACCCAAACTCTGGCGTGCTCCGAGCCCCGACGTCTGAACCGAGTGAACTCTGCAACAGAATAAGAATTGCCAGTTTGATTCATCGCAAATCTCAACTTGATCCTGAACAGATCCTTGATCTTGAACAGACTTTTCACGAACTCTCAGTGACTCTTCCATAAGTTCGATTCAGTCTTCTCATCGTTACCCGACGCTTGGACTTTGATACCAACCAGCCATCGTTTTGCATGGACCACGCAAGAAACCTTGCTGATCCAAAGAACTTCCAGGACACGGTAGAAAGCGTATCAATAACTTGCTGACTGGTGCAAATTGATTCAAAGCTGAATCCATTTCCTGCCCTTACAGACAAACGTTTGGTGAGGCTCAAAGCCAATGGTTGTTTGATATTAGATTTCAGAATACAGTTGCCAATCATTTCTTCTATCTGCGTGAATGTGTGTGTTTATCGTTATAGCTTTAGGGGTTTGTATGTTTGTATATGTTTGTCTAAAGTTTGTATGCTGTGATTCATGCATGCTCAATTGCTCCCTGAGATGTCGATCTGTTGCTACTAGCTCTAGTTTGTGTATTAGGGACACGAATCATATTTGATTAAGGATCAATATTAATTGCTGAATAATAATTACTGGTGGAGAGTAATCTACGAAGCTTTTACATAGCAATCTGAACCGATCTCATTTGATTCCGAGTCTGAAGAATCGACTGTCAATCGATTCTTTGGTTCCATTCCCCAGAGCAGGCTATCGCAACTATAAGGTAATTAATTAAACATACTGCAGAATTAAACTGTTTTATTACAGATTGGTGGAGAATTAAACTGTTTCGCTACAGAAAGTAAGAGAAATATTTACAATAAGTAGCAATGTCAATGTTCAGTGTTAAAGTGACAAGTGTAAAAGTGTGAATGTGGTGTGGAGTGTATAAAAACTAAGTGCAGGGGTGAGTCCAGAAGTCCATGTACTAGGTGTACTGGTTCCGGATGGCCTGGGGGAAGAAGCTCCTCCTCATCCTCTCTGTGTTTGCCTTCAGGGAACGAAAACGCTTCCCTGACCTCAACAGAGAGAAGAGTCCATTGTTGGGATGGCTGAGGTCTTCCTGGCTTTGGTCCAGCACTGCTTGCTAAAGATGGAGTTCAGGTCAGGGAGCTCGATACAGATGGTACACTCAGCTGATCGCACCACCCTCTGGAGAGCTTTCCTGTCTTGTTTTGTGATGGTCCCAAACCAGGCAGTGATACTTCCTGTCAGGATGCTCTCAATGGTGCAGGTGTAGAATGACTATAGCACCATTTAAAGTACTTCAGACGTCAGAGGTGGTAAAGACACTGACGGACCTTCTTCACCAGGGTGTTAACATGACAGGACCATGTCAGATCCTGCGCAATGTAAACACCTAGGTACCGGAAAATGTCCACTCTCTCCACTGGGGTCCCATTGATTGTCAGGGGCTGGTCTTACAGACGTTTAGGAGGAGATGGTTGACCTGGCACAATGTCTCCAGGTTTTTAATCTCCTCTAGGTAGGCCGTCTCACTGTTGCTGGAGATCAGGCCCACCACCACTGTATCGTCTGCAAACTTTGACTGTGCGGCCGCTATCAGCTCCACCAACAACGTAAAGGTCTACAGTGAGTAAAGCAGGGGGCTCAGAACACAACCCTGAGGGGCTCCAGAGCTGAGGGTGAGTGAGGGTGAGACATGGTTGCCTACCCGTACTGTCAGAGATCTGTCTTGCAGGAAGTCTTAGATCCATCGACACAGGAATGGGCTAAGGCCTAGCATCTCCAACTTACTTGTGAGGATGGAGGGAATTATTGTGTTAAATGCTGAACTGTAGTCAACAAACAGCATTTTGACATAATTCTCCTTCCTGCTGTCCAGATGGCTCAGGGCGGTATGATGAAGGTGTGCGATGGCGTCCTCTGTATATCTGTTAGGACGGTACGCGAACTGTAATGGGTGTTAACATGTTCGACATCTCTCATCATGTTCATGTCAGTACAAGTTTATAGGAGGAGCTAAATGTTTGGCGGGAGTTTTTTATGTGATGGGTTTGAAGCCTGTGGAGAGGTTGAAGATCTCCGTGAACACCGGTGCTAGCTGGTCAGCGCAGGCCTGCAAAACCCGACCTGTGATGTCATCAGGTCCTGCTGCCCTCCTGGTGTTCACTCTCCTGAATGTCCTCCTCACATCATGCTCCATGATGATGAACACATTGTCTACACTGGCTCTCTCAGCATGCATGCTGTGATTAGATGCAGCCTCAAAGCGAGCAAAAAACAGTTCAGCTTGCCAGTGAAGCGTCTGCATTTCCCGATCTGCAGGGTGGTGTTTTATAGTCCGTGATGGTTCTAAGAGTCCTAGAGTCGCCGTGTTGGAATTGCGACTCTATTTTCCTCCCGTAGCGCTGCTTCACCTCCTTCACCACTCTGCGCACGCTGTAGGACGCAGACTTGTAGTTGTCTATGTTCCCAGTGATGAGCCCCGTGTTGTAGGCAGTGGAGCGGGATCTCAGGGTGTCGCAAATGGTTTTATCCACTCACGGCTTCTGGTTGGGAAACGTCCTGATAATGGTTTTGTGTACTGTATCATCCATTAGTTTCCCTATAAATCCCACAACCGCTTCTGTAAACAAGCTGACGTCATCAGGGCTACAACATGTCAGCTTGAACATGTCCCAGTCTGTGTCATCTAGCACGTCCTGCAGAGAGGCCAGCGATTGGTCCGTCCAGCGTAGGACCTCCCTTTGCACCGGCTGCATGGTCTGATTTCCCAAACGATGGTAGTGACTGTGCCCTGTAGCTGCTCCTGAGCAGTGGTCTAATGTCCTGCCGCCCCTGGTGGGGCAGCCGATGTGCTGATGGAGGTTGGGCAGTGCATGCTTGAGGTTGGCACTGTTGAAATCCCCCAAAACAATGAGTGCGGCGTTCCGATACTGTGTCTGGTGAAGGTGTAGTGTCTCATGCAAGTCCCATATCGCAGTGTCCGTGTACGCTTGAGGTGGAATATAAACGGCACTGACGATGACCGAGCTAAATTCCTGAGGGAGGTAAAAGGGGCAATATTTGATGATCAGAAGGTTCGGTGTGCAGGAGCGTGAGATGGGAACAATCCTGCGCTGTTGCACCAGTGGTTGTTCACCATCAGACACACTCCTCCTCCCCTAGTCTTCCCAGAGTCCAGTGTTCTGTCCATATGGTAAACCAAGAAGAGCTTGGTCGGCTTATTGCCAGAGTGAGTGTACAGGACCCTCAAGTCATGCATTTAACATGACTTTTTCTGTGGGGTCTGGTTCACGGTCATTATTTGAAAACTAAAAGCGAATCATTTCTGAATTCTTAAGTGGCATGTAGCCGCTTTCACCAAAGAGCAATTTTTCCAATGAGAGCAGCATTTGTGGTGGAGATTGAAAGCAGAAAGCCGTAGCAACTGCCAATGTTTATATGTCTGAAGAAGGAGTAAAGGCCTTTACACATATACAGCGGCTGCAATGCAAGTGGTGCATTTTTCAATTGTCTCTGTGAATTCTCTTGGGGTCAAAAATTTGTGCATTGACCCTCTCCAGAGCACTAGAATATTCTTTGATGAAATACCAATCAACTTATTCAACTAAACAACTTATTATTTAAAGTATTATTCAAAAAGAGCAAAACTTCTAAGCTCACCTGTAGAAAAAGTTCTCCTCTTTCTTTGTGAGACTATTGCTCCTCTGACTTTGTTGCTCTCATAAGAAAGCAATTTTCTATTGTGGTCAAAGCACTCCTTCTGTGTTTTCCAGTTTCATTGAATGACAAGAAAGCATTTGTTACAAACCAAGAAATTTAAACTATGTGTTTTAGAGATCAAACTCTAGGTGAGCTAAATCATTGTTTTATATTATTCATTCATTAAGATTTGCTGTTATCCTGTTGTGAAGCTGATTGATCACTTCATTCATTAACATGGATGTACTTTTGCCTTTTTTCCCTCCGTTTTCATCTCAAGGGAGCATTGTGTGCAGCTAGTGCCATCAAATGGTGAGTCAATTTTAATTTTAGTCATGCGAACAAAGGAACTGATAACAGTAGTTTGATGCACTGCTTGAAAACAAAAACAACTCACATTGTTCTTGAAAACTGACTTATCAAAGCACTGCAATTTTTTCTAGCTGGTATTCAAGAGTACGTTAGCATTGTTGTACTTAAAATGAAAGATTCACTGCAAGCAGCCCCTGCCCCAAATCACAACAGACTTGGGACTAATTCCTTCTCTAAGAGAATGAAAGTGGTTTTTGGTCTTGCATATATGTTAAACCTGCAACAAAAGACTCAAAAATATAAATGTGAACTTTTCAAAATAATAAAAGGTGCACTTTAAGAGGTGTGAAAATTGTCCCTCTGTGTGTAAATCTACAAAATATATGTGTTTCACAATGACTTAAATCTGAAACGTTATAGATGTTCTTTTAGTGTTATCAAGCAGTTGTATTGCATCAGACACATACTTTCATTTCAGAAATAATGAAATCAGTATTTTCCATGTTTGATGGTCTCTCACCTGGACCATGATGACCTCTCCAAATTGACTGAAATAATCTTTTAAATCTTGCTCTGTAGTTTTCCATGGTAGACCCAGCACAATCAGGTCTGAAGTTTTGTGATCACCTCGCTTCACCTTGGCAGATGAACCATCAATCTCATCCATCTTCCTCTTATTATCCGGTAGAGCGGTTTCTGAAAAACAATAGCATATGTAACACAAGATTTAACATCACAAGAAACTATATTTTCCGATATAAAACTTGACTATAAATTTTGCAATATGAAGATAATTAATCCTATTTATCATGTTTATTTCAGCTCAATCAGAAGCATAGACCAAGAAGCAACAAAGACTGCTTCCATTCTATGGAAATGTTAAACTCATGGACACCCTGTTAAGGACTAGTGCATTATTAAGGGATATATTGCTGACTTCATAAAGACCCAATAGATGAATCAGAAAAGCAAATATGTATATATATATAAAACAGAATTGAACATCGGAGTGTAGTTCTACTAATATTGATGTCTTTGTATAAAGCAGTGTTTCTCAATTATTTTCTTTCGGACCCCCCTAGGAAGAAAAAAAACATCTTGCACCCCCTGGCACTATAAATAGTATAATATTAGTATATTAACCTATAAGAGAAAAAAGAAATAAATATTGACCAACTAACAACAAAGATTAGTTTTGCTAACTGTAGCAGAAAAGATTTAAGGTGCCTATGAAATGTTAAAAAAAAAACATTAAATCCTTAATAAAACTATAAACATTGTTGGACTGATCATGATTGCTGGCAATATTCAGAATGTTTTCGCTGAAAAAAACTCAAGCGGCTTATCAGCGTGCTTGGGGTGTAATGTCTAAGTGACGCCTTAATTTATTTGGCTTCATGCCAACATTTTTAGACTCAGCAAACACACCTGTCTCTCCTTGTCTCCCACCGCAGTCACAGTAAAGCCAAGCGCTACATACACGTCATATTTCCTCGTCTTAGCTTTCAGGAGACTTTCGTTTGTCTCTTTATCTCCTTCTCTCTCCGCCTGTCTTCTACGCTTCGTGTCTACATTTCATACTCTGCCAATGAGAGCGCCACTGCCCCAAATATAGTGGAGTGGTATTGCACTTTATTCTAGAACAGTAAAGAAAAAAATTGAAAAATCAAAAAGCATGTTCCCAGAGGTCATTCGCGCGCCCCACTTTTTCAGAACCACTGGTATAAAATAACCTGGTTTAGATATTCTTCAGAGAACAAAGCAAAATAAGTATGCAGAAAAGACGTTAAACAATTATTTGCAATGTGAATGTTATTTTGGAAAGATCCCCAGAGGGGTGAGAGTGAGAACATTTGTGCATTAGCTGCTTCATTGAAATGAATAGATTTTTTTAAATTAGCCAGAATTAACTTTGTTTGCATAGTGGTGCAGTGTTGGGAGTACTATATTTCTAAAAGTAATTTATTACTGTAACTTACAACTTTTTGAAACAAAGGAGAAGTGTAACTTAACACTCCTAATTTTCCTAACTAGTTTTTCAAATAAAACTAGTATAACATCAAATAAAAACTATGCTTTTGTTTCAACTAGACTATCACAAATGCATTATGTTAAACGATTTGCCATTATTGCATGCAATATTATTCTGTTGTGACTTGTTCATCGAACCTAAAAGTGATAGAGCCAAGGAACTGATTACATTTTTAAGAGACAGGAGTGTGTAAGGGACTGTACATTTAATAGTGTAGTGTAAGGCACTTAATATAATACAGTTTGCAATTAACTCATCAAAAACCACTGTCAAACAGCAAGTAAAAAATCCCTCCCCAAAGCAAACAATTTATTACAAGGATCATACTGTATATACCAGAGAACTGTTTTTTTTTTCGATAGTTTCAACATATCATTCGTCACTGACCCACACCACTTATTTCAAGTGATTGTCCATTTTGTTTAAAGCTCTTCAGAGCTTTAAATTCCGAAAATATATTGCTTTAAACACATGTTTTTAAGTTGTAGTTTTGATTATCTCTTTGGAAAAGAAAGACAAAATTGTGAAAAATCAGACATATTTGGTAAGTGTTATATTCTTCTGTCGGCCTCTTCAACTCCATACCCATCATGCTTCATATACACTTAACACAGCTGGTTCTGGACCAAAACATAAGCATGCTGGCACACTATCCTTACGCTGGTGGTGAAGTATGTCAACTGATGAGGAGAGGTCAACTGACATAGTGCTGAAGCCCAGGCCTGGACAAGTAACCCTGGTTCCTAATTATCCCTTTAAAAGTCAGGTAGCGAACCTGCAAGCCCTGCCTCAGAAAGAGGCAGATCCAAACCCTTGGTCTAATTGCCAAATCAGAGCACTGAGGATTTTGTTGAAAGAACTCAAGAGCTTAGAAGTTCTAATCAGCATTTTGTATGCTTTGAAGGACAGCAGACAGAGGTTGGCCTACTTTAGTGGAGGCTATCTCTACCGCATACACAGTTCACTTTACTAGGGGAGTAGCTGCGGTCTGGGTGCTAGCTAGAGGAACTCTGCTGGCAGACATCTGCAAGGTTGGACCACACCCAACATGTTTGCAAGAAACAATCATTTGCACATTGAACCTGTCTCTTCGGCTGTACTAGGTGGTGGCAGCAGTACTTACTGAAGTAGATGAAATGGCGTCCAGCTTGAGGATGCACCGTGGCTTATATTTAATAGTACAACTGGTAAGGAAAGGTTCCTCCAGCTTTATGGCTTCTACTGTACCAACAGGCATAGTAGACTGAGTAGAGCAGCCCTATGTACTATACACTTGTTAGACCTCCTTGAAGAGAGATTTTTGTTTCTAGTCAATGAAATGGTATGTCACCAGGCACAGGCTTGGCCGAGCAGTTCTCCTAAAGGCTAACTCTCAGTCAGGCTTTGACATGGCTATGCAGTCTTTCCTAAAATTAACTCTCCCTGAAAGTTTAGAGCCATAATTTCCCATGGCTGAAACTTCACAATGTACATACTATGCCAGTAGTTCTAACCCCAGCCTTCGAGGTGGCAAGTATGGCCTCGTGCATCTCCCTGAAATTGGATTTATACATACCTCCTACTCGATTGTCAAAATAAGGGAGCAGGTAAGTTTCTTCCAAGAATCAAATACTAGAACAAAATCAGTTCTCAGACTTGGGGCCAGTCAAAGGAGAACCCGCTAGATTTTGGAGTGTTAAGTGTCCAGTGAAAACCTTGCAGTTACGTCGAAGTACACAGCTGAAGGGAAAGTCTATGTTTGCTTGCATAACTCATAGTTCCCCAAAGTTGGCTACAAAGCATCACAGGAAGTACTGTTGGCATCTACTTCCTTTTATGGTATGCAAATCTTGTAACCATGGGCATTGATGCCCATTGGCTTTCTTAGTTGTATATGAATTGTATATGCCTACTTCATCACATTACCATAGTCTCCTTTCGACATATTTTTGGAGTATCACTTTGGTGCAAGCCTTGAATAGTTCTTCCAAAAGTCTTGACTTTAAAGCAGAAAATAACAGAAAACTAAAATAACTTGCAAGCACTTTGTAACCTCGTTTTCGCTGTAGTTATAGGTGTATAAACATTAGATTGTACAGTTTTTTTTACTAAGTTTGCGCCCATGATTCTGTCGCATTCGTGCGCCTTTTCTTCTTTTGTTCCTCACATTCTTGGCACAGTTGGTGTTAGATTTCAGTGTCAAAACACTTGTAAATAGTGGAGAAAGATGTCTTTTGTTTGTAAGTTTTCGTTGAAGGACAAACCGCAGCAGACAGGAGGATATCTAATATTGCTTAATATCTTTATATTTATAGAGATTCTTTTGATGAAGGGGAATCCTCTGGAGGGGTGGAGCTTATGTCTGTGGCAGAGGCCAAAGCATTAGGGAGACCAAAAAAACTCCTGTACATATGTAAATTAAACATCTTGTGAAATGGACACTGAGAGCCTTAGTCAAATAAAACGGTTTGAGTTGATGTAAAACAGTTTGAGGTTAATTTCTGTAAACTCAAAAGTCTTGTTGATCTACATTTATAGTTGTTTATAAATAGAAACTAGATGAAAAATCAAATCAGTTTTTTTAACCTTTCTTTTGATTACACACTGTTCTGAGAATTTATAACATAATACATTTTTTTGGTAGATTTTAAATGGTTTATTTCATTTGAAAAGAAAAACATGCAAAATTGTACAAAGAACATTTTATGACAAAAAGATTAAAAACAAGACAAGACTACCAGGCAAACTGTTATAATTACAGTATCACTATAGGGGTTAAAGGGTTTAAAAACATGTCCGTGATTAAGCTTTTGCAGGCTGTTAAAATATTAGAACATTGTCAGCTTGTGGCTAAAACTAGTACTGCAAAGGTATTCTTCCATAAAGATTGTAGTTTGCCAATACAGAGAATCTAAAACATGTGTGATGACTGAAAAAGTTGTTTAACAGAGCCATTTGATGAAATGGTGAATTTTCTGACATTCCTGGCATCTTGACATGTTGTTCCCTCATCAAAAATATGCCTAAAGAAGTATTCAGATTAGTTCACACATGTTTGAGCAATCCTTCATTTATTTTTTTCTGAGCTGAAAACAGCTCATTTTCCTTAACCCCACCTTTTCCCTTATCCCCCCCCCAAGCCCCATCCCCTTGTCAATCATATTAATTGTTAGTACAGCTCCTCTCTACGACTAACAGTAGAGCCGCGATAGATAAACAATACTGGAGAAGTGCATTTTTGAATGTCCGGAGCCTAACCTTTTGTTTGGATTAGCAAAGAATGAGTATATATGTCAGAAATGCTCGATTTTGTGTCTGCCCATCAGAGAAAAATGAGAAAGATCACTTTTGCTCGTGAGCAGCACTTTACATTCTACTGGTTCATCAATAAAGTACAGTTTGATAAAGGATCTATGAAAAGGATTTCTCTGTCACCGGGTGTTTTTCCAACTGTCCCGTGAACATTGATGTGGAGGTCCACACAGTACGATTTTTTGTGATGGGCTTAAATGCATTGATGAAATACGCAATTTTAACTCTTCATACATCAAGCCGAGCGCACACTACATGACTTTTATAATCCTATAAGAAAATCTGGTTTCAGCATACACAGAGACTCTGCATTTTATCTTCCCTCAAATCCTAAACATGCACAAACTACAAGAGTCAATCGTGTGGAACGCACACTACAGTGTGTTACTAACGTTGCATATTATTGTGTAAAGCTCACGCATCGAAAAATACAAATTGTGACCACATCTTTAACTGTCATTTTAATGCATTTGTCACAAGTACGCCTATAACAAAATTAATTATAAAACAGTGTGCCTACATTAGAAATCATACAAAGCTGTAGAGTTAGCCTGCCGCTGAGGAGCCTTTTTCCTCCGGTTTCTGGTTAATTCTGAGAACTCAAATGCTGTGTCAGACTCTGGTTCACACATATAAGGTGCTGTTACATCACGCCTAGCCGTTGACTGTCGATTATAATGTTTTAAAACAATAACACGTGTTTAAAGTGTCGCTAGTTGTGTCTGTTTTTGCTCAAACAGGATGAGCTTGAGACCTGTGGGAGGGACCTGTGGGAGGGACCAGTGTAAACAGTGTCAAAAATACGAGGTGATTCAAAGAGGTTTATGAAAAATATTGCATTTTAACAGTGAAAACTACTAACAATGCAGCACTAGTAAATATTGATTCTAAGTTCTATAACAAGGATATAACATGGGATCTAATGCAATGGTCTCAATTACATTTTATATAGCCAAAGTTAGCAATATTTAATCATCACTAAGCCTCTAGCTTATTTGACCTAGAAGTTATTTTAATACACAATACCACAACTAATTATATAAAATTGAAACATAATCAGAAGCACACTTTATTCTGGAAAAAGTAATATAAACTCAACTTGATCATTTGTTCACAGTGAGTTTGTTTAGTCAGTTGAATCGATTATCTGCCAAATAGCTACATTCAATTAGTCAGTCCAATTTCAAGGACATGGATATAGTCCAATGAATCAGCTAGTCCCTCTCTCCCTCCAGCAATCACCTTCTCTTTTCTTCCACACCTCCAAAAAGTGTGCGAATGCAGGAACAAATGCCCTGCATTCCCTGCATTACACTTGCTCTGATGGCACATGGCAGCAGATGGTCTTGCGCTTAACTTGCTAAATTAAACAACTCATTAAACTTAAAGCCTAAAACTAAGCGGTTGAAAGTATAGCTATATTTTGACACCTGGACTTGCTTTTTTGACAGCGATTGAATGTAAAGGAGAAAGCACATCAAATTGAATTAAACATTTGAGAGCCCACGGAGTAAACTTAGAAGCAGAAGGATGCACCATGTTCAACAGCTTGTAGACAACTGTGGATGACCCCAGCCTCAGTCATGCCGATCGCAAAAAAGCAGTCCACTGATTATGACGATAATAACATAGCCTTTTTACATGTTATTAGTAGGTAGAGCTGCACAATTAATCGTTAAAAGATCACAATCTCAATTCCATCCCGTGCATTTATACGATTAATCCATTATTTATACGATTAAGCCAAACTCGTCTGATCTCTAGATAACGCGCAAACAGCCACAGCAGGTGTGATGATGGCTGATGCACGGTTTCTCGCAGCAACACCCACATGTGCCTGTTACCTGCACTGAACGGTGGATGCAAGTCAGGCGGCAGTCAAATTAAAAACAAAGTAAACAGAGAGAACGAGTGAGGCAGTGCAATGTGGAGGTAAGTCTGTTAAAACCCGGACATTTTAGTAGCTAAAAAAAAAAGGATCCAATTCTGAAGCCTGGGTTTACTTCAGTTTCCAAACAGATGATGATACTGAGCAAACCATATATTTAGGGCCATTTCCTCAAGTTGCTTGAATAGCTGGATAACAAGAATTAATCAAGGCAAAATCCTCCGCCTTAATTCTTTTTATCTCATGGTCTGTCTGAAAACTGCATTCTGATCGGCTGGGAGGTGTTAACTGAGGTCTGTTCATTCACTCTATGTATCCTGCACAACTTTAATCACAAACAGCCATTTTTCCCAGTGACAATTCACTCATCTATTGAGAGCACATTGCTCTCAACAGAGCCGCTCAATTTGGATTCTTTTAGCGAACGTACTATTTAAGTTTTACGGTTATTTTTTTTGCACCAACCACCGTTTGTGAAGCTCCCCAGGACTGAAACTGAGAAATATTCAATCCTGAAGAGAAATGAGGACAGCGGCGTCATTCAGGAAACGCAGAGTATGAATTGTTACAGTCATACTCTGCATTGTTATATACTTTCACAATAGAGGAAACCAGGAGCTTCAAATTGCCATTCACCTGTTTTCCATCATCTTAATACCTTAACATTACATTGATAAGATTGTTGTTAAGTATGACTTTATTAGTTTTTGTTGTACAACGAGTGCCTACTATGGAGGAGATGTCACCAGATTAAAGTAACATTAAATGTTCTGTCTGCAGCACAAATATTAATAATATCTTTAATACTTTAATGGTATAAACCACAGAATCCACGACGAACGTTAAGACATCAAAACATTTAAACGTCACGTAGACTGACTGGAAAAAATATTGCTCTACTCTTTTATTGCTCTTTTAAGATATTAATAATAACTTAATTTTGCAAGTGTTGGTAAAAATCATAGCGTAAACGAGACTTAAAAAAACTACGTTTTTTTAGTGTAACTGCTGTTATGAAATGAAAGATGATAGTAAAGACAGTGCACCTTCACACAGGGGGTTCTCCTCTAACTTCCAGAACAGCACATTCCACTTTATAAATGTATTTTTAGGACATCTTGACTCTAATCTTTACTGTGGCACATTATTGGTAATCTATACATAAAGTCCCGCTTGATTTTAAATTTCAGTAGAATACCCGTTTTCTAAACTATTCGATTGATACAGCTCTACATGTAGTGCAAGGAATATTTAGCACTTGCTTCTGCACCAATGGGGAACACCAGAGTTGTATTTAATCAACTAAAACAATCATATACAAAAAGAAATTACAGACACAAAGAAATTATGGACGTAATCACATTTAATTTAGGTAAAGACGTGGCTCCAGCAAACAATGTGGCAAAATATGGGTTCATTCATTCATTCATCTTCATGTCAGCTTTCTTCCCTTTCGGGGTCGCCACAGCTGAATAAACCGCCAACTCTCTGGCATATGTTTTACGCAGCGGATGCCCTTCCAGCCACAACCCATCACTGGGAAAAAATATGGGTTTAAAAAAAAACTATTTAAAATGCCTGATAAGTGCTATTGGGTGCCCTCTCATTATTCATTTTGACACCAACTTTTTATAAATCAACCAGCAGAGAAATGAAACCATTAATGATACCCAACCCTACTTCTTACCTAACCCATGCCACACCTGAAATTTTATCTGCTGCCATGATCGTGTTGTGTTGAAGAACAATGCGGCAGTTTAAACTCCTCCTATTTTCAGTCTAAAATCTCTTGCTCCTCCTTCGCAAAAAGAAATGATCTCACTCAATCCATGTTGACTGTGATTGGTTATTCAGTGCCTACATCAGTATTTTCCATTCACATGCTTGTGAACTAACCAGAGCTGAAGGCCAGCAATATCTGTGCTTGAACAAAACATGATTAAATAACAAATACGGTCTGAGCCCATTTATTATTACATGTATTACAGATCCTGAATTTTTCCTAAGCTATGTTGCCAATTAACTGTGAAATATCAGACAGAATTTTCTCATCCAACGTTTAAGATTTTTTTTTCACATCAGAACAGAAGACTATACAGTGTGATCAGAGCACAGCACCTACCTTTTGGGTAATTGACCACAAAGACCAGATTTCCCCACCCATTTTCAGGGGCATGTAGGACTCCATCCACCAGACGAACCCCTCTCATGCACTGAGAAACCGGGCTCCGATAGCGCAGACCACAAGCCCCAGGAAACTGAGCAGCAACTGTTGAGAGAAGCACAGTGCCGTCGTCCTCTGTTGGGATCTCCATCGGCTCCTCATTCTCCTCCTCTGAAACTCGAATGTACATCTCAGCCATTTCTCCTTAAATCAGCTGCAGAGATGGAGGGGTAATGTCATATTTATGGGTTAATTCACAAAATATGAAGTTCTCCTGAAACCTGATAACGGTTTAGAGGAGTCCATTAAAATAAATTCCATATGCCACATTTTTAAGACTAGCAGATAGTTCACTTTTAAATAATTTGTGAAAAAAAGAAACACAATTTATTAAATTTAATGTGCTTCCTTCAAGATCCAAAAGAAATGAACTGAGGCCCACCTGAACTGAACCGTTGGTTGACTTACATAACGAACGGATACGCTCCCTTCGTCCAATGCGTTTGTGTTGACATTAGAATGGTATGAGGAATAAACAACCTTAACTAGATAACTGGCAAATAATTACATTTAAAGGTTTACGAAGTATTGATCATTAATTCATGATTTAAAAAAAAGTCACCGATATGAACTGAATCAACGGTTGTGTGAGTTGACTTCACGCGATAACAACTCGTTAATCAGTAACGTGTTTACTTCTGACCAAAGACAGGTAACAAAAGGCACCACTCAAAAACAGAACACTTATGCAGTCTAGAAAATAATAAAATAACGTTAGTAAAAGAAAAGGAAATACCTCGCAGATGACTGACAAGACAGCTCAGCTCCAAATATTCCTTTGTTAGCGCTAACGTTACCGAACGGACACAGCGGCTCTTCGGTCAGAAAACGCGACTACTCAAAATAAACCAGGCAACAAAGACACGTCAAACACAGGCGAAAGTGTCACCTTCCACTCATAGACAAAACTAATCACACCGGACCACTATGAATGTGTTACAACTACAACATTATTGTGTGAAACACAACATGCGCCACTGTTTTTCAACCAAGATGGCACAACACAAGTCATAAAGGAAATACGTCATATGTGGATCAGTTCATTGCTACATGTGCTCGGGTGTACTGCAGGAAAACAAACATATTTATATAACAAGTTTACCGCGTTTGTTGGTTAATAATTGAGATTGAAAGATGCCATATTAGAATCTTCTCTCAAAATAATAACTGAAGTAGATATTATTGCGTGTTTAGTATAAAAAGTAACGCATGTCAGATGAAAACTGAAGCAAGGTTCCTTGTTAATGAACTATTCTGTAAAATACAGCGCCCCATCTGGTCACCAGTAGTACACGTTCCACGTTCATCACTGCAATAATATAAAGGGATGGTCTTTAGTTTGTCATTTTGATCATTTCATTTTAACTTTCAATTCATTTGGACCCAATTTAGTTCAAATCATCGGTTTCGTTTTCTTTTACAATCACATCTCAGTCTCAGTTATATATTGAGATTATTTAGAAAACATCTACACGCGTAGTAAGACATTTTATCGAAACAGGGATTAGGAGACGATTTAAAGCACAATCGCTATTCAACAAATTATCTTAAATAAACACAAAGCACTAGCATATTTATATCGTTTTGTGAAACAGCTATTGTGCTATTAAAATGGGGCTTTCATTATATTTAACTGCTTGTTTTAAGTATGTGAAACATGATTGCTTCGTTAAGAGAGATGTATGCTGGATGTAGGGCTAGGTATATTTATTTATTTAAAATGACAAACTAATGACAAAACAACTTTTAATGACTTTTCCTTCAGACCTTGATACTGTACCAGTTTGATTTTCCAAGACTTCCTACATCATACAATGCTTGCCTGATTCACGCCAGATTCAACACATCCACTGAGCAATGTCATTATGTTAATATTGTCAATATTAATAATAATAATACATTCTATTTGATAGTTGCTTTTTCCTAGGCTCTCGAGTACACACACAAAAATATAATAGTCTAAATAAAATAGAAGAGTTGATTATGTGTGGATGGTAATGTTTTCTTTTTCTCATTCTCTAGCAAACCCAAGCAACAACAAAAACACAAATCTAATGAGTTTTACATGAACATCAGAAAAATAACAGCTGAGAAACATTGTTCAAGACCCAGAACAGTGAATTTAAGACGTTTTAAGGCATAAAATATGGCCTTTAAAATTCGATTTTAAATTTAAAAAATTTCAATGTTAACTTAGACTCAGCGAAAACCTGTTAAATAAAAGAAATTGTGATGCTGAAGAGGCTAAAGTATGGGGGGAATGTGTTCGGTGCAAGGTGTTTTTGCAGCTTCATTTTGAACAAGTTGTAAGTTATGAAGAAATTTGGAAGGCAGGCCAAAAAATAATTAATTGCAATAATTAAAAGCGATGCAGGATGGGCATGGACCAGTATAGGTTTCATGGAAAGCATTAATAATAATAAAGGGTAAATTCTGAGTCGTAATGGATTTCATGTCAATAGTCTTCACAATAATTTGTAACTTAAATTAGCACCTTCAAAAGTGTGAGAAACCTCAGTTGGTGTTTCAAATCAAAATCACTGAAATATGCCAATAGAAACTGCTTTTGATAAAAGAATCTGAATGTGACATTTTTAAACTATATATTCACATAAACATCTCATCTCAGCTGCTCATCTGTCCCTATAAACACTTGATCCTATATTAATGTTTACAGTAACCCTTGAGCGATTAGGCATTTTGATCATTTTCCAAGAAAATGGCTGAGAAACTCCATCGTGGAAGACAAATTCAGCAGAGTGAAAGAAACAGGACACTTGTTCGATCGTTTTCTTTATATATAACAAAACAATAGAAATGCTAATGATAACAGTAATTTTTCACAGTCGCTGTTATGATACCACATTGAAATAATATATATAAGTTAGACATAAAATGGTATTTCTTAATAAATAAAAAAGAACATCTTTGATCTAACTGTGATGATAAATAAGAGCTTTTCCATGATCATTTTCATGGTGCTGATGCGTGTGCTAATTAGCTGTCACTGCGCTGATGTTTGTAGACTATTAGCAAGAATAAAACAACACAAATATCAATAATCAGCTAGGCATCAAGTAGTAACACTGACAGTGTAGTGCAAAGAAGAATTTGCGTGTATGTCTGTGACAAAGTGTATGTATTTGAGGAGCAGGTTGTGGAGCTCAGCAGGTTAACAAAAAGCAGCAAAAATAAATATCAAAAGAATTTTTATCAGTACATAAAAGCTCTTCTTTTTATGTCACCAAAAGTCTGGGGGAAAAAGGCCTCGTGGAAAGTTCAAGGAACCACTTTTTGTCTGGAAACATCACACCAAAGACTCCATGCTCTCAGCCTGCTGGAACCGATCCACATTTCCAGCTATTTTCTCCAAGCAGTTGAAGCCCAGTCTGAAGTCTTTACTGCTGACAAGGCTGAGCATAGCCCTGTAAAGGTAGTGATAGTCCTCCTGAAGGAGAAACAGTGAAACAGGTTTACAATTTCAAATCAACCATTTGCTGACACTTGATAAGCTAATTTGGTTTTTAAAGTGACCCTAAACTCATTTCAAGCATGAACCTAGCCTGTGGTTTCAAACTTACTGCACAGTGATGAAACCTGAATAATGAGGAGGTTTCAATGATTTCATTAACATGGGAATCTTCATAATTAACAGATTTCATATCTACATGGGAATTGAGTGATGACCGATTTAAAACTTTTTATACTGTGGCTTAGTCTTGATTTCAGACAACAGATCACCCATGACAAGGCCAAGCCTTAATGTTCCAGAGCTGAATGTGTCCATGAGGAGGTCCAGGAACACCAAGAGGCTGCTGGGTTAGAGGTGTTTGATCAGAGGAAGAGAAAATGTTCTGGGACCGGAATTTTTTCACTAAATCATAAACCAGGCACAGCTTGAAAATGTGAAAAATGTTGGTCGCTCATTTCAGATTCTATAAATAAGAATAATAATAAAGATTTATTACAAATGTGGAATATTTAAAGCCTCTATTTTTGAATATTTCTTAGAGATACCAACTGCATCTATCCTCAATTTAGATATGTCCTACTACTTTCTGTGTCTTTGAATCTGCTATCATTTTTTTCCTGATGACCACCAGCTGCTGTGCCCAAGAGCTAAAGTCCCACCCTCCTCTACTTCTTATAGGCTGTATCTCACTGGTCTGTCCCATGCACATGTGAGTATAGCATGTGAGAAGCCACCCATTTTAGCAGAAAGCAAATGAGGCTCGGAGTTTAGGTAGGGTTTGGGTTGACATAAAACAGGATACCTCAGCACTTGGTGTCTCCTACTAGAGAGGCCCAACCCTTTATTATGCAAAGCTTACATTTTAAAATCAACTTAAGAAAGAAACAATCAATAAAATTTTTGTCCAACTTAGTGATGTGAATGAAAAAAATTCTTGTTAGCAGCAGGCATCGTATGTGTTTATTTTTCAGATATAAACATATTTTTAACATGTGTGTCAATAGTAATCTGCTCACCTCTGAGACTTGCCCCAAGTGGGCAGTTGAGGAATTACAACTTCAGTCATTTCCTGTTACTCAAATAGAGGAAAATGAGGATGTTGTCCCTTGGTCAACCCCCACTTTCCCTCTATTTGAGTAACAGGAAATGACTGAAGTTGAGGAATTACAACTTCAGTCATTTCCTGTTACTCAAATAGAGGGAAAGTGGGGGTTGACCAAGGGACAACATCCTCATTTTCCTCTTGAAGCATGATAGGAAGTGATTGAACTGCAGTTCCCCCGAGCAGCCACTTGAGGCTGACCCCAATGGGGAACAAGTTCTCTTTCGCTCTAGTATTAAAAGTGACCAACTTTTTTTGGAGCTGAAAAAACATGTTTCCACCCCTGGGTCCATTTGGTTTGTTGAGTCAGATAGTTTAATCTTCATGAACACTCTGAGGGGGGTGAACTATTTTTTAAATTTGTTTGTTTAAGATATATCAAAAATAAACCTTTAGCCAATCAGAAACCTTCAATACAGCCATGTCCCACCTCTAAGCATGCATTTTGGAGCACTGGCTCCATCCATTTTGAGCTTCATTTGACTTTGCCAGAACCCTATGGCTGACATCACGAACTCTCTGTCTATGTTATATACAGTCAGTTGGGTGGACACTAGGGCCCATGGCGTCATCAATTATAAAGCCCATGCCACACTCCGCCCATTTTCTGTTTGCCAGTTACAGAAGCCAGACAAATAGAGAATTTGGCTCTGTGTCTTTGGGACTGAATGGGATGTGTTTCTCTAACAACTTGTTCTTGAAGCCACATAACACATAAACAGTAAGAATATGCGTGCCCCTACTTCACAAAACCATTGTTTCCTTGTTGCCCTTAAACTGCATTTGTTTCTACATAGGATAAGGCTCATAAAACAACTGACACTACTTTATAAACAATCACGTGGCCTTGACATTTAGAAACATTCACTATGTTTGAATCCATCAATGTTGCATCCACGATTGTACTTATACCGTTTTTCTTAGACCTGTTTCATAGTTATGGCTGCATACTAGAATCATTGAAGCACGACATCTTTTCAAATCCTCAGTCTAATGCTACATCCATCAGTAGAAGCCCCCGTGATGCTGTCTTTTAAAAATAATTGTATATTTTAAGAGAACTACCCCTTTAACTTACGATTTGTGTGAAGACCCCCGGTCTCATGAGGTTGATCATTTTAGCCACCTGATAGACATCCAGTGAGCTCTCGTTCTCCAGCTGCTGGGACAGCGTGGTTAGAGCACAGAAGGTCCCTGCAGAGACACCGCCAAACCTTCAACACAATACATTTCAATTCAGATGAGGTTCATGTTGAGCACTTTTCACCACTGAAACTTCTACTTCTGAACAGCTCTTAAAGAATTTCCTGTTCTTCAGGAGATTAGAGGATTATTTGTTTTTTCTGTAGCTGTGTTTTAGATGCTGATCATCTTACATTACATCAACAAAGTCATATTAATGAACTCATATTAATTAAGCATTTCACATAATTTAAAAACCTTCAAATTGAAGCAATTGAATATATCTTTAAGTTTATCCAAAGCGTTACATTTTTAAAATATACATTTATAAAGTATAAAGCTTTTGTGGATTTTTCTATGGTTTAGAGTTTAATGGGCTAGCTTTCATCACTAGCAAAAAATAGACAGAAATATAATGTTGTAAATGAATGTAATTGTTAAACATACATTAATGAAGCTTAACTGGCATAAATATAGAAGCTGATGGAGAATTGTACATTTTAAATGTTCCTAACACGTATATACAGATCTAAAATTGTCATTAGCTAAGCAGATTTACGTTCATCATGATTTAATAATGTAATTTTTAACCAATACCATTTTGTAGTATTTTGTACTACTAAACCAACTTGGACTCATCAATTACTTAATAATAAAGAGTATAAAGAGTATTCCAAAGTTTTCCATTCAAAGTTGTTCATCCTTAGGAACTCAAACGTTCATAGTTCAATCTTCAAACCAACTACACTAACATGGCAACCACCATAACTGCACACATCTAATTCCACTAACTTGGTAAGGTCCACTTGTACCTGGTTATTAAAAAAAAACTGAATCAAAAAGGGCATATATGCGATAATTCTGAAACGGTCAGTCCAATAAAGGGCAGCCAACTGTCAGGGTTTTGGCCGTCAAGGCGCGTGTCATGGCTGTCTGTTTTTCCTTTCCACTCCTTTCTGTCTCCGATCGCGCGTTCTCTGTCTCGCTGTGTTTTCTTTTGTGCCGGTTCCTGGTTTTCCCGCCTGTCATGTGACTCCCTCTCGCTTCTCTTATAGGCGCTTGTATTGTCTGCGGGTTTGTTTATGTTCTCCCTTCACCTCGTGGCTTGTTGCACGCCCTGCCTTATTAGTTTCCTTAGTTTAGTTTTTCTAGTCCTGTGTTTGTGTTGTTCTTCACCGGTGTATTAATTGTCTGTGTGTGCATTTACCTATGTGCTACTCAATCTGATGTCTGACTAGTTATTTTGTTAATTTGTTCCGGGTCCAGTTTTATTAGTCTAGTTTTGCCCCTCCTGGTCTTTTGTTTAAGCCATCTCTTTCCTTTACCTTATTCTTTAATAAATGAGCTTCTCAAGTCAAGCTGTCTCCGCAGATGAGATCAATCCTTCAATGTACACCCCCGAACGTGACACCAACTCCTCAATATTGAAGCTATACCAGCCAATCAGAACCTAATAAAATCTTTCATTCAATACCTGGGAAATACAGCTCAGATAATAATGCCATCATTGATAAATGAAAACTCTCTCATCATTCTTTACCAACAACTATTTCACTCTAAAAACATCTGCATCAATCTGTTCCTGTTCAAACCTGGCACTTACACTGTACACACGAGGACACAGTACCCAGAGATAAAAAAACATGTTAAAAAAAGCACCGTGTGCATGTAGACAATACCTTAGGGCCCTTTCAGACTGGCATCTGCATTATGTTGTATTCTACTTGGCTCTGGTAACGATTTATTGTTGCATGTGTGAAAGCAATCCTTTTGTTTATAGGAATCGTTACCAATACTGCTTCAAGAAGTAGTCTCGGAAATGTTTCAAGGAGTCTAATGGAGAGATGGGCAGGAGATGTGGCTCAAAAGAGGAAGTTATCAGTGCTTATATAGTAACTAGTAACATAGTAACTGATTCCTTCATTCACTGTACACAGCAACATGGCGAAGAAAGAATGCTTTCATTTTCCGGACTGCACGGTAAATGTGAAAATATGTAGGCTTTGCTGAGAACATCCGCTAAAAGTGTCCACGTGTCACACAGTTTTGTGTTGAACCGTCCACACACCACAGAGGTGTCTATCACATGACTCCGATGACAAAACTACATAAGCGTCTCTGAAATAGTTGAAACATAAACAGAAAATATTGTATGCACAATAAAATTGCAAGGGCTTTTGGAGGGTTAGTAGATGTTCTCGGAAACAAAACTGACAAGACGTTTTCAGTCTAAAAGTGCCCTTAGTTTTCACTTGCCTTTTTTGAAGCTACTAGTGTGTCACTTCAGAACAAAACCAGTGGGGGCTACAACCCTCAAGTAATTGAGCTTAAGACACCTGGCATAAACATATGAGGACACACTCACTCATCATGAATGATGGTGGGACCGTCCCGAGCCATTGCCTCTTCTTTAATTATGTTGATCAGTTCAAACGTGCTGCTGATTGAAGCATTAGAATCTGGCCAGTTCGGACACTGAAAATGTCGGACTTCAAGCACATAGTCATCCTGTAAAACAAAGCACAACTGTTAGAAAACTCAGCGAGTATTCTCTCTCCATGCAGTGCCTCCTGGGAAGTGACTTCATTTCAGTTTCATTCTCAGACATGCACCTGGGTGGCCTCCAGGATGAAGTCGTTTATGATGAGCTGCTCCTCGTTGGACAAGCAAAGTCTGTCAGTGTTAATGAGAGTGACCGTAAAGGACACACAGTTCATTGGTTCCTCTCTGCTGGGCCAGTACACAAACTCGTCCTCAGTCTACAAACACAAGAGCACACACAAATCAGTCCTTGTTTATTTCTCCATCTCACATCTTATCACATTCCTGGAAGTTGTGGGATGTATAGTTTACCTTTTTTTAAAGTACTTATTTTATTCACTAACTTTTTACCTTCTAAATTCTGATTAAGATAAAAAACTGAAGAGTTAAATAAGAAGTTTGTGTGTAAAGGCAAGGCCATAGCACATCCTGCTTTTGAAACATCTGGACTCAGCAGATAAGAGGAAAGCCCCTGTTGCAACCGATTTCAGCAAAAAGGAGCCACCCTGTACCAGTCGAGAAGGCGAGGAAGAACACTTGGTTTCGTTTCGCCAGAAAAAGAAACATTGTCTTGTGAGCAGATAAAAGCTAGATGCTTTTCCCAAGAGAGGGAGAAGATGTTAGATCTTCTCCAGTGCACTGTAACTGCGGTTGATGTCTCTCTGCTGAAGTCTTCATTAAAACTCGATCAGTTGGCAATCTGTCTCTTGGTCATTTTGAACATGCAATGGACGCCATAAAGTCCAACAAAGTCAACCATCGATGTTGGTAACACAGTAAACAAGGTTTAGATGCCGATAATGAGCTCTCAGTGAGCCGTTGGCATGAATATTTTCCAGAAACATTCCCAGACCTCTCTGAAGGTAAAAAAAACAAAAAAAAGTCTGAATTCATGAATGTTCAGAAGCAGCACTAACCAGGCTCAGGTTGTCTGGTAGCATGACGATAACCTGTGCATTATGATCCCAGATCATCCTCCAGAAGTCTGTGGTGGTGTGGGGCAAGGGATGCTGGGTAATAATGAACTCGTTGCTCCTATAAAAGCCCTGCGAGCAGACACACACTTCCTTAACTTAACTGTCATCTAAGGAAGCGCTATTCTTAGATTTGATCAAAATCAGAGGAACATGCTCCAGTAAAGTGATGTACCATGATGTACGAGGCGTTGATGTAGTCAGTTCCCTTCACGCCTGGAAGAGGAGCAAGAGCAACTCGGGCCCGTTCCACTGCAGGACAAAGCATGGGAATGACTTTACTTTCACAACAAAACTGTGCCTGCATTTACATGATCATTATTTATGTGGCAAACATACAAATTAAACTTTACATCTACAGTTTTTATGATGTAAATTATGAATGAAAGTGAATTATGAATGAGTGAAGTTGCTTGCTGGTGTTTGTAGTTTATGAGCTGTGTTGTATCACAAACATATGATCCCTTCATTTAATTCACTGCAACAGGTTTTCCTGCATTAGTTTCTGTACTGTCCATACTCTTTTGTCATCTCTTAATCTGAATATCTACAACAACTTGCTTATAGTAGACACTCAGTTTCAAAGGAAGTTCATACTTTCTAGTGTGTAAGATGTGAGAGTGCCCGGTCTGGGACATCCATCAATTCAACTGCACTTTAGCATTGAACCGGTAAACATCGAGGCGTCGTATTGATGTTATGATTTGAGACACACTCTTTATAATTTTGTGATCTGCCTCTTAGTGAAATTAGTGTTTTGTATTGTACTCTACCATCTTCTAGTCAGTGCACTAGCAAGACAGTAGTCTGATTAGTGCCTTTAGTTGTTTATGGCTGCTGATAAACCAAAACTTTCGTAAATTTGAGAACAATTGTATTAAGATTGGCTGTGGCTGTGTATATCCCTTTCACATGCTTGCACAGTTTTTGCCAACACTCGCATATTTAAGTTATTTATTAATGAATTATTAACATCTGAGGAGCAATAAACGAGGAGTGGAAGCTGAAGGTTTTCTTGTCAATCTTGTTTTGGCTACACAGGAAAAAAGTAGTGCTGAAGTCTGATGCTGTGATATCTTAACATTTGGCGTGGATCAAATGTTAATTATCTTTGGCCAACACTAACATATTAGAAAGTATTAATGTTTTTTTTTTCTGCTGCACATAAAGGAAATGAAATTGGGGTTATTTGTGTCTGTTTCACTGCTCTCACAAATAACGTCATTCATGTAAGTTAAAATAGAATTAGTCTATCGAGACAAGGATGCGTTCAGCTTCTTAAGAGTTTGGTGAGGAAATTAAAAGTCTTTAAAAGTGATCCAGGATAAACAGAAAATAACTGAACGCTGTTCTGATTGTCTTATTTTATTCAGAGACATTTTTCTTAGCTTTAGCATAACGCTAGCGTATTTTCAAACACATTTATATAAATCTTCTTCATATATATATATATATATATATATATATATAGCTAGTTATATAGATAGATATATATAATAGCTACTATACATAAGATATATATGACATATATATAGTATATATATATATAGATATATATATAATTAACATATATACTAATATACATCCATATATTACATACATATTAGTAATATATGATATTAGATATATATATATATATATATATATATATATATACATACATACATACATTATACTATATATACTAATCGAATGCTTCAAATATCTGATTAATAATCCAGAGTTAGCTTCGGGGACTCACTGGGAAGGACAGCGGACGTCCGGTTCTTCTCTTTGTTGCACTCTCTCTGACCGCTAAAACACTCAGCCAGTTGAGAATTACACTGAGATAGCAACTGCAGGAAGATTAACACAAGTGAACACAAGAGGGCGCCAGTTGATTATCGCTAGATGATTAAACAGCAAATCTTGTAAGGAAAGTAGGATCCAAAAGCGTCCCAATTCAGTGAGCAATCTTTGCTGGGATTTAAACACTATTACCTGCATCTGGTGAGAATTTCACTCCTAGTGTCGTAGTGATATTGCCTTTTTTTCTCACTTTTATGTGAGAGAAAAATAACTCCAGACCTCTTGTGAAGTCTGCTGACGTCAATGGTTATGGCATCGACAGCATCACAAACCTTAAACTGTTTGTCCAGTCGTGTTTGTCCGGTGGTGCTGGGTGTGAGGATGCTGTCCACATAACTGTGCAGCTGCCAGGCCTTCACTTCTGTGTCTTTACTCAGCACGGCTTCCATTAAAGCATCATGGATGAAGATAAACTGCTCCTGAAAGGCACATAGAGACACAGTCATTAAAATAAACTGCGGAGATAGGAAGATGTGGTACGAAGAACAAGATTTGAGCTTATTAATGAAAAGTGTAAACAATCAAGTTTTTACAATTAACAAAGAAAAGCTTCTACATTGTAATCAACCATTTTTTCTATGAAGACACAAGAAATGCATGAATTGCCTTTGCATCTGTTATGAAACTGACGAACTGGGTCTTCTCTATTCATAGATTATTTACTAAAATGTAGCATTTGAAATGCCACACTTCCACTCACCCACAAATGTAGAGCACTGTGAATACACAACTTTAATCTAAATTTGTGTCTGAAATCTCAGATCTCCTTGAAATGTGTGCAGTATACTTTTGATCTTTAGTTTTTACAAAATTCACTTCTTGAATGCTCATGCATTTTTATGCTCGAAATAGGATTTTTCCTCACAGTGTTTGTCAGGAAAGCAATCTACTCATAGTGGGAGACATGCACTTTTACTCCTCAACACCAGTGTGCTATGAAGAGGCTACATTTTAGTTGAATATGAATTATTTTAAATTGCTAGTGATCTGCTTTTATCTAAACGAACACCACCTTGAGACTGAACATTCAATCTTGGGTTTTATTTAGGCTTGAACAATTAATTGCATTTGCAATTAAATTGCAATATGAATAAACACAATTATCAAAAAATGTTCAATTACGCAATCTCATGATTAAATATAGTCAGGTGAGAGTTTAGCAGGCAGAAAAGTTGAGCTTTTATTTAGATAAAATCTTTCTGATGATAAATAGTAATTTCTTAAGGAGTACAATCCACAAGTTTTTTTTACTTTAATTTTTAATTACTAAAATATTTGTTCAATATTTCTTTCATCTACACAGGTTTTTTATTTGTTACATTCTTTTATATCAATATTTGCAGGGAAACACATCCTGGACAAGTCAAAGTGCAAAGGCACCTTTTCAAGGTTTCATGTGGTTAACAAGGAAGTGTGTGTTAAATTTTAATAATAAAAGTGCTAACCTCAGTTTGGACCAGGTAGTTGCGCTGAGCTCGAATGTGTTTGAGGAATTCGAGGACGTTGACTGTTCCCCTCTCTTTCATTTGCTGTAGCATGCTGTCCAGGACAATATATGTGCCTGTCCTGCCCACTCCAGCACTGGATAGAAACACACGGAAAGAAAAAAGTAGCCTAAATTATTACAGAGCAAAGTTTACCACTTTCTTCCACCCTACATTAAATAAATAAGCATGGGGTTGTTTTGCGAGATCTGCAAATCTCTGCAAACATCTTTGACGTGTGTCTTGAATTAAAAGTACATATTTTGTATTTATGATACTTTTAGGAATTATATAGTACATTTCAAAACTTGATTTCTTTCTATGTTGTGCTTTATGAAGATTTTTTTTAATTAAAGGTCTACAGTATGTCTAGTAATCAATCATTGTACTGTGGGTATTTTGGCAAATGATTAACTTGTCTAATTGCCTTGATAATTGGAAGCTTAGAAAGCATTTGTGTTTGGCTGTACCTTATCATTGAGCTTCTTGATTCAAACTAAATACACGCTTTAGAGTTTATTTTAATTTTTAAAAACATTTGGGCACGCCACCGTTGCAGATTGGCGCCTGAACAGGGACCCTAGACTTGAACTTGAAAAAAAAGGAAACAAACTGTGACCTGGAATATTTTATGAAATTTCTGGGTGTTTATAAAAAAGTTTACACTGAATTGAACTAAGAGATTGAAAGATTAATATCAAACTGGTTGCTAGGTGGACATGGTACAATAATTTTGTTGTATGTAATTTATGTGTTTACATAATTTATCTACAAGAACAATGACTAGTCATACTCCTAAAAATTCCTCTTCTGATACAAATACCTTAGTTCCCCCAAGTTTCTGACATATTTCCACTCTCGTACAAGCTCCTATTTTTTATGGGCTGAAAACACACAGAATGCAAATATGCAACAAAACATATAACATTCTCCATCTTTTCAAATTATAGATATGGAGCTCTCATATTTACCATCCTCTGCCAGTTTAGAGGGTCAAAACATATTCCCCGATGTATTCGCCACACATGAAGGTGTGTCTGTAGTATCTGCAAGCCAACAAAAGTTACCAAGAGTTCTTCCAACCCCAGGAAGGGAACTGGGTCAGCTTTCTAATCATGTCTATGCAAATCTGGATAAACTGACTCAGAACTTGGAGAAACAAGAGAAAAATCTTAAAGATCTATCCAAACAAATGCTGAGAAGTAGGTTTCACCAGAGGCAAAAATAAACAACCTTGGAGAGGAGACAGACCAAGGATTGCAACATTTGCACAAATTAAAATCTTTTAATAAGAATAAACAAAGGGCGTCACGGTGGCGCAGTGGGTAGCACGGTCGTCTCACAGCAAGAAGGTCGCTGGTTCTAGGCTCGGGTGGGTTTTCTCCGGGTGCTCCGGTTTCCCCACAAGTCCAAAGACATGCGGAATAAGTGAATTGAGTAAGAACGATTGCCCATAGTGTTAAAGTGTGAATGTGTGTGTGGATGTTTCCCAGCGATGGGTTGTGGGTTGAAGGGCATCCGCTGCATAAAACATATGCCAGAGAGTTGGCGGTTCATTCCGCTGTGGCGACCCCGAAAGGGAAGAAAGCCGACATGAAGATGAATGAATGAATGAATATACAAGAAAAGAAGATGGATTCGTTGATGAAAGGAATTAAAACTGCAGTTGCGGAAGAAATGTACAAAATTAAAGCTACTTTGTTATCTGAGCTTGGATTTAAGGTGAAGCAATTACAAATCGAGATTCAAAAGGAACTAAAGGAAATTCCAAAAGCTCTGCAAGAACAAAATACTGACCTAGCTAACTGTATTTCTGACTTTCCTTCCTCAATAAACAGTCTTTCAAAGGAAGTGGATGAAATTGGGAAGAAACTGGATGCACTTTAACTCATGCACATCAGTAAAGCCGAAACTAAAGCAAAACAAACAACAAATTCAAGTTCTACATTTCTGTTGGAAACCCAACCATTGATCAATCCTACACACACCATTGTGCCAAAAACTGACTGATTCGATTAGTTTTTCTTACTTATGGAAAACCAGGAGATGATCCAGACCCACTTCTATACTTATCAAAGTGTTTTCTTGCTTTACATCCATTATCAGACGCTGATCTTCTTACTACTGTTCACACTGTTCTTAATGGGATAGCTAGAGATTGGTGGGAAACAAAACATTCCAAAGTAGCTTCCTGGGAGGATTTCAAAACTTCTTTCCTGTCTGCTTAATTAGCTGAAGACTATGAGGATGAACTTGCAGAGTGTGTTAGAACTAAAAAACAGGAAGAAAACGAACCTATTAGAGACTTTGCATATTCATACAAAGCTCTATGCAGTAGATGGAACCTGAACTTGTCAGAAAGAGACGTTGTTAAACTCATACTAAAACACATAAAGCCTAACCAGTCAGCTTCATGGGAGAGTCGAAGATGTAGATGAGTTGGTACGGTTGGGCCATCAGCTGGAAAAGGATCATGAACACCAATTGATGTATAAAGGAACTTTTAATCCTAGAAGAGCAAGTTCATTACCAAAAAGCTCTGACATATCCCAAGAGGACAAAAAAACAATGTATTGGCGTTACCGTGGTTCCTATTACCATGGATCTTGTCCTCAATATGATGCATCAAATTCTCAAATTAGCAAAAAGAATCATAAACAACAACAAACCAATACTAAAACTGGTGGATACCCCAGTCACCCTGCTGTAACAGCTGTGACCTCCCAGTTACCTGGCAAAGTGAATACTCACACCAAGGATTCTGTGTCAACACTCAAGCAACCTTCTCCGTTAAATCCCCGACTAATTCAACCTCAGCTAATTGTACCCATACACATTAACAACTGGTTTGGAAAAGCTATTGTAGATACAGGAGCTAGCTACACTCTCATGCATGAGAACCTCTGGTCTGAACTACACACTGCCCAGAAAAATCTAAAACCCTGGATTCATGGTCCATTGTATCTGGCCAATGGAGATGCGGAATCTCCTTTAGGCTTGACAAACTTGGACATCAAAATACAAGGACTCATTACTAATTTACCTGTGGCTGTGCCTCCTTCTAAAGCTCTGGCTTATGGTGTCGTGTTAGGAGTTGACTTTATTTTTCATAGTCAACTCCAAATAAATGTTGCGTTCACCTTCTGTTACTCAGCATTTCTCAGAAAATGCACAAACTTCAAGAATCTGGACTAACCATTAACATATAGAAAAGCAGATTCTGCCTCAAAGAGGTCAAATTTCTTGGGCACATTGTAAATACCAATGGTATTGGAGGTATCCTGAGAAGATTCATTCTATTCAGCAATATCCTGTGCCAAAAACCCTCAAAGATTTAAAGAAGAAAGGACATGAATTTTGCTGGACTCTTGAATGTCAGAATGCATTTGAGAAACTAAAGTCTCATTTAACCTCTTCTCCAGTTTTAGGACACCCTCAAGCTGGTCTTCCATTTACTGTATACACCGATGCTAGTGATACTGGCCTGGATGCAGTCCTTACCCAGAAAACAAAATCAGACTCTGAACAAGTCCATGCCTATGCCAATGGAAAAAAGAGTGCCTGGCGGTGTTATGGGCTTTGGAGAAGTGGCAACATTGCCAAGGTTGTTTACAATAGTCACTGTAAGTAGTCATACAGCTTTGCAGTGGGTTCTGACTTCTGTTAAAACCACAAGTCGACTCCTAAGATGGGCTTTAAGACTGCAGAAATTTGATTTCATTGTAGAGTTTAGGAAAGGCAAACTGAATGTAATTCCAGATGCACTCTCCCGAATGTCTTCTAATGTAGGCTGCAATCTGTTCTCTGCTAAGAAGAAAACTGAGGATTTTCCTTTTTCCACTGATGTTTTGTTGGGAGAACAACATCAAGATCCTGAAATTGGCAAAGGAGGATCCTGAAACTATGAAGAAATATGCTGTGCTGGAAGACAAAGTCTATAGACAAATCTAAATGGATGATCACCAAACTCAATATCACCTCTATATTCCATCCTCTTTGAAATTCCAAATGTTACAGAAATACCATGAGAATCCCTTATGTGGACATCTAGGCATTTTCAAGACCTTCAAAAGACTCTATGAAGTGTCCTATTGGCCGAAGATGTGGACAGAAGTGAAGGACTTTGTAAAATGTTGTCCAAAGGGTCAAGTCTTAAAAGCTGACAATAAGAAACTGTGAGAATAATAAGAAATTCTCATATTATACTCTGTATTCTTGTGAGACTATCTGTATGCTGAATGTGACTAGATTATCCTGTGTTTTTATTTCTGTGACTGATTTACTTCTCATGCACAACATATGCTCTGGGCAGGTGGTTGAAACTCTGACTGATATATATGTGTGTGTGTGTGTGTGTGTGTGTGTATTTATGTAGGAGACTCAACTCTGTGTTTCTTGAAGTCTTTGTCTGAATAAACTCACACTCACAACAGTTGACTTGTTCATTCAAAGCTTCCAAAGGGCAGCAGGGATCCACTACCGACTCGGCTAAAATAAAAGAAATCCTACAACTTGGTGACCCTAGACGTGATCCGCCTGTGCAGGTAAGCAAATTTTATTTTTTCCTTGCCTGCCCAGGTGGGTCTTGTTTGTAGGAAAGCATATAAGAGATGATTAAAATAGGAGTCAGATTAATAGAGTTATCATGTGATGGTGTCTCTGCAGAAGATTGCATTTGTAAATAAGGGATTTATTTTATGGCAATAACATACCTATAGAAACATTTTAAACTTGTTGAGCATTGGAGTTGCATCGCTGGTGGATCCCCTGCAAAAGCCTTTGAATCATGGGTCAAACTTATCCGAAGCCTGAGCCCAGCGAAACTGCCCTTAGTTGGGTGGAACGTTGTGGGTGGTGTTATTTTACCCAATCCTACGTCTCCAGCCTCGTAAGATGGACGAAAGAACAGCCGCAACTTCCCTCGTGAAGGCTCATTTGAACCGAGCAATCTAAAAACAGCACATGATTTGACTTCTGGTGGAATGGGAGATCCAGATTGGAATTTAGATTATATGAGGGCCGTTTATGACGTGGTATGACATGAGTTCAACCTGGAGAAAAAAGAAAAACACTTTTGTGCCAAAGTCTGTGTTAAAAACAGTGCCACAGCCCGACAAACAAAAGAAACCGGAAAATGTATGCGCTGTGAGCAGAGCTCCTCTGCCTCCACCCCCATACGCAGCCCCGCCCGCAGCCGCTCTCAAACAAGAGATGAAAACTGATGTTCCCTTCTCTCACACAGCTCCAGCGCTCAGCGCTGTGAGAGAAAGTGAAACTCGATCTGAAGCCCGCGCTCCCGCTTCTAAAATTTATCCGTCTCTCTCCAAAATTAATAACCAAACGCTGCAATGAATGGATGCCGCCAATAAAGATGGCCCGTCTATGGGAGAAAACGTGGCAGCAGTTTGGGTTGCGAGAGCAAAATGATTGGCAAAAGATACATTCAGAGGTGGCACCAATGTCTGAAGACAGAACACACCTGTTTAAAGTTGGAGATAAAGTTTTGATGAAGCAATTTCACAAATTAGGAGAAAATTTCTCTGAACCCAAATATAGTACTTCTACTGAGATTGTTTCCGTCACTAGAACAGTTGTGTTAACTTCCTCCTTTTCACAATGGACCCATGCTTCTAGAGTAAAAGAAGCCCCTGAAACAATGTGAATTATTATGGGTTATTAAAGTATGAACAAGGAAAAGAGTTCCCATAAAACAGAGATTTACTTGGTTCTTACTGCAAACTGCCACATTCCACCTTCTCCTGGAAATCTCATCCACACCATATGCTCTGGGCAGGTGGTTGAAACTCTGACTATGCTTGTGTGTTCTGATAGCCTCTCCCTCGTGGGAGTATATAAGGAGACTAAACTCGGTGTTTCTTGAAGTCTTTGTCTGAATAAATTCAATCTTACAGCAGTTGACTTGTTCATTCAAAGCTTCAAAAGGGCTGCGAGGATCCACTACCGACTCGACTAAAATAAAAGAAATCCTAAAGAAACCTGCTGGGAAAATCCAACAAACCATTACCAACTGACCTAATGAACTACTAGGAGCAGACCTTAATGGCCCATTTACACGCAGCTCTCAACAGCACGACTATATCATGGTGGTAGTAGATTACCACAGTAAATGGGTTAAAATTTTTTCCATGAGGAATGCAAAATAAATGCTTACATTTTGTCGGACCGTGGACCACAATTTGTCTCTTCAATATTCCAACAGTTGTGTGAACAATGGAATGCTGTGTCCAAGCTTACCACCGCATACCATCCCCAAACCAACCTGACAGAACGTGTCAATCGTACATTGAATTGTATGATTGCATCATATGTTGGGGACAATCAGAAGAAGTGGGATGTATACCTTCCAGAGTTTCGTTTTGCCCTGAGCACTGCTGTGCAGGAAACAACAGGACTGACACCTGTTGAACTACAAGTAGGCAGGAAGCTCCAGAGTCCTCAATTCCTGTTATGCCAGATATCTCACTTTACAAAATTGTGGACAGACTTCAAGAACTGAAAAAACAAGCTGATGCTAGTGCAAAAAAAGAGATAAAAAGATTAAGACAATTAAGAAACTACAACAAAACCAGAAGGGAAGTGACTTACCAGTTTCAAGATTGAGTGTGGGTACGGAATTTTCCAAAGTCCTCTGCATCTCATCAGTTCACCGCTAAGTTGAGGAAAAAGTGGAAAGAACCCTATTGGGTTGTCCATAAACTTGGACCCATAAACTATCAGGTTGTACTGGAAAGCTCGGGAGAAGATGTTAGAATGGTACATGTCTGTAACCTGAAACCATCAAGGAACTGGAAAGGCAGGAGAGGAAAAACCTTATGGATCTTTTTGTAGATTCCTCAGATGAAGAGGAATTCTTGGATTTTCAGAATAGTACAACCATGGGTTGTTTTTTTCAAGGGAGGGGGGGATGTAGCAGTCTGTTTATTTTGTTATTAGTATCGTCAAAAATAAACCTAAAATTATTTATACATTACAGTTAGGGGAAACAAAATAATCAAATAAAATATTAAATACCAAAAATAAAATGTGCAAGGGAAGTGTGTGACGTAGTTCAAATGGAAGAGGAAGATTGTTACGATCCCTTATGTTTGATTTAGAACTGTCTGATTTTCTCTAATGCTTCTTCTTCTCTTTTTAAAATATGTGCGAGGGTGCGGCTACCTAACATCTATTCCATCCTACTCTGCTGCGGAGGGCGTGAACCGGCTGCCAGGTGTTTGTCATCAGCCAATCCTGGCGTACTTAACAGCAGCATATAAGACACGTCACCATCGCGGGAAGCAGCTGTGTGCTGAACCAGACGGCTCGAGAGAGAGAGAGAGAGAGAGAGAGAAAGCGAAAGCGAAAGAGAGAACGAGGGAAGTTGTCAGCAGGTGTGCTTGCGTGAGTGTGAGTGTGAGTGCGAGAGCACAAGCTGAGTGGTGAAGCTGTGCCCGTCTCACTATCTTACGGGAACTTAGAGAGCGATCGAGCACTTCCCGAAGGAAGTTAGAGTTGTTCCTGTCAAAAGTGGTTGCTGTTAAACGTATTCTGTTTGCTTTAGTTAGAGTTCATTCACTAGATTGTTTTCTGTTAGAACACATTAGCGAGGCGAAGGAGCGTCACCCACTGTATTTTTGTTTTACAGATAGAGTAGGGAATTTAGGGCGTCGCACACGCCGAAGAACTCGGTTTTCTGTTTGTTATTTTCTAGCTAGGTAAGTGGGCGGGGCTCAGTAAGACGGAGTTTTGTTTTGATTGTTTGTTTCCTTTGACGCATCCTTCTTTAATTCATTTCGTTCCCTCTGTTACTGGAACCCAGTCCAAGAGGACTGATTTTTGTGTTATTGATAAAAAAAATAAACATTCTTTGTGCTAGCTTGCCTGTGCCTGTCCTCTGTTCATTTCAACTCACCAATTGCTCCACTCAATGTGCACCCTAAACTTTTAGGTGTGTAACATTTATTGGGGGCTCGTCCGTTCCAATTAGGTCTGGGATAAAAAAAAATGGAGAATTGGTGAATTGGAATTGAATTTTTGGGGGGTTTTTTGTGTGTTTTGATTAATTGCTTCAGCTTACATACATTCTCTTCGTGTACACAGCTCTCTCCACAGTGGACAATGCCTGTTTTTGATTTGGAGGCTTTTGTGGCATCCCCTACAGTTGAGGAAATTGAGAGTTGCAAAAAGGATGATTTGATCAGTATAGCTGCTCACTATGGAATTGTGGTTAATAGGAGTCAATTGAAGCAAGACATAAAAGCTGAGATTATTAATGTTTTAATGGTTGAAGGTTTATTGATTGCTCCTATACAACCATCCGCTAATATGGAAAGGGATTTGGTGGATTTGGAGGCAGTAGCTTTAGAAGATGGGGTAGAAGAGGAATTTAAGCCTAAACCTTCCGTACCTGTATTTGATCCAGCATCTCCCTCACGAGAGGTAGGAGAGGATTTAAGATGGAAAGCACGCGTAGCTAAGATGCAGATAGATGCACAGACTAGGGCAGCGGAGTATGAAGCTGATATCAAGTTTAGGATTGAAATTCGCAGATTGGAGATTGAGGCTGAAACTCAAGTAAAACTTAGAGAACTAGAGTTAAAAGCTCAGAGTCTCTCTGTGCCGCGTTCGCATGCATTCTCATCTAGCTCTGTTCCGGCAGAGGCAGTGCTATATGATAAAGCCTTTGATGTGAGTAAAAATATTTCTCTCGTACCACAATTTCGTGAAACCGAGATCGACTCGTACTTTGGGGTGTTTGAGAGAGTTGCGACGGCATTAAATTGGCCAAGTGAAGTCTGGACTCTGTTACTTCAGTGTAAACTTGTGGGCAAAGCACAGGAGGTGTGTGCCACTCTGTCTTTGGAGGACAGTTTGAATTATGAGACAGTCAAAACAGCTATTTTAAGGGCATACGAGTTAGTGCCAGAAGCTTATCGACAACGTTTTCGTAAGCATAGAAAAAGCTCCTCTCAGACATTCGTTGAATTTGCACGGGAAAAAGGCCTTCTGTTTGATCGTTGGCTTAATGCAAGTAAGGTGAACGATTTTGCCGCTATTCGTGAGTTGGTTCTTTTAGAAGAATTTAAAAACTGCATGCCAGAGCGTATAGTGCTGTACTTAAATGAACAAAAAGTGAATTTGATTTCTCAAGCTGCAATACTTGCCGATGAGTTTTCTTTAACCCATAAGAGTACATTTGTTGTCAGCCAAATCGCAGGAGGGTCGAAAGTGTTTTTATTGCCATCGGGGAGGTCATTTAGTAGCTCAATGTCGAATATTAAAGCAGAAGCAACAGAATCCACCGCAGAAAGGGGTTGCACTAGTGAGAGCCCTTTCTGAAATCGAAGATCTGGATAAATTGGAAGCAGGTTTTCAACCATTTATTCGTGATGGATTTGTTTCGATTTCTGCCAACTCTACTGCTAAAATCAAAGTAAGGATTTTGAGAGATACTGGAGCTTCTGTGTCCTTTGCTCTTGCAAGTATTCTACCATTCGATGATAGCACTTATGCAGGGGCACACATTTACATTCGAGGTATCGAAATGGGTATTGAGAAAGTGCTGGTACACCATGTTCATCTTGACTCTGACTTGTTCACAGGTGCCATGAAGGTAGCGGTGCGCAAGGAGTTGCCGGTGAAAGGAGTGGAATTTTTGTTGGGCAATGATGTAGCTGGGGGTAAAGTTTTTCCTTCATTGGAGGTATGTGATATACCTGTGTTATCGGTAACGGAGGAAGCAGACAACTGCAAAACTTTGTTTCCTGCTTGTGCAATAACCCGTGCCCAAGCACGTAGGAGGGGTTCGGTAGATCTGGAGGACACATTCATAAATGCAACTGATGCCTGTGAAGTTATCTCGCGTAAAGAATTGAGCGAGGAATTTGCAGATACGTTAGAAGCAGTGTTAGAAATTCCTGTGTCAACACAAGATTTTATTACTGAACAGAGAAAAGACAAAAGTCTTGATGGTTGTTTCACTGCTGTCATTCCATCTTCTGAAGCACGCAACCAGAAAGTTGCATATTTCTTAAAGGATAATTTGTTAATGCGCAGATGGATGAACGCTGAGAATGCTGAATGGGGTGCGGTTTATCAAATAGTAGTTCCATCCTGTTACAGACAGCAAATTCTGGCATTAGCGCATGACAACTGTTTTTCAGGTCATTTAGGTGTGAGAAAATCATATGAGAGGATCCTCAAGCATTTTTTCTGGCCAAAGCTGAAAAAAGATGTGTCCAGATATTGTCGTTCTTGTGACACCTGTCAAATAGCGGGGAAACCTAATCAGGTTATTCCACCAGCGCCGTTGTTTCCTATTCCAACGATGGGTGAACCTTTTGGGCATATAATCATTGACTGTGTTGGTCCTCTTCCAAAAACGAAAACTGGAAATCAATTTTTGTTAACCTTGATGTGTAGAGCAACTAGATTCCCGGAAGCAATACCGTTAAGGAAGATAACAGCTCCCGTGATTTTGAAGGCATTAGTCAAGTTTTTCTCCACATTTGGGTTGCCACAGGTCATACAATCAGATCAGGGCACCAACTTCATGTCTAAGGTATTTTCACAGGTAATGACAATGCTCAATATTGCACATCAAGTGTCTAGCCCGTATCACCCCGAAAGCCAAGGAGCTCTGGAACGCTTTCATCAGACATTGAAAGTCATGCTCCGAAAGTACTGTTATGAGTCAGGAAAGGACTGGGATGAGGGGATTCCCTTCGTGCTATTTGCGGTTAGAGAAGCCGTTCAGGAAAGTTTAGGCTTTAGCCCCGCACAGTTGGTTTTTGGTCACACCGTGAGGGGACCCTTGAAGCTCTTAAAGGAGTCGATTCTTGAAGACCGATATAAACCGGAGAGGTCAACTAATCTACTCAAGTATGTTAGCAAATTTCGAGAGCGTTTGCATAATGCTTGCTCATTAGCCCACGACTCCCTCACTACGTCGCAGAAAAAGATGAAGAGCTGGTACGATCGCAAGGCTGTTACGCGTAGTTTTAGCGAAATGGATCAGGTATTAGTGTTGTTACCTGTGGTGGGTTCAGCTCTGTCGGCACGATTCTCTGGTCCATACAAAGTGCTGAAGAAACTGTCAGAGGTAAACTACGTGATTGACACACCGGACCGAAAGCGGAAAACACGCGTGTGTCACATTAACATGCTTAAACCGTATGTTAATAGAGAAATTCTGTGCACTTCGTCCACAAGTGCTGACATAGACGCAACTCCAAAGGTGAATCCTGTTGCCATGGTTAACATGCGTGAAAATCCTTCAGAAATGGTGGATGATGGGTTAGTGGGGAATTTTTTAAATCAGGAAAGTGCTAAACTTGAGAATTCAGAAGCCCTGAGAAACCTTGATACGCACTTGTCACACCTGTCCAAAGAACAGCAAAAGGATATTGTGAATTTGATTCAAGATTTTCCATGCTTGTTTAATGACATACCTTCTCGTACCACAGTATTGCACCATGATATTGATGTGGGGAGTGCTGGTCCTGTGAAACAGCATGCATATCGGGTCAATGCTGGAAAGAGGGCGCTCATGAAGACTGAGGTGGATTATCTACTACGGAATGGGTTAGCTGAGCCCAGCAGCAGTCCTTGGAGCTCTCCTTGCATTCTCGTACCCAAAGGTGATGGAACGGTCCGATTTTGCACGGATTACCGCAAGGGAAATGCATTAACCGTCCCTGACTGTTTTCCCCTTCCCAGAATGGAGGACTGCGTTGATAATGTTGGGTCAGCAAAATTTGTCAGTAAATTAGACCTGTTAAAAGGATATTGGCAAGTGCCATTGACCCCACGTGCGTCGACAATTTCTGCGTTTGTCACTCCAGATAGTTTCTCACAGTACTCTGTGATGGCGTTCGGAATGAGAAACGCACCAGCCACATTTCAGCGCCTAATTAATTTAGTACTGTCTGGGGTTGAAGGCTGTAGTGCATACTTAGACGATTTGATTGTCTATTCGGGTACATGGAAGGCTCACGTGGTGTCCTTGAGTGAAGTATTCAAGCGTCTGGCAAAGGCATCGTTGACCCTGAATTTGACTAAATGCCAATTTGGTCATGCCACAGTTAGGTATCTGGGAAAGGTGGTCGGCCAAGGCCTAGTTCGCCCAGTGGAAGAAAAATTAGCTGCTATAAAGAATTTCCCTGCACCAAAATCTAGGCGGGAGGTGAGGAGATTCTTAGGTATGGCAGGCTACTACCGAGGGTTTTGTAAAAACTTCTCCACTGTGGCACATCCACTAACTACGTTACTGAGTCCTGCTAAACGATTTGTGTGGAGTGCTGACTGCCAATATGCATTCGACTCAATAAAAGCTTTAATGTGCAGTGCTCCTGTGTTGAAAGCACCTGATTTCACCTGTCCCTTTAAGCTAGAGGTGGATGCCAGTAATGTGGGCTCTGGGGCAGTTCTACTCCAAGAAAGTGCAGAAGGGGTAGATCACCCAGTCTGTTATTTTTCTAGGAAGTTTACCAAGGCACAAGTTAACTACTCAACTATAGTAAAGGAGACCCTAGCATTGCTGTTAGCATTGCAATTCTTTGAGGTGTATGTTGGGTCCAGTTCATTTCCTGTCTTAATTTATACCGATCATAATCCCCTAGTGTTTGTTTCACAAATGAGGAACCAAAACCAGAGGTTAATGCGATGGTCCTTAATTCTGCAGGATTACAATCTTGTCATAAAGCACCAAAAAGGAAGTGAAAACGTAATGGCTGATGCCTTGTCCAGAGTTTCTGAGTAGTATTATTAAAAACTATGGGATGTGGTGGTTCCAATAGTTTTTAATTTTAATGGGGGGAGGTGTTACGATCCCTTATGTTTGATTTAGAACAGTCTGATTTTCTCTAATGCTTCTTCTTCTCTTTTTAAAATATGTGCGAGGGTGCGGCTACCTAACATCTATTCCATCCTACTCTGCTGCGGAGGGCGTGAACCGGCTGCCAGGTGTTTGTCATCAGCCAATCCTGGCGTACTTAACAGCAGCATATAAGACACGTCACCATCGCGGGAAGCAGCTGTGTGCTGAACCAGACGGCTCGAGAGAGAGAGAGAGAGAGAGAAAGCGAAAGAGAGAACGAGGGAAGTTGTCAGCAGGTGTGCTTGCGTGAGTGTGAGTGTGAGTGCGAGAGCACAAGCTGAGTGGTGAAGCTGTGCCCGTCTCACTATCTTACGGGAACTTAGAGAGCGATCGAGCGCTTCCCGAAGGAAGTTAGAGTTGTTCCTGTCAAAAGTGGTTGCTGTTAAACGTATTCTGTTGGCTTTAGTTAGAGTTCATTCACTAGATTGTTTTCTGTTAGAACACATTAGCGAGGCGAAGGAGCGTCACCCACTGTATTTTTGTTTTACAGATAGAGTAGGGAATTTAGGGCGTCGCACACGCCGAAGAACTCGGTTTTCTGTTTGTTATTTTCTAGCTAGGTAAGTGGGCGGGGCTCAGTAAGACAGAGTTTTGTTTTGATTGTTTGTTTCCTTTGACGCATCCTTCTTTAATTCATTTCGTTCCCTCTGTTACTGGAACCCAGTCCAAGAGGACTGATTTTTGTGTTATTGATAAAAAAAATAAACATTCTTTGTGCTAGCTTGCCTGTGCCTGTCCTCTGTTCATTTCAACTCACCAATTGCTCCACTCAATGTGCACCCTAAACTTTTAGGTGTGTAACAAAGATAAAAGAGGAAGTGATCAAGCAGAGACAGTCAATCAATGCGTCAACCTGGAAGTCGGAGCGAGAGAGCCTTGCTGGGAGAGAGAACGAGCACCGATGTTGTCAAGCAGCGGGACCGAAGCAGTGTCTGAATTAAGCCCCAAACAGTGACGTCAGGCCACCAGAAGGAGTGAGCGCTGTGGTAAGCTGAACCGGGACACCCCGCTCATCGACACATCCGGATCATTAAGGTGGTGAGAGAGTGCATGTCGCGAGTACCTAATTCTCCCTTGTACGGCAGAACGGTAACGGCAGCAATCTCATGTGCTTGTGCGCTCTGCCACTCGCAGCTATCAGGAACACACGAAAGAAACTGATGGTCCAAATAATTTTCCCACTCTCCTGACTCCGCAGTGCCGAACTGAAGTCAAAACTTTCCCACATATCCCGTAAGGGAAAACCGATAACTTTATTTTAACAGTATTTAAACATTCCTGGGTTTCAATGAACTTGGAATTTATAAATGGACAATTTCTGTTGGTGCGATGAAATTTAAGTTATGACTTTTTGAACTTTGTGTTGATGTAATGAATGACGACGGATACTTTATGTTGGTTTTGGAATTGTTATTGTAACACGAGGAACTTTAAAAAAACAAAATGAAGTTTGAACTGATTTAAAGAAAAAAGATTATGTTTCGTGGGCCAAACTGGAATTTATGGGCAACTTTATTTTTTCTTATTATTATGTAAAGATGGTGGGGAGTCATAATTGTCAGCTTTGTTTAAACTGTCTGGCCCATTTGGGTACACCACCGTTACACCTGACTATTCCATATTTCTATTAGAAATTGTTGTGGTTTGACTGCCAGCATATATAGCTCTGCTCTGATTTTGTATAATGCAAATCATTCCAGTGTAATAGTCAACATATTACCCCAAACCAAAACTTGAGAATCCTACAATAAATATAACATCAAGCTAATTTTCTTGCTGGGATCCCCTATAATTACTATTTTCTCTGTTCCAAAAAATGCACCTGCACATAGATGTTACAGATACACATTTCCAGGTTGAAACTCTTGACACATCAACAAATAATGTACAAATACTTTTGCCACACAACAGCCCCATATTTTGAAACAGTAAAATGACAAGAGTTGACGTGAAAGCTCAGTGTACACTTAATTGATTGTAAAAGTAAAATATATTTTTAGAATGGACAGTACCTGCAATGGACGAGAACCGGACCTTTTCCTGTTGTTTCAGCCACAGAGGATCGTGAGATGAATTTGAGGACAGGAAGTGTATACTCTGGTACGCCCATATCTGGCCACTGTGTGTAATGATACTGCACCACAAGTCTCTCATTCTGCCTCCCCTTCTGACCCTGACAGAGACACAGGCAAAATAAATCTCATTATAGAACTCATTACAAATTCACATCATTGCAAGCATCTCATCTTTGTAAAGTCAAACTTACACGTGTAATCAGATGGTTTAGCAGAACATTTTCCCCTTATAGTCAGGAACAGGAAAGTGTAGTTCAGTGTGGTCATAATCAGAGGTGAACAGAGCATGAGCACTTCTAGTTTGACTTCTTTATTTACTTGAGAAAAAAATCTAAAGAAAACTCTACAAGGGGTATTAGGTACTAATTAGGTTACTAATAAGTTATATTCCCCTACAAATACTTTTACGTGAGCAAATAAAAATAGACTATAAGTGATCAGAAGCATTCAATTCTCACCTGTACACTCTGTTTACTATTTCCTAAAAGAAAGACCTAGATTTAAAACATTTTTATAAGGCATATGACATCTGTACATCTTATTTTAAAATTAGCTGGATGTGTATATGTTAGCATGTTTATCATTACATATACGCAAAAACTTTTAAAAACTGTTTCTTTTTTAATTCAATAAATACATTTTTTTACTTTCCCTTCCCCTCGCCACCAAAGAAGAACCGTCTTTGTCTATAGTTGTGTCAAGATACTGAGGGAACTAACACCTTATACATGTGGACTCACCTTTTTCACTTTGGTGTTGCTTATAATGAAATGCCGAAGTGTGTAGTAGGCATAAACTTTAGTGCTCTTCAAAGCCACCATGATGTTTCCATAAAGTTCATTGTTCTCCGACGGCCAATATTGGTCACATTTTCTCTGGTAAAATAACAAGAGCAGCTTCTGTTATGCTTTTCATGTCAGCTACTTCTTTCAGTTTTCATCACAACTATATTGTTCACAGGACCTGAAAAGCTGCACTTTATGTGGGGCTCCCTGTTCCACTCATATATTCATCTTGGATCTCACAGATAATGCATTGAAATACGCAAACTCTTGTTTTAAAGATGACATGTTAAATTGTATAACTCAAAATAATTTTTATCAACACCAAATAAAGAAATATTGGAAAACAAGTACTTCAAAACAAATACTAGAAAGAAATCTGAATATCATAACTGCTGTTATAAATCTTTTATCTGTTTTTGTAAGCTAACACTAGGTTACATTACATAGCAATAGATTTTGCATAGAGGTTTTTCCTCTTCCCTTTGTCCAGCTGCTTTTTACTCCGCTTCTGATTTCTTCATTTTTTATGTTTGTTTATGTGAAACATCAATTATAATTTTATCCAATGTTGATGATATAACATAGCTCCTGGCTGTTCCTGCACCTCTTTAATAATCTATAAAAACTGTTGTGGGGAAATTTGGAATTATTACCAAAATCCTATTGGAGGAGTGTCTCAGTGGCATCATCACCTCAAAAAGAAAGCTCAACTACATTTGTTATATCGGTTCCTGTGAGATATATTTCAAAACTTGGTTTGTATGTGTTCCTTATGTTCTTTTATGTTATGTTTAACTTTGTTTAGATTTGATAATCATCAATGTGACAGAGGAAGAGTTGAATCTAGTGTGTGGCAAGTTAAAAAGTTAACCAATGACATTGGAAGTCAACTAATAATGAGTATTTCTTCAGTTACGCATGATCCATAGTGATAGTTTGGATCTTTTCCACAAACTGATTCTTCTGAACAGGTTAGTTCAAAGAATCAGTTAAAAAAAAGATTCACCAGTTTTTTTCCCGTTAATCACATATTGATGTCATTAACATAATTACTATCTTCTTCCTCATAACAGATAACTTCAAAACATTCATTTATTTGGTCTAACAAGTTTTTATCAATTCAATTAAGTATCTAAGCACCTCAGTTACATGTTGTGACTACAGTACATAATAATTGTCTAGATCTATCAAGTGAATTTAAAAAAATTAACCCTTGTGTGTCATTCATGTTATTGTTACTCAGGCAGTGTTTCCGGGTCTGGTGAATCCATAGATTATTAATCCCAATCAAGACATTTTATGTTAAAATACTTAAAAGATTAGCCAAGAAAAAAGTGATTTAAACAGCAAATATACTTTATTTATAGTTTTTTTAACCTTATTTCCTCACATTTAGAATTTAAACCATGTGTGGTGTTCTCATTATTGTTACTTTGGCAGGGTTGGGCAGTTGTGGTCTGGTGGATAAGGAGAACGACTTATAATTTGAAGGTCGCAGGTCGATCACATAATCCACAGAGTTGAAGACGGTGTGAGTGATGAAACACTTGCTCTCCCACCTTCAACAACCACAGCTGTGGTGCCCTTGAGCAAGACACCAGTTTCCCGCCTGCTCCTCGGCTTCCGCAGTTATTGCTACCCACTGCAACAGGTGTGTGTTCATGGTGTTTGTTCACTGCTGTGTGTGTACACTAGGATGGATTAAATACAAATTCCTGGTGTGTAGGGGATGTGTAGGGGGGTGTAACATGTGGAGTCATAGCAAATGTGTTCTGATATGTGTTTTTCATAGAAAATGAGCCAAGGCCAGTGAATCTCAGTTTCATATAATAATTGCTAGTATAATTTTTCTTTGGATGAAAATTGAAAAAAGGTCCCACAAAACCAAACACCATACAAGGGTTAAACATGTAACAAACTGTACTACTGAAGGAGCACACAATATTTTTTTTTCTCCAAATTTTGGATTTTGTAAATCTCCAAAATCAAACAGGTACCACTTACTCTGCCTTTCTCCACTAAGTTAGTGATCATGACAATCACAGTAGTGTTCTGTTCCCAAATCATCCTCCAAAAGTCCTCAAATGTGGACTTCAGTGGACCTTGAGCAGCTATGTACGCTCTGGGTTTTTTATATCCCTGCGAAGGAGAATAATTCGTCAAAAAACAAGCAACAAATAAGCACTTGGACTCAGTTAAGAGAGAGACTTACATCCACATAGTTGGCGTTGATGTAATCAGTGTGCTTGGAGTCTTTCCCAGACAGCTGCAGCAACTTAACTCTGCTGTGATCATCTGAGAATTAAATTCAATGAATGATGCATCAGTGGTTGAGTCACTGTTTCCAACTGCTAGCACCGCATGAAAGATTGACACATGAATGTCAATCTGCACTGCCAACTCTTTCTATCAGATGAACTCAGAGTGGGGAAAAAAGTAAATGCTCAAGTAAGTCATGTAACATTCAAGCACTCACATGCGACGATGTTGATGTATCTGTTTTTGTGCTTATTTTCCTGATGATTAGAGTGTTCTGCAGTGATCTTCATTTCAGATGTGCACTGCTGAACCTCCTAAAGGGAATTAATGAATTCAAAAGATTAAAAACTCTCCCTTGTGAAGCCAAAATAGAAACTGCAACTCAGCAAGTGGCCAGTAGTGGCACTAGAGCGGATAAACATGTTAAATAGCTCATTTGGACCTTTATAACCAATTCAATGGTATAATTTTTTTCTGAATCACTTTAAAAAAGTTATTAATTCCTAAAATTGTACCCTAGATTGCAGATGAATATCACTACGTAAGCAGCCTTTGGTTTTAATTTCCACTTCTCCGTTGCATGTGCATACCAACATTTGGCAGCTTTTAAAGTAAAGCACTGGTAAGTAGCAGAGGTTGAATACAGAATATAATTTTATACCCTCTGACACAAATTGGTGAAAAAGAGTTTTGGGCTGTGTTTTATTTCTCTCACTTGGCCTTAACCTTGAGCTCTTCCTCTTTCTCTTGACACTAATTGGAAGGCCTGGAAATTGTAACATACACTAACCTAAAGGATTATTAAGAACACCATTAGGAGCTCCCATTCCACCACATCCCAAAGATACTCTATTGGGTTGAGATATGGTGACTGTGGGGCCATTTTAGTACAGGGAACTCATTGTCATGTTCAAGAAACCAATTTGAAACAATTTCAGCTTTGTGACATAACGCATTATTGCTGGAAGTAGCCATCAGAGGATGGGTACATGGTGGTCATAAAGGGATGGACACTGTCAGAAACAATGCTCAGGTAGTCCGTGGCATTGAAACAATGCCCAATTGGCACTAAGGGGCCTAAAATGTGCCCCCCACACCATTACACCACCACCATCAGCCTGCACAGTTAGGTAACAAGGCATGAAAGATCCATTTTCTCATTATGTTTACGCCAAATTCTTACTCTACTGAGACTCCAGTCTTCAACTGTCCAATTTTGGTGAGCTTGCGCAAATTGTAGCCTCTTTTTCCTATTTGTAGTGGAGATAAGTGGTACCCGGTGGGGTCTTCTGCTGTTGTAGCCCATCTGCCTCAAGGTTGTGCGTTTTGTGGCTTCACAAATGCTTTGCTGCATACCTCGGTTATAACGATTGGGTATTTCAGAAGTTGCTCTTCTATCAGCCTGAATCAGATGGCCCATTTTTGTGCACAGGACTGCCGCATACTTTTTCCCTTTTTACACCATTCTTTGTAAACCCTAGAAATGGTTGTGCGTGAAAATCCCAGTAACTGAGCGGATTGTAAAATATTTAGACTGGCCTCTCTGGCACCAACACCCATGCCACGCTCAAAATAGCTTAAATCACTTCACAGTTAAGAAGTTTGTCTTGACCAGGACCACACCCCTAAATGCATTGAAGCAACTGCCATGTGATTGGTTGATTAGATAATTGCATTAATGAGAAATTGGACAGGTGTTCCTAATAATCCTTTAGGTGAGTGTATATGCCTGGTAGGAAATGGGGGATCAAATACATGTTTACCCATTATTTAAACATAAAAATCTCTGGCAAATTATCAAAAAAATAAAACAAATTTTAAACTAAAATTCTTCCTTCAAACAAGAGTGGTTCTTAAGATCACTTTGATGGCACTTTGTCAGTTTGTAGCATGAAATATTAAAACTACATATTACAAGATTCACTCACAGACACAAACAGAAACATAAAAAACCCTCAAAAGGTTTGCATTAGCTATAAATAATAAGAAAGTGCTGACACAATAGTTTATGTTTTAAAGTGATGTTTTATTATTGTAAAACTATTGGGTTTTTAGTGAAATAAATGAATTTTTCTTTAGCTATATACTATCTACTATATCATTATCAATATATCTGTATTGACATGAAACCTAACGTAAAACAATCGTTTTCTATATTTTCAAAATCTTCAGTTATTTGAAAAACACCAACAACTTTCTTAGGTAAACAGCACTGTACCTGGATACAAGTGGTACCTGGACCCAAGCGGCAACCTGCTCTCGCTCTCATTATGTAACAAGAAGTGAATAAACTGCAGTCCCATGAACGACCTCTTGAAGCTGACTCCAAAAGAGAGCATGTTCTCATTCACTCCGTTAGGTTTGTTGATTCAGATCGCTAGTTTTGACCTTCATAAACACTCTGAGGGTGGTGAATTATTTTTTACAATTGATTGTTTAAGATATAAAAATTTTTAACCATCAGCCTCTGTGGATGCATTTCAATGGGCATGACATTATTTGTTATTGAACATAAGCCTGTCCCTGATTCTACACTAATTATTAATCAACGTGATTATTAATGACATCCAGTGACCTCTTCTTAGGAAACTCCAGTAACTCCACACACGCTTGCCCATGTCCACCCTGTCTTTCATGTCTCATGCATTAAACCTTTTATTTCTCCTTCATCTCACTCACCCCCCTTCCCAACCCACCCTACCATACACTACTTTCAAGGTTAGGTGGCTACTTGATGTCAGACGTCATGGCCGTGGCCATCGGTTTCTGGTAGATTGGCAGGGTTACTGTCCCAAGGACAGAAGCTGGATTCCCACCCGGGATATCCTCGACCAGACCCTCTTTGATGACTTTTACCGCTCTCACCACTTGTGTCCCACTTAGGGGGGGTTGCGGGGATCCTGTCACACCTATTTGCCCTATCCTCAATTTCTCTGGTTCTCAGCTGCTCCTCGTTCCCCTCATTAGCCACACTATTTATTTCCTCCTCCTTTCCCTTTTCTTCATGTTGCAACTTGTATTTGCTCTCATTTAGTTGTTTCAGTTTTAGCTCTTTTTTCCCAGAAACCCAGAAGATGGTGCTTCTGTAGTTTTTAGTTAACAAAAGGCTTTCTCACTGCAATTGGGTCCTCTGTTATTCTCCTTACAGATACAATGACTTTTCCATGACTTGTCTTGATCAGCGTGGATTGGTAGAGATTGCTGACAGTCGCAGCCTGAGCTGAGGTGACTAAATGAAACATGCATCTTTCAGAAGCATCTTTTTAACGTAAATTTACCCTTTAGCCAGCTTTCACCATGCTAAGAATTCATCAAATAATTATTTGGTCGGATTCTCAGTAGAAAACAGAACATACAGAGAAGTTTTTCCATCTTAAATCTCCACAGGACATGCTTAAGACAAACATTTTAAAACAATGACATAAGCCTGTTAAAAAAACGGTGAGCAAAAATCTTGAGGAGTTTTTTTTCTGGGTCCTCTTCGGTCAAAAATGTTTTTTCTGTTGAGAAAAATATTAGTAAATGATTGAAACCTCATTCACAAAATAATTAGCTTATTACTCCAGTAATTAGCCTCACGTCAAACCTCACAAAAATTGCCCCATTTGTTCGAATCATTAAATTATCATAACATCAAGCCAATTTAAAACAAATAATATGATGTAGGATAATAATTTACTCCCTACTGAGCCTTAATGATGCAGACTTTAAATCTTGGGGTCCGCATTAAAAATAATCACTCTTGTTTCAATGTGATACACTTCTGAAATGCAGACACTAAAAGCTGCGATTTAAAGAAGCTCCTTTTTTAAAAGAAAGCCCATTCGGTGCTTTGGAATGTGTCCATACTGAATTGTGCTAATTGTAAATGTTTTGTTGTGGGCTTGATGCAGTGGACTGAAGCTATCCTTGCATTCCTGCATAGATTCCCCCAGCAAGAGCCTGATTTTAATGAGGCTCTTCTCTTTAATTAGTCCTTTTCCTATAGCCATCTGTGCCTCTGTGCTTCTGGGAGCACCGGTACATGTACAAGAAACACACCGACACACTCTCTCAATCTACAAAGAGATTCTTTACTCACATCAAACTCGTGAGAAAAGCCATGCTGGCTGTTGGAGTGAAGCTCCATGATGTGTTTGATGAACTGCCGGACTGGCACTGCTTCCAGGTCATCTGAAAAAACAAACATAAAAGCCACATTCCACCATCTGCCCAGTTTAGTTTGACAAATTAAGCATAAATGCAAGAAAATATAAGTATTAAGCACACAATTAAATGATTATACATATAGAAAATTAAACTTTAGCAACAACAATTATAACTGTATAAAAAACAACACAAAATTAAGAAAGTCTCATTTCTTTATGTTAAGTATTCGTATACATGAGTAAAGACATCACACTTTAAGCCTTTTAATAGCAGGCAGACAGGCTGAGTGCTAATATGTATTCACATCTAAGCCATACCCAGCTCATTAGTTCTCAGCAGCATAAATTGCCTTATTGGGTCTCAGTATGGCCTTATAAATGTTTGGTTGGTTAGGTCATGTGCAAGTGCTGGGACTGCGTTAAAAAAATCTCCTGGAGCTTTCACAGTTTCCATTAAAAAGAACAATCAGACACAGATCAATTCAATCACAACTATGTGCTCAGTGTTTTTACATTGATAAAAGATAAAAATGAAATATGTTTTTACGCTGATAAAAGATACTGTCTTATTAAATCACATATCCAATTTAACAGCACTCTTGAAGCCTTCTTCACTACAGGGGAGACAATAAACCATGGTCGCATGAACTTTAACAGCTGGGTTGAAACCTGGCTCATGGCTGTGTAGAGTTGTCAAAGAAGAGTGGAGGAAAAATAACAATGAGCACAGCAGTGCATGTAATTTGAAGAAATCACACAACCTAAATGTGCAATCAGTTATATACAAGGTAAACAAACTGATCACTAAAACACTAAAAAACTATATTTCCACATCCAACTTCTTTTCTTGTTGTTAACATAAGTTTAAAACTCAAATCAAGCTTTATTTTACATTTTAGAATGCTTGGTTCAATTAAAAGTGATTTGAAAATATAACTATTATGTCCCTTTAAAATCATTCATTCATCTTCATGACTGCTTTCTTCCCTTTCGGGGTCGCCACAGCGGAATGAACCGCCAACTCTCTGGCATATGTTTTACGCGGCGGATGCCCTTCCAGCTGCAACCCATCACTGGGAAACCCTTTAAAATCATTGATAATAAATATTTTACCTCTATGCACTAACACCACACATTTAATAACCTTCAAAATGCAGAATTCATCAACCTCAAATGGTTGTACTCAAGTCGTGTTCCTCCCCTGCTGAGTTGTTCTTGTTGCCACACAGACAATCCAGCCATTTCCGATTAATATATTCAACTTTTGGTAACCCACCCAAAAAAACAATTGACCCGGGAGATCCCCAAAACACACTTTCTTTACATTGTTTATCAACACGGTTCTGGTCTCTTACACATTTGGGTCAGTCAGCGCGTACATTCATTGAAATTGTCAGTGTTTTAACCCCGCATGCTCAGCAGACACTCAGAAAGAAAGACCAGACAAAATCTTTCAATCTAGCTTCCTTTATTTGTTGATCTTGAGAAGCAAAAAAAAAAAAAAAAACGCCCAGCTTGTTGCAACAGAGAGCAGTTATACAGGATTGATATCAGTGTACATGACGTGGGATAGACAAAACATGCTCAGTTCATGAGTTCAGATAATGTTTGCAGGATTGTCGCGCAGTAAGTGACGCAAGTGACATCCTGCCACTCTTGAAGGCCAGGTACAAAACCTTCTTTAGATAAAGGACTGTTCTTAAGAGCCAGGCTGATATTTTCATAGAATTAAGGCATGGTTTTGATGAGGGAAGAACACTTAACAATGCTAGAAATGTTTGAAAAGTAGAGGTAGCATGATAAGTCATGTGTATTGTTCTGTTTTTGGAATTAATTTGTTTGTGATTTCATAATCTATCGAACTCCATTCACAGATCACCATTCACCACCCATTGTGTTTCACTAGCTCATATGATTGTAAAAAATAGTTTGCTAGTTTTAGCTAGCAGGACAAGTTGACTAAGAAACAAGCAAAGACAGCAATGAGGTATAAGCCGAACAAGACATCACTGAACCGATAGTATGAGCGGTTTACTTCCTATTCTCAAAGGGCCTCAGAAGACTCTTGGTTGTTTATTTTAATGTTGATAAGTGATTTTTTTAATTTTCTTTTTTCTTTAATGTCTGAAATATAGGGTGCCCAGCCCTATTGCACATAATACATTACAAAAAGCTCCAGTCTCAAGTTAAGAATGTGTTTGATGAACAAAAAAAAAACATCCCATGGGTGACCATGTCCACTATTTTCCTCTTCTATCCTGTAATTCATACAGTTCCTCGATTTCAATTTCTAGACATTGAAAATATTTTGGTAGCATCAAATGGCTATCGTGTCATTTTTCAAAATACTACCAATACCGCCATTAATAAAATCCCTTGCAGTTCAGGGTTTCATTTCAGTTAGTAGAAGCTCACCTGCTGTTGATATGATGGGAAAACTGTCATTGCGGATTACTCTGGGGGAGTTCCTGTCCTCAATGTATAGATGTGCTGTCCGGAAGAACCTCCTATTCACAGAAAAACCCTCGGTTAAAAGGAGGCAGAATTATTGCATGATTTCAGACAGCTCGATGATATTCCTGCTTTAGTGATGAATGAGGATCACGGTGTAATATTCACCTAACACCAGAGTGTATTTAAACTTTTTGGTAGTATTCACTCAACATCAGCTTGGTGCCTTCGTAAGAGAAGTTTATAGGTTTTCTCCATATTTTAACCCTCTGATGCCTAGTGTTCACTTCAGTGGATGGCTATATGAAAATTTTATGGTTTCTTTGGTAAATCTGCTTATCTTGACCCAGCCTTTCTTAATTCATGCATCAGAGTGTTAAACCAATGCTTCTGATTAATTGGAAACAAAATTTCCCTCAGGGATGAATGTGAAAGCAAATACTACCTTTCACATAATATACTGTAAGCTGGAAGCCTGTAATGGTCACCAGAAGTAAAGAATATGTATATTATTTTGCAACTTTGCTTTAACGAGGGACATGACAGGCACTCTAATGTTTGGTGTATAGGACAATACATTTCTATGAGGAAAGGTAAAAAAATAAACATTTACAACAGTTTAAGTGTAATTCTCAGGAAAATTGTTCATTACAATGGTCACAGTCTTCAGGGGTTAACAGGATTGAATTGCTTTGGTTAGTTTAGCTACAGTAAATTTCTGTTAAATTGCACATCATACAAGTATCTTAAAACTGCCAAAAATTGCATAAAGCAATTTGTACACTGGTATATGTAAAGCTGGAAAATTGTCAGATTGAGAATCTTTCAAAAGGAATAAAACCTAAACAAACCCAAAAGACACCTCAAAATAATAAAAATTGTATTTTATTGCAAAAACCATCAAATGTATATTTTCCATAAATAGACTGGTTTTTGAAACTAGAAAAATAGTTTAAATTTTTCTTTCGGTTATCCAATTCTCTTCAAATTCACAACAATTGCCTATTGTTTTAATCTAGTTCTGTAAATTTGATTTAATCACCCAACACAATAACTCCTATAAGCCGTAGAAAAGCCCAAGCATGTCCATACCTGTACTTAATGCAGAGCAATGAGCAGATGCTAGTCATCCTCGGAAGGCGAGACATACAGAGAGCCAAAGCTACCCTGAAAGCTCACCTCATCCTCTGACGTGAGGGGGAGGTGATAGAGGAGGGATGGAGACTCAGGGGACAGGCGCCTTACACTAATGACCTTTATTCTTTGAGGGACTCAACTGTGTTTACATACATCAGACTAATGTAGCAGAAGGGCCCTTCAGTGAAGCTACCTTAAAAATGCAATGAAAACGAATGGTACAATAATAAATATATCCTCACTTTATTCCTCTTTTGCTTCTGGAATAACTTGCGGTCTAGAAAGGCAGAGCTCTTAGCTCTTTAATGGGCATCTGTAAGTGTGTGACGCCTCTGAGCCATCCAGATGGAAGGCTGCTCATATAGGGCTCTCACTATCCTATTGCCTTAGCAACATCAATTTGAACAAATTTTAGCTTAAGTTGCTGAAAACACTAACAATATAAAATGAAAAGGAATGCAGGGATTTTGTTCAAATCTGAGCGTTCAATCTTGAAGATGTTTTTGCTCTACGGGCTTTGTAGAGAGGATGTTTTCATCATTAGTCTTCCTAGTCATTTAACAGATTTATTAGTGAGCAAACCAATGTCAGCGATCAAACACATTTATATCCTTGAAACTACTAAAACAAAGTGTTATGGGCTTATTCTGAAAATTTGGCATACATGAAGTGAACAATTTTCTTGGTGAGTGAACTAAACAGATTCTATTCAAAGCATTATATTTTATTTTGATTAACTTTATAAATATAATAAATTTGATTAACTTCTAAACTAGGATTTTTTCCCCTAAATTATTGTCTCAGTTTCATTTTCAATTACAAAGCTACAACCTATATTATCAGGGTTGTTTCATCATTAGTTTAGCTTATTCTCAATAGTTTGAAAAAACCCTTCCCAGCAGCACCAGGTCTCGTGTTGATCTATGTGGAATATTTGTTTGGATACTGGCTCTAGAGAAAGCTTAGTTTTCTTAGTGCTGGGATTCATATGCTTTAAACAGATTCGCTGAGTTAATCTTTATTTTTTATTTTTGTTTTGGCTTTTATGTATGATTTTACTAGCCTCATGACTCACATGACTGGTGAGGCTTACTTTATTCTTTGTAATTTTATTATTTTATTGGTTTATTTTTCTTGTTTAGTGTGAACATGCAAATGTATTATTCAGCTGCCTTGTGTTTTGAACACATTTTAACCTTGTGTCTTCATAAATGGTAAATAAATTGTTGATAAAGTATATCAAATTTCACCTCTAGCCATTGCATCATATTGTAAAATGTCTTTAAAATATGTGCACATGTTTTCAAAACCATAGATTGTTCTGGGTTGTAGATAATTGGATATACTAAACTATTAGCAGTAAACGAGTGTTTCCGATGAAAATGATTATTATTGTTGTTGAAAATTAAAAGAAGCTTTAAACAAACTTAAGCCAATGTCAGACCTACATTCCCTAAAACATAAAACACAAACATTCTAAACTAAAAAAGTAACGTTGAATAAAATTGTTCTGTTAATTTTTAAAGAGTTCAAACCAGCAAGCTGCACAGATTGGAGCACAGCTGGGTCCCTGTGTTTAAGATGTGAGGTCCCCAGGGTCCCTGTAGCCTCTGCTCTCACACACACACACACACACACACACACACACACACATGCAGGAGTGAACATGCACAAAGACGAGGATGCTGGTCTTTGGCAGTGTTTGAATGTGAGCCTGAACAGATGGGGTCTGGACTCTGTTGGGAGCTGTGGATGGTTTTTAAAGGCCAGTAGAGGAGCAGACAGAGGTACATAAGGTGAAGATTCATGGGTCTTGGGGACCCTTACACGGCTCATAAACAGTCCCTCACTGATCTGTTTCACATAACATGCTTTTGTGAATATTAAATAGCTTTTTCTTTTCTCAAGGAGGTAGAAAAAAGAAAAACCCATTGTAGAGTTAAGGATGATCATTAAATTTGATTCTTAATCTGTGTCTTCTGTAATCTGGAAGTTAGTATCTTGATTTGCTAAATTGATGCAAATATGTGACCAAACTCCCAGCTGTGTTCTGCAAACAGTGTGTTTTATTGTTACAGCCACAGTTTTACTAATCATTTTAACCCTTTGATGCATATCAGGAGAGAAATGTCTTATGCAAATTTATTTCACTAAATTTGTCAGAGTAAAAAATGATTGCCAGGAAGTTGATGCAGGAGCCAGGGACAACGTTTCAACAATTATTAAAATAACCAGAAACAAAAAAAGACACTGGATCTAGAACACAGAAAACAACCTAACATTAACAATGACCGACGAGGATTAAAGGGCCGGTCACACTAGCTTTTGAGAGCTGCAATAGCCATATCATCTAATGATACGTCTCGTCGTCAGTCAGAGGTGCTAAAAGCGGATTACAGTAAACTGATCCGCACTGCTCGCCGCCTGTCACCCGCGACTCAAATTATCGTCTCTGGCCCTCTGCCAACGTATCAAAGGGGAACCGATAAATTCAGCAGACTTTTTGCACTCAGAGAGTGGCTCACCACCTTCTGTCGAGAAGAGCAGTTATTGTTTGTTGACAACTGGAATCTCTTCTGGGAGTGCCCTAATCTCTTCCGTCCTGACGGCCTCCATCCAAGCAAGCTAGGCTCTAAACTTCTGTCAGATAACATCACTAGGGCCCTTATTAGCATCTGACTAAATAATGCCAAATATAACACCTTTGAACACTGCCCCAGAAACCGACCTAAAACCTGTCAAAACCTAACATTTGCTATCGAAACAGTGTCCATACCACGAAAACAGAAAATAACTATAAACAACAAATTACTTAACACCAATAATCTGATCAATATAAAATTAGACTACAAATTATACAACTCGCAAACGTACTCTCAAAATTTGGTCTCCTAAACATTAGATCTCTTACACCAAAAGCTGTAATCATAAATGAATTAATCTCAGAACTGAACCTTGACATACTGTGCCTAACTGAAACATGGCTCACTCCAAACGATTATTTTGGATTGAATGAAGCGACACCCAAAAATTACCGTTACAATCATGAACCGCGCTCAACTGGTCGTGGTGGAGGTGTTATGCCACAATATATAGAAATACCCTAAACACAACCAAAAAGACAGAACATAAATTTAAATCCTTCGAAGTACTTGTGCTCCATATTACACCGGCAGAATCAAAACAAAGATGTGCATTCTCTGTAACATTAGCTGTTGTCTACAGGCCACCAAAACACAATTCTAGCTTTCTTCAAGAATTTGCTGATTTTGTCGCACATCTTTTGGTCGAAGCAGATAAAATACGGATTTTTGGAGACTTTAACATCCATATCGATGACAAAAAAGACTCGTTGGGTATTGCCTTTACAGACCTCCTAAATTCCTGTGGGTTTAAGCAGCAAAATGTGGTCGGCGCAACACACCGTCTAAACCACACTCTAGATTTGGTTCTATCTCATGGCATTGACCTAAGTGACATTGTTTATATCGCCTCAAAGTGAGGACATCTCAGACCACTATCTTGTATCTTGTGCTATGCAGACTATAAACATTAGCAGTAGCATTCAACGTTACCAACTAGGGAGAAATATAAACCAAAATACTAAAGAAGCATTTATAAGAAACCTACCAGATATTACTCAACTTTCTAGTGTACCTGCAGATGAAAATGAACTTGAAACGATCACCTACAGTTTGAATAATATTCTCGCTAACACCCTAGACACTGTAGCCCCGCTTTAAATTAAAACAAGTCAGAGATAGACAGGCCACTCTGTGGTCTGATGATAATACAAAGCTGCTAAAAAGACAAACCAGAAACTATGAGCGTAAATGGAAAAAAACTAGATTGGAAGTATTCAAAATTGCCTGGAAAGAGAGTATGTCTAAATATAGACTAGCACTAAAAACTGCAAGAACTAACTACTATCACAAGTTAATAGAAACAAATCAAAATAACCCACGCCTCTTATTTGAAACAATGGCTAATTTACTAAACAGTCAAACATCGACAGATTCAAATGCAGCTATAAAATTTAGCAGCAATGATTTTATGAATTATTTCTCAAATAAAATTACCTCTATCAGATGCAAAATTACTAAAACTCATATTCAATCAAAGCAGTTTAACTCAAACCCTATACCTTTGACTCACTCACTGCAGAATTTTTCAAATATTGACCTGAAAGAACTGCTACAAATAATCACAGCATCTAAATCATCAACATGCTCTCTAGATCCTGTACCAACAAAATTACTGAAAGAATTGCTACAAATAGCTCAAGAACCATATACCAAATATTATAAACTCATCTCTGTTGCTAGGTAACGTTCCCAAACAGCTAAAACATGCAGTAATTAAACCACTAATCAAGAAAACGCACCTGGATCCTACTGAGTTATCCAACTATAGGCCAATCTCTAACCTTCCGTTCTTGTCAAAAATATTAGAGAAAGTTGTTATAGCACAGCTCAGCTCCTTCTTACAAAAGAGCAACTGTTATGAAGAACTTCAATCTGGATTCAGAGCGCATCACAGCACAGAGACTGCGCTGGTTAAAATTTCAAATGATCTATTACTTGATTGGGATCAAGGAAATATCTCTCTTCTAGTTCTGCTAGATCTCAGTGCAGCCTTCGATACGATAGATCACAGGATTCTCCTCGAGAGACTAGAAAACGATGCAGGCATCCAGGGCCAGGCTCTAAGATGGTTTAACTCTTACCTCTCTGACCGGAGTCAGTTTGTTCATGTAAATGGAGACTCATCGGACACAATAGCAGTAGAGTATGGAGTTCCACAAGGATCCGTTTTGGGACCCATCCTATTCTCAATATACATGCTGCCCCTTGGCAAAATTATTAGAAGACATGGTGTTAGTTTCCAGTGCTATGCAGACGACACCCAGCTCTATATATCAGCAAAACCTAACGACCCTTTAAAGCTAAATAAGATCTCAGAATGTGTCGCTGATATCAATGATTGGATGAATGAAAATTTTCTTATGCTAAATCCAGATAAAACAGAAATATTACTTATTGGCTCTAAAAAGCAATTACAGAATCTCTCTGCTTTACATATGGAACTGGGGGGCCACACTGTTAATTTTTCCACTACAGTTAAAAATCTTGGCCTTATTATAGATAGTGAACTGCCGTTTAAGAACCATATCTCTTATGTTACTAAGACTGCTTTCTTTCACCTCAGGAATATTGTTAAAGTGCGGAACATGCTGTCTATCGTAGATGCAGAAAAATTAGTGCATGCTTTCATGACCTCCAGAATGGATTATTGTAACACTCTGTTAGCCGGCTGTTCAGCCGCAACGCTACAAAAATTACAGTTAGTCCAGAACGCAGCAGCTAGAGTTCTCACAAGAACAAAGAAATATGATCACATTACACCGGTTTGTGCTCTCTTCATTGGCTTCCTGTACAATATCGCATTGACTACAAGATTCTGCTCCTTGCCTTTAAGGCACTGAATGGCTTGGCTCCGGTCTACCTGGGCAGTCTCCTCTCACGATATATTCCAGCTTGCTCTCTCCGATCACAAGAAGCAGGACTATTGATTATACTGAAGGTTAGTAAATCCACAAGAGGTGGAAGAGCGTTCTCATATAGAGCCCCGAAGCTCTGGAATAAACTCCCAAATGTTGTCCGCAGCTCAACTACGCTCACAGATTTCAAAACTAAATTAAAAACATATCTGTTTAAACTGGCATTCCAATAATTATCTCTTGGTATTTGTCTAAACAGATATGGTGCCTGAGCACCATATACATACAAACTGTTTGAAAAAACAATGTGGTTCAATGATCCTCTCTAAACTATCCTCATCATTTCTCTCCTCCTGCAACTGATGCTGATCACTTGTTTGTTGTCTATGTTACAGTTTACTAACCGTTTTCTCCATTTCTTAGTTCCTGTTTTGTCTTTGTTTGTTTTGTTTGTTTTTTGTTTTTCAGGTCCTGTCCGGCAAACCGTTCATCGATGGATTTTTAGTTTGTATGTTCTTTATGCTGGGGAGGTGATTAGCGCCTGCCTCAGTCAGCGAGAGTCCCCTCTCAGAGGGAACTCCTGTCTGCTCTGCCTGATCCTCACGAGGACTTTGTGAAGCTGCTTTGAAAGCAATTGCTAAAGAAGCGCTATATAAAAACTGATTGATTGATTGATATCATGGCCTTGCAGCAGCGAAGACCCTGTCCAGCATGCAGCTAGTTTGTAAAAAAGATCAAGCTCTAAAAATAAATGGCAACAGGGTTCACTGTAATTTACTTCACATCAAGTCTGCAGTCCTCAAAATATAAAATTGCTTTAGAACAAGATTTAAAGTTACATCACATGATACGGAATCGCAGGTCAAAGGTAAATACAGCTCATCCTTCATCCAAGCAGACTGGCTGGAACTTCCGGTTTCGATCCAATTTAAGTCAATGAATTTTTTTAATAGTGTGACTATGAATGAATAAAACTTAAATACTGAGGTAAAACACAGTGATTGATTAACACGATGACAAAGGGATTACTAACAGATGATGAATGGAAACAAGCACAATACAATTAAAAAACACAAGGTAACAAAACAAAAACATGAACAAAGGAGTAAAATGAAGCAAAAAAAATGCTTCTTGCAACAAAGTGACGCACTCCAAAAGATCTAGGCTCCATTGTTAAAATATCAAAGCAAATGAATGTTAAAAAAATTAGACAGTTACTGCTCAAAACCTCCCCATCAAACAAGCATGTAATGTGATGCCAGTAAATTGGCTCACCTGCTGTGCTTCGATGAGGGCGTAGATAAAACTGGTGCCCAGGTAGCGTTCTGAGTGTCATTTTTGCAGTATTGCTGGCAGAGGATCATCCTTCTGTGCACTAACCTACCTTTTGGGCAGAACTATAAGTGAAGTTGCTTGTAGTAACGCCTTAGTTATGGGGAGATCCTTGATGGAACTTGTTGTGTTTAGCTGACTGTGTTCAGGACTGTGTGCTGTGTGGCAGGGGCTGGTTAATTGAGCACGCATCCAATGGTTACGCATAGAGGTGACCATGAACAAGGATTGCTTACGGTTCTAGCTTCTGAAGCACACTAAAGCGTGTAGCTCATCAGCTGTTTAAGGGGAAAGTTGGCTGAGTACCATGAACAAATTGAGTATTACCGGATCGGATTCGACATAGTCTTGAGCTCATCAACTTTCTTTGTAAGTCAGGCTTTTATCTTTCAGCTATGATTCCTTCGCAAGCGCATGCACATAAAAGACTGATGTAGGCATCAAATAACCAATCACAATGAACATGGATAGAGCGAGATCATTTTATCTTTGCGGAGGAGCAAAAGATTACAGTTGAAAATACGATGAGTTTAAACTAGTCCTGTCGATCGATTAAAAAATAAAAACTAATTAATCGCACCAATTTTTTTAATTAATCGCAATGAGACTGAAACTTTTTTTACATTTATAAATGTAAAATATTAATAATTAATGTAAGCTGAAGACAAAGAAACTATTTCAATTCAAAATATTATTGTTTATTGATTTTTTTGGTTTAACTTATGTTATAGAATATTTAATCATTGTAATTAATTAGTAAACAAGATTGAGTTTGTATGTGCCTATGTTTACTTGGGATGGACCAGGAAGTGGTGTAGAGGGGTTTTCCAGGACTCACTCTTAATAGCTTGTTTAGTGAAGGCTCATTCCTTTCATCTTTGGGAAAAAAAAACTTTAGGTCTTTAAACCTGGGATCAATTGCAGTAGCGATCTTCAGCCGTGTGAGATTAGTGCTATCCTTGCTTTTAGCTAGGTCTGATGTAAAATCATGTTTGAATTTAACTATAGGCAAAACATTTTGTAAGTGGCACAAGGCTGGCAATAGCACTGAGCAGGAGAACATTTACTTTATTTACATAATATTGTTCAACAAAATTTATTTCTTCTTCAATTTTTAAATATTGTTTTACATTACCGTGAACTGATTTTTATTTTATGCAGCATACCTTGACAGTGGACATGCGCGCACGCACGCACTGTGCTTTAAGTGCCAAACAATCTCGCCCAACATTTAGCATGCGCACTTTCAAAACTCCTGCCATGAAAGGAAACTTGACCGTTCTGTGCTGCATGAGGGCCGTGCAGAACAAGTGTTCACATGCAAGTAACGTTAGTCTCGTGGCAAAAAACATGTTACGAGCACCGTAAGTGTGCTTTAACTCTTGCCACTTCGAGACGGTGAGCCACACATGCTGTTCTGCTGTTCCTCAGTTTAAGACATAGTTTGACCAAACGAATGCAATATTAACAAAGTGCGCTGTGAAGCCTTAGTAGTTTTCATTGCTCACAGAAGCCCAGCGGTCCACCATGAGGGCAATGTGTGTCGCGTGCTGCAAAGGTGTCCATTCTGTAACGTGTCCAAGGTCCTCCACCGTAACAGGAAACAGGAAATTACGCGGTAATTTTTTTTTAGGTTTTTAATGGATTTAAGGTTACGTCGGAAGGTGACAGGAGGTGGTGTGGAGTGTGAACAATTAGGCAGTGTGAGTTTGAATGTGATGAAGAAGTGATCAGATGTGTGCAGAGGAGTAACTGCGAGATGATCATGTGACATGAGTGAGTGGAAGTTGGTAGCATTTGGTTTATGAAGATTTATATTGAAGTCCCCAAATACTAGTGGGCTGATATCATCTTCTGGAAAAGAGGAGAGCAGACCATCAAGCTCCTCCAGGAAAGTGGAGAGCTGTTCTCCAGGTGGGCGGTATATGGTGAGGATGTGCATTACAAGAGGGGAAGTGATAGTAACAGCAATTAGCTAGTTTCCACAAATATTCTTGTGTTGCCAAGTCAGACAAGATTGTTGGCAAGAGAGTGCTGGTTGTGTGAATGTAAGTTTACAGAAACACATTCTGTATCGTGCGTGATATGTGTATGATAATGGTAGCATATATGTGTGTTTATTCCAATATTTTTTTTACTCTTTTATGTAATGTTAACGTGGATTTACTACAAAATAAAGTACATGCTTATTAGCCTACAGACTAAATGCATGTTTAAATTTAAAAGGTGATTGTTCTTCCTTTTTCTTCTTTTGAAAGATGTAGCCCCAACGACTAAACGATCATGGCAGCAGATAAAAAATTGTTACTTAAGTAGCATGTTAGCTGTATAACACACCTTCTGCAGTACAGTAAGGGCGTGACTTCTGTGTCACATCTTGTATGTGCAGTTGAAGAAGCTTGCAAATGTTAAGCTTTTCTTTCCAATGAAAACCTGTGTTTTTCTTGCACATGTCGGTAAAAAACTATATCCCTATGAAATACTCAACTAACAATTTGTGCAGAAATAGGATTGAGAAGAAAAGATGAAACCATTGTTACTGACGATGGTGTGTGCCGTCACTTAAAACTTCCTTTTATAATGGCTGATAACATAAGCGTGCGATCTCTAATAAAAAAATAGCCTGCTCCGGAGAAAGTTAAACCTTGTGGCATAAGTAACCAAAGATTGGTTAGATTGGTACAAAGTGACAAAGATTGATTAAATCCTGGATCCTTTCATAGTACCCAAAACCCAGGATTGGTGCAAACTAATCCTGAATTTAGCTGGCCCTGGGTCATGTGACCACAAACTCTTTTGCATCAATCCAGCAGGGATTGCATGTCACTGAGCTTTGTTCAGGGGCATTTAATTTACATTTGTTTATTTATATGTTTTTATATGTATTATTTTCAGTTATATGGTTTATTGTGTTTGCCTCATTTCTAAAAGCTGGAAAACATAATTTTGTTTAAAATATTTTTAAAATAGACCTTAACCTAATCCTTTTGTCGAAGCTGCGGAGGAGCAGGTGCAGAATTAGTTGAACTAAGACGTTTGGAGTCAAATTAATAGATACAGATCTGCTGTTATTATTACAAATTAATTTAAATTGAATAATACCCTCAGAGACCTCTACTCTACTTCAGTATTTTTTTTAACAAAAAATGTTAATATACAGATAGCTGCAACAAAAACAGCTTATGAGAGAACACACTGTTAAGCTTATGATTGCCAGCAATACTTTTGGTCCGGTGCCATGCATATTTACAGGAATCACATAGCAGAAGTGTTACAAAAATCTTATCTGAGCGTCATGGTGGAGCAGTGGGTAGCACGGTCATCTCACAAAAGTACTTTAGACAAATCTCACAGAATTTGAAGATTGATACACAAATAACCCCATAAATGAATGCTGAGAAGCTTCAAAACTTGTCTCAATGTAAACCTGATCCTCAGTGATTCCTAAGCTTACCTCCAGTAAGCCAGCACAGCCAGCAGCATAATGAGACAGAGCAGGGTGAGAGCCGACACCACCATCAGAGGGATGACCCAATCCATCTGGCCAGAGGATGGCGACACTGATGAGATCCTGATCCTCTCTGTGGGACAGTCAAAGCATTTCTTTTAGAGTTCTGATGAATATAACTCTTGCAAATTCTATAAATTAAACATTTTAAACTGATATAAAATAAAAAGTTACCTTTAACATTTTGTATTTTTCAGTCTTGCTAAATGAAACTCAGATGAAGCCCAAAATATGTTATTTATATTATTTATTTAGTTATGCCACTGTCTGTCTGAATTCTCGATTGTGATTGCCTTACAGGTATTGAATAATTCTAAATAACCGTATGGGTAGTCCAGATTGATTTGTCTCACTTGATATATCCTTGCGCAACTTTATTAACCATTCTAACAAACTTTAAATCAATACGTCCACAGTTCATGGATTTCTGTTTCAATGACCAATTTGTTTTTGTTTACAGTAAATTTTACACCAACAGTCGTTTGTGGAGCTCTGCTGAACTGGATCCCAGAGATGTTTGAGCGAGTCCTCTATCAGTGTGAACTTTGGTGCTACATTATTGAGGAAAAGAAGAGCATGTTGTGTTGTACCGTCCACTTTTCTAAACATTATAATTCCACATTAAAATGAAACAAGGAGCTTCCAATTGGCCTTGACTAAAGTTGTATGCTATTTTACTTGACTTAAACTACACTACAACTAAAACATTTTAAAATATATCAAATCAAACCATTTTTGTCAAAAGTCTTGATAATGCTAAATTCAAATCTGTAGTCAAAATTAAATCTGGACCTGAGTTCCTGTGTGATGTCAGACCCTGACCCATTAGTACAGAACACATAACAGAGAGAACATCATTGTCAAGTATGTTATTTTCTACATGTCAAACATCTGTGAGGTCAAGTCAAGAACCCAGTCAATTTGTTGAAATAATGAAAAGAAATTCCCAGCTATAGTGAATGTATGCCTTTGTGCTTTAGGCTGTACATCTTTGCTCACCTACCAGTTTGTATGTGGTATGGCCAGCGAGATCTCTCCTCATTGGTCAACTGGATGCTTTCTGCTGAGGTGGATGGAAGCTGCATGACTCTGATTTCATCTTCTGGCTGCAAAGCTTTGGTTTGAGACGTAGAGATCTTTGAGCCTGGATGAACCTCCTCCTCTACTCCTCTAGGAGAAAATGTGGAGAGCTCACTCCTGTCAACATGAATTTTGTCCCGACCCCTCTCCCTGTGTTTAGAAGTTGGGCTAGGGGCAGTTGGTTTTTGAGCTGCCTGCGTTCTGTCAGTGATCAGCACATGTTTTCCTTTTTTTTTCTTCTCCTCCTCTTGGTGTTCCTCCTCTTCTTCTTTCTCCTCTTCTTCTTCATCCCCTTTTTCCTGCTCTTCTTCTTTTGTGTTGTTTGCTTCAGATCTGTCCTCAGAGGGGAGGGTACTGGGGCCAGATGGATTGTTTTCTGAGGTGGGCATGGCTGGATGTTGAGTGGGTGAGAGAGCTGAGTTTGTGGATGGCGTTGGCCAGAAGGATCCAGGGAGGGAAGAGATGATGCTTCCACTGAAGCCAAGCCCTGCCAAAAGAGTGCTGGTGACCACAGAGGCTACAGTGGCCTGGCCTCCGCTGGATGGAGGCCCAATTCCCGTTGCCATGGATACGAAAGAAAATGGGAGGCCGGCAGACGTCCACGTTGAGGAGCCCGAGCTGATTGGTGCCATGTCTGCAGAAGAAGCGGAGGAAACCGTGGGCTGGAGGGATGAAAGAAATGTTTGTTGTTATTGCTTAAGTTTGTTAACTTAATAAATTCTCAGAGCTAAACAGTGAATTTTTCCCCTTAGTATTGTATTCTGTTTCATTAGGGACCTTCCCTAATGTTATTGGTAGCTCTTTTTTGGCCATGATCCGCCTAGGAAACCATCTGGCCAATATAATGACATTTGACCCATGTTAACTTCCTTTGCTACGCTGAAGACACTGAAGCTCTTTTTATTAGCAAAAACAAATGAATAACAAGCCAAGCCTCTCAATCTCCATAATTTCCTCTTTTGCCATTTTTGATTTCTTCTTCTGCTCTTCTTTATGTTGTTCATCACGTGTGTATCGAGGGCCATTCAGCTGATTGTTTGACAGGGCCAAACTTTTTTCTCTTGACCCCATTGCTCAGCCAAAAGTCTATAATCCCTTATGTTTATTTACAAAGCCAAATTGTATATGAAGCTTGAACCCTAAAAAATTCTAGATCTGTTCTGACCGTAATAACAAACTGAAAATGTACCTTTGATTGCTTTGTTTATTTAACATCAATAAACACATTTAGAATGCAACAGTTACTCACCATTCCAGTTTTTACAATCCGTGTGCCTTCGAATATCCTTGTGGTGTTTGCTTGAGTAAAACACAAAGTTTAATCAGTGAAAACAGATTTTTAAAATAGGAGAAAATTAAATGTTGATGGCTTTTGAAGAATATTGCTAAATGAAGTTTGCATTTTTTGGCTTAACCTAGAACACTTATGATATTTTTTTTCCACTTTAGTACACTAAGACACACATGTCTAATGAAATATGATATATTTCAGTTTCCAGAGAAAGTGTATACCCTTGGTAGCCATCATCTCCAATGATACATTCAGACTGCTAGTTTTAATGCTCAATTCAGATTTTGTTCATTCATGCTCCAAACATTATGTTTGTGTTATCCATTTATTCATCTAGTAGAAATTTGGCTCAGATGGGACATGTATTAGCAGAAAATGACAAGACCATACTTAGAATGCGCTGTTTACAGAACATTGTATCACTTTATTTCAACCAATTGTTTATTACAAATAATTTTCCATTTTTTTATTGTAACATCACTGGCTTCATTCATGTCTTAAAATGCATATTTGAGCATTTCTCAAAAGTCTTCTCCAGCGACTGTGGGAAAGAATGTTTTGTTTCAGCTCGATGACATAAAAATCATGAATTACAAAAATAAAATCTGTATCAGATGTAAGACCACACATGTAAGTGAACCCTAGGTGCTTAAAAACAATTAGCTGTTCAGACAGTATTGAAAATATCCAAGTAATGAATTCACAACTGTAAATACAGACCAATGCTATTTCTTTTCTGTAAAATGTCTGCCAAAGAGAGCCTGCTCGTTTGAAAATTATTAACATTTCACATATAGGTTTACTTCCATTTAGTCAAATTCTACTTTAATTTCCTATTGTTTTAATATACACTTAATTGTGAAATGAGGTGTTTTGATATTAGGATGAATGAACTTAGACTCACCTCTAAATAGAAGTGTTTGACTGAAGTCACTGCGCTGGTCCCTCTGACACACAGCTTGCACTCTGAAGAGATACAGGACATCTGGAGACACCAGGGTGATGACTGCCCTCTGCAGGAGACATCAGAAACTTAGCACACATGCGCCTCTCATCGTCGTTCACAAGACTCTTTAACTTAAAATAGATCTTTTCATTTGTTTATTTCTATATGGTGGTTATTTTAGTTTGGTTTGTTTTACATTCATTCTTTTCAATTGGTTTATTGTAATGTTCATTATTTAACAAAGTATTTGAACATGGACAGGCTGTGTCTGATGGGGGCTCTTTTCACACCACCACACCAGACAGGCTGAATTGTTGTTTATAAGTAAAGGAAAAGGGATTTAGAGAATTATTGGTATCATAGTTTTCATCATGTAAAGCTGTCGATTTATCATGTAGATCTATCATGTAGAGAAAAGAACAGAGTCAAGATGTGATTTACTTGTCAGTCTATGTTTCGACTTTCAGCTACAGTCATGAGCTTTAGGTTATGACCAAAAAAAGAATACATTCTAGCTTACAAGTGGCAAAATCAACCAATTAATCAATCAATTTAAACGTATTTATATAGCGCCTATTGCAGTTGCTTCTAAGCAGCTTTACAAACAAATGTCTGCTGTGGATTGATAATCGATCAAATTTAAGTCAATGTTCATTTTGCCAAATTTCTTAAGCTAAAAATAGTATTACGATATATTGCTAACTTGGGTACTATAGAGTTACTTTTGAAATCAAGAAACAGACGTATTTATGTTCAATCTAAGTATATGTGACATTGAGAAGAAATAGTTTTGTAATCATAAAGTTGTAATACACCTAATTTAGCCTAATTCGGGGGTAATATAGGGTATCCAACTTACTTAACTCATGTTTTGATGTTGAGGTGTGAGGAAACAACCAGAGCACCTGGAGTAAAACACCCATGAGGAGAACATTACTCCCTCCAGTGAGACACCTATTCGTGCCCTGAGCTTTCCCCACAGAAGGGCTTGACCAACTATGGGGTAGAGCTACATACAGTTAAGGTGGCTTTTGTACCAATCAGGGAGTGGGGAGGAGGCATGATCAGATCAGTTTTTATGGAAACAGAATTTTATTGAATAGTTCCATTTTGGTGGCCTAGGGCAGGGGTTCCCAACCTCTTTCTCCTGGGGCCCCCCCAATGTACATTTACGAAAATGTATATACATATGTGTTGTATTATCAATACATAATATGTATAGTAAATATAAATTAATCCATTTATTAAATGTATATTTAATTAAATGTATTAAAATTAAGTTAAATTAATTTTTAATGATTAAACAGAAATTTACATTTTATTTTTGTTTTTTGTTGTCTTTCAATGAACATACATTTTATGTGTAACACAATGTTATAATAAACATAAATATAAGCATTACAATAGCAGTGCATTTACTTTCAAGTACAGATGTAATGTTTTGCTTGTTACTCCTGCTCCTCATATTGCTCACGTGTTCCTAATTTTCTTCGTTAGTCTCCTTAATTATTCTGTTCTCTTTCCGTTCTCGTTACTGGTGAATCATTTTTGTATTCAGTGAGCCAGAGTCTATGTTCCTTCTCATTCCTTGCAGAGAACTGAGTTTGTGCGCTTGTTGAGAAGAAGAAAAACAAATATACCTCTGCACTTGGGTCTGCCTCTGCCTAACAGTGCTGTAGTACTTTTTGTGCTTTTTACACTAGTTATGCTAAATAACCCCATATTTTTGTACATAGACACTGATTCACTCCTGCGCGCCCATTTTTAACTCTGGCGCCCCTCTAAGGCGGACTTCAGGTTAGGAACTACTGGCCTAGGGGTTAGTGAATATGACATACATTAACTTATAAATTACATGTTTTACTTTATAAAAAGGTAGTGCGTATTATCATGAACATGAGACGAGTTGGACACGTGCAGTGGCGTGAAGAGAAAGAATGGATGATGAACCAATGAACTGTTGAGTTTTTAATTTGTCATTATGGGTATAAAAGACGAAGACATGCACTGAGCAGACAGACGTGCCAGAAGACGGCAGCCATCTCCAGAGCCAGAGAGACAGCTGATGATGGACAAGCACAAAGAGAAAACTTTAAAGACTTAGAGAATCAACAAACTTGTATCCACATTGGATGAGGACTATTTTACTTAATGATAATTGTTATGTTTTGTAATATATTTAAAAAGCGATTATTTAATTAAAATAAATTTAATTGATTACAATTACTGACTATCAAGTTTTTTATTTTAAAATGTCAAAGGGTTTTTAATGTAAAAGAAAGATCTGACCCCAAAGGAGTCTTCTGACCAAGCTCTAAGCATTTAAAGCTAAGAATTTAGGACAGAATCGACTCACTTAACCTAACCTGAGAATAATAACTAAAAAAGTTGAAGACGTAAAAGATCAAACATATATCAGCGCTTTCCTGCTCACAAACCATGGACACCTGGGAGATCTAATCAGCACCTGGGAGATCTTAACCAGGCACACCTGCCTCTGATCAGCAGCGGGGGATAAAAGGAGCCCAGAGGCACAGAGGAAGAGAGGATCGACTCCAATCAGAGTCACTGGTGGAGAATGCAGGCAACTTAGAAGAATCACACCGAACCATCGCAAACTCACCAGTCGCCATTATTGTTTACTTTCACTCTGGTCCTTTGTGTGTTCACAGATCCACAGTGGTGTGCACTTCTCTCCATCAAGAATGGAAGACCTGCTGAAGTGCTTAACAGAGGTCAGCATCTGCCAGCAACAATTTTGCAGAACAACTCGCAAAGCAGCAGGGGGATTCTGTATGCGAGCTGGCAGAGCTGTGTGCAGCGTGTTCCGCCACGTAAAACATATGCCAGAGAGTTGGCGGTTCATTCCGCTGTGGCGACCCCGAAAGGGAAGAAAGCCGACATGAAGATGGCCATGACAGAAGGCCGCCCTGATGACCAGCAACAGCAGGAGAAGTGGTGAGTCCAACCCCCCCTCAGCTAACCTGTTCTATGAGATCTTCCAACAGGTTACACAAGGGGGCTCCTTCAGCCGGGAACAGCATGAAGATAACCACCTGAAGCACTGCTAGACACAGGTGCCTACGACTGAAGTAGAGGACATCCAACCTGGACCCCATCCTCTCCCGCACTTCATCATAAAAGATGGCTGGCTCTCTTGTGTCGCTCAGCGGAGGGGGAGGAGAAAGATCTGCCAAGGTCCAAGATGGAGATCATAATGGAGCTAACATACACGTACCCCATGGCAGGTCACCTGGACGCAATGAACACCATCCAGAGGATATGTGCCCAGTTTCACTGACCTGGCCTCGCTGGCGAGATAAAGAGGTTCTGCCAGGCATGCTTGGCTTGCCAGTTGACCTCGCAAAGCCTCTCCCAGTCCACTCATTCCACTACCCATTATTGAGGTGCCCTTCTAGAGGATTGGGATAGATCTCGTAGGGCCATTGCCGAAGCCATTGCATGAATGCATTCTCGTTGTCGTGGATTACGCCACCCAGGACTCGGAAGCTGTTCCCCTGAGGAAAGCCACACCCAGATCATAACCCAGGAGCTCTTCATGCTTTTCAGCCATGTGGTAATCCCAACCGAGATATTGACTGACCAGGGCACCCTCTTCCTGGCCCAGCTAATGGCTGACCTCTGTCGGCTGCTGAAGATAAAACAGCTCCGAACCTCAGTCTACCACCCCCAGACGGTTGGCCTATTTAAAAAAAACGCTAAACCAAATGCTGAGGCGGGTGGCAGCCGGTGACCGGAAGGACTGGGACCAGATGCTACCCTACGTTCTGTTCGGCATCCGAGAGGTAACACAAGCATCAACCGGTTTCACCCCCTTCTAACTGTTGTTTGGACGGTAGTCTCTAGGCCTACTGGAAGTCGCCTGAGATGCCTGGGAGCAGCGGTCGGCAGTCTTCCGCTTCATGGTGGAGAACGTCACCCGGATGCGGGAGAAAATCCAAGGGGTCATGCTATTAGTTCGGGAGCACATGACAGAGGCGCAACATGCCCAACAACACCACTTCAACAGGGCAGCCCAACCACAGGAGTTCCAGCCCAGCAACCGTCTTAATTAGTGGGTCCGACAGCCTGGAAGGAGGCAACAGGAAAAAATGTACCACACAACCTCCTGAAGAGATGCGTGGAGACCCGGGACCAGCTTGCCATGCTCGCAGTCACCAAACCTGAGGTGGTCGCTGTCAACCCAGACCGCTCTTCTACCCAGAAGAAGGAGGTGCAGCACCTGGTTTGTCAGTTCCAGGATGTGTTCTCTTCTCTCCCCGGGCAGACCAATGTTGTGCAACACAAAATAAAGATGCCACCAGTGACCATTGTCAGGAAACGGCCCTATCGAGTCCCGGAGGCCCGTTGGCAGACTATTGAGGAGGAAGTGCAGAATATGCTGAAGTTAGGTGTAATCGAGCCATCAAGGAGCCCATGGTCCACCCCCATTGTCATGATCCCCAAACAAGATGGCACCCTGCGCTTCTACAATGACTTCCGTCAGCTGAACGAGATCTCCGTCTTCGACAGCTACCCCATGCCCTGAGTGGACGAGCTCCTGGATCGTTTGGGAAGGGCGCGGTACATTTCCACCCTCGACCTAACAACGGGGAACTGGTAGGTACCCATCGCTGCCGCTGACAGACCCAAGACAGCTTTTTCCACCCCGAGTGGCCACTGGCTGTGACCCTACCTTTTGGATTCCTTGGAGCTTCGCCCACCTTACAAAGAATGATAGACATTTTCCGACCCCCACCACCAAGACCCAGGCACGTGCCTTCCTGGGGTTGGTGGGGTACTACTGTTGTTTTATCCCCAACTTCTCTTCCCTAGCTGCCCCCTTGAGAGATCTGACCAGGATGTGGCAGCCGGACAAGACCATCTGGACAAAAGGATTGGAAGAGGCCTTATGTGGGATAAAAGCGGCCCTCACCAGCAAGCCCTGGATTTCAGCTGCCCCTTGCTGCTGCAGACCAATGCTTGGACACAAGGTTGGGAGCCGTCCTGTCGCAAGTCCAGTAAGGTGATGAATACCCTATGATCTACATCAGCAAGAAATTGAGCTAAAACCAAAGACGCGGCCATCGATAAGGAAGTTCTGGTGTTCCCAGTCAGCGCTCCACTGGTCAAAAACCATGGACAACTGGGAGATCTAATCCTGACCTAACACCTGCCTCTGATCAGCAGCAGGGGGATAAAAGGAGCCCAGAGGCACAGAGGGAGAGAGGATCGACTCCAATGAGGACTGTGGTTGCTAATCACCGTTTCCCTATTTCTCTCCCCTACAGAGAGCAGCTGAGCCTGGACCGCCTGAACCACTCACCACTCCACCTGATTATTGCGAGCACTAGCACCAAACCTCCCCCAAGACCAGAGAACCAGAGCACAAGATTCCCTGTCTTCCCACCTAAATTTGTTATTGTAAATAAAGCCACTGAAGGTTTGTACTGAAAACCCCTCTGTGTGATTCTTTACTTCGCTACAAAAAAAAAAAAAAAAAAAAAAAAAATATATATATATATATATAACCTAGGTTAGAGAACATGACATAAAATCTTGATTTGGGATCCATATCATAATGCACACTCTAATGTGTACTGTTAGTAGTATTGACTTTATTTGAACCATTATGTATGTGTGCTTGAACAAATATTTAACCATTTAAATGTCACACTGGTGAGGTTTTTGAACTAACAAGTCAAATATATTCGCCCGCTTTCACAAACAATCTGAAAAGCTCTTTAAACAACACACATAGGGATGGGATCTACATCAAATGAGACCTTAATTCCATAAAGCAGCAGTGGCATTTGCCATTCTGGTTGATCTAAACTGACGCTTATTTATTGAAATGCCCTGCTTCTGAATCCTAGGCATCCCAGAAATCAATTTGAATTTCATATACTCAAATTTATGATCTTGATTCGCTGATGGAATCAGTACCTGGCCTCGGAATTGAAATAAAAATGCAAATTTAGAAGGCGAAATAAAGATAAGGGAGTCATAATTGGATGTAGAGTGAAAGACAGTAATTGGGCTTTCACTGCAACAGCTATAGGCCTCAACAAAATCCAAATCAAATTTTACGGAGACTAAAAAAAGACTGACGGCGCTCTTCAGATCCTTCAGCTGACTAGACATGCCGTGTTGTCATGGATACAGAGTATGTTAGGTGAATGACGGACACAACTTGACTCAATCAATTAGACTTGAGGGAAGAAAGATAAAATGCTGTCCAAGTCCATCAAATCACAGAGAGCAGTCCATCCGTCAAAATTACCAGGGAATTCTGGGAACTGATAAATGAGACTCAACCACAAGTTGTGACATTGAAGGTAAAATTATGTATCTGACACAAAATGCATAATAATAAATTGGCAAATGACATTGGTTTTGTCATCAAAGTGTTTTGTACCTAGGTATTTTTATGTGATACAACATCTTTAATTAAATTCTCTTCTATAAATTGTTAATTAAACTATCTTCTATAGTAATCAACAGCTGACAAGCTCTCATGATCCCAATGGTGTCTTCAACAGGAGGTCTAAGAATTCCCAGTGGCACATGGACAAATACTGGGAAATTTTACTATAAACATAAGACAACGTTTTTCAACTTTGCCACCAGACTTTTTAAAAAGTTTACTTCAATCACCTTGATTCTTTAGTTCTTTAGTTTCTGTTCTCATTGGGTTACATACAAGGTATACCATATGCTAAAAACATCTGAAAATACAGCAGTGTATTTTCTTCTCTCCTGTATAATTTTATTGGGTTATTTTCTGGGTATATAAATATCTGACAATTTATAGATGTTTTATTGATTTGATCTTTCATTTACAGTTTGTTTTAAATAATGATGGCACTTGTTGAAATGTATCAGTCTTAATATCGATAGCTTTTTTCACACATTTCCTCACATAAATTGTCCTAGCCGCAAGTGTTTTTAGCAAGGAACAAGAAGCGTACTGGGTAAGATATTCGAGAAAGGGCCCCCGGGCCTGAGAACTGAGAGCAACTTACAACCTTAAGAGAAATAAAAGGTTAAAGGGGCCGGTGTTATTTATTTATTTATTTTTTGCTTAAAGTGTCAAATGGGAAACTGGCTTTTGTTATACTAGTTAGAAAACTGATAAACCAGGAACAGCTGAGAATAATTGTTAACTATATGATGCTACTTCCAAAACAAGTTTCATAAAATTGGATTCCATTACATTTTAATTAGCATTTGCTTTTCTTCCATTCAATTGGCTTTCGTGCATTTTTCCACGCATTTTTATCCAACTACTGTTTTTTTTGCTTAATTGTTTTTGCTTCAGTTTTTATTGCTTTCTTTTTCTTTGATACATGTTGCCTTGACTTGCATTTTTGTTTCACCTCTGCTCACTTTGTTTCATTTTCTTTAATCTGTCCTACTTTCTGATCATTTTACTTTCTTTGTTTTGATTGGCCCCTGTTACGATCTCCACAAGATCGTAATTGTTATTAAGTTTGGTGTTATTTTTGTGTTTTCTAACATGTGTTTTACATGCTGGCGATTGGAGTTAGAGCGGATGACGCGCTGCTCATAAACCAATCCGGAAGCGTGACTGCTCTACAAAGCCCAGGTTCGATGCGGCTCAGCCCTCTCTCCCTCTTCGGCCCGGCTTCATTACCCGAACGCTACGCTGCTGTGTGCCTGTGTTGTGAACGCTGTCGGCTGATTTCATGTGTGAGTGTGTATTTAAAGTAGTCCAGCTTGTCAGTTAGTGAATTTAAGGGGAGCATGTTTGAAGTTAGGTGCGTGCGACCGGAGAAGCGTACTAGAGAGAGAGAGAGAGTGAGAGCAAGAGTGAGTGTAGCGTGTATGTTGCTGTTTCAGCTGTGTTAGTTTGCTCTATTAATTATTTTATATTCAAGTGGATTTGGTTGTTATTAGTTAATTTCAAATGCACCATACAGAGTTTACTTTCTGTTAAACACACTAGATAGGAGTGAAATAGCGTTTGTGGTTGTATTTTGGTTAGTTAGTGAAGGTTAGTTAGAGCGCCGTGTCGCTGAAGATTTCTGGTTTTCTTTTGGTTACAGACTAGAGAGGTGGTCGGTGTGTCAAAGTTAGAGTTAGAGCAGGGGTGTCAAAGTCAAATGGATGGAGAGCCAAATAAAACATTTTGCTACAAGTCGAGGGCTGGACTGTCCGAATGTTCATTGAAATCAAAAATTGACATTCTGAAAACCTAATAAATATATTACGATTAGATAAATAAAGCAATATTTTCTTATGACTCTGTCAGTAATTTTTAATTTTCAACAGGCTGGCACAAAAGACAAATATGTCAATACAAAAACACCTCATAACATGAACATTAAATGAACAAAGTGATATTATTCAAGGCACCATCAGCAATATTTTCTCATTTAGTAAAAGTGGGCTGAATTTAAGCAACTTCAAAGATATAAATAATATCAGCAATTTTCTGCCATTCACTCCACTGATAAAAAAATATATATATTGCATTGAAATACAATAAAATAAAGTACAAAAATCTATGAACCAGAAACAAGACTTTCTTCAAGGAAAAGTCATATGTGCAGTGAAAACAAATATTATTTAACTTTTACATTTAAACAGAGTAAAACTCTAAATATGTTATTGCACAGTAATCTTCACTTTTTTGAGGCTGATGATACTTGGTGGTGTCTCATCTTTTGTACAAGCTCATCAATGTTCGGGGTCAGGCTCTGAGCTGAGGGAAGGTGTTCAGCAGTAAGTCGACTTCTGTGTGAGGTTTTGTTCAGCTTCATTAATGAAAAAAGTTGCTCACACAGGTATGTGCTGCCAAACATAGACAAGATTTGAGCAGCCTGGGTGCGCAGCTGGGGCATCGTGTCGGGGAGGAAGGACGCAAACTCAGCAGCGCCCACTGCTGCGTGTTTTGCCTTCAGCGCATCATTGCATTGTAGTTCGATCAACTCCATTTGGAGGGTTGGCGGTGACCTTTCTACGTCAACTGCAAATGGATTACTGAGCAGTGCAAACCTGCTTTTTTGTGCTTCAAAGTCCGCAAATCGGCGTCGGAATTCATCTGCGAGTACACTAATTTTATCAGCAAACCTTCCGTTTTGCCATTGTTGATGGGTAGGCTTTTTGCTGTTATGCTATTGACCACTAATAAATAAGGAAATGAAGCCGCCTCCCACTCGGTGCGTCACAGTTGCATTGTTGGAAATGTAGTTTTGGTGCGTACATAATATCTGCGGGCTTCTGTCTTGCATTAAATTCATATCATCACGCGGGACAAATAAAACCCACTCGTGGGGCTGATTTGGCCCGCAGGCCTTGGCCTTGACACATGTGAGTTAGAGGGTTTTATTCATTTATTGCGCTATTTAACTGTTTTCTTTCTTTTCCCGGGGAACTAAAAAAAACTCTTAAAGTAAAGTGCATGGCCTGCTCTTTGGAGATCTTTTGGTTGTTGTATTAAGTTGTTGTTATATTTGGTATGTGTTAGTGAAAATAAAGAGTATATGCAAGTTTCTAACCCTGTGGCTCTGGTGCAGTCTATTCTTAACAGACCTTACTTCAATGTACGCTCTTTGAGGCAATCTGCTTCACTGAAGATCAGGGGTGTAACAGCCCAACATTGCTTTTTTTTCTCTGCGTTTGTTTTATCTTGTTATCTTTATTGTTTTGTCTTGGCTTGTTATTGCTCTAACTCAAACAAATTGTATTGTATCTGCTCAGCTCCATTTGATTTTGTATTAATTAGTTGGGGTTGTTTTATTTGCTATTGCCTGGATCTACCTTGTTTTTTTGTTTTGCAATGAATCACCTAGTTATTCTTAGCATTCCCTTGCTTTCATTTTAATCTTTTACCTATTAACAAAGATGTCCTAACTGAGCTTCACACAAATCTATGTACAATGAAACTTTCTATTTTACATTCACATTACCAGCTAATCTGAGACTTACCGTGCTTTTTTCTCCACTCTGCGTGAACGTCTTCTCAAATGGCATTTCGTCCTTCACCCAGCTGTAGGAGACCAGGAAGCCCAGGATGGGGGGGTGATAGACAGCAGCTGGGCGGTCCCAGGTCAAAACCAGTGAGCTTCTGTTCAGTGGATGTACCTTTATATTGTCAGGGATACTGCTGCAGACTGGATGGAGGAAAAGAGAAGCTGTGTGATGATCTAAACAAAGAGATACGCTCACTACAGTATTTGATCAGCGAGGTGTGACTGCAGATAAACAGGCCGAATTACTGCATATCTCTGAAGAGCAACTGCAGGCCTCCTGGTGGAACTCAATCTTTTATTGGTCTCTGACTCACCAAAGTATTCCCTCAAGAAACTGAAAAACTTTTGAAAAAAACATTTGAAAGGCTGGCAGTGAGCAAAGTTGATATTGCGTGCATGAGTATATGTAATAAAGATTCAGAACAGCCACATTTTACGTTTGCTCTTCCTAGTTATGAGAATAGAAAATGTAGAACTTTTTACATCCATTGTATTTGTTACGTATTACGAATTTATTAAATGAGCCTATCCTCATATATAATGGTCCCTCCTTAAAAAAATGATGAAAACAGGGTAAATGTATGCTAGACATAATTTTCATTTGTGTAATTTTGATGACCTATTTATATTTCAACCATTGCAAGCTTTTCTACATCATTTGAGCAGTTTCAGTCAAGCCCATCAAAATGTATACCTTCATATTTTTTCATTTTAGATGCATTAGATGCATTCCCACCATCAAAACCATCTAATAACGGATGGAACAGTGATCATTACTGAATGCACTGCATAGTAAGATAAGACAATGCTTTGTAATCAAAGATGGGAAGAGTCAGAATGTGTTTTTGATTGAAGGTGAGGTTTCAGAGGAGTATTAAAGCACCATGTCTTAACTATTTACAATAGCTATTTTTTTCAGCCTCCTTTTTCTCTGACCTCAGTGTTATGTGTAACTCTTTGATGTTAGTCAGTTGTGGAGCAAAAATGTTCCACAGAAAATTTTATCTAATTAAACAATGCAGAAAAATGTGACGAGTGTGCTTTGTATTGTGATATACATCAACTATTGGAGTAAACAAATTATTGAAAATTACTAAACAATTATTCAAAGTAGATGAACAGATCTTTTTTTCACTCAGGCTTGACCAAGCACCTTTTGTGGTACGTGGAGTTGTATTCGAACATTCGGGCCACTTGGAACTGAAAGCAGCTCTGATTCTTTTGAATGTTGGCTTTCATATTCTCGTCATCGATTGTAATTGTTAGTACTTTCTTCTTCAAACCAGAGAAGTGGCTCATTGAAATTAACAACCATGACAACCTCTTACATTTAGTTGTAGGGAAATATGATATTAACATAATTTCTATATTTTATATATCTAGACTCTAGAAATATCTAGATATCTAGAAAATTGAAAAACACTTTTGATTTTCTGGAAAAGCACTATGTAAATTGAAGACATTATTATTATTATTATTAGTAGTAGTAGTAGTAGTGGTGGTAGCATGTTGTAAGGCTGTACTGTAGTTTGGAGCTTTGTTGCATGGCTTATGTAATGGGCTTTCCTGTGAAGCTGCCAGGGATAAACTCTCAAATCCATCAAAAGTTCATTTGTTTAGCAAGCACTCTTCTTCTTCGTGAGAGTTATCTACCACAAACTGGTGAATGGTTTAGCTGGTCATTGCTAATCATGTGTTTGTTAGGTACCAACTCCAGAGGACTCCAATCCCACTTTATTGCAGATTGGTGTGTGTTTAATTGGCTATTAATTGTAAAATTATTTAAATGTAAAATACATACAAATTAAATCCTCATTTTAAGACGTAAACCATTAAAAATTCTTAAATGATAAGTGTATCTTTCACCACTTGTGATTGTATAGTTAAATTAAAGCTTTATAAATATTATTATTTTAAGTCTTTAGATACAGACTAATATAATTATTTAAAATTAAATAAATTAAAAATAAACCTCCTTCTGTTAACCTCAAGTTAGTCTGTAGATTTATGGACCTGCTCTCTACATGCAGCTGCGCATGGCCATTTCAATTGAATTTATATTAAAAAAAATTCTCTGTCAAATGAAATCTGAAACAGCTGGGGCTGATGGTGCTTTTTAGTTATGCAAACAAGCCCCATAGACCCATGGAGCTGCTGTCTTGCTTGATGACAAAAGTGGAGCTGATTGATGACAGACAGAAGTGAGACAGGCTAATGGTAACCTTTTATCTGTTTGCATGCATCTTTCTTACTAACATCCACTCCCTGAATCCAATTAGACCACATACAGCAGGGATTAACAACACTTCAATGGGTGACTTCTTGTTATGTACATGTTTTGTATATTTTTGAGTTTATTTGACCTATGCCTGAAGCCCATTCTGTTAGCCATTTTGTGGCTATGGAGCAAAATTACAAGTACAAAGCCTTTACGGTTGGTCAAGAAGAAACAAATCATAAGAAGGTGAGGAAAATAATCTCAAGCTGAAAAAACTGATAAATGTCTTAATTGTCACAGTTTTGTTATAAACATCCTAAAGAAGCATATCAGCATGTGAGAAAATCTGATGTTCAAAATAAAAGTTCTTATAAGAAAAATGTATTGAAAAAAATTACACTTTATAGCTTTATCTAACTTTCTGTCCATCTCATTCAGCTTTAATCAAGATCAATTCAGGATGATACAGGTCATATTTGAGTAAGGGAGCGCATGAGTAGCCCATCTCTTTTACTATTGAAAGCTTTGAGAATTTTTCCAATTAAAATCCTCTCGTTTAAACGAATGAAAAAATACGTTATTATCAGATTGACGTCACATCGCCCAAATCATCTGCTGTTCGTGTGAGTTTGGGTGGACTATGTAAGTGGCGCTTGATAAGGTCATCATGTCGAAAGCCTCCACTCTAAATGTGTGTATTGGAATTAGCGAGTTGTCAACAGGGTGGCGATAAACACGTTTGGGAACTGAGAGGAGGATGGAGGGAACAGAAGAAGTGAGAGGAGGAACGAGGGCTGATTAGTGAAAGAGCATCAGCCATAGTTCCACGCCTACCCCCGCCTACCCCGAGAGCTCCTCTAGCACCGGGTGACTCAGCGAGAGCCCATTATTTTCATCAGTTAAATCATCAGCATGCTAATGATTTCCACCATTACTGTCCAGCAGAGATAACACACACTCCGATGAATCAAATCTCCTGCTGCTTCTTTGGGGTGTTGTAATAGAATATTTAATCATTGTAAGTAATCATCAAATAAGATTGAATTTGTATGTTTACTTGGGATGGAACAGAGGCGGGATGTATACTGAAGAGAATCTCAAGGGTTTGGGGCTTTCCTCTCTCTCACAGCGAGTGGACGTGTGCGCGCGCGCTGTTCGTCTCTTTCTTTTTTTCTCTTCTTTCCTCTCTCTCCTCTTTCCCTCTTCTTTTTCCCTCCATGATGCTTGCAATGTGATCACATTCTTCATTGATATCAAGGTATGAGCTTAATTCATGTTTATCAATATTTCCATTATAATGTGCAGTCAACAAGTTGAGACATCGGAGCTGAGTAAACAGTCTAAGACATTTACACTGACTACTTGACATAAAAAAATGGAATTGTTTTTAACAAGATAATTACAAAACAAGGTGTAAAATTGATTACTTTTCAACTATTTTCATGGTAGAACTATGAATCTGGTAAAGAAAATGATCTTTTCCTTTTATATCACTGTTTGTTTTTAAATCCAAACTTAAAACTCTGCTGTTCACAAAAACGTACAGCCTGGAAGATTTTATTGTTCATTTTATTCTTACTATCTTTTACATCATTGTAGTCATCTCGTTCTAGCTGAGGGATTTTTTTTGGCAATTAGATGATATACTATGCTTTATTTATTTCATTTAATTATGTATTGATTATGAAATACTTCAACATGAAATGGGTGTACATCATCAATACTTTATAAAAAAGTCCTGCGTTAAATTGAGCCCGTCACATGATATATAACATTGATAACAAAAGTTTAAAAATCACATCTTGTTATTATTAGGTGTGAGCAAACTTGTTTGTTCCAGAGCTACTTCAATAGGCTGCTACTCATATATGCTTATCAAAAATAGACCAGAAAGTCTGTTGAAGTGTACTAGTCATGTCATCTTTTTAAAAATGATAGCTGCAGTTAAATCCACCCCTCGAAAGTCAATAAACTAACTTTATTGTTATTCATGTTTTTAATTATTAATTTGTGCTTTACAAATAAAATAACTGTCATATTTTAAGTTGTGCTACAAATGTTTATAAAGCATTTGTATTTCAACAAAGTTATCAATTTGTATGATCTAATTTTACAATGTTTCGCTTAAATATACACAATATATAAAGTAAACATTGCTTATATATATATATATATATATATATATATATATATATATATATATATATATATATATATATTAGTACAGTGAACTCATTGCCATGTTCAAAAAACCAATATAAATTGATTTGAGCTTTGTGACATGGTGCATTATCCTGCTGGAAGTACCCATCAGAGGATGGGTACATGGTGGTCATAAAGGGATGGACAATGTCCGAAACAATGCTCAGGTAGTCCAAGGCATTAAAACGATACCCAATTGGCACTAAGGGGCCTTTAGTGTGCCAAAAAGTGTCCCCCACACCATTTCACCACCACCAGCAGCCTGCACAGTTAGGTAACAAGGCATGATGGATCCATGTTCTCATTCTGTTTATGGCAAATTCTCACTCTACCATTTGAATGTCTCAAAAGAAATCGAGACTCATCAGACCAGGCAACATTTTTTCACTCTTCAACTGTCCAATTTTGGTGAGCTCGTACAAATTGTAGCCTCTTTTTCCTATTTGTAGTGGAGATGAGTTGTACCCGGTGGGGTCTTCTGCTGTTGTAGCTCATCCGCCTCAAGGTTGTTTGTGTTGTGGCTTCACAAATGCTTTGCTGCATACCTCGGTTGTAATGATTGGTTATTTCAGTTAAAGTTGCTATCAGCTTGAATCAGTCCGCCCATTCTCCTCTGACCTCTAGCATCAACAAGGCATTTTCGCCCACAAGACTGTTGCATACTGTATGTTTTTCCCTTTTCACACCATTCTTTGTAAACCCTAGAAATGAGATGAGTGGTACCCGTGTGATATAAATTTTAAATCATTATATTGGGTATTAGTAATAATGAGTAGTGATTATTTTTATTAGCATTTCATTAATCATATTGAATGGTGAGCCTGCCTGTGAGGGAGGTGACTGGTGGAGTAGGTGGGGTCTCTGGGCAGTGATGGGCCCGACCCTTGGGAGGGCATAAACTAGCATGCACGGAGTGCATAAATGGTGGGGTCTCTCTCCGGCTTTCTTCCTTCACTACTAGATCTTTCAGCTTTAATAGAGCATGATTTCAGTGTTTGTTTAAATGAGAAGCGCAAACAAGAAGTTGCCGTCGTGCTGCTGTTCTATACCTTGCCTTCGGAGGGATTTCTATGAGAGAGTTTTTAATTTCCATAAAATTTTGAGATGGTTGAGGTACAATACTGTTTTATTAGAAATGCCAAACATCACTGTGAAACGATGCACTGTGCTTAACCCTGCAACTCTTCTGCCAACAGAATTTGATGGTGAGCCACACACTTGCGTTGAGGTGGTAAACGAAGTGTGTTCTCCTACACCTGACCTTAAAGAGGTACCATTGAAAAAATCCTGATTTAGTGATCTTTGTGGATGGGTCAGCCAACAGGAGGGAAGAGACAGGTTTGAATTGTGTGGGATAGCAGAAGTAACATAGCATGCAACACTTGTGGCTAAATCTTTACCTTCACATTTATCCGCACAAGCGGCTGAATTGATAGCAGCTACGGAAGCTTGTAAATTGGCTAAGGATAAAAGTGTAACAATCGAACTGACTCGCGGTCATGTTTTTGGAATTTGTCACAACTTTGGGACCTTATGGAAACAGATTTTCTTACGTAATCTGGAAAGCCTATTGCACACCATAAGTTAGTTTCTGAGTTATTGGATGCTATTTTGTTACCTAAGGAAATAGCAGTCTGTAAATGTGATGCTCACACTGGTGGAAAATATCTTGTCTCACAGGGAAATTCTAGAACAAATACTACAGCAAAAAGTGCGGCAAAGGGAGCAGTCGCTGTGTTACCGATCCTGATAAAGATGTGCACTCCCATTGTAGACATAGCAGAGTTGCAGAGAGGGGTTCCCCAAGAGGAGAAGAAGGTATGGAAGGAAGCAGGTTGCAAAATGGTGAATGGCATCTGGGTGGGTCCTTGTTTACCAAAAAAGTTGTTTCCTTTTTATGCTAAATTAGTACACTGTAAAGATCATGTGTCAAAGATGGGTATGATAAACAGCATAAACCGACACTGGTTAACTAAAGGTTTTGATAGCTATTCGCAGACCTTTTGTGAACGATGTATTATTTGTGCAACAAATAATGTTGGGAGAGGAATCAAGATGGTGCATGCTGCTCTTCCACCGCAGAGGGGATCTTTTGAACATTTGCAGTTGGATTTCATTGAGCTAACACCATGTTAAGAGAAAAAGTTTTGTTTAGTAATAGTGCACATCTTTTCAAAATGGGTTATAGCTTTTCCAGCAGCTAAACAGAATTCCAAGTTCTTCTCACTACGCAGACGGCAGTTAAAGTAGCAGAAAGGACCACTTGGATCCACGTAAGCCACTGCAAAAGAGTTCCACAGCCTGTTGAAGGTGTACCCAATAGTGCACAGCAGGCATAATCGTCAGCAGAGGATATTTAAAACATCTGCCGGAACTTCTTTTTCCTGTGGTTCATAGCGGGGGTGTTTCTATTTCATCATCACCTTCAGGAGTGTTCTGAAGGAAAATTAGAGTGTGTTACTTGTCAAGTTCTTCAAAGATTTTTGACCAAACTGCCCAAACTTGAAAAAGGCCTTCACATTTTGAGAAAAAAGGGTAACTCAAAGCTCAGATTTCCACAAAATGTAATTTATTTGTGGGCCTGTTCTCAGGACATGCCAGGGCTCAGGTTATAAACCTATACAAATAAACAAGCATGACAATAAATGTGCAAAATAGCAAACAATAACAAACAAAGAGCATCCACATAGTTACAAAGTCTCCTTCCTACCAGTGGTCCTCTCAGGCTGTGATTTTTGGTCTCTCCTGGAGTTGCTCCTTGACTTTAGATTGTTTGGTTCACTTTACAGACCAAAAACTCATGCACTTTAATTAGACACCTGGTCACAGCAGAGGTGTCATATGACCCCAATGGCCAATCAGCTCCCTCAATAGTCAGTTTTTTTTTTTTTTAATCCAGATTGGTTTAACACCTCCCACTTGACCTCCTGGTCCCCGACATAAGGAGGTCACATCTTTCAAAGTAAAAGTGCTCACTGTTCTTCAATTGGGATCAAAACCACTAACCGTCTGACATCCCTATGAAGAATAGTTGATGGAATCTGCTCACCAAAATTTTTCGGCTTAGAATGTTTGTCTACTCGACTTGGTCTGGAAATTGACACGGGATAACTGGGAAAAACCTTCACCTTCACATCCCTTACTATTCCATACTTGTCAGTGTTCACGGCAGTTACTCTTCCCAATCTGTACTGTCCACGTAGGGCCTTTTGGTCGGCCAACCATACCACGTCCCCGACTGCAACATTCCTCTCTATCGTATGCCACTTATTTCTGACAAAAAGATTAGATTTGGACCTGCCAGTTGACTCCTCTTTTCCCAAAATCTGTTGGTTTCATTTTGGATGAACCTGAGTCTTTTATATGGGTAACCTTCAAAATCAAAACTTGCTTGAGCCCCAAACTTTCCATGATGTCGTCCCAAAAGAAGAGAGTTAGTCTTCTCTGCTTTGCGTCCTGGCATCAATCGGTCTTTCATTAACGAGATTAGCTGCATTGTAGAGGAGGGTTTGAAATTCTCCCCATGTCATCAACTCATTATGCCCCAGATTGTCGAGTGCTTTCTTCATTAGCTGTACAGCCGCTTCTGCTGTTCCATTTCTGTGAGGAGAATCTGCTGGGTGGATCTTCCAAGACCATTCTGTGCCATTTTGTGCAGCTTCAACTTGTAATTTTGCTCTGTCTTGTCCCTCCAGGAACTTATATAGATCCTTTAGTACGGTTTTGGCACCTACAAAGTTTGATCCTGGATCTGACCAAATTTAAATTGGATGTCATCTCAGTGCTGCAAATCTCTGACATGCCAGCAAAAATCCTTCTGTTGACTGATCACTGACGATGTCTGTATGGACAGCCCTCGATGCCATGCAACAAAAAACAACACCCCAGACTTTTAGCCTAACCCTTTTCTTCACTTCATCTCTCACCATGTATGGTCCAAATATATCAACATATATCAACTGTTGTGAACTCAAAGGGTGCAGCTGGTTCTGTTCTTTCTGACGGAAGATCTCCCATAACCTGTTGGCACTGTTTAGCTCTTGATTTTCTGCAGACCACACAGCAATTCACCACTTTCTTCGCCAACCTTCAGCCTTTTACTACCCATGCTTTTCTTCTCATTTTCAGTAAGGTTCCCGCCACTCCTTCACGATTTACTTGATGAGATTCAAGAGTCAGAAGCATGGAGACATGAGCATCAAAAGGCAATACTGGAACAGCCCTTTTTCCTTCATCGAATGCCTGAACTCTCCCGCCACAAACTAAACGTCCAGTGCTGTTTTTAAATACTACCAATCTGTTGATTGTAGCCTCAGAAAACTCCACATTCTCTTGGGCTGTCAGAAACAAATCCTGAAGAGTATCCTCCTGCTCCTTCACCATTAATATGGCTTCTTGGGGTTGTTTTTCCTTGAACTCCACCTCCCACTTTAATGAACAGCACGACTTTGTCTTTAATTCCAGCCACATCTTAACAGCTCGACGTACCCAGGCAACAACCCTCACAAGTCTTGGCAAACTGCTGAATCTTTTGACTTCAAGCACCTTGCTTACAACAGGACCAGTGAATATTTCTTCTGATACCCCATCCATGTTCTTATTTAGTAAATTGCTTTGGATACCGTTGGATTGGTCTTAATTCATACTTCAACTTAGCCTGCTGCTGCTTCAAGCAAAATCCACCCGACTTTAATATTTCTTCAACTCCTTCTGTGATTTTGATCAGCCTTTTGTGGCAATTTTGGGATGTTAAGATGTCATCTACATAGGTGTCCTCTTCAATGACTCTCCTCTCCTCATGCAAGTGAGTAAATTTTGGCAAGTTTTGCAGTGTCCCGCTTGGCCAGTTGTGCAATACATCCTGCAAGTCGGTCACCGATGTTAACTCTTGTGATTGCATATTCTGCAATCTCTTCGTTTGGGTCCTCTCGCCACAGGAACCTGTGCAGATGCATCTCTCTCTCTTCCAACCATACGGAATTATACATCTTTCTGATATCCCCTAAGACAGCAAAAACTCCTCTTCTGAATCTTAGCAGAACACTCCTGATTGGGTTAAGACCATCTGGACCTTTCAGGAGGATATCATTCATACTCACTCCATTGAATCTTTGACTACTGTTCCATACTAGGCGCACTGGAGTAGTAATGGAATGTGGATTGGGTGCAATGAGATGACTTACATACCACACTGGTCCATTCCAGTGATTGGTCATTCTTTCAGTGAGTTTGATCGCAGCTCCTCGCTCCACCATTTCATGGATTTGAGCAGTGTAAGCAGTTCTCCACTGAGGTTCCCTACGCAGTTGTTTTTCTGTTCTTCTAAATGTGGCTTCTACTCCACTTCTGTTGTTGGGAAGGGAAGATGGGTCTTCAGTCCAGGGGTATTTTGCATGCCAATGAGGAGACGAGCTGTGAACATCTCCCATGATGTAACTAAGACCCTCCTTGATAACCTCAAGTTCCTTCTCCTCAGTCAGTGTCATCTCCTTTCCCCCTGGCTGGCAGTTACCACAGCGACATGCTCCACATCTTGGTTCACAGGCAGCCCCAATACTATCCCATCTCCACCATTCTATGAACTCACGGTTGCTGGCAAATGCGACATTTGTCTTAGCACGAGTTTCCTGGCGCGATTGGACTGGTTTGGAATTTGCCTGAACCTTGACTCCAAGAAGCTTTTCTTCATATTTCGATGCAACAGTTCTCATTGAGCGGGCAAAATGTGTTTTAGACTCGTATGCACTACACTTATCCCCTCAAATAAGTCTGGATGGGATCCACCAACTATTTTTCCCAAAGGACTTTCCCACAAGATAAGGTCACCCACAACCTTCAGTCTTTGCGGGGCCAACCTTCCTTCTCTGTGGCTAATCAGGAGTTCAATCTCTTTTGGTCTTCTTAGTTCTTCGAGTTCGACCTCTGGAAAGAATCTCTGCAGTTGATGAGGGTTGATGGACTTATGCACCTTTGCAATTTCCTCTAGCCCATAACAAAGAAGTTCATGAGCATTTACCCTCCTCTGTCTTGACTCTAATTTTAAGAAGATATCGCCTGGTTCTTGCCTTGACTGTCATTCCAGCAACCCCATGCACAACAAGAGTGATTTCCTCGCTCCTTAGCTTCAACCTCTCTGCAGCTTTGTGGGTTATATAATTTGTATCTGATGCAAGGTCCACCAAAGTTCCTATCTTCTGGCCAGCATTCGCAGTTACCTCCATGAGCATCATGAGAACGGGTAATTCTTTCATGCCACTTTCCTTCAAGAGTCTACCTTGATTATTACTTGTACGAGTCAATGCTGCTTTGTTGGTGAAGGCATTTCTGCATCGGACAGCCATCTCTGGAAAAAGTTCAGATAAAAAATCTTCTTGCTCTGGAGTTAGTGTATTTCCCTTCTTTTCATCCTTTGCAGTCTTCTTTTCCCCAACACCTCACTTCCTTTTTTGGGCAGAGAAAGTAGTGATGATCTGATTCATTTTCCCTCTTGCAGTCCCTGTTTTTGCACAAAAATGTGTCTCTACAGCCATAGACGCCTATATCATGACAGCCTAGACAAAGTTTGCATGCCCCAATCTTCCTCAAGGTAGCTTTCTTCTCTGCTAACTTCAGCTCTTTAAACTTCTTACAGAAGAACAGCTTGTTCTTATGAGTTACAGACCCACACACAGGACAGCCATCATCAGAATCCTTCTGCATGGTTTTAGTCATATCTCTTGTCCCACTTGCCTGGCTTCTCTACATTTTCCACAACTCTCAGCTGTTCCAGCTTCTCAAGAATATTTTCTTGCCTCTTTAGGAAGTCTGGTCAAAGTGATTATCTTGGGTCACATCATTTTCTAGATCAGTCATGAATGTGAGCCAATCTCTCTTAACAAATTCAGGAAGTTTGCTTTCGATGGATTTTATTACCAGGGGATTTTTTATTGCACCAATGTTCCCAAGGTCTGTGAGATCAGACAAAGCCCTTTGCACAGTCTGGATCAAGACTATTACTTTCCTGGGTTGGTTACCTTTCACAGGGGGAATTTTTTCCAGTTCCTCAATAATTTCCATGGCGATTGTCATCTTGTTCCATATCGATTTCCCAACAATCTAAACACGTCTTCTGCTGTACTGTAACTTGAGAGTCTTAGATCCTTGACAATTCTGTCATCCAAGCTGTCCAGAAGTTGAATTTTCTTGACTTCCGCTGATCCAGTTGGTTCTCCCTGTTTCTGCAAACTTTACCAATCCATTTTCCAATGATAGAAATCTCTTCTTATACCATTATATTTAGGCACGCTAGTAGGCTTTATTCGCACAATTGGTGAAACTGCCATTGGTTGCATCGAAGTGCTTGGTTCAAATGGACTTGCAGACTGAGCCTTTTCAATGTTTCGTGCAATGATAAAGTCACTGTTCCTTGCTAGAAGCCTATTGTGTTCGACTTTTAACTCCTTCATTTGACTTTCAAAGCCTTTCTTCTCTGCCATAGGAATCCGGCGCTCCCAGTTAGACAGAGTTTTACCAGGTTTGCTTACCATCTTTTCCATGTGAATAAGTTGAACTTCGTATCCTTCGCAATTTACCCTAGCCACAGGCATTGATGCAGAATGTTCACAAATCTTCTTAGCTTCACAAAATGCTTCATTTAAATCATTTTCTCCATACTTCTGCCAGAGGTTATCTTGAACAATGGTTTGAACTTCTTCAAACCTTTTCTCACAATCTTTAGCAGCCCTCTTAATATCTGCTTCCAGTTCCTCCTCAATTTCCACCTTTTTGTCACTTTTAGCCTGGGATTCTAACTCCATAATCAATCCTGATTCATAATCATCATTAGCATCAAAGAGTAATCTCGCATAAGATGAGAACTTTTGGAATTCTTTTCTGAGTTCAGCTTCCAACATTTGGCTTGACTCTCGAATGAGAAGGTTTGCTTGTTTTGTAAAACATCTTTTTGCAGTGGTCCTGTCCCTTTTAAGGTGCTCCACTGTTTTCCCCAAAGCTTGTTGAGGCATCTTGGTCACTCAGTGCTTTAACTCAACCGGGAAATTTTCTTTTTACAGTTCTGTTGACACCAGTTTGCTTTCAGCCTTATTTGAAGCCATTAATCTTCATTTCCTCTTCTGAACAAGCTTACTGGTTGATAGGTGCGTGGTTTATAACTGTCAAGTTCTTCAAAGATTTTTGACCAAACTGCCCAAACTTGAAAAAGGCCTTCACTTTCGATGCAGAAATCTCTTTATCTCTTTAGATGCAGAAAAAGCATTTGACAGAGTTAACTGGAAAATCCTATTAGCTACACTCCATAAATTTGGATTTGGCAATTACTTTATAGAAGGGATCAAAATACTTTATAGCTCTGCAAATGCGTCAGTTAGAATAAATGACCAAACTTCCTCTAGATTTAACCTTCAAAGAGGAACTAGACAATGCTGCCCACTCTCTCCCTCACTATTCGCAATCTTTATTGAACCACTAGCTGAAGCAATTAGGCAAAACATTAAAATTACTGGAATAAGTACAAAAAATATACATCACAAAATAAGCCTTTATGCAGATGATGTCTTATTGTTCCTACTTCACCCACATCTCTCTATTCCAACAGCTATTGGTGTTATTAAATCCTTTTCAGCCATTTCTGAATATTCCATAAATTGGGGAAAATCGACCATTATGCCAATCAACATGGTTTTCCAGAACACCTCCTCTTCAACTACATTTAAATCAGGGAATATCAGGTACTTGGGCATTGAATTCTCACCTAGGCTGTCAGATCTGGTACAACTAAATTATTCACCATTACTTAAAAAAATAGAAGACGACCTCAAAAGATGGCAGCCCTTGCCCATATCACTGATGGGAAGAATTGCTAGCATTAAAATGATGGCTATGCCCAGAATTAATTATCTGTTTTCAATGATTCCTAATCACCCATCACAGGATTGGTTTAAGTCATTAGACTCTTATTTTTCCAGATTTTTATGGAAAAACAAACCACCACGCATTAGCTTACAAAAGCTCAGAAAATCTAAGGACTGTGGCGGCCTGGAGCTACCGAACCCTTACAACTATTTCCTCTCTTACAGACTGCAACATGTCCATCAATGGATAAATTCTAGCCCAATAGAACTCGCCTGGCTTGACATTGAGCAGACATTTTGCAAAGACACCAAAATAGCAGATTTACCATTTATAAGTGTAAGACTAAAACATCACTACTGCTTTCAGAATGTGAGCATACGTACTTCACTAACAGCCTGGTGGGAATTTTTGAAAATGACTGGTTCACCGCTTGCTCCTTGCCAACGCACACCAATTTGGAACAATCCAGACTTTCAACTAAACAAAAAGGAAATAAATTTTCCAAGCTGGCAAAATAATGGAATAACACATCTCAGACATATTGTGACGAGCGGCTAGTCGAGGTCGCGGCTAAACTAGCTAACTGTGCAGCTATGCTGAGCGCCTAATGCCGGGGGAGATCCCTTTGTCCCATACACCGCACGACCCCAGGGTATCCCAGAGTTCTTAAAAGAACTGTTGTTTAGCGCTTAAAAGGGCTATGTAGAAATCACTCCAGAGTCGTGGATCTGCAGCAACGCTGTTTATTAGCACACTTCTATAATTCACATTACAACATAACTCCGCGGCCAGCTGTAGCCACCCCAATCACACACACTGTCTCGTGGATGGTTAGTCCGACAATGTTAATCAAATCACATACATACATACCAAACACATACCCTAACATCACATACATATTCAAATAATAAAGTCATTAAACATAAACACATAACATTGGAGCATTTGCTTTTTAAACTTTAATATAAGCGCCTCCCATGATGCTCCGCGGCAACGACGTATTGCAGGGTCGTCACACTGCCCCCTTCTCAAGAGGGTAAGTGCCCTCACACCCTCAAAACCCCCTTAACAGTCACCGCAAAACAGTATTAACTTGCAAAACAGCCTAGAATATAACACAAGAAACGGAACTCACATCTGAAGGCGATGTGATGGAACTCAAAACTCCAGTTCAAAATCGTTCAAATGTTCTGGCCGACGGCGCTCGCGCCTTGGCCGGGTGCCAGATTCACCTGTGGGGCTACGGCGAGGACTGTGCCTTTGGCTGTCCACGTCAGTCCTAAAATGCACAGAGTCCGGATCACACGCCGTTTCGCTCAGTCCCAGGTGCTGAGCGCGCGGATGATAAGGAGCTATACGGTCCTGGTGGAGCACAACACATCGGCCCCGTCCAGGCAGCTTCACCTGGAACACAACGTCCGACACCTTCTCCAAGATCTGCCTGGGTCCTTGCCAATGGTGGGTCAGTTTTGGAGAAAGTCCCCTCTTTCGCTGCGGACAATAAATCCATACGCGGTCTCCCGCCGAAAACGTAGGCCCAAGCGCCCGAGTGTCATACGCATGCTTTTGGCGCGCACCCGCGTCTGTCAGGGTCTCTCGCGCCAAATGGTCTACAGTGTCCAAGCGTTGGCACAACCGTCGAAAATAGTCCAGCTCCAGGCCCCCAGGTATCTCGGCCTCAGGTGGTGCCCCAAACACTAAGTCCACCGGCGTCCGGAGCTCACGCCCAAACATAAGCGCGGCAGGAGTGCACTGGCTCGATTCTTGTACAGCAGTCCGATATGCCCACAAAACGATCGGTAAATGGGTATCCCAGTCCCGCTGGTGCTGGCTCGTTAGAATGGCCAGCTGTGTGGCAAGTGTTCGGTTGAACCGTTCGACCAACCCGTCGCTCTGGGGATGTAAAGGGGTGGTACGGGTCTTCTTCACTCCTAGACGTCGACAAACCTCGGCAAACACTCTGCTTTCAAAATTTCGTCCCTGGTCACTGTGCAGTTCACTGGGCACTCCAAAGCGCGCAAACATGTCTTCCACCAAACGTTTAGCGGTTGTCTCTGCGCTTTGATCGGGCACCGCATACGCCTCTGGCCACTTCGTGAAGTAATCCATAGTGACCAGGACGTACCGGTTGCCCGCCTCGGTCTCCGGGAAAGGGCCAAGGATGTCCACCCCCACTCGCTCCATAGGGGCCCCTACGAGGTACTGCTGTAGTGGGGCTTGTGATCGCTGTGTTGGCCCTTTTTGTGCTGTGCAGGTGTCGCAGCAATGGACATGTAGCTCCGCATCCTGGCGGCACCCCGGCCAGTAAAAACGTTGCCGGAGCCGCTTGATGGTCTTTGTGTTGCCGAAGTGACCAGCTCCAACTGCGCCATGGACCCAATGCAGCACCTCGGGCCGGAGGCTGCGCGGCACCAACAGCTGAAGACGATCCACTCCTCCGTTTGGTGCTCGCCACCTTCGAAAGAGGATGCCGTTGTGCAGCTCAATATTACCCCACTGTGCATGCAGGATTTTCAGCTCAGGTCCCCGTGAGGAGATTGCCGGCCACTCCGGACGCTCGCCAGACGCCAGCCAACTCTGCACCTCTGTCAGCGTTGCGTCTGCTGCCTGCTGTTGCTGAATCCGCTCGCTACTGAAAAGTTCTCCGCTGTTGTCGCCATCTGTAGCGGTCACAGCCGCAGCAGAAAACCCTAGCTCCCGTGCCTCTTGTCGCTCGCAATGCGCACAGCTCTCCGTTAAACATGGCCGTCGCGACAACGCATCTGCATTCGCATGTAACCGGCCCGCTCGGTGACAAACTTCCATGTCGTACTCTTGGAGGATCTCGATCCACCGAGCCACCTGCCCCTCGGGTTGCCGAAAATTTAAAAGCCACGTAAGGCTCGCATGATCCGTGCGCAGCGTAAATTTAGTTCCGAGTATGTATGGCCGGAAGTGTCGCAGCGCCAGTACAACGGCAAGCAGCTCGCGCCGCGTTACACAGTAGTTCCTTTCTGCTCGACTGAGTCTACTACTGTAGTATGCTACTACACGCTCCCCGTCGTCCGTACGCTGTGAAAGTATGGCCTCTACCCCCACGTTACTCGCATCCATGTCTACCACAAAAGGCCGGTTAGGGTCCGGATAAGCCAACACGGGTGCGTCGACGAGCGCGTGCTTAAGCCGGGCGAAAGCTTCCTCACAATCCTCAGGCCACGCAAAGCGTTTCCCCTTTTCCGTGAGCCGATGTAATGGGCTAGCCAGCGTCGCGAAGCCCCGAACGAACCGCCGATAATATGACGCCAACCCAAGAAAGCTCCGCAACTCAGAAGTGTTCGTGGCCTGAGGCCAATCACTGACAGCCGTGATCTTCCCTGGGTCAGTTGAGACCCCATCCTCACTGACGACGTGACCGAGGAATTGTGTTTGGCGCGCAAGTAGGTTGCATTTTGCCGGGTTCAGGCGCAGTCCTGCACTACGGATGGCTACCATAACATCGCCCAAGTTCCGTAGCGCTTGCTCGTAGGTGGAAGCGTGTATCAAAAGATCGTCGAGGTACACCACGCAGAGTGAGCGGGGTATATCTTTCAATACTCGCTCCATTAAACGCTCGAACGTGGCCGGCACGTTGCATAGACCGAAAGGCATAACGTTAAATTGCCACAGGCCGTGGCCGATCGTAAACGCAGTTTTCGCCTTCGCCTCGGGTGCTAGCGCAACCTGCCAGTACCCGCTGCGAAGATCCAGGGAGCTGAACCAACTCGATCCTGCGACGTGGTCAAGCGCATCATCAATTCGGGGGAGGGGGTAGGAGTCCTTACGAGTCACAGCATTCAGCCGCCTGTAATCCACGCAAGGGCGCCACCCCCCTTGCTTCTTACGCACCATGACAACGGGCGCCGCCCATGGACTTTCTGACGGCTCAATAATATCACACGCCGCCATCTCACGGATCAGCTCTTCGGCTGCCTGCCGTTTAGCGATTGGAAGCCGGTGGGGTCTCAAACGAATCGGTGGGGCCTGTCCCGTATCGATGTGGTGCTCCACCAGATCGTTACGGGAACAGTCACGCTCGGTAGCCGCAAAAATGTCGTTGTACTCAGCGAGCAGTCCATTCAATAGAGCCCGCTGTGACTCCGTTAAATGGACGCTGCTACGCTGAGCCAGCTCGCTCACCGCTGTGGCAGTCTCCGACGACGGTCTGCTGGGCGTCTCCTCTACCGGAACGATTACGGTCGGTGTCGGTGGTCTACAGTTGGGGGCACGGGAGGCTAAGGCTCCTTTAAGCGGCTGGCTGTAGGTGGCAGCGGTTCCTCTTCGCTGCCGGCTGACTTGCAGGGGCACCTCTCGGCCGTTAAATTGAAGGCTGGACCCCGGCACGTTGACATGCGCCATCGCCAAGTGTCCGACATGGATAGGGAGGACCTTCCTTCCTGGCATCACTGTCTTGGTGCCAGTTACTGTCATCAACTCGGTGTTAGTGGGGGTCCAGTCGCTTGGTAACGCCCTCAACGTACCCAGCAGCAGTCCCCGCCTTATGAGGCAGATGGTCGAACCAGTGTCCACTAATGCTCTGCAACGATGGCCGTTAACTACACATTCCATGTACAGACCGCTATTATGACCACACCGCCCCACAGTAGGGTTCTCCAAGGGGGAGGGGAAATAGGGGCAGAGCGGGATTCCCCTCACTGTCTCGCTCTGTCGTCGTTTCCCGCCGGTGGAGAAACCCGGTTTCTGGGGCTTGGGGCTGGGCATTCTCTCGCTCGATGCCCAGGCTCTCCGCATCGATGACAGCGCTCCTCTCTGGCGGGCCTCGCTTGACTCGCCTCCTCTGGCATCTCTCTTTCTGCTGCTCGGGTGTGCTGTCTTTGCGGCAAGGGGCGTGGTATAGTGGGACTGGCTCGGAAGACCTCCTCTGCTCCCTCTGCCAGCTGTAAGGCTTGTTGTAAAGTGGCCGGCGCTGCCAGCCGGACGTGCTGTCGCAGCCTCTCTGGTGCCAGCCCCCTGACAAAGGCTTGCAGGGCCAACTCCTCGCGAATCTCTGCCGGAAAGGTAGGGAAACCCCGGCGAACGCAGCTACGGACCTCTGCCGTGAAGGCCCCCAAACTCTCCCCAATCAGTCGTCTTCTCTCAGCCAGTTCATCCCGGCTGCTCTCCGCTGAAACTTTCTGGCCAAACCGGCATTGCAGTGCAGCTTCGAGAGCGTTAATGTTACTCCTCTCCTCTGGTGCCAAATCCAACAGAACTTGTTGAGCGGGACCCTCTAGTGCAAGAGCCACTTTGATCGCCGTCTTTCCATCACTCCACCCTTCGTGGTGTGCCGCCAGCTGCACCTGCGCTAGATAGGGCTCGAGTGCCGTTACTCCACTGTAGTGCGGGAGCTTGATGCTTGCGCTGCTTCGTTGGGTCGACGGTGTCGCCTCCGCTTCCCGCCGACCACGGAGTGTTAATGCCGCTCGACGCTTGCTTGCGCCATCAGGTGCAGCCCCTCCTCGCCACCGCTTCAGCTCATGGAGCGAATCGTCCGCTTCTCTCAGCGCGCGTTCAATCTCCGCCAGGCTCAGCTCCAATCTGTCTCCTAGACAGCTCATCATCCCACTTCTGACACCAGTGTGACCAGCGGCTAGTCGAGGTCGCGGCTAAACTAGCTAACTGTGCAGCTACGCTATGCTGAGCGCCTAATGCCGGCGGAGATCCCTGTGTCCCATACACCGCACGACCCCAGGGTATCCCAGAGTTCTTAAAAGAACTGTTGTTTAGCGCTTAAAAGGGCTATGTAGAAATCACTCCAGAGTCGTGGATTTGCAGCAACGCTGTTTATTAGCACACTTAGACAATGCTGCCCACTCTCTCCCTCACTATTCGCAATCTTTATTGAACCACTAGCTGAAGCAATTAGGCAAAACATTAAAATTACTGGAATAAGTACAAAAAATATACATCACAAAATAAGCCTTTATGCAGATGATGTCTTATTGTTCCTACTTCACCCACATCTCTCTATTCCAACAGCTATTGGTGTTATTAAATCCTTTTCAGCCATTTCTGAATATTCCATAAATTGGGGAAAATCGACTATTATGCCAATCAACATGGTTTTCCAGAACACCTCCTCTTCAACTACATTTAAATCAGGGAATATCAGGTACTTGGGCATTGAATTCTCACCTAGGCTGTCAGATCTGGTACAACTAAATTATTCACCATTACTTAAAAAAATAGAAGACGACCTCAAAAGATGGCAGCCCTTGCCCATATCACTTATGGGAAGAATTGCTAGCATTAAAATGATGGCTATGCCCAGAATTAATTATCTGTTTCAATGATTCCTAATCACCCATCACAGGATTGGTTTAAGTCATTAGACTCTATTTTTCCAGATTTTTATGGAAAAACAAACCACCACGCATTAGCTTACAAAAGCTCAGAAAATCTAAGGACTGTGGCGGCCTGGAGCTACCGAACCCTTACAACTATTTCCTCTCTTACAGACTGCAACATGTCCATCAATGGATAAATTCTAGCCCAATAGAACTCGCCTGGCTTGACATTGAGCAGACATTTTGCAAAGACACCAAAATAGCAGATTTACCATTTATAAGTGTAAGACTAAAACATCACTACTGCTTTCAGAATGTGAGCATACGTACTTCACTAACAGCCTGGTGGGAATTTTTGAAATGACTGGTTCACACCGCTTGCTCCTTGCCAACGCACACCAATTTGGAACAATCCAGACTTTCAACTAAACAAAAAGGAAATAAATTTTCCAAGCTGGCAAAATAATGGAATAACACATCTCAGACATATTGTGACGAGCGGCTAGTCGAGGTCGCGGCTAAACTAGCTAACTGTGCAGCTATGCTGAGCGCCTAATGCCGGCGGAGATCCCTGTGTCCCATACACCGCACGACCCCAGGGTATCCCAGAGTTCTTAAAAGAACTGTTGTTTAGCGCTTAAAAGGGCTATGTAGAAATCACTCCAGAGTCGTGGATCTGCAGCAACGCTGTTTATTAGCACACTTCTATAATTCACATTACAACATAACTCCGCGGCCACCTGTAGCCACCCCAATCACACACACTGTCTCGTGGATGGTTAGTCCGACAATGTTAATCAAATCACATACATACATACCAAACACATACCCTAACATCACATACATATTCAAATAATAAAGTCATTAAACATAAACACATAACATTGGAGCATTTGCTTTTTAAAACTTTAATATAAGCGCCTCCCATGATGCTCCGCGGCAACGACGTATTGCAGGGTCGTCACAATATCATCTCAGACAATAAAATCATTTCATTTGAAGAATTGGTTTTTACTTTCGGTTTAGCTACAAGTAGATTCCTGGAATATCAACAGCTCAAGTCTTTACTCACTGAAACACACAAAATAAATTCCCCAGATCTACAGTTAACCTCAGTACTAGAAAAATTTATTGGATTGACAACACCTAAGCTAATCTCTAAAATATGTATTTTATTATTGAGAACAGACAATTTAGTATGTCTATCCGCTACCAAATGGGAAAAAGATTTATCAAAATCATTCATTCTGGAATCATATATGCTCAAACATATTTAAAGTATCCACAAACCCTAATTTACAGCTAATACAATTTAAAATTCTTCACCGAACACATTATACAGGTCAAAGAATGTTTCAAATGGGTCTCTCTAACTCCAACATCTGCCAACACTGCAATGAGAATGCAGAAATACAAAAATTCTGGCAAGGAGTCTGCGGACAGCTATCATCATGGGTTAGACACCTCATCTCACCAATACCAGCACTGTGTCTATTAGGGGACCTAGATAGTATTGAGTCTGATCTTGAGGTCAACACATCAGTCTTAATTTTCAATGCTTTGCTTGTCGCAAAGAAAATTATTCTGATGAACTGGAAAAACTAAAAAGAAACTATGCATCACTCAGTACACTAACATTCTAATAGACTACCTCACCTTGGAAACTTTATCTGCTTTCAATTAAATGACTGTAAACTTATCTAATTATTAATGCCCCAGCTACCTCCAGTTCTAGTTAGAGACTGTCTACATTGAGCTGAGTCCTGTATCTGGACTGGGGCATCTGAGTTAAGGCTGCTGTCACCCCGGGGCGGTGGGGGGTCGGGCATGGTGCCTTATGATGGGTTGGCTGGCTGCTCCTCCGTTGGCTGGGGGTGGCCATGGGGGGTGGGGCTTGGGGGGTCTAGGGGGGCCCGGGCTTGCAGGGTGCCGGCCAGCTTAGGGTGACGGGGTGGTTGTCAAGGGGCGGTGAGGGGGGGGCACGGGGGGCTGGAACTCACAGCTGCTGCTATCTCCACAGTCTCAGGGCGGGAGGCTATCCTGCACCCGTGGTGCTTCCGGGGTTTTCGGGTAAGGGGGGGTATCGGTTCGGGGATCGGTTGGGTGCGGGAGTGATGGGCGGGGTGAGGCTTCCTACCTGGCTGGGGCCGGCCTTGTGCATGCTCAAGCAGTGTATCCAGTGTGTGTGTGTGTGTGAGTGCGCGTGTGTGGGGGTGGGGGGTGGGGGGTGTGATTGAACATATGTGCGTGTGTGTGTGGATGGGGTGGAGGGTGTGTATGCGAGTATGCGCATTTGAGAGACGGGTGGGTGCGTAAGTGCGTGTGAATGAGTAGGACTGGTCCCGAGGGGGGGGGGGGGGGGGGGGGGGGGGTTTGCTGTCTCCCGGCTGCCCGCATTTTAATTCACAGGTCTCCCGTGGCCCCTGCGGTGGGGGGCAGTGCTGTCCCTGGGGGGTTGGACGGTGTGGCCAGTCGGCTGCTCCCACTCACCACACCAGATCCCAGTACACACACTCTCTTCACTCTTCACTCACACAAATACGATCATGAGGGTCCTTGTTCCCATGGGGGATCAGGCAGGCGGGGTGACCTATCGGCGATCCCGCCCTGCCTCCTTTAGACGGGGACTCTCAGTTTTAATTACATAGGACACAGAACATCTCCAGGGCACCGGGTGGGCCTTCCTCCCGGAGCGGACAGTAGGCCAATCTCACCTGCCACTGCCTCGCTTTCGGGGCTGGGCAACCCCTGGGCCCCTTACAACACTTGCAAGGACACACTACATTTAGGCCTGGAGGGCTAGTCTCTCTGTCTAAATCTTGGTGGGGGGAGTCTGCAGATCTGTGGCACCTCCCACAATATACGACGGAGAAGGCTACTCTCATTTTAAATACACATTAGATATGTAGGGTGGGGGGTGGTGCCTGGACATCATCCGCCAAACGACGGTGACACTCCAGGACACCATTCCCTCTTTTATTGCATTTTATCCACACACCCACATATACCTGCATTACATGACAACTGGGAGCAGATGTTGGGGAATGGGTGGACGACTGCCCCCGTCTTCCCTCTTGCGGGGTAAGGGCCCACCATCGCGGGGGTGTGGGTGGCTGCGGGGGTGGGTGCGGGCTTCAGGTGAGTGACTGGCTACTTCCCGGGACAGGAAGACTGAATGAGTGGGTAGATGGATGGATGGATGATTGGATGACTGGATGGGGTTGATTTAGTGGGTGGTGGGGGGGGGGGGGGTTGCTGGTAGGGGTGTGCGTGGGGTTAGGTTTGGGGGGCTGCTGGTAGGGGTGAGTGTGTGTTGGGGGACTGCTTGGTTGATGTGTGCATGGGGTCGGGGTGTGGCCGGGGAGTGGTCCTGCCGCATCTGGAGAGGTGTCCCTACCCGCCCCCTTCTGGTCCCTTGGCCGACCTCCCTTTTTCCTGGCGGGTCCACGGAGGTGCCCGGGACTGGGGGCCTACCGTGGGGGGATGTGGGCATGGCGGTGCTTGTGGGTGGGGCCTCCCAGTCTCTGCCCACACTGTCGGGGGCTCCATTACCGCCTAGCTTTGGGATGGTCGTCCTCCTGCGGCAGCGGGCCCACCAGGGCCCCGGGCATTGCTCTCTGGGGTTGCCGACTTTACCAGGGGAGGTGGGGCGGGTCCGGGTCCCAGGCCCCAAAACTTGTCGTTCTGTGGGGGGTGGGCTGGATATCTGGGTAGTTCCTGACCATATATGGGACTTGGCCTGAGGCATATCCCTCGTTTCACTTGGGACATAGAAGGTTAGTCATGACACCTGGGATGTTTGGTCGCTGCTAGATGCTTGAGGTTTAGGTCACCTGTCCTGTAACACTCAATTACTTGTATGTATACATGTGTACATATGTGTATGTATATGTGTACGTATGTATATGTATGTGTGTGTGTGTATATGTATCTATATGTATGTGTATATATATATATATATATATATATATATATATATATATATGTGTGTGTATATGTATGTATATATATATATATATATATACTAATATATGTACTAATTTTTATTTATTATTATTATTATTTTTTTTCTGCATGTTTATCTGCATGTATGTATGTATATTTATACTTGTATGCATGTATAGAAAGATGCGAACTACTTGGATGTACTAAGGTAGGTATCTAATATTACTTATTCTCATTTTCAACTCAATCTTGACTCCTTCCCTCACAATTACCTCTCACCTTCTCTCTCCCCCTCCAAAACTTCTCTACCTCTGTTTCCCCCTCAATTACTTCTCTCCTCTCCTCTTTCCCCTTTTTTTTTATTAACACAGTCCTGTCCTGATGTATGTTAATATGATTGATTATTGATGTAATTATTGTGATGAATGCGAATAAAATAAATTTAAAGCTTCTATCCAGAGGAATACTCAATATATAATATCTTCAATGCTCTGGAAAGAGCAAAACTGACCAACTCGTATAAAGCACCTCCCTTCTCATGGGGCTGCTTTGAAGTAGGACAGGACAGGTATAAAAAAAAAAAAAAAAAAACAAAGAAAAAAAAAAAGAAAAAGGCCTTCACATCTTGAGAAAAAAGGGTAACTCAAAGCTCAGATTTCCACAAAATGTAATTTATTTGTGGGCCTGTTCTCAGGACATGCCAGGGCTCAGGTTATAAACCTATACAAATAAACAAGCATGACAATAAATGTACAAAATAGCAAACAATAACAAACAAAGAGCATCCACATAGTTACAAGGTCTCCTTCCTACCAGTGGTCCTCTCTCTTTTTTTTTTTTTTTTTTAATCCAGATTGGTTTAACATTACTAGGTATAGTAACGAGGGAAATGTGTGGTCCAGGGTCCATTACCTCTACAAACTGTAATAGAAATTTACATTCATTATAATGGGTGTTGATAATAATCTATTTTGGCATTTTAAAATGATATTGAATGTATGTAAACAGTCTTAGCCTGGGAGGGAGGCGACTGGGTGAGTGGGTGGAGTCTCCGTGCAGCGATGGGGCTGTCCCCTAGGGAGAGCTTAAATGCGCGCGCGCGGAGACTTCGCGTTTTTTTTTTTCCCCGCCTTTCTTCCTTCTGGACTTTACCTGTAGCTTTCCGTAGTCTTTCTTTAGAGCACCGTTTCAGGTTCTGTTATAAAATAAAGTTGCCGCTGTTGCTGTTGTTCTGTACCCTGCCTCCGGAGTGATTTTCTACGAGAGAGAGTTTAATATTCTACGACATTTTGGCGACGAGAATGGGATGCCTAACATCAGCTTAGGAAAACGGACGAATGCGTGTAAATTTATATTATTGATAGCCTAAACTTTTGCGATTTGTTGCCTTGGGTATAATGGTGGATGCGTTTCTTGCTACGACATGTGGTTCCTTTGTTATACATTGACTAAGATGGCGGACGGTTCAGGGGTGTTTGTGTCCCTGCCTGATAAGAATGCTTTAGTTATTCAGCTGTAGCGAGCTGTGATTAACACCGAGAATTAGCGTGTGTTTTTGATTTTTCTGCGGTAATGCGCTAGCATTAGCCGTTAAGAAAAAGCATAGCATGGATGCTAACAATAACAAAGAAACTAGTGAGTTTTACCATGTGTGCTCTACTAGGGTTAGTAAAGTTTGGGGTGATTAAATACGTTTAGACATAACATACGACAGACCTGACATGTGAACATTATCAGCTGTGATATTTCTTGATACTTTTTATTGCGTGAGTATTCTTGTTGGTGCGTGTACGCGCGTGAACGTTGCGTTGTGGCCTTTGTGGCGAACCAGTAGGGGGAAGGTCGTGTTTTGTTGAAAATAAAGGGGATAAGTTCTTCTTGTACGGCTTGTTGTCTTGGAGAACAAGTGGGAGACTTATAATTATTTTCATCACTGGGGAAACACGACTGAGGGGATAGTTTGTGATTAACTCCCCTGTACAAACCGCGCAGGTTCTAGGAGAAACGTGGGGGGAGTACACAAATTATTTTCTGCATCCGGTTAGCGCCGCGAGAATCATCTTAAGCCATGAATAACGCAGTACTGTGATAGTTGACCGGATGTTCGTATCGACAGTGTAGCGGTACGGATAGAATCGGCGATATTAACCGGTTCGATTCTGGCTGCGAAATGTAGGTACCACGGGGAGTTTGACGAAATTCCTGCGTGACCTTGCGTGTCTGAAAGTGTTTGTGTGGTATTGCAGTTGATGTTCACAGTCGTGCAGTGTGTTTTGCGAAGCGATTAATATATAAATATTTTTTTTTCTTCTTTTTCCTTATCGAAGTTGTGGCGTTTTGTTTGTTTATTTTTGTTTGTTTTTCTTTTCTCTCGTTGTCTTTCTCTCCGAGCGTTATGGGTGTAGAACACAGCAAAGCAACTAAGGCCAAGAGGGTGCTTGCAAGACGACCTGGAGACATGTGCTGGCAGGAGCTCTCTTCTTTGTTCTCCAAACCATGTGCTCGGGCATCCTGGAACGGTGGAGGAGGGGTCTCCTGAAGAACAAAAAGCCCATCCCCCGCCATATAGCCAGTGACAAGTAGCGGCCCCTGGTGGAGGATGTCGTCTCTGCAAACAACCTGATCACCTAACAAGGTACTGTCCGTAAACCAAGTGCTTTGGATGCGGTGACTTGGGACATCAGCTCAAGGATTGTTCAAATCCAAAGCCGTTTGTCGGGGCCCGGGGGCATGGTGGTTTGTGAGAGCAGGAGGGGAGCGACACTGGACATGTCGACCAGGAAGTGACCAGGGGTGAGTCTTATTTAAATACTAAAACACTAACAATTAATGAGGGAATTTTTGACTTGAACAAAATTATTGAATTTGTTGAGAGAAAAGTGAATTGCGGAAAAGTAAATGAAACTTATGCGAAATACTCTGCTGAAGCATATACGCGGTTGCCTATCCTAACTCTTATGGTTAATAATAAGCCCATTGAATTTTTGGTTGATTCTGGTGCATCTAGATCAGTGATTAGGGCTTCTGAAATGCAGCCATTGCCAAAATTGAGTGGGAGGTTTCTGACATCCATTGGGGCAGCGGGAGTAAAAATAAGGAAGCAATTTTCAAGTCCATTAAAATGTGAAATTGATAATGTCAAACCATTCAAATTTTCATTTTTGATTTCAAATTGTTGTCCTCTAAATCTAATGGGTAGAGATTTGATGTGCCATCTTGGAATAATTGTTGTGAGTTCCCCTAGTGGCCTTTCAGTGCAATTGCCTGAAATATAGTGTCTAAAACACTCTGACTCAATACAATTAGTGTATGGATGGCGGTTTGATAATCCAGATGGATTGGCAGTAAGCCGAACACTTATGAGCATGGCAATGGAGTTGACTAACCAAACTGACCTGACTAATGTACACCCTGAGGATTTATTTTGTATAGCACATACCCATGAAGGGTATGATGACAATTTTGGGGTGGAATGGATGAGAGAGGTGGGAAAAATAGAACAATTGATGTTCAGACGAATGTTTTGGGATAAAACTAGATGTTGTGTAGAAGTTAAACCTTCAAACACAGAGGTTTTAGGGGGTAAACCACATCTTTTCCTGTTAGAGGGCACAGTTCCATGTGTCTCATTGAAAAAACCTTTGACAGATTCATGGCATTCATTGGGTTCTTGGATGATATCTTTAATGTCAGATCAAAATTGGGAAGCTATCCCTGATCGATCTGTATTATATAACAGTAACAGAGAAGCATATTGTGTGCCATTGACTTTCATTGTTGATTCAAGGAGAATTATTGAACTGATGCCAGGGGAGGAGACTTTGACTGAACAATTTGGGGGCACAAATTTTGTCTTAACTGATGATAGGTTGAAGGAGGTTCCACAGAGCTTGTGGGCTAAAGACAAAAATGATGTAGGCCTAATTAAGAGTTGTCTGCCTGTTCAAATCACGGCTAAAGGTGATTTCAGACCTCGTAAAACCCAATATCCTTTAAAGGCTGAGGCGGTGAAAGGGATTACTCCAGTTTTCAATGCACTGTTAAAAGCAGGGGTAATTGTGCCTTGTTATGATTCTTCGGTCAGGACACCAATTTTTCCGGTTAAAAAATGCCAGATGCCAGGTGAACCTGAGCGATGGAGATTTGTGCAGGATTTAAAGGCGGTGAATGATGCAGTTGTTTCAAGAGTCCCAAATGTACCTAACCCCTATACATTGCTCACACAGGTTCCACAGGATTGTGAATGGTTTTCAGTGGTGGATTTGGCTAATGCGTTTTTCAGTGTGCCTGTCCATCCTGACAGTCAGTTTTGGTTAGCTTTCCTTTTCAACGGCAAGCCTTATACCTTCACACGGCTGTGTCAAGGATACTGTGAATCTCCAACCATCTATAATGAGGCTCTTAGAAATAGCTTAGAGAGTTTAGAGTTAGGTTCGGGATCTGTCCTATTGCAATACATGGATGATTGTTTGCTTGCCAGTCCAAGCAAAGAGCAATGTGAAAATGACACCATTAAACTGTTGAAACATCTAGCTCAAGATGGTCACAAGGCAAGTATGTCTAAACTGCAATTTGTTCAACGGGAAGTGAAATTTTTGGGGACATTTAATTTCAAAACAGGGTAAACGACTGGAGGTGAGTAGAATCAAGGCCATACAGGACATTCCGAAGCCCAGGACTAAGAAACAGTTATTATCATTTCTTGGTATGTGTTCATATTGTAGACAGTTCATCGTAAACTATTCTTGTTTGGAAGCTCCTCTGAGCGAAATTTGCCACGGGAAAGGTCTCGGGGCCAATGGCGCCCTCTCTTGGACATTGGAAGCGGAACAGGCTTTTGAAAAGTTGAAGAAAGCTTTGCAAACCACGCCAACACTTGGAATTCCTGATGCTACTAGACCATTTGTCCAAACAGTGGATGAGAAGCAGGGATGCATGACTTCTGTGTTGTTACAAGATCATGGAGGTAAGCTACGGCCAGTGGCTTATTTTTCAGCAAAATTAGATCCAGTGGCTGCTGGACTTCCTTTATGTTTACGTTCAGTGGCAGCGGCGGAGAAAGCAGTGAATGCTTCACGAGATATTGTGGGGTATGGTGAGTTGACTCTGTTGGTGCCTCATGCTGTTTCACAATTATTATTAGAACAAAAAACTGCTCATATGACAGCTGCAAGATGGTTGAGATACAATACTGTTTTATTGGACATGCCGAACGTCACTGTGAAAAGATGTACTGTGCTTAACCCTGCAACTCTTCTGCCAACAGAATTTGATGGTGAGCCACACAGTTGTGTTGAAGTAATTAATGAAGTGTGTTCCCCTAGACCTGATCTGAAAGAAGTACCGTTGCAGAATCCTGATTTGGTGATTTATGTGGATGGCTCGACCTGCAGGAATGAGGAGACAGGTTTGAATTGTGTGGGATATGCTATTGTAACACAACATGAAACATTGGTGGCTAAATCTTTACCTTCTCATTTATCTGCACAAGCTGCTGAGTTGATAGCTGTAACGGAAGCTTGTAAATTGGCTAAAGATAAAAGAGTAACAATCCAGACTGACTCTAGATATGTTTTTGGATGCTATTTTGCTACCTAAGGAGATAGCAGTTTGTAAATGTGATGCTCACACTGGTGGAAAAGATCTTGTTTCACAGGGGAATGCTAGGGCCGACGCTGCAGCTAAGAGGGCGGCGACACGAGTAGTAGCTGAGGTATCAGTCCTGACGAAGGTCTGTACTCCCACAGTGGACATATCGGAGTTGCAGAGTGGGGTTCCACAGGAGGAGAAGAGGGTGTGGAGGAAAGCAGGTTGTACAGTGGTAAATGATGTTTGGGTGGGTCCCAATGATAAACCATGTTTACCAAAAAGGTTGTTTCCTTTTTATGCTAAATTAGTTCATGGTAAAGATCATGTGTCAAAGATGGGAATGATACACAGCATAAACCAACACTGGTTCACTAAAGGTTTTGCTAGCTATTCGCAGACCTTTTGTGAACGATGTATTATTTGTGTAACAAATAATGTTGGAAGAGGAATCAAGATGGCGAGTGCTGCTCATCCGCCTCCAAGTGGACCTTTTGAGCATTTGCAGATGGACTTCATTGAGCTTCCTCCATGTGGGGGGAAAAAATTTTGTTTAATAATAGTGGATATGTTTTCAAAATGGATTGAAACTTTTCCAGCGGCTAAACAGAATTCCAGTGTGGTGGCGAAAGCTTTGCTTACTGAGGTGATTCCCAGGTGGGGAATTCCAACCCGGATCTCCAGTGATAACGGTACACCTTTTGTAAACAGCGTTCTCCATATGCTGGGTGAGTATCTTGGTATCGATTTGAAACATCATTGTGCTTATCATCCTGCTAGCGCAGGAGCAGTTGAAAGGGAAAATGGTACCCTGAAAACCAAACTGGCAAAGTGTTGTGAAGAAACTGGACTAAATTGGGTCACGGCTCTCCCCTTAGTTCTTATGTATATGAGAACGAGGGTAAGGGGAAGAGCACAGCTGAGTCCATTTGAAATATTGATGGGGAGACCAGCTAATACTGGTATTGGGTCTCCAGGTCTTCCTAGACACTTAACAAGTGAATGTGACGATGATATGTTGGCATATTGTTCAAACCTTTCTTCTGCTCTGCATGATCTTCACAGGCGGGTGAAGGATGCGTTACCGGAACCGGCCCAAGTGTATCTTCATGATCTGAGACCTGGAGACTGGGTGGTGGTGAAGAATTTGCAGAGGAAAAAGGGGCTGACGAAGCGCTGGCAGGGTCCATTCCAAGTTCTTCTCACTACGCAGACAGCAGTTAAGGTGGCAGAGAGAGCGACTTGGATCCACGCAAGCCACTGCAGAAGAATTCCACAGCCTGTTGAAGGGGTTCCAGGAAACGCACAGCAGGCATAATCATCAGCTGAAGGGATGGAAAACATCTGCCGGAGCTTCGTTTTCCTGTGGTTCATAGTGGGGGTGTTCCTACTGGATCATCATCTCCAAGAGGGTTCGGAAATGTGCGGTCCTGGGTCCATTACCTCTGCAAATACCCCTGTGAATCAAACCCTTTGAGCTCTTTTCGGTGCAGCACATCTTCCTCGCTGCCTGGCCATAGGCGAGGTGGGTGTTCTTGGAGAAAAAATGGCAGCTCTGTCACATTCCTTCTTGCACGGATAACTGACGAGGATGCAGGGAAGTTCTGGTGTGCAACGGAGCAGATCACATCTGATTCATACGAAATGATGGTGAACATCTTGGTGAAGCCAGCCCCTCCCCCAGTGTCCGAAAAATTAATAGATCTAGTGCCGAACCCTGAACAAATCATTAGTGACATTGATATATTGGATGAAGTGGTAATTATGGAGGCTACAAACTTACCGGAGGAGGTTAAACAAGTTAAAATAGCAAAAATTAAGTGTGAGGGGAATTATGCATGTGCCTTAGCCTTATTACAACATGAAAGTTTGAACATTAAACAGAGTTGTTGGATATGTTTACAAATGAATCAGGAATGGCACACTGAGCAAATAACTATTGATCTTATTACCCAAATTCAATGTAAAATTCCTAAAGCTATGGCTATAATTACTTTGATAGCAGATGTAATAAAAAATGATCTAACACCAGATAGAGTTCAAACAAATTGTTCTACTGATAAACCCATGTATTCGAAACTAAGTTTTGAGGTTATGACAACAAAAGCTGAAGTTTGTATATGTTCGGAGGATGGTAATTATGATGTGGGATTTTCACAATGCGATATTAAAATTACTGTAAGGAACAATACAAGAAAGTGTACAATTTTGAAGAAGAATGGAAAATTTGTTAATTTTTTTGTCCATTCTCATCATTAGAGACGGCTCCGGCTGCAGTGTGGGTGTGTGGCACACGAGCGTATCATCAGCTTCCCCAAAAATGGCGTGGATGTTGTTATGCTGCTTTACTATCTACAGGGACATCAGTGTTACTACAGGAGGGTCCAACCGATGTAGTTCGAGTTAAGCGAGCTATAAATGGAGTGGCTAAATTTAATGGGTATGTTTTGTCAAATCCGTGGACTTCACCGGGGCGAATGTGGGTTGGTCATTGTTTTTGGGTGGGGGTACAACTACAGCATTAAATAAAATTAATGGGTTGGCATACAGCATGTTATCATTAGCTAATGACACAGAAGTAGCATTGGGAGTAATTAATTCTGAGATGCAAAACATTCGTGATGCAGTTATTCAAAATAGATTAGCATTGGATATTTTAACAGCCGAAAAGGGGGGAGTATGTAAATTATTGGGTACTTCTTGCTGTTTTAATATCCCAGACGAATCAAAGAATATATCAAACGTAATACAACATATGAGAAATTCTTTAGTTGTACCATCTGAAGCAGACAACTCGTGGTTTTCATGGATTGCGAACCTGTGGGGAGGGTGGGGATACTGGCTTCTACACACCATGATTCCAGTTCTGATCATAATCTTGCTGATCGTCATCTGCCTGCCTTGTTTCTTGCAATGCATCTCATCTTTTTTGGAAAAAAGCAATCGCTTCAGTCATTGCAATGGAGGGATATAAGATGGTGAAAACAACGGATGAGGAATGGCAGGCGCCATTTGTTGATGTTGAAGAAATTACCATCAATCTTTAATTGAATTAAAGGGTGATGTGCTAGTAACCTCTCCCCTTAAAGTCACTCGGGGGGGAAAGGGTTTTCAAGAATCAACGCCTGAGGATTTCGTGGAGATAAAATAAGGACTAACTTTTGCATGCTACTGTTATTTTTGAATGTTCTGAGATTGTGACACCAATGCAGCACACGGCAAACAGAGTAGGGCAAGTTAGTGAATATGAACTGGTCTTTTACTTTCTGCAAGACAAAGAGCAGAAAGATGTTTGGCCTTCATATTAACCCAGGGTAGAACCTGAGGGATAGAATTTCAACCGTATCTGAGCTATTGCCTCAGTTAGAGTAGACTGAACAAGGGAATTGTAATTCTTAAACGGTTGAAACACTGTCCTTCTGGTGCTAATCTGGGAAAGAGGGGATATTTTTGTTTATGGATAGTAATGTTTAGTATTTTAAGCTTGTAGAAGTGTTTAGGCTGAATAACTTTCATAAAATTGTTAAGTTTTTTTTTGTTTATAGTGTGTTTTCATGTGTTTAGGAGGTGATTTTAATAGATGTATTGTGTTACTGAATGTGCCTTATTCCTGTTAGAGATGGGGTTCATATTGTATAGAGGGAAAATTTAAGTAAGGTAATTAATGAAGATTTTGTTAAAATCATATGAATGACAATATTGGATCAACCAATACATTACTTATAATATTCTCTTTACAATCTAACTTGATCGTATATCTACCTCAAAGTAATATCAGGGTTATGTTTTTTATTTTTTATAATGATTAAATTTCTTTAAAGGTAATTGTCATGTGACAAACAGGAGGTAAATGTAATAGAAATTTACATTCATTATAATGGGTGTTGATAATTATCTATTTTGGCATTTTAAAATGATATTGAATGTATGTAAACAGTCTTAGCCTGGGAGGGAGGCGAGTGGGTGAGTGGGTGGAGTCTCCGTGCAGCGATGGGGCTGTCCCCTAGGGAGAGCTTAAATGCGCGCGCGGAGACTTCGCGTCCTCTTTTCCCCCGCCTTTCTTCCTTCTGGACTTTACCTGTAGCTTTCCGTAGTCTTTCTTTAGAGCACCGTTTCAGGTTCTGTTATAAAATAAAGTTGCCGCTGTTGCTGTTGTTCTGTACCCTGCCTCCGGAGTGATTTTCTACGAGAGAGAGTTTAATATTCTACGACAAAACTCAAAATCAAAACTTTGGAGCTCTGTTTGGTGCAACACATCTGCCTAGCCATAGGCGAGGGGGGTGTTCTTGTATCAAAAATATAAGCTTTGTTACGTTCTTTCTGGCACGGATAACCAAAGAGGATGCAGGGAAATTCTGGTGTGCAATGGAGCAGATCACATCAGATTCATACGAGATGATGATCAACATCTTGGTGAAGCCAGCCCCTCCCCCAGTGTCAAAGAATTTAATAGATCTAGTGCCAAATTCCAACCAAATCATTAGTGATTCTGATATATTGGATGAAATGGTAGTTATGGATACTACAAATTTACAAGAAGTGAAGCAAGTAAAAACAGCAAAAAATAGTTGTGAAGGGAATCATGCATGTGCCTTAGCATTATTACAACATGACAGTTTGAAAGGTAACCAGTTTTTGGATATGTTTACAAATGGGTCAGGAATGGCACATTTAAAAAATTACTATTAGTCTTGTTTCTCAAATTCAATATAAGAATCCTAAAGCTATGGCTATTATTACGTAAATGGCTAATAATTACTTAAATATTAGAGATGCAAATACATTACTCAACAGATAACAGATCTGTCTACCTCATATTTACTTATTTTTATAACCTAATTGTTATCTACCTCATATTTACTGGTTTTATAATCTCATTTTATATCTAACTCATATTACATTTCTTTTAAAAGTAATTGTCATGTGACAAACAGAAGGGAATTGTGATAAAAAAAAAAACTCATTATGATTATGTTATATCAATCATTATATTGGGTATTAGTAATAATGAGTAGAGAGTATTTTTACCAGAATTTCGTTAATCATATTGAATTCAGTCAAAGTTGCTCTTCTATCAGCTTGAATCAGTCGGCCCATTCTACTCTGACCTCTAGCATCAACGAGGCGTTTTCGCCCACAGGACTGCCGCATACTGGATGTTTTTCCCTTTTCACACCATTCTTTGTAAACCCTAGAAATGGTTGTGAGTGAAAATCCCAGTAACTGAGCAGATTGTGAAATACTCAGACCGGTCTGTCTGGCACCAACAACCATGCTACGCTCAAAATTGCTTAAATCCCCTTTTTTCCATTCTGACATTCAGTTTAGAGATCAGGAGAATCTCTTGACCAGGACCACACCCCTAAATACATTGAAGCAACTGCCATGTGATTGGTTGATTAGATAATTGCGTTAATGAGAAATTGGACAGGTGTTCCTAATAATCCTTTAGGTGAGTGTATATGTATATATTGTATTAGACTCGACATCATATTATTATCCACGTAGACACAAAAACAACTTTGGTTGAAATTGAGAGGGCGAGGACGTCTCTGAATTTCGAAAATTACACATTTTGTGTTTATTAATCAACTATCGGTAGTTATATTGTCGAGAGATTAGTTAAAGTTAACCTGACAAGTTAGTTTATTTATTTGAGGAAGTGTGCAGAAAGAAATGGAAAGGGTTGAGAGATAGAGGTGGAGGTATTCGCCGGTCCTGCCACTCCTTGATCTGTTCCTCTCCCGGCAAGCTTGTGCCTAGATCCACATTATTCTCGTAAGTTATGAGAATTCACGTCATGCGAGTAATGTGAGTGAAACCCGGGTTTTAAAGCGTCCAGCTAGGTGTGGAAGATGCGTTCTGCTGACCTGTTTTTTGCTAGGTGTGAAAGCCCAGTTAAAGTATTTTTATATTAGTCACTTATCTTCAAATTTCCATTCACTTTTACCAAATCGGCCTGTTTTCATGATAACTGGGGGTTTATCTATATTTTGAAACTCGCATTGCATTCTGGGATAGTCTGAACAGGTGCCATTATATCCCGAACACCTGTCAGCTATCGTTAACTTCTTTTCAGTTAAAGAGCACATGCACTTCTTTACTGAAATACATGACTAAATAAACTTTTTTGGTCTAAATAGTGACTAAGTTGAGTTCGTAAACAAGTCTTAGGAGGCGCTACCTCTTGGTGAGTAGCACGCTGGATTACAATGCCCTCCGTTCAGAGTTCAGATACCTCCATAGTATGTTTCCCTTCGTTGTTCGGATTTTTAAGCCAACATTGTAGAACACAAAAATATCTGTTTCATTAATAAATGTTTGGTAAAAGTACTGAGTACATTACACAGTTAAAAAAAAATAATTCTTTTTTATTGATTGGTAATGCTAGTTTTAAAATAGATAAACAAAAACAAAAAAAAATTTCACGTTATTTGACTATTCATACATGTACTTTTTGCTTTTAATTGGCCTGGATGAAAGCCTGTGGATGTAGAAAAATAAGCACCAAGATAAAAAGATGGATTATTACAAAGATTTCCCAACTGCTGGCTTTGAAAATGGCAGAATTGCAATTTGGCTACACAGTGTTCATTTGCAGTGGTTTATTTTTAGAGGGAATATTAATGAAGATTCTTGCACCTTTCAGCTGTGTTGCATCACTCTCAACTTCATCACAACCAATAGCAATCAATTCCCTGAGCCGGAGAGGAAAACAACGCTCTCATTAACACACAGAGACACAAATACAGCACAGAGTCCTCCAGTCAAAGCACGATGCCAATGCAGTCAGTGCATTAATAAATCCTCTTTATTCAGCAGGTCTCCAGAGCCACAGAGATCCCAAAACAACTGGCTTTGAACTTTATGAAAAATTAGATGAAACCTAACAAGATGTGTGAAGTTCTATATTGTTTTCAATCTTATGAATTGCATCACTAATATTTGGAGTATTTGAATATCTTCAGAAATTTGCTTTGTCTCCATTTGATTGGTTTATTATAATGTCTTGTACTTGTACACTATGATAATTTATAGAAATATCCTGTTTAAAAGTTTTAGACACAATCCCCTATCTCATCTTGACACTGATTAGTCTCTGAGCCTGTTCGTTATACTATAGATTGCGACTATGCTATGCATATGATCATCCAATCTGTCACTCTGTCAATCTGTCTGATCTCTTGAGCCTTGAGTAAGAAATTAGAGGAACATAAATGAAATGATTTGTTTTGATTATAATTAAAAATGACCCAATCAACCTTGCAGTGATTGCTGAGAGTGCTAGCAGACACTCAAAGCCGAACTTTTATTGCTGCATTTCGCTGCAGCATTTTTCAGCATTTACATAATGCCCTCATATTATTTAATACTGGCTTGACTGCCAAGACCAACTGTTTCAGTAATAGCATTCTCTTTGTTAAAAATAGTTTACACAGGCAGGTGTTAGATGATTCTATATAAATTCCAATTATTTTAAATGAATAAATATATCACAGTTTCAAAGAGTTGCATGGTGAACTTGCAAGGATGATTACAGATCTCCTGAGATCTGAGAGTAAATATCTCATTTTAAAATACTAAGATAAAATGCATAAGCACCTGTGGAGGACTCTGTTTCTTCGGCGTTGGCCATGCTCTCTGTTAGGAGCTCGGGTGTCCACGGCTCCATCAAAGTGGATCTAAAGATCTGCCGACTGTCCAGATCCTGAGCCGGCCGGTGGTTGTTTCTCAGGTAATCCACTGACTTCACATGATCCTGCTGCTCCGTGGTGAAAATGGAGTAAAAGGCATCCAGCTAGAGTGAAGAAACATCACTGATCAAGAGCGTGATAGAAGTTATTAGATCATAATAGATAAAGGTCTGTAACTTCAATACATTATGAATGAACACATTTTATAAACTCAATTATATTGATCGTAATTTAAGAGGTCATTAGCTGTGAAACCAAAATGTTTTTCTCACACGCAATAATAAAACCTCCTGGAAGATTAGAATGTCAATTTTTACTGGACAACAATGAAAAAAACAAAGACCCTATGCGGTTTGTTTATCTCCGCGCCTTTATGATCTTTGGATCTTAAAGGTCTGTTACAGATCCCATCCATATTTTAGAATCAAAGCGTTTTTTTTGTTTTGTTTTTGTCTTACAGTCTGCTTCCACACGTACACAGAGAAGGTTTTCAGCAACACCAGGGGCCTCATGTATAAAACTTTGCGTAGAGGTAATCCTTAAAGTGTGCGTACGCACATAAGGCAGAATTTGCGTACGCACTAAAGTTTTCAGATTCATAAAACCGTACGTACGCCAGAACCTGCGCAAGGTTTGCTTTATAAATCAAAATTATCTGAATATTGTGCGCAGGTGCACGTGCGTATTGCTTACCCCAATCTCCTCCCGAAATAACCATATTTGGAGGTTAAGACCGCCCATTTTGAATATGTATGATCTCCCTGCATATTAATACCACCAATAATTCGTTTAACAAAAGCAAATTCATTCTCAGATGGTGCCTTTATTGCAACATGAGTGCAGTCAATAGCACCGATTACATTGGGAAAACCGGCGATTGCTGCAAATTGCATTTTGACGTTGGCCTGTTCAGCTTGCGTGTAAGGAAAACGGATGTATCGGGGTGCCATCTCCACTATGGCATGACATGGCTCAGGGATGACTGCGACATACCCGATCGGTCTGCCAACTCTCGCTGGAAAGTACCAGTGGCCAAGTGGCCTAATGTGGTCAATACTTGCACAGGAACACACAGCGCATGGTCTCTCCGCGAGGGTCTTTCCAATACTGGCCGTAATTAAGAACACAATTCCAAGAGGATGGCTCTTGGAAATCGAAATCGGCTCATGAGCCAATCATCATCATGAGCAAGGAAATCTTCACGGTCTCTGAAAACACGCTCCCTCCGTAGAGCGTCATTAGCAAGGTCTTCTAACAGCGCTAAAGCATCCATTATGAGGATATGTTTTATACGCACATACCTTTTTATAGCCCATTCATTAAAACAAATGAGTAAATTCGAAGTATTTAAACCTGGTTAAGAATGCTAATAATGATAATTCAGGTTGATACAATTTGATTTATTGGGTGATGTAATAGGATAATTTAGAAGTTTTTCACTTTAAATAGCTATTGCTATTTGGGACAGTTGGTGTCGCCAAAACACATACTCTTCTAAAAGAGTGCGTACGCACAGTCAAGAGCATCCGTACGGTGCGCACTTATTTACGGCAAGTTTATTTTTTTTATAAATCCCGATATGTGCGTGGAAAAATGCGTACGCATATTTCTATGCCCATTTTGTGCGTACGTAACGTTTATACATCAGGCCCCTGGTATTTTTGAATGGTATTTTTGGGTTATGGGTGGGGTTTGTCATCGATAGAGCTACTACTGTTTATAACACCCCAAGGCTAATGAAGGATGGAGCAATGAGGATTACAAAGACTTTACTTGGTCATTTTTAAGCTAAAACGAAAGCCATTGCTTAGTCACATAGAGTTCTATTTCAAGTATTCTATAATTCTTATCTAAAACATGAGCTTGTTATAGGGGTTCTAGGAGCTCATGAGTCTCAGTAATTTCTTAATCCCTAGGTCTCATAGACCTGTCTTTCTGCTGATTTTCCTCTCCTTATAAGGCTATGGGCCAATAAGGGTCTGATATGTGAATAGTGGGACTACAATTTTAGTTTCAACTCAAAACAATGAAAGTGAAAAGATGAAAAAAAAAAATTATTACTTCACTTTAAATGTTAAGATACAGACATAAAAACAAGTTTTCCCCCATTCATACCTAAGAAAAGGCAGAAACAGATAAGACTATTTATATTCTGTCAACAAATTTACATTCTAAATAAAACCCCCTTGAATCGTAGATTTTAAGTCAAAAACATTGGCTCTTATAAAAGACTCTTTTCAGCATGGAAAATTTATTTTTACAATAAAATTAAAAAATGTTTTCTACAAACTTAGAACGTTATACAAACTTATTTTGTTGTAATCTTTGTGGATAGAAGAAGTATTTGAATTTGAGTGGGTGAAACAAAAAAAAAATCTATTAAAAACAAAACAAAAAGTTAGTTATAAACAATGAGTAAAAAGCGTCATGCCAACTTTTAACAATTACAACATCTAGCACAGGGGTCGGCAACCCGTGGCTCTGGAGCCGCATGTGGCTCTTTAGCGCTGCCCTAGTGGCTCCCTGGAGCTTTTTCAAAATGAAAAAATAAAAGGAAAAATGTAAATATGTTTTTTGTTTAATATGGTTTCTATAGGAGGACAAACATTCTTAACGTTTTCCAATGCTGTAAAAGAGTGTAGAATAAATATTGAATTTCAACATTTCTGTCAGCGACGATTTGCGTCATCACCCGCGACACACGTTTCTATCAGCAGGGGGTGGGATGCCAGGTAGGTGGCTGCTGTAAACAAATCGGCGGCTGTGTGGTGGGCCCTGGACCCCAAAGAGAAAAAGAGAAACATATCTGAGGAGAACAGAGGATTCAACGGTTCTTGGACCGAATCGAGGGCATTCAGTGCCGATGCGGAAGGATTGCCTGAATGTTTGCTCTGTAGTGGGAAGTTGTCTAATAACAAGAGTAAAGTGGAAAGACATTTCCAGGGAAGGCATGCACGTATTTAGTAACAAAGTGGCTGTGATTTTATATACTTCTTTTCAAAAGGCTGCTGTTTTTTTTTTTATAAATGTATGCTGCGTTTTTTCGCATTGTTGCCCAGTTAAGGGGCACGTTGTGCACGTTCCATTTTGATGTTGTTTTTGTGAATCCTCAAAATAAAAATGACATCAAAAATTCGATTTCTTTATTGCATTTCTCTAATTTCATCAAAGCAATGAAACATAATTCATTAATATTGTAATCGTACAACAGAGTAGTCACGTGGTGCGTCGTTCTCTACAGGATTCACTGCAGGGAAAATAAACATTTAATCATGAAGGCTCATTATGTATTCGTAGCAAACTTAGTCATTTTTATAGTAGGCTAATATAGATACATAAAGCATGTGTTGCCTTCATTATAAGGCTTATACAAGGCTTTTAATTTTTTGCGGCTCCGGACCTATTTGTTTTTTGTTTTTTTGGTCCAATATGGCTCTTTCAACATTTTGGGTTGCCGACCCCTGATCTAGCAGAACCTCAAGTATTCCAGCTGTCCACATCTCAAGAGAACAGCTACAATTTCACCCGATGTTTCTGAAACAGTTCCCTCAAGCCCCCTATCCTCATTCCACTCTAACGACAGCTCAAAAGGGTTTCGATCCAAATTCCTAAGATCAAATATGCAGAATGTTGGAATGCTATTGTATAAAACACATTACAATGTGTTGTTACATCACAAATGCCCAGAAAACTACTGCATTAATGTATTTTACAAATCTTCTGCTGCATTTCATTTCCAGGAACATTTGAGCGTCCAGCAGTCAAACTGCTGGAGTGGTGCTGTTAGTGTGTAGCAGATGCTAGGAAGCTGCCCTACTGCACACAGCTGGAGATGAACCCTGATTGTTTGAGTGTGATGTGCATGACAACGCGAGTGTGTAGCTGTATTTTTCAAACCTGGAGGTGAGAAAGGTAGACTGGTCGGCTGAAGATGATCCACTCCACCACTTTACTGCACGGAGGAGTCGTGAGAGAGCCGGTGTAACGATAATAACTTCCTAAGGATGCCGGCAAGAGATCCCTCAGGATGAAGGAGCCTAGATTTGTTTCCTTGTCTGTTTAATCAGGGACACATCATTCAGTGAGAGAGATCTCATTGCATCGATGTTGGAAATCATTAAAAAAAATTCCTGGCTTGAAGAGAAAAAAAAAATCCTTGCCCTAACTTGTGTAGGTTACCTTTCATTTATTCCAGTTATTTTGTGTTAGATGCATTAATAAAAGATGAATGATCTGAACTGAACAAGTTCAACTACCTGGTAAAAACCAAAATTTAAATATATCAGAATCATAATAAAAATTTAATACAAGACAAAATTGAAAGGGAACATTTTATAGGTATTTTCCAGCGATGGGTTGCGGCTGGAAGGGCATCCGCCGCGTAAAACATATGCCAGAGAGTTGGCGGTTCATTCTGCTGTGGCGACCCCGAAAGGGAAGAAAGCTGACATGAAGATGAATGAATTAATTTTATAGGTAATATGACCATTGTTGGTTCAGTCACAAGTGTTTAAAACTAAGAATAATACTTAATCTGCCAAATACCCAAATGCAAAGATACAAACAGCTAATGAAAGACATTATTATTACATTACAAAAAAATTATTACAGTTATACATATATACATAGAATTTGGGTAGTTGACGCCAATAAATACTGCTCTTATGCTCTACCTTGTGAACATGTTTCGTGTCCCACCTTATAGCTAGCTTCATGTGTTCTACGTACCTTTCTTCCAATATGGTCTTAAGGATGTTCACAGTGATTAGGATTTTGTGTCATTAGCTGTAGTTTAATTGGACTATTCATGCACTTGTCACCAATGCTTAAATGCATTCATATATACTTTTTAATAACAATATTTGTCAATAAATAGAGTCTTGATGTAACCACCTAGACACAGATTTTCTCTTTTATCTTCAATTTCTCTCTTTTTAATGTTTTTTTAAGTTCAAAATTTACAATCAAAAATCCCTAATTGTTAAATTTTACTTTCTGAATGTTGGTACATTGGCCATCGTTATATCATAATTATTCAACATTCAATTGAGATCTCTCCTCCAAAACAAAAAAAAAACTTGTTCAGATAATTTCAGGTGCATTTCTTAACAACGACTCGTTAATATACAGTAACTTGCACAACACTGATTGCCAACAACAAACAGAATTGAAATTCAGTAGATTTATGATATTACTTTTTCTCTAAGGGCATAAGAGTTTTTTTAATCACACAGTGTGTTTAAATCACAGCAACCTTATTTTCGGTTCAAAATGAGATGAGATGTTTAAAACCGACTTTCTCTAAATGTTTTTTAAAATATTTACTTGATTTAAATACACCCACCTAAAGGATTATTAGGAACACCTGTCCAATTTCTCATTAACGCAATTATCTAATCAACCAATCACATGGCAGTTGCTTCAATGTATTTAGGGGTGTGGTCCTGGTCAAGACAATCTCCTGAACTCCAAACTGAATGTCAGAATGGGAAAGAAAAGTGATTTCAGCCAATTTTGAGCGTAGCATGGTTGTTGGTGCCAGACAGACCGGTCTGAGTATTTCACAATCTGCTCAGTTACTGGGATTTTCACGCACAACCATTTCTAGGGTTTACGTGAAAAGGGAAAAACATCCAGTATGCGGCAGTCCTGTGGGCGAAAATGCCTTGTTGATGCTAGAGGTCAGAGGAAAATGGGCCAACTGATTCAAACTGATAGCAACTTTGACTGAAATAACTCCTCATTACAACCGAGGTATGCAGCAAAGCATTTGTGAAGCCACAACACACACAACCTTGAGGCGGATGGGCTACAACAGCAGAAGACCCCACCGGGTATCACTCATCTCAACTGCAAATAAGAAAAAGAGGCTACAATTTGCACGAGCTCACCAAAATTGAGCCGTTAAAGACTGGAAAAATGTTGCCTGGTCTGATTAGTCTCGATTTCTTTTGAGACATTCAAATGGAAGAGTCAGAATTTGGCGTAAACAGAATGAGAACATGGATCCATCATGCCTTGTTACCTAACTGTGCAGGCTGGTGGTGGTGGTGTAATGGTGTGTTTCTTGGCACACTTTAGGCCCCTTAGTGCCAATTGAGTATCTTTTCAATGCCACGGACTACCTGAGCATTGTTTCTGACCGTGTCCATCCCTTTATGACCACCATGTATGATGGCTACTTCCAGTAGGATAATGCACCATGTCACAAAGCTCAAATCATTTTAAATTGGTTTCTTTAACATGACAATGAGTTCACTGTACTAAAATGGCCCCACAGTCACCGAATCTCAACCCAATAGAGTATCTTTGGGATGTGGTGGAACGGGAGCTTCGTGCCCTGGATGTGCATCCCACAAATCTCCATAAACTGCAAGATGCTCTCCTCTCATTATGGGCCAACATTTCTAAAGAATGCTTTCAGCACCTTGTTGAATCAATGTCACATAGAATTAAGGCAGTTTTGAAGGTGAAAGGGGATCAAAGAACCTATTAGTATGGTGTTCCTAATAATCCTTTAGGTGAGTTTATTCACTAATAAACACTTTCAAACAGACCCTAACCCTAACCCTAACCCAATTGATTAAATATGCTCTAAAGTACATCACAAGCAGTCATAACACAGCAGGATGGAGTCTTGGAAGCTTTTTTTTTCAAAACCAGTTCAAAAAATACTCTTGTAGAAAAAATTGAAGATATTGAACTTGTTAAAAATGTTTTTCCAAAAACATCAAGCGGAAACACCAATAAAATATATTCATAAATTTTTTTTAATGCAAAACTTATCAGAAAAACAAATCACTTCTAAAATTTTGAAACTTCATAACTTTTGAAATTATGGTATATTAAATTTCACTTAGATTCTTTACAGAAAACATCTTAAAATAAACATGCACATTTGCATTTTAAATTTCCTTTGAGCTTCCTAAAGATAATCAAAATGCCCTTATTGAGTCAAACAGGGGTACTTCTAGAAACCAATGCTTCTCGTTATGGAAAATTCAAGATACGAATGGCCAAGTGAAGAATATTTTGTTTCATTATACAGAAAAAAAATTAAACATACAAAAAAACGTTCACGAGAAATATATATTCGACATTCAAAATTCAGCCAGAAAACAACACTGAGCATCACGTGACTGCATTTAATGCACCACCAATTCTACTCTCCTTTTGGTCAGTTCTAGCCCTGATTCTGTATAGTCATGCAGAGTATCCTGCTCTCCTATTGGTCAGTTCCAGCCCTGATGCTGTGTGTTCATAAATAGTATACTGCTCTCCTATTGTCAGTTCCTGAGCATCACGTGTGCTGTGTCTTTGTGTAGTATCCTGCTCTCCTATTGGTCGCCTGACCCCCAATGACATCTTCCCGGACAGCTTGGTGTTGGTGAATATTTTCGGGTTGCATTTTTGGTAAAGTGTATTTTTATGGTCATGCCTCTTCTCTGTTCCCATTCCTTCTCCTCCACTACATCCCCCTTTGACATTGTCACATCGCCTCAATTTAAAAGCAAGCGTTACTAATTTTCATTTGTTTAATTCTGTTTTCACTGTTTTATTATAATTTATTATATTTTTAATGCATACTTAAAAAAATTGAAGAATCCTAGTTTACTTTTCTCTGGTTTTCCATGTTATTTTAAATTTTTTATGTTGTTTCTTTATGGCTCGGAATGCATTAGGTATTTTACATGTCAAACTTGCTTCAACGTACGAAAAAATTCAGTATACAAAGGCCACCATGGAACAGATTAATTTCGTATCTTCAGGTATCACTGTACCCCTTTCTGTTTTTTTTTGTTTGTTTTTTTTACATATAATGTGAATTAATCGTGTTTGCATGCCTTTACCGTGATGGACAACCCGTTTGAGACCTGCAATGATGGGCTCAGCTGCAACATTGTCTTTCTTTGTTACCTAAGACAATACAAAAACATAAGTACATCTCTCTCTGAAAGCAAGAAAATACCTAGAACATTCCCAAACACAAGACCTGCAACATTGCAAACTAAAGCACGCTGACATAAGCACCTTTTATTCAGGCTGATGGAGAAGCTCATTCAGGTCAGAGATGAAATATGCTCATATGAGATTTGTAAGGGTTCATTTGCTTGAAGTAGGTGGTAATAAATAAGCCCAAGGGAGCCAGAAATACCGTAGATCCACATCAATTAACTATTTAAAACTCCCAGGAGCGAGCATGTCACAGTCCACATGACACCATTCGTCTGTGCTCTAATAGAAGTGAGCCATAATGATGTCATACACGGGCAGAAGAGTTTAAGCCTAGCAATGAAGCTCATTCTTTCAGTGCTTGACAACAGATAAACAAAGCACACACCTGTGTTCCACTTTCAGCGTGAAGAATAGGCCTGTCACATTAGTTAAATGCGCAGAAACGTACTGTATATCTGTATAAGTATAAGTATACTGTATAAGTCTGTGCAGCTTCTTGTGAATAAAAAGAAATGATGACAAAAGGCGTATTAGTTTCTTTGATTCAAATTGACATGTGAAACCTTTTTCTGTGCATATTGAACTGAAAACTACTAATATTAAGGCTATGTAGGCACAAATCTTCTTTCCTTGCTTGGCTCATTTGGTAAACCATGGAAATTGTTCCCTTTTCACCCTTGAAAGAACATTGGTCACAGATGACTGGCAAAGAAAAAGCAGACATAAACAAATGTAGAAGAATTGTTGCTGGAAACAGCAAAACAAACAAGATGCATATATTGGCTTATAATATTTATTAATATCTCACAATCTGGTAGAACATGCCAAATGTGAGAAACAGCAGCTGTTGATGAGAAGGTACTCTTAGTTTTGATAAGATTAAAAAATGTGCTATAAAGCAATTCAAAGTTGGAGGATGAAAAAAAAAAGAGTTTAAAGCACAGTTTCAGAAAAAAATAAATGTTCTACAATAAGTAAAAACAAAACAGTAGACTTGCGCTTTTTATTGGCTAAACTAAATTATGAAAGTATTCGATGCACAAGCAGAACACCAACACTATTTTACAGTTATTTACTGTGTTTTCAAGCTGGCTTGAAAACATTGAACAAACATAGACTATACATAAATATAGACTAATATAGACTAACTGTCAACGTAATAAATATGACTGATCAATTGTATTTAGCTAGGGAAAAAACTAATTAGCCATTTATTTTAAGTGAAACTACCCCATTAACTTATTTATTTATGCCAATATTCAAACAATATTTCTTTATTGCTTTACATATACTTTCTTTTTGCTTCGTGTGTTTTATTTGCTTCTTGTGTGTTTTATTAGCAATACTACAGATGTAGGGGCATAGATATAATCAAGTTTTAACATTTATTATTGCTATTAAACACATTTATGGTTTTGGAAAGAATCAATTAACCCCCTGCTAATTAAAAATTTGAATAAATACATTAATTAAATATTTAAAAAAATAAAATAAAGCAATAATCCATGCACACATTTTATAACAGGATTCATTCAAAGGGTGTATAATTAATGTAATGTAACTTGAGTAAATCATGTTTATGGGTCAAATCGTATTTTCCTCAAATAAATGGACATCAGCCATCATTTTTTTTCTCATCATTTGATCTTAAACCTAAAGCTTCTGTATGTAGGCTTGAGATCTAAAAAACTGTAGACCACAGTATCTGCCTTCTCACTACATGCTACATTTCTTTGTTCATTGACCATGTCTCTGCTTTATTTGCAAAGATAAGTTTAGTTTAGCAAAAAAGTGTAAAGCCTTTAAGTTTAAGTTTTGTGCCATGTACTTTAATAAAATCAGTTCAATCAATCATATTAATTAACTTTACTGAATGGACCCATTCAAGAGCCTCTAGCTTCTCTGATGAATTTGTCTCAAACTCTTTATTGCGCACTTTGAAAGGAAATGTATTTGCTTTATGCTGTGTTGATTGTACTCTGTATTTTGGTTGCCATTTCGCTCATAAAACACATGTAGGGTCCCGGTGCTTGGCCCAAAAATGGATACTAGCCAGTACTGAAGGCTCACGTGTTCTGTCTTGAAAACAGTGCTAAAGGATTTTTAATAATTCACATAAATTTGTAAAATCTGACTCCATAATTGATTTATAAAGGTTTTATCCATGTCAGAGAAATCTCAGAAGCATCTGGCTCAATCTGTGCGTTCTGGCAAAAACGCATGTGAAAAGGTAGCCGTCCTTGTTGGTTCCTGCATTCAATGCTAAAAGCCAGATCTTCTCAAGCAGATCACACAGAGGCAAAATTCAGTTCCTTACACACGCAATCAAGTTCTTGTTGCCACATGTTTTATATTCTTTCAACTCTTTCTCCTGTTTTTTTGGTCCTTAAAAACATTCTGACATATTCAACCAGAAAACCAGGAATCTTTTTGACCTCTCTTATGCTTGTCAACCTGTTGTTTGAGACTCACAAAAATCAAATGCAGAACCAAATAATGAATAAATTTGAATTTCTTACATGGTATATTTTCTAAATCAACAACTTAGTTATTCTATCTCCAGTCTTGCAGCAAAATGATTAAAGAAGATTCACTTGTTGCAAGGTCTTCTCTATGGAAGTTCACTTCTTTTCTAAAATTGAGTTTGTTATTACAGTCAGAGAGAGAGAGAGAGAGAGAGAGAGAGAGAGAGAGAGAGAGAGAGAGAGAGAGAGAGAGAGAGGTGCAGAGGACGTCTGCTCCATTTTTTTTCCTGTTGCTAAAGGTAAAAACGGGCTTCAAGGCTAAACACTACCAAACCAAATCAATGTTTGTCTCCCTCTGCTTTTCATAAAGAAGGCAGCATTAGCTCTAAAGACATATTTTAAAAGATAAACACGTTTGAAAATCCCCTGAATCAAACACTCTCTTCACCTGAAAAAATACAGCCATGGCGGCGATGATTCGTCTCTCCTTTATCGCTGTGCTCAGACTATCAAAGTCATCAGAATTGTAGAAATAAATCTGCATCTATGGGACAAAAAGAGAGAAAGAGGCTTTAAGAAAAACGCTCTCTCTTGACAGAGTATGAAACCGCTAATGTTACTGTTTCCTTTGGCTCTCCTGTTTGCAAACACAAAGCATTGTGGGTACAGTGCCCTGTCAAATGCTCACCATTGATATTCCTCTCATCAATTTCATGCGCAAACACTACTACACAACAGCTGTAATTGTCTTCTTATTCCGCTCCACATTTTGACATCTGAGTCAAGCAAGGACTATGTGCTTTTCCTCTGAAGAAGGATTTAGAAAGAAAACGAACCTCTCCTCTGGCGCTGTGCAATAAACAACATGTCAGTGTTACCTTAACCTTTGTATTTGAGCAAATCGACAAAGCAATGGGTGTCAAATAAACCCAAATAAACTATTAGAGAATAACAGAGCTGGATGAGTAGGCAGGGAGGGAAATAAAAGCGAGAAGGATGGAATCTTAAAGCAATGATGAAAAATACTGTTGAAATGCAGGGAATGTGATTTAGCCTAGCTATGACAATAATGTTCATTTTGAGCTTATTCCCTGGCAGCCTTTCATTACATTACATTATTCGCCTGCAGATGTTGTTCACGATTGCTTTTATAGTGAAGACTTGGGTGTAGAACATTTCCCTTATCACTTAAGGATAGAAACTGTCATTAAATATATTACAGAACATTAACTAAGAACATTAAATAGAAACTGTCTCTTTAAAGGTGCCACATGATAAAACTTTTCTGACATTCCTGGCTTCTTGAAGAAGTGTTGTTCCCTCATCAAAAACATGCCTTCAGCTGTATTCAGATTAGTTCACGTATGCAATCTTTTATTGCTTTTTGTGAGCTGAAAACGGCTAGTTTTCCTTAACCCCGCACACACTTCACAGTCACCTGGTTCATCAACAAAGAAGAGTTTGATAAAGGATTTCTGATGAGGCTGGCTCTTACATTGGCACTTTTCCAAATATCTCGTGTTCATTGATTTGGAGGTCCACTTGGAGGTTTTTACTTGTGCCATGCTTAAATACTTTACGCAATTTTAACTCTTTATACATCAAGCCGAGTGCACACTACATGACTTTTATAATCCTTTAAGGAAATCTGATTTCAGCATACACAAACAAATCCTAAACATGCACACATTACAGGATGTTACTAATCTCAGACTCTCGTGTCAAAAAGTATAGATCACAACCAGATCTTCTATTAGGATTTTACTGGATTTTTCACAAGTACACCTATAACAAAATAAATCATTCATTGAACAGTATGCTGACATTTGAAATTATACAATGTTAAAGGAAGTATGTCTGATTTACCTTGTTAACACGTCCCTGAGGAGCCTTTTTTCCTGTGATTAATGATTAATTCTGTGGACTCAAGTCTCTGGTTCACACATATAAGGTGCTGTTACATCACACATAGCCATTGTCTGTCGATTATAATGTTTTAAAACAATAACACATGTTTAAAGCATTGCTTGTTATGTTTGTTTTTGCTGAATTCGGACTAACAAGAGAGCACTGGTCAGTTTCGCGGCGAAAGTTTGTCTGTGGGAGGGATCCGTGTTAACAGCGCATTTTGCTGGACCAAATATACAAAGTGATTCAAATAAATTTCATGAAAAATATTGCATTTTGAAATGTATTAACAGTGGAGAGCTAGTATAGATCTGCTAGTATCACTGTAGACCTGCTTAGTGACTCGTTTCCATACCCCGGAGGCCAAGAACATTAGTTGCTGTTTTGCTTTTGGCCAGTTTTGTTTTCCATTTTGGTGTCTATGCACACCAGCTCTGCTATACTTAAGCCTCTGAGAAAATCTGACTAAATCAATTCATTACCTGAATCTGGTTTCTTAATTAATTTTTTGACAGCTATAAAGTCCAGTAAACGTTAAAAAGTTGTTTGGTAAAATCACAGTCACAATCTAAGATGATTATATATATATATTAATTAAGTTATACGGCCACCAACCCGCTGGATTGAAACCAAAAGACATTTGATCATGACAGATGATATGGACAAGAGCTAGATGTATCTTTTTTTTGGACATTTAGTTTCACTTCTTGTTTTAAAGCGTCAGTGTATATTTACCCTATGATGTCTTTGTTGCTCGGATTTCGTCCTTTTAAAGCAAATATATACATTTTTGGTGCACATGAAGAATGAGAGGAAGTAAAAAGAAACATTATGATGATCAGAGCATAAATTTTAACTTGTCTGAGGTGTGTGTTTTTTTGTGGTTGTGGTGTGGTTAAGGACATGACATTATTAAACTTGAACAAATACTGTAAATAGATGACTGGTAGGAGAGTTAACGCTCTCAATTGTGTATTTGTTTCCACACTCTGACCTTGTTCCACTCACAGATATGAAATCAAATAAAAAAAAGGCTATTTCAGTAACAGCAAATGCTACATCCTTGAAAAGGACAAAAGGCATGTCTAAAAAAAAAAGCAAAGCATTTAAAAACTCGCCGACAGAGTAGTTAACGCCAGACAATGTCAGAATAAGTGGAGAATGAATAAATTCAGGTCTCCTTCAGGACTTCTTTAAATTTACTTTAATGGTGTCCATTTATTTTGTCCTTGCATGGTGAAATGTATTCATTTATCACTAAACCTCATTAGCCAATTAGCTATCTCTTAGATCCAATACTGGGTTTTTAGTGAGCAAAGCAGAGTTCAAACACGTTCAGCTAATGAATCTAACTAGGACAGAAACCATGTGCAGACACAAAGAGGCCAGAATAATACACTCGACTTTACTATGCCCCAGTTTATAATGAGCCATTGCATAATGATATTAAAGTTGAATGCAGTGGTGCGTCCAGCCTTCCCACTGAAATCTCGAAATGAAACTTAACTTTATTGTGTGCAGAGCTTCTTTTCTAGCGCATATCTTGATCTCAACACTGTTAAAGGCGCAGGGTTTGCAAGACCATGTAAATATAAAAAAGTAAAAAATGTAAAAAAGGCCATGTTTTTAAAGTGGATATTTGATGATAAATTGTACTTCTCACAAACGCAAAGTCCTTCTTCCGAATTTCATCTGCAAAGTATAGAAAGACCCAAAACTACAGATGTACTAGTATATTTAGCTAGTAATTAAAGTACAGTATTGCTTAAAATAAGAGCAGTACAATGTGAATAAGCAGAATAATTTTACCAATTTTACTTTGCTACACGAAAAATAAGTTACCAGTAGGTACAGTACATTTGTGTACAGGGTGAAGTCAGTACTTGTTGAATATGTTTTTAAAAGCCTGAGGTTGTTCAAGACATTGTTCAGAAAAACAGCGTCCTTAACTCATTTTATTAAAAAGTTTATTGGAGAAAGGAAAACCTAAGAAAAGGAACCAAAAAAAAAAGTTAGAATTTTCATCTAAAATGATTTCTGATGACAGTGAAATAGAGGGATGTGACATAAAATTGAAGACCGCCGTCAAAATAGACTGAAGAACAACCAGAATGAATCCAGATAAGCTCCAGGATGATCAAACACTGGAGTTACTTGTGATTTATAGTCACAATATTTTGTCTTGCACCCAGAAATACCTTGCTAGTTGTCTTGTTACTTTGCAAAGAGTTATTGTGTCTGGTCAAAGGGGTATTGACAGCTTGTGGATGCGCCTCAAGACACTGCTTTCTTTATTTTCGTTAAAACATCATCTTAGCTGTACTTTTCAGAAATACTCAGTTACACTAAACTGGGCAAAGAGTGCAAAGAGTGAAACCATGTAGAAAAATTCTCACTTTCCAATACATAGTTTCTAAACCACTCCATTCAGATAGTAGATTATTGAAATCAAAATAATATTAGAAGGCACTTTGGGGTGGAGGACAGCATATTGTGAATTTAGTTGTTTTGTTTTTTCAATTGCTACACAATTTAGATTTTCAACTATCTTTAACTCTTTCAGGTAGGGCCTCCACAGGAATTAAACCAATAACGAAAACAAAAATGAAGTCATCGTATGGTATAATTATATTAAATATGTTTCCATTGACCGATTAGGCTAAAATTTAAGGGTAAAATAAACAAAAAATATGCCTAATCCATCAGGATCATACAAGAGCCATTCAGAACTTATGAGTTATTAATGTTGCCTTCAACCAAGCTCATTTTAAAGCCCTTTAAATAGGCTTCCAATATTCCCCAAAGCTGCTTCCCTTGATTTTTTTTTTCTGCTGGGATCAGACAGAAACACGCGGAACAATTACTGTTTCAGGTACCCCCTCCAGGGCAAGACCCCGTTTCAAGTCAGTTGAATTTTGTAATTTTATGAATATGTTCCCACAGACAGATTGGATTTGAAATCACTAGAGGTGTTTTTGTTTCATCCACAAGCTGCCAATCGCCTTTTGTCAACAAGACAGCTTTTTGCTACACAGTTTTAGATTGCTCATGAATCTATAACTCCTTTGTTATTCACATGAATGTGACCTTTCACTGACCTCTACTGAAAACTTCTTCCCGTTAATGCTGTGCTCTGAACCAGTTGATCCATTGGTGCTGCCCCAATGAAACTCCACCTTCTCTGCTTTGAAGCGTCCTGGAAGACCGGCTCCTCTCACAAAGTAATCATTCTTCAGGGCGATGGACACTGCAGCGCAAAAAGGGGAATTAGTCAGAAAACGTATTCCAGAGCACTATACTGAAATAAAACGAGACACGTTTAAAATTAAAGGTGTGACATGAGATTTCTCAAAAATACTTTCACAGAGTGGATTCAGCCTTTTACCCAATCAGAAGGAGCATGATTGGTCTAGGAGTGTTCGTTTTGGTGATGTAAGGAACTGAATTATGCCTTTGAGTGACCCTGCTTGAGAAGGCCTGGCCATTTGCTTTGAATGCAGTGAACCAATCACACACACAAGCAACGTTTAAATTAAAGGGTTTTCACAGAAGGACAGGCTTCCAAAGTAAAAGAACCAATCAGTGTAATGATGTAATTTGATATTGATATCTCGGGTATTTGAAGGGACTTCTCCCTAAGCTCGAGGAGTTTCTGCAACCAGAGCTCCCGCACCAGGTCATGTGGTGCACAGCCTCTAATCAGGTAAATAATGATTAAGTTTTCTCCTTGTTATTGGGTTAATCAGAATACATTTAGTTGGAAAGTCATTCTTCTTATGATTGATTCGTTCTTTAAACTGTACTGAACTGAATGTATTTGATGATTGCATTTTAACTGGAGTTGGATTTGTTTATGATTTGCCTGGTTAATAAATTGACATAATCGTTTGTTTTGAAGTTTGTTCAGAAATCTTTATTTATCATTACTTCTGATGTATCGTTTCTGTTACCTGGATTGACATTCCACAGGTAATTGTATTGTTCATTGTTTGTATCCGGATGCAGTTACCTGGATCTAAAAGTTCAAATTAGTGAAGAAGAAATTGTTATATTCAGATATTCTGCTCTGTAAGTGCGTGTCTGATCAACGCATTCTCTGTATGAATTATACTGCAACTCCTAAGTTTTCATAATTCCTATTTGCTGTACACCTCCTCTACCTCTCTTCAGACTAGCTTGAGCTCTCTCTAAAATGTATCCTGGCTCTATTTTTTCCAATACAGAAAGCCACTATGAATGCAAGACAATTAGATGGGAACCTGTCTATATTTGGTCTTGCAAAGAAAAAAATATTGTGGGATTTTTTTATGATGGGAAATGTTGACAAACCTACAGTTTATTTACACATGCACCTTTTAATGCATTTTATTTGTTCACTTTCTGACCTGATTACATGGTATTGAAGAACATTACATGTCATGAAAGGTCTCTTGAGGAGATTCCTATATAAGTTTTTTGCTAACTTGAGAATTTAGAAGAGAACCAATACAGATTCAGGAGGGAAAGAGATGGGATCTTTACAGGGACCACAAGGCAAGGCAAGGCAAGTTTATTTGTATAGAACATTTCGTCCACAGGGTAATTCAAAGTGCTTTACATTGGAAATAAAGAGTAAAAAGAAAGTGCATACATTAAAATCAAGCATAAAAAAGTCATATAAAATCAAACTGATTTAAAACGCTGAAATTTAAAACATTGATTAAAACAAAGATTAAGATTTGAAGTGCAGAGGTAAAATAGTTGTTCGGACGTAGGTGCTCAGTCGACAAAAGCGCAACTAAACAGGAGAGTCTTTAGCCTGGATTTAAACGTGACTAAAGTGTTGGCACCCTTGATCTCCTCTGGAAGTTGGTTCCATCTGTGGGCCGCATGGTAACTAAAGGAGTATTTTCCCTGTTTGGAATTTACCCGGGGTAGATCTAATTTATTAGATCTGTGGGATCTCAGCTCTCTGTTTGGTGTGTATTCACTGAGATGTTTGTTAGGTATTTAGGTGTTAAGTTATGTTTAGACTTATATACGAGCAGCAGAACTTTAAAATCTATTCTGAAGGAGACCGGCAGCCAGTGTAGAGACTTAAGAACTGGAGAAATGTGTTCTGAGTTTCTAGTTTTGGTTAGAATTCGAGCCGCTGCATTCTGAACGAGCTGGAGCTGTTTAATGGTGTTTTTTGGGAAGACCGGTGAGAAGAGCGTTACAGTAGTCCAGCCTGCTGGAGATGAAAGCATGAATCAGTTTCTCTAAATCTCGTCTGGAAACAAAGCATCTGATTCTTGTGATGTTTCTAAGATGGTAATAAGCGGATTTTGTCATTGCTTTTACATGGCTATTTAACCTAAGATCAGAGTCCAGAATCACTCCAAGATTCCTGACCTGATTTGTAGTTGTTAGGCCCTTTGCATTGAGATACGTGTTAACCTTAACAACCTCGCTTTTGCTTCCGAATGCAATGACTTCAGTTTTGTCCTTGTTTAATTGAAGAAAGTTGTTTTCCATCCAGTTTTTAATCTCATCAAGACATTGGCAGAGAGAGTTTATGGGGTTGTAGTCATTTGGGGAGATAGCTAGGTAAATTTGTGTATCATCAGCATAACTATGGTATGATATCTGGTTCCTTCTCATAATTTGGCCCAGTGGAAGCATGTACAGGTTAAATAGTAAAGGAGCAAGGATTGAACCTTGAGGGACTCCACACGACACTGCAGTCCACTTCGACATGTAATCACCTATGTTTACATAGAAGCATCTTCCTTCTAAGTATGATCTGAACCATTTTATCACAGTTCCTGAAAGACCAACATAGTTTTCTAGTCTATCAAGAAGGATTTTGTGATCAACTGTTTCGAAGGCAGCGCTCAGATCAAGTAGAACCAGGACAGTCACTTTTCCTGAATCGGTGTTTAACCGGATGTCATTGACTATCTTCAGTAGAGCTGTCTCTGTGCTGTGATGAGCTCTGAAACCCGACTGATAACAATCCATGTATTCATTTTGGGTCAGGAATTCAAATCAGTTGTTTTGCCACAATCTTTTCCATAATTTCACTAATAAAAGGGAGATTTGAGATGGGCCTGTAGTTGCTCAGTACAGTATTATCTAAGTTTGTCTTTTTCAGTAGTGGCTTTACAACTGCGGTTTTAAGGGATTTGGGGAAAAAGCCGGAGCACAAGGAGGTGTTTATAATTTCTAAGAGGTCCTTTTCTAGACTCTTAAGAACCATTTTAAAAAAGACTGTTGGTAGAGTGTCAAGACTGCACGTTGATGTTCTAAGGCTCTCAACCGTCTCTATTAAAGTTTTGCTATCGATTAGATTAAAGGTGCACATTGAGAGTGGAGGCTGAGGAGGTCTATCCCCAGCCCTGCAGGGGGAGGCACTAATGCCTTTTCTGATGTTAATGATTTTATTGATGAAAAATGAAGCAAACTCATTGCATTTATCTTCAGACAGAAGCTCATTTGGAGTCTGGTTTGGTGGGTTGGTTAACCTCTCTACTGTTGCAAAGAGAGTTCGTGTATTGTTGAGGTTGTTATTAATTAAGTTTGAGAAAAAATCTTGCCTTGCTGTGATTAATTCTGAATTAAAAGCACGAAGACTCTCTTTATAAAGGTCGTAGTGGATGACAAGTTTGGATTTTCTCCACCTTCTTTCAGCCTTCCTGCAAAGTCTTTTCATACTTTGAACTTTTGTTGAATTTCTCCAGGGTGTTTTTTGTCTCCCAGGTTTCTTCTTGACAGTTATAGGTGCGATGTCATCTATAACGGACTTGATTTTTAAAGTAAATGACTAAAGACACAAGCTACTTGTGGCTCTTGGAGAAGTCTGAGGGCTTAAAAGGGATCTAATTGTGTAAACAGCTGAAAACTTTGTGGTAATTATATCACATGTTGATGGTCATTATGAGTTGTGTTTACTATGTAAGGACTCACGTCCTCCGTGCCACCAGGGGGAGCGCGCACAATCAGCCTCATTGTCAGCACCTGTGTTTTGCCCTATATAAAGACTGTGCTTTCAATGCTCTGTGCTCAGTCCTGAACCTTCCTGCCTTATTGATCAGAAGCCCACGGATCTGTGTTTAGCACATGTTCTGATCTTATTTTTTTGGAAGTTCATTTTAAGACCCTCGAGTCTGATTTGTTTTGTGCTCAAGTCTTTTATACCTTTTATATTTCATTTTGTTACTCAAGTTGAAAGAGTCTCAACACCTTTTGTGTTGGTGTTTTTTGTTACTGGAAGTAAAGATTTATTGTTTTAACCTCTAGACTCCTCGTTGTCTTCCTCCTCTGCATTTGGGTTTACTGGAGCAAGGTTGCTCACTCTGAAACAACGGTTACCAGATCCCAGCTCATGCTGGAACGTTACATACTATACATATAGGTATAAAACTCAGGTATATAAACTACTGAATCTACAAATAGTCTATCAAAAGCAACTACAACTACAATTTTTTTTATTTTTCATCAACGGAAATGGAAAAGTATGTTCTGTTTGCTTTGAAGAGGAAAGATTTTGGTGAACCTGTTTTTCCTGTGTTCTTCATAGTGGTCCTGTTTGAAGACTTTGTTTCGAAGCCATCCAACGTGAGTCCCTGACACTCCTGGGAAACTTGTGTGTCTTGATCTAGTATATCCACAGGAGACTGATTGCTTTCCCGACATTCTGGATAAGCTGAGGCCCACCTCCGTGGCCCATAATTCCCTACAAAAGAAAAAAAAACAATAAAAACGTTGTAACTAACATAAAATGGTGAAAGTCAAGTTGAGATACTTCAATACTCGTTTTTGGTTAATTTTGACCATAAAATATATATTGAAACATTAGGCAAATGCTTTTCACAGATGATTGAGAGATCTAGATCTTCTGTTTTCCAAACTTGAATTTGGATATATTTCCTAAAATTCTTGAGGTTGGTAAAAATTATTGTGAAGGAAAACTTCTTCTTCTTCTTTCGGCTGTTCCCAGTTTAGGGGTCGCCACAGCAAATCATCTGTTTCCACCTAACTCTGGCCTCAGTATCCTCTACTCTTGCACCAATTACCTTCATGTTCTCCTTCAGCACACCCATATAACTTGTCTTTGGCCTTCCTCTCGCCCTCTTGCCTGGCAGCTCCATCTCCAACATCCTTCTACCAATATAACTACTATCCCTTCTCTGCACATGTCCAAACCATCTCAATCTGGCTTCTCTGACTTTGTCTCCAAAACAACCAACCCGAGCTGTTCCTCTGATGTGCTCGTTCCTAATCTTGTCCATCCTAAACTGAACCTCAACATCCTCATCTCTGCTACTTCCATCTCTGCCTCGTGTCTCTTCCTCACTGCTACAGTCTCTAACCCATACATCATAGCTGGTCTCACTACTGTTCCGTACACCTTTCCTTTGATTCTTGCTGACACTCTTCTGTCACACAACACCCCTGACACTTTTATCCACCCACTCCAACCTGCCTGCGCTCGCCTCTTCACCTCTTTTCCACACTCCCCGTCGCACTGGACTGTTGACCCCAAATACCTAAACTCCTCCACCTTCTTGACCTCAGCCCCCTGTAACCTCACTGTTCCACTTCCCTCCCTCTCGTTCAAACACATGTATTCTGTCTTACTACGTCTGACTTTCATTCCTCTTCTTTCTAGAGCAGACCTCCAACTTTCCAGGTGTCCCTGCACCTGCTCTCTACTCTCACTACAGATTACAATGTCATCTGCAAACATCATTGTCCATGGAGATTCCTGTCTGACCTCATCTGTCAACCTGTCCATCACCATAGCAAACAAGAAGGGACTCAAAGCCGATACTTGATGTAGCCCCACCTCCACCTTGTCTAACTCCTCTGTCTGACCTGCAGCACATCTCACTGTTGTCATACTCCTCTCATACATATCCTGAACTACTCTGACGTACTTCTCTGCCACTCCTGACATCCTCATACAGGACCATAGCTCCTCTCTCGGCACCCTGTCATACGCTTTCTCTAAATCCACAAAGACGCAGTGCAGCTCCTTCTGACCATCTCTGTACTTCTCCATTAGCATTCTCAGAGCAAAAATTGCATCAGTAGTACTCTTTCTGGGCATGAAGCCATACTGCTGCTCGCAAATATCCACTTCCCTTCTTAGCCTAGCTTCCACTACTCTTTCCCAGAGTTTCATTGTGTGGCTCATCAACTTTATACCTCTGTAGTTGTTACAACTCTGCACATCACCCTTGTTCTTAAAGATTGGCACTAGGACACTTCTCCTCCATTCCTCAGGCATCTTCTCACTCTCTAGAATCCTGTTGAATAACCTAGATAGGAACACCACTCCTGTCTCTCCTAGACACTTCCACACCTCCACAGGGATGTCATCTGGACCAACAGCCTTTCCACTCTTCATTCTCCTCAGAGCCTTCCTCACCTCATCCTTTCTAATCTTTTCAACTTCCTGCTCTACAATGTTCACCTCTTCCCCCCTTCTTTCCCTCTCATTCTCCTCATTCATCAACTCCTCAAAATACTCCTTCCATCTTCTCTGCACACTCTCCTCACTTGTCAGAACTCTTCCATCTCTATCTTTAATCACCCTTATCTGTTGCACAACCTTCCCATCTCTGTCTCTCTGTCTGGCTAATTCTTCTCACCTTCCCTCGTGTCTAACCTGGCATACAACTCATCATATGCCTTCTGTTTGGCCTTTGCCACCTCCCTCTTCACCCTGCGCTGTGATTCCTTGTAGTCCTGTCTACTTTCTTCAGTCCTTTCGATGTCCCACTTCTTTTTAGCTAGCCTCTTCCTCTGGATGATGTCCTGTACTTCCTCATTCCACCACCATGTTTCCTTATCTTCTTTCCTTCTTCCTGCTGACACACCTAGCACCTTCCTACCTGTCTCCCTGATCACTTCTGCTATAGTTTCCCAGTCCTCTGGAAGCTCTTCCTGACCACCCAAAGCCTGTCTCAGCTTCTGTCTGAATTCCTCACAACCACCTTCCTTTTTCAACTTCCACCACTTGGTCTTATTTTCCATCTTTCCTCCCCTCTTCTTCCTGACCACCAGAAACATCCTACACATCACCATCTGATGCTGTCTGGCTACACTCTCTCCTACCACTACTTTGCAGTCAGTGATCTCTCTCAGATTGGCTCGTCTGCTTAGGATGTAGTCCACCTGCGTACTCCTACCACCACCCTTGTAGGTAACTCTATGTTCCTCCCTCTTCTGGAAATAAGTGTTAACTACAGCCATTTCCATCCTCTTGGCAAAGTCCAGCACCATCTGTCCTTCTGGATTCCTTTCCTTAACAGCAAACCTGCCCATCACTTCCTCATCACCTCTGTTGCCCTCGCCAACATGACCGTTGAAGTCTGCTCCCACCACTACTCTCTCCCCTCTGGGAATACTCTCCGTCACCTCATCTAACTCACTCCAGAATCTCTCCTTTTCTTCCAGCTTACAGCCTACTTGTGGAGCATAACCACTCACTACATTCAACATCACCCCTTCAATCTCTAACTTCAAACTGATCACCCTGTCAGACACTCTTTTCACCTCTAAAACATTCCTCACAAACTCCTCCTTCAGGATCACTCCTACCCCATTTCTCTTCCTATCCTCACCATAGTAAAACAGTTTGTATCCCCCTCCAATACTACGCGCTTTGCTACCCTTCCACCTGGTCTCCTGCACACACGGAATATCTACCTTCCTTCTCTCCATCATGTCCGCCAGCTCTCTACCTTTCCCGGTCATTGTACCAACGTTGAGAGCCCCTATTCTCAGACCTATACTCTTGTCTTTCCTCTTCTCTCGCTGCCTACGAATCCTTCTCCCTCCTCTCCTTCTTTGACCAACAGTAGTCCAATTTCCACCGGCACCCTGTAGGTCAACAGCACCGGTGGCGGTCGTTGTTAACCCGGGCCTCGACCGATCCGGTATGGAAATTGAATTGATGACTTGCATATTTGGTTTTGGCATGTTTTACGCCGGATGCCCTTCCTGACGCAACCCTCTCTATTTATCCGGGCTTGGGACCGGCGCAGAAGTCACTGGCTAGAAACCCCTGTGGCTAGATTATTGTGAAGGAAAACTAATGAATAATAAATAATAAACAGCAGGAGAACAAAATGCTGGCAGATAATAACTTTTTTTTACATTTACATTTTACAAAACATTATTTAAGCAGTCACGGTGCCGCAGTGGATAGCACGGTCGTCTCACAGCAAGAAGGTTGCTGGTTCAAGCCTCGGCTGGGTCGGTTGGCATTTCTGTGTGGAGTTCTCATGTTCTCCTCGTGATCGCGTGGGTTTTCTCCGGGTGCTCCGGTTTCCCCACAAGTCCAAAGACATGCGGTATAAGTGAATTGAGTAAGAACGATTGCCCATAGTGTTAAAGAGTGAATGTGTGTGTGTGAATGTTTCCCAGTGATGGGTTGCGGCTGGAAGGGCATCCGCTGCGTAAAACATATGCCAGAGTTGGCGGTTCATTCAGCTGTGGCGACCCCGAAAGGGAAGAAAGCCGACATGAAGATGAATGAATGAATGAATTATTTAAGCAATAGAATAAACAATAAAATAAATAAACAATAAAATGACATTTTAAAAGGACATGATCATTTGTTGTTTAAAACACAAAATTAAAATGATAAACACACAATTTGAAAATGTTTTAAACACACATCCTAAAAATGTTTTAAAACCAACAATATGAAAATGTTTTAAACCTCCATTATGAAAAAAAGGATTGAAACGAGTTCTATCAAAATAAATCTGATTTTATGTATTATCATTTAACTAAAAAGAGATTAGCTATTCAAGATATAGAAAATAATGTACAATCCATAAAAATATGTTGTTTTTTCACCAAGTACCACCTAAAAAAAACGTGTCACTCCTCGTACCATCATAATGAGCAACAATAAAATATACGACCACAGAATAGCCACAGCAAGGGCCTTGCTATTCAACTACAGTTGCAGATCAATGAAAATGACTGCCAAACCACCACGCAAGCCATGGCAAAGTAATCATATTGTTTCTTTGCCACTGGGCGTCACCTTCACCTCATAAATGAGCAAAAAGTCATCTCAATTAGTTAAGCTCTACAAAGGTTTATCAAAACTTAACATTACTACTTTATATGCCTCAACTTAGCTAAACATCATTGCTTTTATACATGGATGTTTTTTATTACCTAAATAACTTTTAAATATTGTCATTCTTTGCAAACATTTCAGTTAAAACTTTTCCACAAAAAAATATTTATTTTATAATGTAATTATGACATTTTTAATCTGCTCAAAATTGAATTTACTGCTTTTGGAATCCACAGGAAAACATTTGGAGGGTTTTAAATTGCTAATGTCTGTTAGCTAACATAATGCAATGTTACACAATAATGGAATAAACAAAATGCGCCACATAAAATCTGGTATTAGTTTGGTTACACAATGTTTAAGTATTAGGTACACTATGCCAATGTTCAAATCAGTCACTGTTACAGAAAATCTGCATCTTTGTGTCATCTGGCGGACAACTATGGTAACACAGATTATTTGAACCTACCGCATCTCCCGCACAAGGATCTGTCTGGTCACCCTCTGTATGTACAGTTCTTCTCAAGTATTTATTCATTTATAGCAACTTTAAACATTATAAAGCCTGAAAATTAGGAATGTACCGTTTTAAATAAAAAATAAAATGTGTAACTGGATAGCAAATTATCGACCATTTTAATTTGCTCAGTCAGAGTAGTTTTAACATGTAAACTCTGTCCAATATTCTCCGTGCATAGGATGTTAAAATTAGACCAGCCGAACCTAAAACAAACAAATGAACTATATAATGTATTTTTCATACAACTGAAAAATATGAAAATAGTTTTTTACAGTATTTATTCATGTCATAGAAAAATTGTTAAACAGTGTGTTTGTTCCACCTTGTTGAGAACTTTTTGTTTCAAGTAGGAATGTTTACAGTAAAACATTCAGCAAGAATCAACTCTATGTTACAAAGATTTTACTTTCTGATGTTGTAATTTATGATGGAAAGCATACATGCTAACAGAGCTAGCAAAGTGTATATCTCTTTCGAGTTTTACTTAACTTTGTGAACCACTCTTTCATAACCTTTAGCCAAATTTTAGTTATACATATCTGATATTTGTTGTAACTGATGTATAAGATTTCTTTGATTACATTATAAGGTTAAAACAATAGTCAGATTGTTTGGCAAAGTTTTTTTTTGCAATGTTTGATTTACTTTTATGTCAATGTTTGTTAAATAAATATAACATAACCCTGTAAAAACATTCAGATTACCATTTGACGGCTATCCAACAAAATGCACAGGCCCTGTCCCAAATGGCACACTCTGGACCTTTGGACTTCACTTGAGTCCATACTTTAATGATGTCATTAAGGCCAGACATTATAGGGATTTTTGACTCTTATACAGGATGCAATCCACAATGAATAAGAGAATCGACAGGGCCATAGTATTTTCCAGGTGTGTGTTTATCAAATGTAAAAATAAAAATGTAAATGTCTGCTGACCAAATTTCTGTAAAAAGAATGAAATGACAATAAATAAATGGCAGTGCTTTCAGATAACATTCTAGAAAACTTTATATGCAGTGCATGTAACACACCACCAATGAGAAAAAAGTATACAAAGATAAATGTAAATTCATCAAACCCAAATGAAACTTTCCTGAATCTAAAATGCCATCATTTAATGCTCATCAGCAATGTGTGTTGGCCTGGAACCAAGAAATATGAGCCAACGTGTTATGCAAACATACAGCGCTAAACTGATAAATGGTTTCATTACAGACGGTGGCAGACCTTTCAGAGTCCATATCAAAGCATTGTATGCAAATTGCCTCCTAATGATTAATGTTTTGCAGCCTCCCACACGGTATATAAATAACGATCTGTGACATGCACCAGGTCGAGGTATAATGCAATGCTTCATGAGTTGATGTGATTCCTAACTCCCGTTAAAACAATCCTCTTAAGCTGTGAAGTAATCCTAAAGAAGCCTTTTCTGAACAAAACGGTCATTTTAATCACTTGTGTTTCAAATGTAAATGGAAGTGTGCTATTATTATAATTACTGAGTAGTTATTAGGTGTCTGAAGTTAATCACTTGAATCCTGCCACTGCATTTCCAGAGACAGATCAGACTTTGCTATGGCAACGCAATTACTTTTAGCCACAAGAAGGTATGAAATTTAACCAACCACTATAATTTATTCACAGACATTGCTCAAGCTGGGATTCCTTCTACTTGTCTTGAAATGAGAAAAACCTCAAGGGAGTCAATGAGATGCAAAGAATCAACACCAACTAAAAGCACACATTGCCTTCCAAGAAGCAAAACCTAATGCACAGTCAAAAATAGACAAGAAATTTCAAGAGATGTTTTGAATTTTTTGAATTAAATGCACAGGTTCAAAGGTTCCTGCACATCAGATTTGCCCTCAGCCTTGAGAGTCTGATCTTGGTGTCAAGAGGGACGTTGTTTCTAATCTTCTATTCTAAAAGTCTGTCAACTCTCAACTGAGCTCAGTCAGGCTTATTTTCACTGTTTATATACTGTATGATATCCCAGTGATTCAACAAGAGTTTGGCCATGGACACAACTCAGCAGAGGTCCAAGAGGAGTCAAATTATTCTTTTCCACAAAACAAAAACATCAAAAAAACATTTTGGAATTTTCTTTTCAATAACTGAGAAAATGTTCAAAACCATTTATAAATAGGTTAAAAGGCTCCTAAACAGGATCACTGTGTACTGTCAATTGAGAAAAAATAAAATAAAAATATAGCATTGTAATTTAGAACAAAAACACCATGCCGTCTTGATGTTTTATGTCTATTGCAGGATCTAGATGTGGGAGGGACTTTTCAGTCTGAAAACATTGACAAAATTACATGCCAATGATGCACACTCTGAATTTATGTACCAGCCGAATCTGAAATTCTCCACTGCTGTCTCAGAACAGGTGCAAAAGAGTTTATTACTAGAAATGGTACACACAGTCGTGGTTGTCATTTTTTGCAGAAATAAAAGCTTGTTAACTTTTTAAAGCTTGAATGATTGAGTGTGTTTAATTTACCCTTTAATTATGATAAGAGAGATGGTTATACATACACACATACACACACACACGCACACGTGCACACACACCAAAACTTAAAATTTCTGTTCAAACAATTGCTTTCTGAATTGGATTGCTGAATAACTTGTTATTAATAACTTTTTTTATGTCAGTTAATCTTATTTATATTGACCCTAAGCTTAATTGGGCAATAGCACAAGTTAACGAAAAGCAAGCTGTTGTGATGAAAAGAAGAAATTAAAATAATTTCCTCTGGGCTCTAAATAATTTACTTGGATTAATTGGATGTTTCAACAAACTGACAACAGCAAGTTAACATACATGCTTAGTGAGAAATAACTGTTGAAACTTACATTTTTAACATATATTTTTATAAAAGAACTCTTCTGATTAGTACAAATCTGTATAAGAGGATATAACACCATATTTTGATAAGAATCACAAGAAAAAGAACCAGAAAAGAACCAAAAAGTCCAGATATGGTCCTAGTCAAAGGTTTCTAATCACTTCAACATTTCTTTCCAACATTATCCTACGTTACAAATATAATCTAACCCAATTGAAAAATGTATCTGAAAAAATCTGAAGTAGAGGGTCAGCAAGGGTTCTGACTATTATAGTAGCCAGTCTCTGAATTTTCAGTCTGAAGAAGATAATCTAGAGATAGGTTACAAAAATGAAGATGTTTATTCTATTTTTTAGCTAGGAAGCCTAAACTTACCTAAAGCGTATCCTAATTTCTCAATCATCATACTATTTTCACTACTCACTATAACATTTTCAAACTGCCATTGCACATTTATGTTTGGTTGAAGAGCTAATGCAAGCAAAGGAAGACATTCTATTCCCTGACCAGTTTCAGCTCAACACCTTGGTCTCTGGAACAGGACCTTTTAGACCACAAGAGAACATGTGAGCTCTCTTTTCCTTCTGACAGATTAAGGCCAGATCACTTTCCACAGGGACAGAAGAAGTCACGGTTCTCGTCTTCAACTGAAAGGTTACTTCTCTTAGCCAATTAATGAGAGGACAAGTAGGTCATTCTAGAGTTCCTGGCCCAGCGCAACGCTTCAGAAATCTCCTCGGAGCTCTACTAATTGCAATCAGTATTCCAGCATCGCCAAAGCCACTGGTTTCTCAGCTGTAAATATTTTTACATTTGGGCAACATTGCTCAATGCCAGAATCTGATGCAGCTTTTCTCTATAGACACAAAGAGCAATTAAACACATCCTGTGGGTTATTTTGGCTTTGATTTTTACTCTCCTCAGGGTTCTGAATCTAAGCTTTCAGACAGGCTTTGATCACAGTAAGCCACTTGATTTTTTCACCTAGTGACAGACTTTTGGTGCTAGTGTCTGGATTATCTGTTTTCCAACTGCCCTTTGATTTCTCCTCAAAGCAAACATCTCTGTTCTGCATCTAAGTGCTGGCACAGTGGGACCCAATGAGCTGTCATTGTTTGTCCCAGCAGGTTTTGGGTATCCACATACTTGAACGCATTACCATCAATACTCAATGGCTCCTCCAGATGTTTTCCAGCTTTGTTAAAGCTTCTCATGCAGAGCCTACCAAACCGCTCACAAATAGATGTAAAATCCTGCACAAAGCACAAACTATATTCATCCATGCTCAGATCTTCAGTTTATTTGGTCATCCATGTTTATTTGTCAATAAAAGAGACGAGCATACATCATGCTAATCCATATTTCCACCAACCATCCAACAGTCAGTCTACAAATTTAACTATTCAATCTCTCCACATCTCAGACTAGACTGACCCTCCATCCACCCTGTGTGAAAGATTACTCTCTCCAACACTAAGTTTGTCCAGAACCATACACATCTGACAAGCGGTCATCTCAGTCAACGTGTGTCACGAGCTGCGAGATGCAACAGCTTTCATCACATCACACTCAGAGAGATGTGTTGAGCTAAGGTGATAGCTGACAGCTTTTTAGTGTCTCGTCATGCCTTGCTCTCTCCGACGCAATACATTCCCACTTCCACTGAGATGAGACCTCTCAACTCCTCTTCACAGTCTCTTAAAAGATATCAGAGGAGATCTGACAGGACAATGAAATGGATTTGCAGGGTTCTGTCTTCATTTCAATGTTATTGTTTTATATTGTTATTGTAATCAGTTATACAGTATTCAATCTGTATACTGATGAATGTATTGTATTAATCTATTGATGAAACCAAAGGAAAGAAAAAGGGTAAAATTTACCGTATATTTTTTCCTTTTTAAAGCCAAAACAAGAAATGAAAAAAAAAATGTTTTTCAATTAAAGATTCTGTTATCAAAACAGAAACTCCAACAGAGCGTGTCGAGCGTGAGATGATAAACTTTGTTTGAGGTTTTACCACACTGCATAAACACAAATACTTTGTTCATATGTCTTTCATTTGTTTACATATTTAGTTTTTACACCTCTTACTAACACTCCTTACCATGTTTTAGTTTTACATGTCACATCAAAAGTTTGTTTCAACAAATGGGAGATGATAAACGTTTTTGACTCTGTACACATCACACTCTCACAAAAGGTTTGGTCTAATGCTTCCTTTGGGTCACTTCATTTTCAATTTCATACATACGTACACCTTGGAGAAGGATGTTTTTTTCAAAATCACATAAGCCAATTTGTTGATACTGTGTTTTACTGCAGAGGTTATAACTAACTGTAACAAAAATTACACGTGATAATAATAATCAACGATAATAAGCAATCTGTCATGTAAACAAATCAGAATATTACCTCAGGCGACTCGCAGTGGTTCGCTGGGGAATCGAACCGGAGAGTCGGCTCCCTGGGAGTCGAATCAGATGATGATGAATCGGACCAACAATTCACAGCTTATAGTTAAACTGTCCACCAAATAACCATACCGCCATTAACCTTGATCCTTAATCAAAATATGATTCTATATCCCGGAGCTTTTAAAACTCACGTCACCGCAGAACCGGTGACCTCAGGGAACAGTAAAGAACAGGCATAAACCACAGAGCAAGAAAATGCGTTTATTAAACTATTCTACAAATATATAGGATAAACGGTTTCACCTACACTACTAAAACACATCCGCTCGCGCATGCGCGCACACACACACACACACACACAAGAGGGAGAGGAGAGAGAGAGGGAGAGAGCGAAGGAGAGAGAGAGAGAGATAATTAGAAACAGCAAGAGAGGAAGTTTTCTTAAGAGTTTCAAGTCGAAAGGTTACCCTTAATTACGAATCTAGGCACGTAATCATGTTCAACAGTTTCCAAGAGTTCGTTCTGAAATCATTACCCTCGCCAAAAGTAATTAATTACTAACCCTAACCCTTGCTACCGTATTTCGGAGGGTTCAGGGAATCGCTGCGGTTCCTCGCACGACTCGGTGACTGATGGCTGGACTGATGTTGAAGCGTAATATTCGGTGCCGTGGGTAGGGGAATCCAAGAGTTGGCTCCGTGGAGCAGAACGAGAGGATTCCGGGATAACAGCTGTGAAGATTCGCTCAGGCTCTGGGGAGTGTCCTTAAAGTCCGAAAGAAGTTTCACTTGAGTTCAAAGTTCTTATATTCTGAAGTCGCGGCTCGGTGGTTGAGAGCCGTGGGTTTCCTTTGTTCAAACAGCGCCAAAAGGATGAGAGAGAAAGACTGTAGATAGACAGTAGAGAGTTCAGAAGAGAGTAACTAAAAGAAGCTAAAACTGAGTGAAAAGAACTGAGGAGAAGTCAGAAGAGAAGAAATCAGAAGAGCAAACTGGAAGAAGCGCGCCTCTGTTTTGGGCCGCGAGGCGGGTCTTCCTCGCCGCTTAGCCAATGAGCGCACTCCTGAAATCAGAGCCGTGGTGACGTCACGATCCAGCGAGTAAAGGCTTCCGGCTGAAGAGAAGTTCACTCCTAATTTGTATTCTTTAATAGATAAATTCATATCTAATCAAGAAAGTACCGGATAACTTTCTACACAATTCATCCCAGGAATGTTTTAGAACTGAACGAGACCAAATATAGCTACCTTGAGGCTGGAAACACATTCATACTACTCAATCATTTGTTTTAACTAACTGGTTAAACACGATACAAGTTCTCAATGTACACACTGCAGATTAAGACATGCTATGACTATTAATCCGGGATATGTGCGTGTGCACTTAAACAGATTCGTCCCTTTTTCTCTGTCTGTTAAGAAGAGCAGTTTTGTGTTGTTGCGCGGGATTAACCCTCCTTGTATTCCTTCCCGCGCAGTCTTTTGATTTTGGGGGTCATTCCGAGGTTCGTATCTTCACACAGTCCTGTTGAGCTTTCTGGGTGCCCCCCTCATGCGGGGCTCTGGCGACGAGGTTATCTCCTGACCTCTCTTAGTCCGTGAGGGTACTTTTGTTTGACGTGTTTAAAATGGGACCTGAGCGATGGTCACATTTGTTTTTACTAAGGGAAGGTTCGCAGAGATCAAAAGCATTCTAGGTTTCCCCGGAAAGTGTCCAAGTAATATGCAGGAGAAGCAGCATCTCTTACATAACTAAGGCATGATTTTTGTAAACCATAGGAAAGCGACGGTCATTTCATTTTAATGTTTTTTTTCACACAAAACTAAAATATTTTCGACGAAAAACTGTTTTTTACAAAATGTTTGTTGTTTTCCTCAACTTTATTTTAACACTAAAAATTCTTTTCATGTTTGTGATAAACATTTTCTTTTACTTTTTAACCTCTAAATTAACACCTTCATAAAAGTCTGGTCTGAATTTTTCAGGGGCAACTTACACGTAAGATTTTACTTATGATAACACTTCTCACCAAGGCCAGACCGCCACACATTTTCACCTCTGTAGTCTACTGACAAACGACACACCGCCATATCACAACATAGACCAATCATATAACCATATAACTCTTTGCTACCAACTTTTCGGTATACTTAACAGAGAATTCTAACTATTGTTTTAAAATGAAACAATCAGCTGGGTGTGAAAATTGTATGCTTTGTTTTATTAGTTTTTTTTTCATAAGTAACATGAAGTAATTGTTTACCAGTCTTCACTTGTGTGTAATGATCAACATTGTTTGAGCTTTTTTTGACTCCACTAGTAAACACAAATATTTTGTTCGGATAACCACAGTTTTGTCATACAAACTATAGCAACGTTTTTTTCTGATTTCTGATTAGTCAGAGTGTTAACGGTAACAAAGCAGCACGTTATATGCCACTGGATGAGATTGTTTATTCATTGAGAGATCTTGAATGGATACCTGACTTAAGACTGAATAATAAACATTGAAGAACTAGTGTTGATAGTTAACAAACTGAAACTTGAAAGACTTGTAGTAATGCTAATGCAGAAAAGGAAACTGATGTGGACTTGACAAATGGCTACAAAATGAAAACATTTCCTATAACAAATTGATAGTAATAAGAGAATAAAAGGGAAAAGAAAGGCAATATCTAAAAGCAGAGGCTTTTAAAACACTTGAAAGAAAGAAAGTTTAACACTTAGCAATCTGTGGAGAAGATTACTTGTGATGATTGGGGCTGAATGAATGGTGTCTAAACCAGTGTTTCTGAATTATTTTCTGTTGCGCCCCCCCTCTAGGAAGAAACCCCCCCCACGCAACTATAAATAGTATTATTTATCTTTAAATGTGTACACCTCTGCATAACACAGTATCCTTATTAACGTATAAGAGAAAAATAAAATAAATATGGACCAACTTACAACAAAGAATAGATTTATTAACTGTAGCAGAAAAGATTTGAAGTGCATCTGAAATGTAAACAAACATTAAATCCTTAAAAAAACTATAAACACTATTTGACTGATCATGATTGCTGGCAATATTCGACACGTCTTTGCTGAAAAAACTCAAGCAATTCATCAGCAAGATTGGGGTGTAATGTCTTTAAGTGACGCCTTAATTTATTTGGTGTCATCCTGTCCACTGCCAACAACCGTAGTCACAGTGAAGCCAAGCACTACGTACGCGTCGTCATGTTTCCTCATCTTAGCTTTCGTTTGTCTCTTTATCTCCTTCTCTCTCCGCCTGTCTTCTACACTTCGTATCTACACTTCATACTCTGCCAATGAGAGCGCCACTGCCCCCTAATATAGTGGAGTGGTATTGCACTTTATTCTAGAAAAAAAAAAAAGCATGTTTCCCGAGGTCAAATGTGCCCCCACTGGTCTAAACTAACATATGTACATTACTTCCACAGGGAATTATTTGTTTTAAGCATTTTTGTGGAAAATCTGGCCATTTAGTTTTTTATTTTTATGTTTTTGGGAGTTTGTCGATGATGGATACTGTTTTCTTAGTTTTTACTATTCATTACTCTAAGATGAATTTTACGTTTTTACACATCAGGCGTCGAGGTTGTTGTGAATCTTGTTCATTTAGGAATGATGGATTTTAGAGATACTTTAGAACAGTGTAGTTAGTGTTTGGTTGAGTTCTGTTACAGAACAAACTTAATAATTTTGAAGAAGAAAACTGAAATGAGGGAACATGCATCTTGACAAGATGTAAATTTTATTTTTGTTATGGAAGAGAAACATGGATACATGATGTCTGTGTTATGAAGTTCATGGATAGCTCCAAGTGGTAACTTATCCATCAACAATTAGATTCAATAATGAACAAGGAGAAGAAAAAATGTTTCATTGAGACCTGCTGTAACTTGATCACAGATAAGGATGTAAACATGGTACAGGAAAGTGGCATTTTAATGACAAAATAACACTGATAAACATTTCACTGACAATTAAGTTTGTATTTATAACAGATGGCGGGAGCAGTGTGTTTTAAATCAATACCTGATTTGTATTAAGATTGTCTTTATGGTGATTTTCAGGTAACATGGACATGGAGGAGATTATACATCAAATGTTAATTTGAATGCAAGATTGAATGTTGATGTATGTTGTTACTTGTGGTGGTTGTTTGTGTCTGATATTTTTCAGATTGGAGGGGAAAATGAAGATCCAGGAGTAAGGTCATATCTGAATTTAAACTATCATGGAATTAAAATTAACACGGTTTTATGTTTTGTTTCTTTGGGGGGGGGTGTTTTTTAATCTTTTGTGTGAGTGACTAATACTGAGAATTAGGTTGGATTTGTTCTCGTAGAAAGTTGAATGGTGAGAAAGGTGATACTGGAACTGACCGAGTGTGGCAGACTAAGAGCGGTGAAGGTATCCTAAAAGATAACCGGACTATTTACTGAAAAGAATCCAGTTCACGTCTCCTTATGACACAGAGGTTGTTTGCGGTGATGAGGAGGTCTGCTTGCAACCTTGCAGGCAATTACAGGAGAGCTCTAAAACCAGTCTGGGGAATAATCTTGTTGAAGGCTTGGGGAAAGATCTTGGAGCCTTGTGTTTTCTGTGATACAGAGAAGAGGTACAGAGAAATCTATTGGGTATATTGTCCTTTTCCTTTCTTTTGGAATGCGGATGTTCATGAAGCAATGGAGAGCTTCATCAAATTCATTCTGGCAGAGGGCAATGAGGAGTGTGCTGGAAAGTGCTGATGGGCGAAGGACCAGACATGGTTCACGTGAATCATGTGGTCCAGCCAGTCCCTCCCCCAGTTTCAAAGAATTTAATAGATCTAGTGCCAAATCCCAACCAAATCATTAGTGATTCTGATATATTGGAAGAAGTGGTTGTTATGGAGACTACAAATTTACTAGAGAAAGTGAAACAAGCTAATTTAAATTTAAAGGAAATCATGCATGTGCTTTAGCATTATTACAACATGAGAGTTCGAAACTTAACCAGAGTTGTTGGATATGTTTACAGATGAATCAGGAATGGCACACTGAACAAATTACAATTGATCTTGTTTCCAAAAATTTATGTAAAATGTGGCTATTATTATTTTCATTGCAGAAGCATTGAAAAATTATCTAATTCCAGAGAAAATACAAAAACTCTACTGAGAAGCCTATTCAAAACTAAGTTTTGAAATAACAAAAGCAAAAGGTTGTATTTGTTCAGAAGAAGGCAATTATGATGTGGGATATTCACAGTGTAACATTAAGATAACTGTAGACAAAGCAGTAAGAGAAAATGTTGATTTTTTCATCAAATTGAATGATTGCTAATTTCTATTGTCAATTGTCATTATTAGAATATGGAATGAGAAGCTTCTTAAGAAATGTTAAGGATGATGCGATGCTGTCTAATTGATAAACTGGGAACATCAAAAAGGACTTAACCATTAATTTATGGGTATAAGGTTTATACAGATAAAGGTAATGGTTATGTTCTATTAGATTCATAGATTCACCTCTAAGGCGCCATTCTTTGCCCAAAGACGGAATTAAAGGTGGTGGGAAGGTGGTTTTGCATGCTGCTGCTCTCTGCTGGATAAACAGGGCGAGAACAAAGAAATATATACAAATGCGCTAACTGCGTAATGATGTTTAAAATTTGGATACAACCAATAAAACCTTTAAATCAGACTCCATTATAATTAATAATTTATGGTCATGTTATTTTCTCCTTCTCTCGTTGTATTAGTTTCTTCAGTAAATTATATTACTTTAGGAGGATGATTCTTGACATAATGATTCTTAAAATGTGCCTCTTAAGGTTCTGAATACTGTCGCTTTCCAAAGGTCTCATTTTTTCATAAGCCTTCGATGATCAAGAGCCGTCTCAGAAGTCACGGCTTCACAAATATGCTGTCGCTTCTTGGGACTTCTCATTCCGGAGTTCAGTTCTCAGCGTGCAAGAGCCGCGCAAATAGGAATTATGAATACTCACGAGTTGCAGTAGAATTCATACAGATAATGCGTTGATCAGACACGCTCTTACAGAGCAGAATATCTGAATTTAACAAAAGCCTTCTTCACTAATTTGAACTTTTAGATCCAGGTAACTGCATCCGGATACAAACAATGAACAATACAATTACCTGTGCAATGTCACTCCAGGTAAGAGAAACGATACATCAGAAGTGTGAGAATCATAAGGAATTCTCATATTATACTCTGTGTCCTTCTGAGACTCTCTGTGTGGTAAGTGTGACTAGAATAACCTGTGTTTTATTTATGCAACTGCCACAGTCCATCTTTTCCTGGAATTCTCCTCACATCATATGTTCTGGGGGGGTTGAAACGCTGACTATTCTTGTGTGTCCTGATCACCCCTCCCTTAGGAGAGAATATAAGGAGACTATACTGGTTGTTTCTTGAAGTTTTTTTTTTTTAATAAACTCATACTCAAAGCAGTTGACTTGTTCATTCAAAGCTTCCCAAGAGCTGCGGGAATCCACTAGCGACTCTGCTAAAATAAAAGAAATCATACAAGAAGTAATGATTAATAATGATTTCTTGACAAACTTCTTTGACTTTGGAAGGCTGTCCTTCTGTGAAAAACCTTTAATTTAAACGTTGCTTGTGTGTGTGATTGGTTCACTGAGAGAATGGTGAGAGAGAAGCAAAAACAATAGAGGGTTTGGTTAATTAAATCAACTCATATGTAGATTTAATACACAGTGAGGCGTTGATCACTCGGCTCCCAGACCCAGTCTCGTGGCTCCAAGTATTGTATGTTTTAATGTTTGAGTCAAGCTGTGAGATCACTCTCGGTTCTGTTACAAAAGGACAATTCGTTTACTTAGTTTACATAATCATGTCAGTGGCATCTCAGCTCAATCTGTTCCCTCTGCTTAATATGCATCTGAAAAGGGTGGGCGTCTCTGTTGGTTCCTGCGTTCAAAGCAAATGGTCAGGCCTTCTCAAGCAGATCACTGAAAGGCATAATTCAGTTTCTTACACACCGATGGCAAATCTGAGGTGGTCTTTAAATTCTAAGAGGTAAAAATAACTGTGGTGTTAAAACATTAATGGGTTGACTTATAGAATGTTACTCTTAGATGATCAGACAGAAACACAGATAGAGCATATCGAAAGCTAAAATGTAAACATTAGAGGTGCGATCATTAAGAGCAATTTGACATTGGATATTTTTACAGCAAAGGGGGAAGTAAGTAAAATAATTGACTAATTATTAGCATGTAAAATAAATAAGGGAATTATTATCATGAGAAATATTATATATCAGTATAAATAACTTTTGATACAATAATTGGGTAATTATTTGATACTTAGATTGTTAATGTTTCAATATCAAATGAGTAAAATGTCTGAAATATAAAGAGGTAAATTCTATAGTTCTATAGACGGCGCATTTCCCGAAGGAGACAGTACCTCGCTCGCCCCCTCTGGGGTGACGGCAGATTGTGCTGCGGAGGAGATGGCCGAATTGCTTACCCGGGCTGCCAGAGAAATTAGGTTGCAGGTGGCTCCGCCCCTGTCACCCGAGATCTCCAGGCTGGACGTGTGGTTTGTGGGGTTGTGCCGGGATGATACCCCGCAACCCCCTCCTATCTCGTTCTTCCCGGAAGTGCATCGGGAACTGACCCAAACTTGGAAGGCACTTCTGAAAGCGAGGTTGGTCAGTCTGCCCTCTCTCGCTCCCCTTGATGGCGCGGTAGCTAGGGTGCGAAGTGATTCCCCAGGTAGAGCAGGCGCTGGCCGTGCACTTATGCCCGGGTAACCCTGCCGCCTGGCGTGTGAACAGCCGGGGACTCCATCCCGCCAGGGCTTATGCTACGGCGGGTCAAGCTGCCGCTGCCCTGCATGCCATAGCTGCCTTTCAGGTGTTCCAAGCCAAAGCTCTGAAAGAGATGCAGGAGGGGAGTTGTGGCCCAGGTCTTACAGAGGATCTGAGGGCGGCTACCGATTTTGCGCTCAAGGCAACAAAAGTTGTTACTAGTTCTCTCGGCTACACGATGTCTACATAAGTAGTCCACAGCCACCATCTTTGGTTGACCCAGGCTGACATGCTCCCTCAAGACCAGAGGCATTTCCTCAATGCACCTGTGGTCCCAGATGGCCTCTTCAGTGACGCCATAGATGACCTTACGTCGCGGGTTTCTACGATCAGGAAGCAGGCAGAGGGTCTGGGAGAATTCATGGCACCGCGTAGGAAGAGACGTGGCAGGTCCCCTTCTAAGTCAGCGCCCCCACTGCCTGCTCGACGCCGGAGAAAACCTCCTCAGTCCTCCCCTCATCGTCAGCCCCCATGTCGAAGACGTCGACCAAGAGCAGCTACGAGGACTCAACAGAGGAGCAGTCCTGTCCAGGGGCCCCCCCCCCCAATATCATCAGGGGAAGAAGGTCCATCCGAAGCGGTCCTAGGATAGGCCGCCCAGGGAGTCCAGCTGCTGCGCGGGCCTCACCACCAGCCCGCCCCCCCTTGGAGAAAAGGGGGTGCCACCACCATCAAGCAGTGGACCCACAGGTCAGATCTCAGTTTTTCATTAAATATGCAAAACTTGAACTCCCTGGGTTATGTGCGCAGCCAGGAGGCTTGCATTGCAGATCCGAATGCAGTTCTCATCTCAGAGGCACATTCAAGGGCGTGGTGTCTGATGCAGTGCAGTCCAGATGGCTCTCAGCTTCCATGTTGGAGTCAGCCTCGAGTGGGCCTTCTCGGATGGAACCGGATGCTGCTCCGAGGTCGAGCCTGGACGCCCAGGTAGGTTTCCACCTAGGCTCCCTTCGGACCCCACCGCTAAGTCCGCTAGTTTGCGGCCCCGCTATGGAAACTATCGCCGAAGTACGTATGACGCCATTATTGGAGTTTCAGGAAACCTGATAGGAGCTTCCCAATATTTCCCCTTGGCTCGTACGCACTATGCGGCACAGCTATCGACTCCAGTTTGATGCCAAGCCACCCAGGTTCAATGGGGTTCTACTGACCTCTGTCTCACCCACAGAGGCCCCTGTCCTGCGTGAGGAGATCGATTCCCTTCTACGCAAAGGTGCAATTGAGCCAGTCCCTCCTGCCGACAGAGAAAGAAGGTTTTAAAGCCCATACTTTCTGGTTTCCAAGCGCACAGGCGGGTTGCGTCCAATCCTACACCTGTGTCGTCTGAACGCTCATCTTCTAAGACTTCCGTTCAGGATGATATCCCTCAGAAGCACAGTCCACTCAGTCCGTCCAGGGGATTGGTTTGCCAAAATAGATCTGAAGGATGCGTATTTTCATGTGAGTATACCCCCTTGGCACAGACCCTTTCTTCGGTTTGGCCACGAAGGTCGAGTGTATCAGTACTGCGTCCTCCCATTCGGCTTGTCTCTGTCCCCTTGCACCTTCAGAAAGGTGATCGAGGCGGCTTAAGTGCCGTTAAAATGGGAAGGGGTTCGAATCCTGGCTTACTTGGACCACTGGCTGATACTGGCCCAGACGCGGTCCCAGTTGATTCGCCACAGAGACAGGGTCTTATGCCATCTGGGACTTTGGATCAACTCAGAAAAGAGCCGTCTAACCCCTGACCAGAGCATATCGTTTCTGGGTATGGAGCTAAACTCGTTGAACATGCGAGCACGCCTCTCTCTAGACTGCGCACTGAGCCTGCCGAAGGCAGCACGCAGAGTCCCTCTGAAGAACTTCCAGAGGCTCCTGGGGCATATGGCTTCCGCAGCAGCAGTTATTCCACTCGGCTTATTACATATGAGACCACTCCAGCTTTGGCTCATGTTCCGAGTTCCGTCGCGAGCATGGCATCCAGGGCGAATGAAGGTGAACATGACACCTTGTTGCCGCCTCGACCTGCATCTGTGGGGACCTGCCAGGCGCGTAGTAGTAACTACTGACGCTTCAAGGACTGGGTGGGGTGCTGTATGCCGGAAGCACAAAGTCTCAGGGTTTTGGACCAAGAAACACGCTTCCTGGAGCATAAATCGCCTAGAGCTATGTACGGTTGTTGGTCAGGATGGACAACATGGCGGCGGTGGCGTATATCAATTGACAAGGAGGGATACACTCACCCCGTTTGTCGGCTTTCGCTGGCAGACTGCTCCTCTGGAGTCAGCATTGGGGTCTGTCCCTAGTTGGATCAGGTTGAATCAGACAGCGGAGGCACTGAGTCGGTGGAAACCCCGGTCAGGAGAATTGTGACTCCATCCTCTGGCAGTCCAGCAGATCTGGGAGCACTTTGGTTTAGCGGAGGTAGACATTTTCGCCGCCCCAGAAAATTCTCAGTGACGGCTCCTCTCGGGATAGATGCACTGGCGCATTGCTGGCCCAGGAAGAAACACCTATATGCGTTTCCCCCAGTGAGCCTCCATGCAACCCTCCTGTGCAAGATCAGGGAGGATGAGGCAGAGGTCCTAGTGGTGGCACCTTATTGGCCCAACCGACCTTGGTTCATAGAAGTCTGCTCCCTCGTGACAGTCCCTCCTTGGCCAGTTCCCCTGCGGTCAGACCTTCCGATCCAGGGATGTGGGCACAAGCACCCACGTCCAGTGTCCCGCGTCCATCTTCACGTCTGGCACATCATGCCGCAGAGGACCCCCGGGTAATGCCACAGTCTGTGGTTAAAACTCTGTGTCTTGCCAGAGCTCCCTCTACTAGGGTCTGTTATGCCAGCAAGTGGGTTCAGTTCGTTGACTGGTGTCACTCTCGCCATGTAGACCCGAGTAGCTGCCTCGTTGATCTCCTGCTAACCTTCCTGCAAGAGGGTCTGGATCGAGGACTGTCTCCGTCCACCCTGAAGGTTTACATCGCTGCGATTTCTGCCTATCACCTTCCGGATGAAGGCAACATGTTGGGACAACACGAGTTAACGGTCAGATTCCTCAGAGGGGCCAGAAGGGTTAGACCATCTAGGCCGTCCTTAGTTCCCTCCTGTGACCTTACCATTTTTCTTAGAGGACTTCAAGGTCCTCCATCCTCCGAGCTTAAATTTCTGTCAATTAAGACAGCTCTCCTGGTCGCGTTAGCCCAGGGGTGTCAAACTCAATTCCTGGAGGGCCACAGCCCTGCACAGTTTTGCTCCAACCTTAACTGAACACACCTGATTCCACTGATTGAACTCCTCTGGGTTTGTTTGAAGCTATTTGTGTGTCTCCTGAAACAGGGTCGGAACAAAAACCTGCAGGGTCTGCGGCCCTCTAGGAATTGAGTTTGACACCCATGCATTAGCCTCTATCAAGAGGGTGGAGGATCTGCAGGCACTCTCTGTCGATGAGACCTGCTTAAAGTTCGGAACTAGTGATACTCATGTTATTCTGAAGCCCAGGCCTGGATATGTGCCCAAGGTTCCTACCATCCCCTTTAAAACTCAGGTAGTGAACCTCCAAGCTCTGCCCGGAGAGGAGGCAGCATCCATCCCTGGTCCCAATTGCCCAGTTCGAGCACTGAGGATCTATGTAGAAAGGACCCGGAACCTTAGAAGTTCTTTGTATGCTTTGGAGGACAGCAGACGATAGGGAAGGCTGTCTCCAAACAGAGGTTGGCCCACTGGCTAGTGGAGGCCATCTCTACCACATACACAGCGTCCGATGTCCCTTGCCCCCTGCAGTTGAGAGCACACTCTATCAGGGGTGTCGCGGCCTCCTGGGCGTTGGCAAGAGGGACTCCGCTGGCAGAGATCTGTAAGGCTGCCGGTTGGTCGACACCCAACACTTTCGCCAGGTACTATAACCTAAGCGTTGAGTCCGTCTCTTCAGCTGTGCTAAGTGGTGGTATTATTGTCTGAGATAACTAAACAAATGTTGTTTAGTTATAAAGTTATTTAGTTATAAAACTATCAGATATGTGTCACAGATCACTAAGGTACCTGAGAGGGGCAAAACAAGTCACAATTATGAAAGCAAAATTCAAAAAACACTCCAATAAAAAAGAAAACCTATTAACTATTCAATAAACAAAACAAAACAACAAATGTGACAACAAATTAATATTTCATAAAGCATGATCACGTGACCATTAGCGCATTTGCTGATTGGCATTTTGAAACAGTGTGGAATGAGTAGTGCACCCCTAGCGGAGCTTCCCATAGTCGTCACCGACATAAGTCTCCGTTCTCTATTCGGGGAACGGGGGTCACGAAAGTAACCATTACGTTTACAAGAGATACCCTGAACCATGTGTTATTGACTGAAACCATGTGTTATTTTCAGGCCAGTTACGGCATTATACATAATTACAAAGACGATATAAAACGTTGTATTAACAGTCTCAATGTTGGTACCTCAATCATTCAGCAAACCTGCTCACATTGCTGCTTCATTGAGTTAAGACCTGCTAGAATTAAATATGAATATAACTATTACAAATACATTCACAATATAGATTAGAAGGATTTATACATTATATAACTCTTCTCTTGTAGAAGTGTTATATAATCCCATATAATACCTTCCTTATTAATTTTTATGCGTTAGCCAATAAAATCAAATTCTGAATTAACTAACTACTTCTACTCACCCGTCCTAGATTATAACTCTTTGTCAGCCTGTGAGCTACAAACAGCGTTTTTTACAGCAAAGATGTCGATAAACCTATAACTCATCTTCACCAAAGATTAAAAGATCAACTTGAAGTGCTTGCAATTTTGTAGCACCGTTTAAAATCCTGCTTTACTGGCCCATCCTTCAAGAAATATCTAATATTTTATGTCATGCCAATTTGCATCATTTGCACCACATTTTAATTAGTGTTCAGAATAATATTCCAAACAATTTGAAAGCTCTAATTTACATTTCGTCTTGGAATAGCAGGCTAATTAACAGAGACACTAATTGGATTAATTCTGCCTGATCTGAATCCCAAAAAGACACACGGCGAACTAGATAATGAAAATGAGAAAGGGGTTAAATGTTTGCAATCAGTAACAATAGACCATTATATAATCGGCATATAATCAAACTTTAAATGTGAACCACTGGGCTTAAAACATTAAATTGTTTAAGAAAAAGGCTACTAAACACACTCTATAATTGTTATGTGGTTCATGTTAGTCTTTAATAAAAATTATCAATCACTTTAGATACAAAATCTACATAAAACTATATCTAAAAAATTTTTTGTTTGTTGTTTTTGGTGTATAAAATTTCTGGTAGCCAGTGTTGACATGTAAAATCTCCAAATTAAAGACTGGACCAATAGCATGCCCTCTGAGTTTGCTGTCTAACGTCTGACAGTTAGTGTTGATGTAATATGTTGCTTTTGACCAGACAAATTTAAATTAAACTTGGAATTTTTTTAGAGTGGGCTATATAACAGAATATGTAACAGATATTCAATGTAAAAGTAATGGATACTTGGTTTAAAACGTCTCACTCACATTCATAACTCTTGGCCGCTTAATTGTATTTTTTTTTTATATCCCAAAAGTATAACTAGCATTGTCAGCAAAACTAACCAGCATTTTAAAAGGAATTTATAAAGATTTAGCACCATGGGACTAAAACTGTCCTTGCAGCCTAGATATTCTTTATAATGCTGAATTTTACACATAGCATGTATCATATATCAATTTAAAACAACAAGTTTAGTTAAGATTTCTAAGGCAAACTCTCTCTATATGTTCTTTATTAATTCAAGTTTATACAATTTGGTTCAAACTGTACAAAACAAACAGTTGTTTATTGCAATTTGTATCCAAATGAGTTTAAACTTCTTATAAATTCCTTTCTTCTTGTGTCATACAATACACAAGCTAACTATATACTACTAACTCTCCTCACACTAGTTTGCTCATTACATTTTTGCTCAGAAAAATATGGATGTAAATAGCAACTGCAATAAGAAAAGCCACAAAACCAACTGTGGTTAAAACCTGTGCAGAGAAGAAAATACAAATGCACCGAGCCGCATTCATATCTAAATAGTTTGGGGAAACCAGGAACACCGGGTGTAAATCAGTTTTCTTACTCATGAATATATTGAGCACCATCTGTTTGGCCAAGCTGAGTCATTTAGCTCAGCAAGCAATCTCAGTCACATATCCTTCAGTCCAATAGCCACATGCTTGTCTCAATCCACTATCTTAGTTACCAGCTGTAATTCCATTAACCTTGCAGATAAATAACTTGACCAGTGTTGCCATGGGAACGCTGAATGTGTGGAGATTGTCTTGTCATGTCAGTCATGTCCCTGATGAGAAAATGGTACATGTGGTGCACACTTTGGCAGCCGTCACAGTTCTTGCAAAAGCTCTGCTCAGCAGTCGTGTTCAATCGAACACTGTGTGGTCTGTGGACAGCACACAGTCGACAGGAAATAAACATGTGATGCTGATGAGACTGATCATGACCGTGGCGGAGGAAAGGGGTTTGAGTGGAAGACAAGTGGATTTTGTCACTTTGTCAGGGTCACAGACAGCTTCAAGGGACGTGGAAAATCATTCAGGTCAACAAGAGCTAAATTACGTTAGTAAGGATTTCAGATGAGCAATGCCTATGTCTGGTTGTTAAAGATTAAAGAGCATGATCCTCCTGTCACAAATGTTGTTTAGTTATAAAGTTATTTAGTTATAAAACTATCAGATATGTGTCACAGATTACTAAGGTACCTGAGAGGGGCAAAACAAGTCACAATTATGAAAGCAAAATTCAAAAAACACTCCAATAAAAAAGAAAACCAATTAACTATTAAAAAAACAAAACAAAACAACAAATGTGACAACAAATTAATATTTCATAAAACACAATTACATATTCGAAAACAAATGAAAAATTCAGAAAACGCGACAACTTTTCAGCCAAAATGAAAAAGGTATGTGCCATTTGAGAACCGACAACTTCTGTCACTCATGCCAAGTGCTTCATACAAACGTTTCCTGTTGTTTTGCTAAAAAAAATATTAATTCCATTTCAGTCATTATAACCTTATTTTTAGCAAAACTTGAAGTAAACCTAAAGTTCCGGGCCTGCTTGTATGAACACTCATTATGATTGACAAATGTATTGTCCAAAATGTGCCAAATTGTCAGTTTTCAAATGGTACATAACCTTTCAGTATTGGCTGAAATTGGCTGTGTTTTCTAAATTGTCCATTTGCTTTCATATTTGTTTTGTGTTTTCTGATTTGTTCATTTGTTTTCTTATTTACTGGAGTTTTTGTTGTTATTTTGTTGATCAATTTGGAATTGTGTTTTAACTTGTTATTTTAGTTTCAGAATTGTGGATTGTTTCGCACCTCCTGGCCACTGTACATTACCCCAGCACACTTGGCCCCACTCATCACCAGAAACCTCACCTGGAAAACACCTCTATTTGATGTGAGCCTGAGCAAAACTTCTGACTGTCTTTACAGCATTCTAATTACAACACAATTGCATCTCGTTGTTAATAACAGGCAAATAGAGCTGTATGGATAATCCAAGCGATGTGAACAATAAACTGCAAATCCACACTACATTGTCAAGTTGAAATAGACACCTGTAATGCACTCTACATTCACATTAGTTGTCACATCTGCTCCCTGCTCTGCTAGCCTACCTGCGCTTCCAAGTTTCACATGAAGCAAATGTCTACTTCAAGCATTACCACCAACTAATCAGCTAAAACAGGCTCACAAATCTATAATATTCTTAATGCATTGAACCACTTGTTTTTTTTTGTACAGACATTTCTGATTTTCACAACTCTAGGCGCCGCCGAAACGTGCTTAGCCTGCTGCTAAAGCTAATTTCCGCCATCGTGGTACCCGCCCACTTTTGACATGAAACCCCTTAATGTAAGTCAGTCTACATCTTTTCTCTGTTAACATACTGTAAATCGTTACATAACAGAAAGTTTACATAAACATATATAAACAACAGAAAGATTATCTTAACTCTAACAGTTTCTTCTTCTGTGCTTTTTGCGCTCGCTGGTCTTTAAGCAGGTTTATAAAGAAATCATCTCTATTACAAATTAACACACTAGCCTTCGGATAATTCAGTTGTATCTCTGTTGCGCCTAGCCTTTTTAAGCTACTTTAACTATTGTTAAACTTCACACATAAATCACACACAACTAACTCCTCGGATTTAGTTCTCTTAAGATTACAATCACACAACAAGTCTAACCAAAGCAACTCTTTTTATTTTGTTTTATGGGTTAATTTTGCCTCACAGTTACAAATAAAAAATAAAAAAACATTCAGATAGTAACAAAAATAATAACAATCTAGTTTTGCTTTGAGGAGTACAACCATTCATTCTCAAATTATTAATTTGACTAAATACTTTACTCATTACTAGCACCTATACAAAAATTTGGCTCTTTCGGTTCAACTTTCATTGAGACTGACTGACCTGTTCAAGGCTGATCAATCCATAGAAGGCTAAACTGAAAAATAGATTGAACAAATAAATAATTACTAATTATTAGGAAAAAATTGCAATAATTTTGAATCTCTAAAAAAATGTCTCAATATTAAGATTAATAAAAATGAACAAACTACTTTTTTTCTTAAACCTAAAACCTAGATAAACTAGCTAATTTGGCTCTGAAACCCACTTCTTGAATGCATGCCATTAAACAACAATGTTAGTGTAGCCTTTAGTTTAGTGCAGCTACAAAGTTTAACTCCTGTTTAATAATAAAAAATAATAATAATCAATAATACAACTCGCTAAAAACTCTCTAAAATTTTACCTCATAAACATCAGATCTCTTACACCAAAAGCTGCAATCAAAAATGAATTAATCTCAGAACTTAACCTAGACATACTATGCTTAACCGAACCCTGGCTCACTCCAAACTACTATTTTGGATTAAATGAAGTGACGCCCAGAAATTACTGCTATAATCATGAACCAAGTGGTCATGGTGGAGATGTTGCCACAATATATAGAAATACCCTAAACACAACCAAAAAAAAAAGAACATAAATTTAAATCCTTCGAAGTACTTGTGCTCCATATTACACCGGCAGAATCAAAACAACGATGTGCATTCTCTGTAACATTAGCTGTTGGGTTTAAGCAAATAGTGGTCGGACCACCTCACCGTCTAAACCACACTCTAGATTTGGTTCTATCTCATGGTATTGACCTCAGTGACATTGTTATATCGCCTCAAAGTGAGGACATCTTACATCTTATGTTATGCATAGCGTAAACATTAGCAATAGCGTTCAACGCTACTGAGAGGGGAGAAATATAAACTGGGATTGGGATCAAGGGAATATCTCTCTTCTAGTTCTGGTAGTTCTCAATAAGATAAATCACAGGATTCTCCTCAAGAGACTAGAGAACAATGCAGGCATCCAGGGCCAGGTTCTGAGGTGGTTTAACTCTTACCTCTCTGACCGCAGTTTGTTCATGTAAATGGAGACTCAGACAGAATAGCATTAGAATATGGAGTTCCTCAAGGATCTGTTCTGGGAACCATCCTATTCTCAATATACATGCTCCCCCTTGGCAAAATTATCAGAAGACATGGGGTTTGTTTCCATTTCTATGCAAACGACACCCAGTCACATATCTCAACAAAACTTAACGACCTTTCAAAGCTGAATAAAATATGGAGCTGATATCTATGATTGGATGAATGAAAATTTCCTAATACTAAATCCTGATAAAACAGAAAAATTACTTATTGGCTCTAAAATTCAATTACATAATCATGGTTAATTTCTCCTCTACAGTTAAAAATATCGGCGTTATTATAGATAGTAAACTGACATTTATTTCTGACATATTTCTTATTGTTACTAAGACCGCCTTCTTTCACCTCAGGAACATTGCTAAAGTACGGAACATGTACTTTTTTTGTTGTAGATGCAGAAAAAGAGAGAGAGAGAGAGTGAGAAGGGGAGGAGAGAGAGAGAGAGAGAGAGTGAGAAGGGAGGAGAGAGAGAGAGAGAGAGGAGGAGGAGAGGAGAGAGAGGGAGGAGGAGAGAGAGAGAGAGAGTGAGAGGGGAGGGAGAGAGAGAGAGAGAGTGAGAAGGGGAGGAGAGAGAGAGAGAGAGAGGGGAGGAGAGAGAGAGAGGGGAGGAGAGAGAGAGAGGGGGGGAGGGGGGGGGGACTAGAGTTGCAGGGAGATGAAAAAAAGGAAAACATAACAGGGTTAAATGATAACCCTGACATACTTGTATTTTCTTATTTCTTGTATCTTTACAATATTTCAGTTTTAAAACAAAATTTGGACAAATGTCAAGGATTAAAAAAAAGCAATACTTATTCTCGATTTAATTTTTGTAAAAAAGAAAATAAGACTGCCTATATAGAACAACAAATGCATTGTCAATAGACTACAATGATAAGCAATGTACAACTTCCTTGAAAATTTCCTTGCTATTTAAGCTCTCCCTTTTCGTTGTTTGGGCTATCTTGCTGTGGTTTTAGAATCTTGTCATTGTTGTTTGTCGCTTCATGTTCTGATTCTCGGGTGCCTGTCAATTCTCTTTTTATTTTTGGAATAGTCCCGGTCTGCCACCTACCTTCGACTTTGTCTAATGCTGAGCTTGACTGCCTTCGTTGTCCCATCTGTCTCCCAATCGATGCCCGCCTGCCTGACTTCTCTCACGCCTGCCCATTTGAACACTGTTGCCTCTCGTCGAGTGACCAAAGAGTTACTGGAGTCACGAGTTTTGGCTTGCCTAAGAAATCCCTTGGTTTGACAAGTTGCGTTTGAATCCTTCTCTCTGGGTGTGACTGATATAAAGTGCTAAACAGGCTAAAACAGGCTTTTGCTGCATGTTGTAATTTTTTTGGCATGTTTCAAGCCTTTTAAAAATCATTGTGCCATTTTGACTGAGTACCACTGTATTAACTGTTTTTAAAATAGAGAGTGGCGGTGGCGGTGGCATTGATGGAATCAAGAAGAACTGCAAAACGTTTCACTGTTTACAGTAAAGGCTGCTACATTCGGATATCTATCCAAATATTTGGTGAGAAGTTTGAATAAATGCATTTTTTATTAACAATTTGCAAGTTTCGTCCGCTAACATACCACGGGTGCCAACAGGTGATATTCTATGGATTATTCATGGGGCCAGGAATCCAGGGTCACAGAAAGCATGTCTATAAATAAAAATGTTTGAGTCATTTCAATCTGTATTATTTAATTTCTGCAAGTTGTCCTGGTACTGCCGGTACTCCCATCATCATAGTTTTAAGATGCATCTGAAACATTCTGAAGCAGGATTTCTGAGGCAGACAGTGAACTGATTCTCAGAGTGTCAACACAGACCGTTTCTGCTTTAAACACAAATTTTAGTTTACATTTTTTGGAGAACACACAAAGATTAAATGTAACAAAAATGTAGTAAAGTTTTGTCTGCCTGAGTATTCATCAAGTCACCCCCTTATAATGAATTACATATTGTTATTTTAAAGCAAATTCAGAATGTACCATCTAAATGCCCAAAATACTCAAATTTTATTTAAGAGACTGATTTATATGTAGATCGTGTTCTTTTTGTTATAACTAGTAAAAGTCTGTACTTATCAGGGCATTAGTTCACCCCTAAAACTCAGACAATCATTTTTACATGAATGCATAGAATAATAAAATAATATTGTGTTTAACAATTTTGCCCTATAAATGTGAAATGTGAAACTAGCCATTTTTGAATAATATATTAATATTTCTGACATTTATATGTACTTATAATATGAAAACTAACATAAAACAATGCTTTTCAAATTTATTACATTTTGTAAATGACAAGAAATTACTTACATTTGTAGCTCTCTTTCCTCACAGTGTCAGCCATCTTTGTTAAACCACATTGTTCCTGCAATGTGTGGAGCATGATGAGAAATTCTTCTCAAGCCCTCAGAGTGTGTGTGTGTGTGTGTGTGTGTGTGTGTGTGTGTGTGTGTGTGTGCGCGTGTTAAGTGCGTGTCCGACCACACTTCGAGTGAAGTGGCGTACATCCCTTCAGTAAAGCTCAAACTCTTAGTTCAGAAGAGAATTGGGACACCCCTTCTCCTCATGGGAAATGGCAACATGGTGGGTTAAGGGTCAGGGAGGGAAATTTTACTCTTAAAATTACCCTTTTAGGTCTTGTTGGCGCGAGTTGCAGTGAAAATAATATATTAGTAAAACCTGTGTATTAACGCATTATTTCCTCTATGAAATCTCTTGAATGTTTTCTTGGAGCCTAGTGACGTTATGTAACAATCATTATAGTAACAGGGAAATGAAGTCTGCTTCTGGTGGAGATAAAGCTGAAGTCACTAATTGATACCTTTCAGAATGAATTACACCCTATCAAACTGTCTTCACCCACTTCCTCTAGACTGTGTGCAAAGATTACAAGTATTTTGATTTCGATAATGAGTCATGAACACAAGCAAAATAACATTTTCTTTATATCTTGAGTGTCCTCAAATGATCCCAAAAGCTGTGAGCATGTAAGGATACACTCAAAAAAAATTAAGCAGTACAACCACAGCATTAATTTGGACCAAATGCTGGGTATACCCAGGGCAGATTGTCAGTCCAACGAGGCAGATTGACTCCTGAGTAGAATAACAGTTAAAACACTTTCATGAAATATTACCAAATTTACATTGATCTCATATTGCCAAAAACTATTATGGACATGTTTAAGTTATAACTGTAGAAATAATTTTTTTCCAGAGCTAAAAATACTCCTCTACTATCACCTTGAAATTGTCACTGCTCTTTACCACCCATAAATAAATAGCATACTGCAGGAATAAAATGTGTGAAGCTACACATCTGTTTGCACCATATTGTCTCAAGAAATTGCAAACATGTTTAAAATGCTCATTCTAATATTAATCCATCCATCTATTTTCATGTTGGCTTTCTTCCCTTTCGGGGTCGCCACAGCGGAATGAACCGCCAACTCCTCTGGGACATGTTTTATGCGGCGGATGCCCTTCCAGCCACAACCCATCGCTGGGAAACATTCACACACAGTCATTCACACTTTAACACTATGGACAATCGTTCTTAATCAATTCATTTATACCGGATGTTTTTGGACTTGTGGAGAAACCGGAGCACCCGGAGTAAACCCACGCGATCACGGGGAGAACATGCAAACTCCACACAGAAATGCCAACCGACCCAGCTGAGGCTCGAACCAGCAACCTTCTTGCTGTGAGACGACCGTGCTACCCACTGCGCCACCGTGACGCTCTCTAATATTTATATATATCTCAAATAAAATACAAAAGTATTTTAGATTGGATCAAGTTGGATGACTTCTGCTTACCAGCTGGTATTAAGCATGGGTTCTTGTCAATCCTCCTCACTTCCTGTAGGTGTTCAAAGAATGTTCAGATATGTTCAAAATGTAGCTCTAATGTGACATGCATGTGCAGTAGAGGCAACTTCATTATAGCTACATTAGCGTAAATTCTCAATGTTTAAAGTCAAGTAATAGATAGTATAAAAGAAAAAGATTAATGAATTCTTTAAAGGTTCCATATCATGCCCCTTTTTAATAAATAATTGACCCCTCAGTAATCATAATTAAACAATGTCTTTGAATGACTTTAAATGGTTGTTCTCGTAAAGAGGTGTGTAACCCTGTTCCTCTTACTGCTATGCTTCTGCCACGCCCCTGTTGAGTTTTGCTTGTTGGCACACAGAAAATACACCCATTTCTGACTAATTCATCTTTTGGTAAGGACAAAGGATTACACAAACATGCATGACTCATCTGCATATGACTTGAGGTTTTTTTTTAGGAACAAAAATACTATACATGCAAACATTTACATTTACGCATTTGGCAGACTCTTTTGTCCAAAGCGACTTACATTAGTGGAGAGACAACAATATGCAATTTGTTACACCGTCAAAGTCTATCTCAGCTTCTCATAATAGAAATTGATCAACTGATCAAGGAAATAAAGGAAGAAGATACAGACGAGAAAAAAAAAGTTTAAACCACATTTAAGTTATACTCAGTGATGATGCAAAACACTCAAAAATATGGCACTCACAGGCGATTTTGACTACAGCTTTGAGACAAGTGTCATTAAATGGTATTATACAACATCAAATTTAAATCCAAGTCCTGCCTTTAATTATTGTTTTAAGGGGTGAAGTGTTTAATTGTTTACTTTTTAATGTTTTAAGTAGGTGCAGTTATATGAATGATATTATAATGTTAAGCGTTTCATGCACATATAATGTTATGTGCAATATTTACTTCTAAAACTAGTGTAAAATCGAGTGTCTCAATTGAAGAGGCTTCAATTAGAATGCCTTGGTACCAAAACGCTGCTCAATGTTGAGGTAGGACGCCACTCTCGATAGTCAAAGTGTGAAGAAGAAGGTAAACTTTATAAGGTAAAAATGAAAATATGAGTTCCAGTATTGTTTTATTAAATTCGTTTGTCGCTGATATCTCAGTATCTACAGTGAGATTGGACTAGCTGAAAGGAAGTTGCTGACTGGAACATCTTAGAGTTGTGATTTGACTGAAACCTGATCGCTAATGTTACCATTAATGGCGAACAGTTAGCCTTCATCACTCGAATGCATTGCAGACTTGTAAACATTAGCTACTCAGCAAAACAACATTAATGGGCTGGCATTAGTAAAACAGGAGGTCATAAAAATGTCTGCGGATGTCAGTAAACACTGTCCCAGAGCTTGTAACCATTTGTCGCTGGCTGTAAGAAAATGAACTCTATTCAAAAACCAAAGCATTGGAGCTCTGAAACTTTCAGTGATGTTTTATTGTTGCTTCAGCTTTTAAATGTCTGCCTCTTTTAGGTTCCTTAGTTCATCCACCTTCATGTAGAAAATGTTTTTAATTTACATTGGAAACGCAGAAGGGATTAAATTAATCAATAAAAAGTTTAAACGCTTGCTTTATAATGAGAATAGCATGTTCCATGATTTTAATCTTTTACCCATTTTTCTTAAGTATCTTAATAGTATTGGGTTCCATTTGCAACCTGAAGCGGGATAAGTAAAGAAATTATAAATTAAAGGTCTATTTGCGGCTAATTAGCTGGTGAGTGGTGTTCTAGACAAAACAAAGTTTGCCTGATTTATTATCAGTTTCCATCTAAAGGCACTGAATGTGCATAAAAAAGTCTTTCCTGTTTGAAGCAGTTAAACAGAGGGTTCAAGTGAAGTATGTTGCTCCACACCCTTTGAACCTTTAGCAGACTGAAAGCAAGAGACATTGAGTTTGGAAAGTTTTTCAATAGTAAAGGTCACAAGAAAACTGTATAATAAGCAATTTCACAATAACCAATTACATTTTTAATAGCACACATTATTGAAGAAAAAATTATAGCAAACATTATTCAAGAAAAATGGGAATTAAAATCTAAAGTTAAAGAGTTTTCCTCGGTTTAATGGTTGACAACTATCTAAGCTTGTATCTGTAAGTTCTCCAGTCCACCCTTGAGTATGTTCATTTCCTCTCAACTGTTCAGACAGAAAGATACCATCAGTTCCATTGTATCCAGAAGTCAAGCAATGGGTGGGGAGAAAAATTTGACAAAACAAATGCCTCCTCATACAGCTCATGATTACGAAACCCTTCTGCTGTTTAAGGTGGGAACCATAACATTATCTTTGCTTGCAAATTGTGGCCCAAACTTCAAAACCAACTCGCACAGCTTATTCAAAAATATAAAATAGTAAATAGAGTGATCATTAAATAAATATAAAAGTTCATCAAATTTTATTTTTAGAGCATTAAATGGCATTGTCTCCATTCCACTCTCGTGAAACACACTTATTGCTCTACTTAGGGTCCTCTTTGTTTGAAACTAGAGTAGTATGCATACTAGAGGATGGTTGAAACTAAAATGTGTTGCCCACCAGGTCCAGATTTGGGGACTTCTGACCAATTATCTATGCCCTAATGTTTTTAAGAATATTCCTGCATGTGAAAGTTTTAAAAGGGTTTTAAAAGCTAATGAGTCTAACTACTGTCTGCTCAGACCAAGAACAAAAGTTGCCTGATTTGCAAGTAATTTACATGTTAAGGCGATGGAAATATTAGATAATGAATCCATGCTGAAAGTGCAGAGTGGGTATTGCGTGTTCTGTGGTGAGGATAAAGAATTGTAGTATCAAATTTGACCAAATTTATATCGCTACGCAAATGTCAACTGTTTTTGTACCCTGTAGCGTAATGTAATAAATCACATTATTATTTATAATAATAATATTATGTGGTAGTAATAGTAGTAGTAATATTTATACATTTTTGTGTTATTATTATTTCTGTCAGCTCCTTTTATCAGTAGAGTCATCAAATCTTGATTATAAAGCATAATAGACTAACATGTAACAAAGCCAAAATGTCATTTTTTTCATCAAAGAACTTGGGAATAGAATGTCCATTCAAGCGATGAGAGGCACATCTTTTTCACCTTATTGAAAAATGAATTATTAACAAGAAAGTCGCTGGTTCGAGCCTCGGCTGGGTAAGTTGGCATTTCTGTTTGGAGTTTGTATGTTCTCCCCATGATTGCGTGGGTTAGTATGTATGGATCTTTCCCAGCGATGGGTTGCGGCTGGAAGGGCATCCTGTCACGGCCGGGTCTTGAACCCGGGTCTCTGGGGTGGAGACTGAAGTGTGAAGTTGCTTTGCCTGCTGGAGATATTCCAGGTTTTTATGGTCTGTAAGAACCTCAAAAGGATGTTGAGCACCCTCAAGCCAATGGCGCCACTCTTCCAAGGCCAATTTTACAGCGAGCAGCTCTCGGTCCCCTACATGGTAGTTGCGCTCGGCATTAGACAGGCGACGTGACATGAAAGCACAGGGGTGTAGTCTTCCTTTTTTATTCCTCTGTGATAAGATGGCTCCTACCCCCACATCTGAGGCATCCACCTCTACCACGAAGGGTCTGTCTGGATTAGGGATAGAGAGAATGGGAGCTGAGGTGAATTGATATTTGAGATTCTGGAAGGCAGTTGCTGCTTCAGGACCCCAGTCAATCTTGACTCCTCCTCCCTTTGTCAGCGCTGTCAAGGGAGCCACAATAGAGCTGAAATTCTTGATGAACTTCCTGTAAAAGTTTGCAAACCCCACAAACCGTTGCACCTCTTTTACTGTGGTTGGAATAGGCCAGTTGAGAACAGCCTTAATCTTGCTATGGTCCATCTCCAGGTGACCAGGGGTGACGATGTACCCAAGAAACTTTGTCTGAGCTACATGAAATTCACACTTCTCTGGTTTGACAAACAGATGATTTTCAAGGAGTCTTTGGAGAACCCTGCTGACGTGCCCCTGGTGCTCCTCCACTGACTTGGAAAATATTAGTATATCATCCAGAAAAACAAATACGAATATATTTAACATGTCTCAGAGGACATCGTTGATAGGTGCCTGGAACACGGCAGGGGCATTGGAAGATAACGAGAATACTCTGCCTCTAGGCGGAGAGGAACCAGGAAGAAGGTCAATTGCACAGTCGTAGGGGTGGTGAGATGGCAGAGAGTTGGCTCGGGACTTACTGAACACTGCCTTAAACTGATGATAGACAGTGGGAACTTTAGACAGATCTACAAACTCTTGAGGCTCGGGATGAGGAGCTGGGGGGCTCTGTGTTAAACAGGTGAAGTGACAAGAGGGACTCCAATCTAGAATGGAACCAGTAGACCAGTTGATATGGGGATTATGTCTGTGCGGCCAGGGATGACCTAGAATAACAGGGTACTCGGGAGAGTCAATAAGGTTGAAATCCTCCTCCTGCTGATGTTTAGCAATGGTGAGTTTCAGGGACTGAGTGGTCTCAGTTACTTTGCCAGGTTCTAGGGGTCTACCATCCAATGCAGTTACTGCCTGGGGATGAGGGAGAAGGTGGGTAGGGATCTTAAGATTCTTGGCCAAGGACAGATCTATGAAATTACCTGCGGCACCTGAATCGATCATTGCCTGGACTGGAAGCTGATGGCTCTCCCAGGACAGAAGGGCTTGGAGTGCTAGAACGGTATTGGCAGGAGGAGCTCTTATTTTCCCCATCAAAGTCTTCCTGTAACTGGGTGGGGACCATCGTTTCTCGATAATTCTGGACAAGTGGACCGAAAGTGTCCAGACGGAGAGTCAGTAGACGTTTGGAAGCTTCCTGTCCACTAACTGGATGATTGAAGACCCGCTTAAACTCCTTCTCAAAGGCGGTGTATGATTTGCAATAACTAGTCTGGGACTGCCACACCGCAGAGGCCCAAGCCTTATCAGTTAGAAAGGTGATAATATAAGCAATCTTCGAGCGGTCAGTGGAAAAACTTGAGGGCTGAAGCTCGAAAGTGAGAGAGCACTGGGTGAGAAATCCCTGGCAAGAACTAGGATCTCCCGAGAATGGTTTAGGGGGTGGAAGTCGAGGTTCTGCAGCAGCTACAGGAGATATGGGAGGATCGGTGGTATTTAGAGGTTGGCGCAGCCGGAGAAGGAGAAGCACGAGGGAGGCTTTCAGAAAGCTGCCGAATGGACCACATAACTTCTGAAAGGAGTTCTGAGTGTCTCGTCATTAACTCCTCTTGATGATGGAGGACATCTTCATGGCACTGGAATGAAGCTTCATGGCTGGCAATCACTCCGAACAGATCTTTGCCACTGAGTGTTTCTGGGTCCATGTCTGACTTGGTTTTTCTGTCACGGGTCTCTGGGGTGGAAACTGAAGTGTGAACCACTGAACCACAGGAGCAGTTGTGTTGGACCCAAAGGAAATGCATTCCAAGAGGCAATCCAGGATACAAGGATTTATTAGAAAAAAAATTCAACTTCTTCAAGATTCTCCTCAATAACAAAAAAAAGATAATATAGCAAAAAACACAACTCAGATTCTTCTCAGAATAAAAATACTCAGTCTAACAAACATATAAAGAAAACTCCATGAGGGGAGAAAACAAATAGACAATCAGGCAACAGGAGAAAATAAAACAGTCTTACTGGACGTAGCTCAAGACCTTGAGGGAATGCACGGCAAGTTCACTGAAGCTGACTCAAAAACTAAATGAATTCCAGAGAAAAAGTGACAACTTAAATATACGGGCTGGAACGAGTCACAGGTGATAGAAATAAGGTAAACAAGAGCACACGAGGAAGAACAAAGGCAAAAGGGGAACTACGGGGACCTCTAGGGGAATGGAAACAAAGTGGAGGATGGTGACACATCCATCACAAAAAACATTTGCCAGAAGAGTTGGCGGTTCATTCTCAGACAAGATAATGGATGGATGGAACAAAGACAATTGCTAAACATGGATAAGGATCATTTCTTGCATTGTTGAATGTTTGTTCATTAACTTATTTGTTATGTCCAATTATGGTGTTGTTACCTTTTAAGGCCAAAAGCTTGTAGTTGAAAACAATGATGATGATAATCACTGCTGTCCAAATTAACTGGTAAACACATTCCATTAATTTTTGAAAATGAATGCATTTTTTATTAACAATTTGCAATTTATGCAAAATTCATTCTTTGCACTTCCTGTCGTAGTCCAATCAAGACACTTATAGGGTTAAAGGGTTTAAGCTTGTCTCAGGTTTACTTACCCCACCCGTCCATTTTGGAGATGACTAGATTCTGCTGTAGCCAAAATAGATCATATCGTTTGTTCATTAGATGTTGGTATGGTACAATTAAATTTAAGATATAAAGTCCCTGATTAAGTCAAAAGATTGTCTTGTGAAAACATGTGAAAACATTTAAATGTGCACTTCAAGTGTAAATGAATGTGTTTGGTGCACAAACACTGTTGTATGGTTACAGATGTGATAGTAATAGTATAGTAGCTGTATAGCATAGTATACTTCATTACAATATAAAAACATATTTTTCTGTGTACTAAAAAACTGCATTGTATCAACCAACTAGTTGTAAAAAAATTTTTTTAATGAAAAATCACAATCGCTGCATAATTAAAACGAAGCTTAGAATCTTTGAAAGCGAACACCTGTCACACTTCTAGATTGGCAAACTCAAGTTTACTCCAAAACAATAGTATTTGTTGAGTTGATGTTTTAAATAAAACGATGATGATTTAGCAACTGCTATACTTGACTACTTTTTCGAGCAATCTCTGAAACAAGTGACCTGGTTTAAAATTTTAAATCGCAAAGTGTTTGAGTAAACACACTTTGCAAACAGCTCCTGTAATAATAGCATGCTGTGATGACGCAGGCCTGTCGAACAGAGATACTCTCTTTTTAGCACAAAGTAAATATTTGTTCAGATATCAACAGGATCAGGGAGCAAGAGACTTAAAAAGAGGGGGAGGGGGGTGAGAAGAAGAAAGTGAAAACCTGGCAGAATATGAGAGAAAAAAAAAAGAGTAATGATGCATGCCCGCACCTCCTCCATTAGACACTGCAGAGAGTCATATTATGTGCCCTTTTGAAAAATACCTCCACAAACACATAAAAAAAAGTGAACAAACCTCATCAGCTAGGGTTTTGGGCTCTTTATTTAGTCAAAAAAGTAGTTGCTCTTGAGAGAGTTAAATTACCTTTAACAACCACTGTTAAATGCATAGGAAATTCATGAAGAGAAAGAAAAGATTGTGATCATGAAGAAAGTAACACAAGCAGATGCAAGAATGGGTTGCAAACAGTAGGTTAAAAGATAATCACAGAGGGGCCTTTGCAATTAGAGACTCTTGATAATTAACACCTTGTATGCAATAATAAAAAGAAAAACATTGAGAGACAAAAGTTCTCATTCACTCCAATGTTAAAATTCACAACTTTTGAGCTGAAAAAAAATGTTCTTTGTGATGCACTTCAAAGAAGGCAATGGTTGGCTACGCCCATTTTTAGCTTGTTTCACTGATCATACTAAACGTTGCGTATGCTACCTCTATGTTGTGTAAAGTCTATGGTTCTGACGTTACTTACTCAAGAAGATATCTTAAAAAGGTGTCCTTACATATTAAATCCCTGTCTGAAACTAGTAATTCTGTTGTTGGCTGTAAGAAAATTTGCTTTATTTAAATTCATTCATTCATCTTCATGTCGTCTTTCTTCCCTTTCGGGGTCGCCACAGCGGAATGAACCGCCAACTCTCTGGCATATGTTTTACGCAGCGGATGCCCTTCAAGCCACAACCCATCGCTGGGAAAAAAAAACAATGGTATTTAAATACCAAAGCATTTTACACATTGATTGTTGTTTTATATACATACATACATACATGCATAATTACATATCAGAAACTGTTTGATTTCCTTAGTTCACCCCCCTTTGTTTAATATGGACACATCCATCCTGTACTGAATAATATATTTATTTTCAACAGTTTGAAAATTGATAATCTGTTACAATCATTTATGATCCCAGTTGTATTAGTACATAAATGGCTTGTAACCAGCTTTTGTTTAACTAATGCATGGAACAAAAATGTTTTCATTTTACTAAATTAGCTTTGTTTTAGGTGCCTTTTAGTTAAACATGTTAAGCCTTGAAAATTTGAATAATCATCTAACTAACAATGATAATTTAGTGAACATTGTTTAGAGATATGAAATGTAGTAGTTGTAACATTGCAGAATTTATTCTGTTTATATGAAAGATTTCCCTATGAAGGTGTTCATATGAGTACATAGGATAGAAATGCTTCATGGAGACAAAATAAATATATATAGTATTAGCATTTAGAATTTTCCAGACATTTTTCTTTCACTAATTTAACACGAACTAGCAAAAGTAGCATGTACTCTGCATTTAAATAAGAAACATGTTTTGCAGAAGGCAAACTCCTTAAACTAATCAAGGTAATCAGGCACTGTTTCTGCAGACAGCTTGTTACAATAATTAACGCAGGGAAATGCTACAATCTTCACTTTCATAAACGTTTGTTTGACAATAAAATTGGCATATGTGTGTATATATGTATTACACAAAAGGATTACTACACTAAAGGATTATTAGGAGCACCTGTCCAATTTCTCATTAATGCAATTATCTAATCAACCAATCACATGGCAGTTGCTTCAATGCATTTAGGGGTGTGGTCCTGGTCAAGACAATCTCCTGAACTCTAAACTGAATGTCAGAATGGGAAAGAAAAGTGATTTAAGCCATTTTGAGTATGGCATGGTTGTTGGTGCCAGACGGGCAGGTCTGAGCACAATCTGCTCAGTTACTGGGATTTTCACGCAAAACCATTTCTAGGGTTTACGTAGGGAAAAATATCCAGTATGCGGCAGTCCTGTGGGCGAAAATGCCTTGTTGATGCTAGAGGTCAGAGGAGAATGGGCCGACTGATTCAAGCTGAAAGAAGAGCAACTTTGACTGAAATAACCACTCGTCACAACTGAGGTATGCAGCAAAGCATTTGTGAAGCCACAACACGCACAACCTTGAGGCGGATGAGCTACAACAGCAGAAGACCCCACCGGGTACAACTCATCTCCACTGCAAATAGGAAAAAGAGGCTACGACTTGCATGAGTTCGCAAAAATTGGACAACTGAAGACTGGAAAAATGTTGCCTGGCCTGATAAGTCTCGATTTCTATCGCAATATTAAAATGGTAGAGTCAGAATTTGGCGTAAACAGAATGGGAACAAGGATCAAGCATACCTTGTTACCACTGTGCAGACTGGTGGTGGTATAATGGTGTGGGGGATGTTTTCTTGGCACACTTTAGGCCTCTTAGTGCCAATTGGGCATCGTTTGAATGCCACGAACTACCTGAGCATTGTTTCTGACCGTGTCCATTCCTTTATGACCACCATGTATGATGGCTACTTCCAGCAAGATAATACACCATGTCACAAAGCTCAAATCATTTTAAATTGGTTTCTTTAACATGACAATGAGTCCACTGTACTAAAATGGCCCCACAGTCACCAGATCTCAACCCAATAGAGCATCTTTGGGATGTGGTGAAACGGGAGCTTCGTGTCCTGGAAGTGCATTCCACAAATCTCCATCAACTGCAAGATGCTCTCCTATCAATATGGGCCAACATTTCTAAGGAATGCCTTCAGCACCTTGTTGAATCAATGCCACGTAGAATTAAGTCTTAAGGTGAAACGGGGTACAGTATGGTGTTCTTAATAATCCTTTAGGTGAGTGTGTATTTAAATATATATATATATATATATATATATATATATATATATATATATATATATAAGTCATCTGACTCCAGAAGTGAGAAGGTTCTCCTTCACTCCAACGTTAAAAGTGACCAACTTTGGAGCTAAAAAACATGTTTCTTCTGCTGGTTCCATAAGGTTTGTTGATTCAGATCCCTAGTTTTTACCTTCATGAACACACCAAATAATTTTTAAATTAGTTTGTTTAAAATATATTAAGCATTCAAGATAAACATAATAAAGGGTGTGCTTTTTATGAGTTGCAGATGTTTGACAGTTCTTTAGCTAGTCCAAACCCTCCATCTCTCCTGCTGGATGTTAGAAAACTTTGTCAGCAAACAATTTTTATATGAAAGAGCTTATTTTGTATGAAGACCATACAGTAGAGTGTGAAAGTTCATTCCCAGTTTTGCTATTCAACTTTTCTACTTTATTCTTGGGTTTCATCGGGGTTTAGCAAGCCAGTGACCAAACTGCCATCTACAGGTGAGTGCAAGTGAGCATGAATTTAGAATTCATGGTTAAATAAAGATTATATTATACAAATAAAGCATACACAAACAGTCTGTCCATTGTGTTTTTTAAATTGTTAAATAAAAATTCCTGGATGTTGAATTTTCTTTTCACTACAGTACAACACAATAGTCTATTTAAGTACAAGAGTTATTTTAAGACTTCCTTCCTAACTGACCTTTCTTTCATACACAGATTCAAACTTCCCAGATCTTCTCAAGATCTAATTTAAAGACCATGTTGGCTACTTCTAATCAAGTAATTTTTACATATTTTGTTTTGAAAACGTTATGCTTTAAACCTGTGAATGATGTTTTGAGTTCATGGATGGAAATTACCTTTTCGGTTTCTCTTTTACTTTGTTGTAGGAGGTTTCTGATTATTATGTTGTTTTGCTGCTTTAATAATGCAGGTACACAAGAACCAGGAAAAGAGTAATCAACAAACAAGTAAAAAAGCATGAATGGTGTCTTTAAATTTTTTTAAAGGTAAGAAATTTCATTCAGAATGTTTTTGTGCCTCAAAACATAACAAACAATGTTTAAGTAATCAACAGAAGTCTACATGCCTGAAGAATAACAGACGTGTGATGTCAGCTCTGGCTACAGCAGCACTTTCTTGAAACACATGTTGGTAATTTATTCTCACACAATCAGGTGGGAAGAAAATATATGTTTTCATAACCATACTTTGGTTTAAATATGATAAGTGCAATATCCTCCAGTAAAAAAACAGGATAAAAAAGCATCTGGTTCTGTTACACATGCGAGTTAAAAATTTTAGTTGTATTCAATATAAACTTGTTGTCACAATTGCTTTTTGTGTTCTAGGTGAAATGTTTCCCAGCGATGGGTTGCAGCTGGAAGGGCATCCGCCGCGTAAAACATATGCCAGAGGAGTTGGCGGTTCATTCCGCTGTGGTGACCCCGAAAGGGAAGAAAGCCGACATGAAGATGGATGGATGGAGGGATGGATGGTGTTCTAGATGAGCTGTTTGTGCATGGTCTCTGGGTCCAGAAAGCAAAAATTAAGACCCTCTCTATATATATATATATATATATATATATATATATATATATATATATATATATATATATATATATATATCACAATCATAATTCAGACTTTTTTTTTCCAGTGTATGTTAAACATATTTATATTTGTGTCTGTTAACTTTGTTTTATGAAGTATTGGAAGTCTTTTTAATGTTGACATTTTCACTAAGTGTTTAAAGTGATGGTACACTCTTAAATAAAGGTTTAAATATGTTGGAATTGTGTGTTTGTGAACACAAATATCATAGAAAAAAACAAGAAAACATTTAACTTAGAATTTTTTTTAATGTAACAAATGAAAGTTGACTTGTCAACTGCAAACTTTTTTCAAATAATTTTTTGGCATTACAATATAATACTGTAAACACCTCACAGTGATTTACTCTTGTCTTGAATTACAGTAAATAACTGGCAGCACAATTGCCAGTAAATTATTGCTGCTCTCAATTTTAGTAAATTACTAGCTGCACAGCGTCCAGTAAAATACTGGCAGCACAATTGTCAGTACATTACTGTAATTGACAACCAGAGTAAATTACTATAAACAGTTTGTTGTTAATCTCTGTAAATCAATTGCAGTTAATTACTGGTAACTGTGCTGCCAGTATTTTACTGTAAAAACTACATAAAAGGTCTAATAGTGTACAACATTTTTTAATTTTCAGCAGTAATAACCACATATATAATTCATTACAGTACATTGAACATAAATCATCATTTTACATTATTGTTTATTGGTCCTTTATCTTCAAATACATAAACAAAATGTAATTATTTTGAAATCATAAAAAATATGTTATAATGTATGAAGACAATGGGCCACATATCTGACAGGAGCATGCCATGGACTGAAAGAAACATGGACTTTCAAAGACAATCATCATCAGTGGAAAAAGGAACCAAACTGATCCATATAAGAGATTTTTTGAGATAGTAGCAAAGGTTTACTTTTACTAATTCTACAGAAAAATACTTGACATATTCACTCCATTCATGCCAGCACTCATGCCCGAAATAGATTGACTTTGGTCAACTGAATTGAAAAGAACATTATTTTCTAGACTTTCAGAAGAAAATGAAAACAATAACATAGCATGGCAATCCCAGGGGTGTTTCCTTCAAGCTTCATACAGAAAAGTACCTACTTTCCCAAACATCTAAGAGCCCAAATCAATAAATACACTCTTACGTTTTTGTCCCACAAAGAATAGAAACTTCTCTGCAATAAAAAACAATGCTCAACTCTGGAACCTTAGAAGCTCTGCAAGGCTTGTTACTTATTAACTCCATACATTCTTGCTGTGGTCCTGTTACTTTATCATACTTCCAATAAAGTTAGGAGATTCTTTTAAAAGTCATTGGCAGCTGCATAAACAATAATGATTTGCACAAACACAGCAAATTTGACAAATCACAGCTTTGTTTGAAAATGTGAGATCAATTGTTTGCACGCAGAGTACTGTTACAACTGCATTGTACAACTGAATATATGTAATTTAATAAGTTCTAACCGGAGAGAACTTCATGGTGCGGTGAGTTTATTTACTTCCTGACCATCGCCCCAAAAAGGCAGCCACCTCTTCCTCCTATAGCAGAAAGAGTTCTGCGATCAAACCGGTTGGGGCAAAATCACCCCCAACCCACCCTTACTCCACCAAACCAGCAGTGAGATAAACAGGACATTCTGCCTCAAGACGGCGACCTTGGGGAATGTTTTCAGAACAGGCAGATGTCCTCAGCCCCTTTAGCTCTTACTTTATTAGCGATACAGATAAGGCCTGCTAGAAATAGACAAAACAAGTGGAAGAAAAGGTCTGCTAGAAAACAGAAATTGTGCAGACCAAACCTGATTAAATTCAGTTGATACAATTTCTATTATGAGAAGCTGAGATAGGCTTTGACGGTGTAACAAATTGCATATTGTCTCTCCCCTAATGTAAGTAGCTTTGGACAAAAGCGTCTGCCAAATGCATAAATGTAAATGTACTGCAAGCTGGAGACCATCATATCTGAACTCACACAAAACAGAGTAAAAATAGCACTTCTAAACGTTAGGTCACTTAGAAACAAGGCACACCTTGTAAATGATTTTATTTTAACACATAACTTAGATTTTATGTTGCTAACTGAAACATGGCTAGAAGATAGCTATAGTGCAACCATATTAAACGAGGCTGCACTAGGAAACTTCTTATATAGTTGTGCTGCCCTCGGTATATGTGCGATATATAACTTGAAAGTCAGGCAAACTCTTTCTCAACATCTAAAGACATAACTCCTCGTCCACAGGTTTATTGACATTTTCAAAAAAAGATGTAACTGAAATGAACAAAGGGCATAATCAACACTAAGCTTGCCTTTAAAATAACAAAAATGAACTTAATGCGCTATTTTTCTACTACCAGCTTATAAAAATATAACATAGTCTCAAAAATAGTAACCTGCAATTGTAAAACATTTAATACATACCCACGATGCTACAACAGGCATGCTATGTTTGCAAATATCACAGAAAAAATGGCTTTCACAACAATAAAAGTCGCTGCTCTCTGTGCCATGCCGACTTACTTCCTGGTTCGAAGTCACATGGACGGACTCTTAAAGGAACCACAACCAAATTAAAGAAACATAGAAAAAGCTTAAAAGAAAAAATAATAAAAACTTGAAACATAGTATGTAACAAAACAATAGTCATGCCTCTTGTTCTGATAAGAAAGAAGGCGTAATCGCAAGTATGTACAAGAACATTTTTCAATGCAAACAGGTCAATCTTGGGGATTACACATCTTTTGAATATTTGAGTAAAGCTTTAAAAAGCACCAAACGGGTACTTATCACCACCATATACAAGCCTCCAAAGTACACTACAGGGTTTACCGATGATTTCACTGAACTGCTCTCAGCCATCTCTTTTGACTTTCATATTTTCATTGCTGGGGATTTTAATATTCACATGGACAAGCCCAATAATAATGCTGCCAAAGAACTAAATAACATTTTAAACACCTTCGACGTGACAACACGTTCAGGGTGTCACACATTGTCAAAGTCACACACTGGACGTAGTAATTAGTAAGGGCTTAAATATTGTATCCATCGTTGTACAAAATGTTACTCTGTCTGATCACTTCTGTGTTTTTGTTGATGTGTCAATCTCCCACGTCAAAACCGCATAAACAATTTCTGTTAGTAAGAGACACATCAGAAAGGCATTAGTGCTTCCCCCTTCAGGGCTGGGGATAGACCTCCTCAGCCTCCACTCTCAATGTGCACCTTCAATCTAATCGATAGCAAAACATTAATAGAGACGGATCAGAGCCTTAGAACATCAACATGCAGTCTTGACACTCTACCAACAGTCTTTTTAAAAATGATTCTTAAAAGTCAAGAAAAGGACCTCTTAGAAATTATAAACACCTCCTTGTGCTCTGGCTTTTTCCCCAAATTCACTTAAAACCGCAGTGGTAAAGCCACTACTGAAAATGACAAACTTAGATAATACTGTACTGAGCAACTACAGGCCCATCTCAAATCTCCTTTTTATTTGTAAAATTATGAAAAACGTTGTGGTAAAACAACTGATTGAGTTCCTGACCCAAAATGAACTCATGGATTGTTATGAGTGAGGTTTCAGAGCTCATCACAGCACAGAGACAGCTCTACTGAAGATAGTCAATGACATCCGGTTAAACACTGATTCAGGAAACTGTCCTGGTTCTACTTGATCTGAGTGCTACCTTCGACACAGTTGACCACAAAAATTTATCGAAAAAGTTCGATAGACTAGAAAACTATGTCGGTCTTTCAGGAACTGTGATAAAATGGTTCATATCATACTTAGAAGGAAGACCCTTCTATGTAAACATAGGTGATTACATGTCAAAGTGGACTGCAGTGTGGAGTCCCTCAAGGCTCAATCCTTGCTCCTTTACTGGGCCAGTACACTGGGCCAAATTATGAGAAGGAACCAGATATCATACCATAGCTATGCTGATGAAACACAAATTTATCTATTTATTTATCAAATTTATTTATTTATCTCCCCGAATGACTACAACCCCATAAACTCTCTCTGCCAATGTCTTGATGAGATTAAAAACTGGATGCAAAACAGCTTTCTTCAATTAAACAAGGACAAAACTGAAGTCATTGCATTCGGAAGCAAAAGCGAGGTTGTTAAGGTTAACATGTATCTCAATGCAAAGGGCCTAACAACTACAAATCAGGTCAGGAGTTTTGGTTTGATTCTGGACTCTGATCTTAAATTTCAATAGCCACGTCAAAGCAATGACCAAATCAGCTTATTACCATCTTAGAAACATTGTAAGAATCTGACGTTTTGTTTCCAGATGAGATTTAGAGAAACTGATTCATGCTTTCTTCTCCAGCAGGCTGGACTACTGTAACGCTCTTCTGACCGGTCTTCCCAAAAAGACCATTAAACAGCTCCAGCTCATTCAGAATGCAGCGGCTCGAATTCTAACCAAAACTAGAAACTCAGAACACATTTCTCCAGTTCTTAAGTCTCTGCACTGGCTGCCGGTCTCCTTCACAATACATTTTAAAGTTCTGCTGCTCATAAATAAGTCCAAACATAACTTAGCACCTAAATACCTAACAAACATCTCAGTGAATACTACCAAACAAAGAGCTGAGATCCCTCAGATCAAATAAATTAGATCTACCCCGGGTTATTTTCACAAAGGTTAAATACTCTTTTAGTTACCCTGTGGCCCACAGATGGAACCAGCTTCCAGAGGAAATCAAGGGTGCTAACACTTTAGTCACGTTTAAATCTAGGCTAAAGACTCACCTGATTAGTTGCGCTTTTGTTGACTGAGCACCAATTTCCAAACAACTATTTTACTTCTGCACTTCACCATCTTAATCTATGTTTTAATCGATGTTTTACGATTTTTCTTTTTTATGCTTATTTTATTAAATGTACTTTATTTTTATTATTTGTTTCAAGTGCAAAGCAAAGAAACTTAGATAAAAACAAACTTGCCTTGCCTTATGGAGGTGCCATCTCCGCTCTTATCCTTGTGGCTGTATTCAATAACCTATAACCAAACAAAGGGTATTCTATATACATCAATAAGCTGCAACAAGCTAAATAATGTGATTGGGAGGTGCCTCAAACTAAGCAAAAAATTTAAACAAACATTGTTTTTAAACCAACACTGAGTTTTAACACTCTAGCTTGGCTTCTACTGTTTGTCAGTAAATTACTTGAACTGAACATGATTTCTTAAATGCTAATGACAGAATGTATTTCTCACCAGTGACAGTTCTATCAAATAGTGAGATAGAAGAACCAATAGGTGTTTTGTTATAGATCTTACAAGTTGTCAATGTCCGGGGTTTAGAAGGTTTACTTTAATAGTAATTTCCTTTTTCTGTCCTTACACTAATGACACGTGTGACAGCACAGCTCTTCGTATTCCTCTTTCTCCCTAAAATTACTTGGCCACACTATCTCCCTTTCTTTCTTCCTTTATTCTTTTTATATATACTACATAAATGCTACTCTAGTAACTTTTATTCGTAATTAATTTATATTATTTTATTACACATTAGTAATAAAAAAAAAATCACCAAATTTAGTTGACACAAGGTACAATTGTTAAGCAAAAAAAATACTCAGAAAAGAATTGGGTAATTTTTCAAAATTACAGATTCCAGATAATGTGGGTTATTTATTCTTTCTGTGCTGTCGGGTGCCAAATGACCTACGGGGACCGATACCGGTCCGCGGCCTGGGCGTTTTAATTATTTTACTTGGTTTTAATCATTTATAATTCATTTAAGTGAAAAATTCAGAGAAAAGCTGAAAGGTTTCAGCAGAGGTAGTTCAGTCAACTCGGGTTCTTTTTTACATTTCAATTATGGTAACAAAAAATATTTGTGCACATCTCATGATAAAACGAAAAGTTTCAGAACAAAAAAATTTGGCTTTCCTTTTTTATGCTACAAAGTGACTTAAATTATGTCTCATTCTGCCTTTAGAAGGACTGTTTAGAATGCCAGTGAAAAAGAGGTTCCCCATCATTCAGTCACTACGACTTATGTCGGTGACGACTATGGGAAGCTCCGCTAGGGGCGCACTACTCATTCCACACTGTTTCAAAATGGCAATCAGCGAATGCGCTGATGGTCACGTGATCACGCCGTCCCGCATAAACTGGATGTGAACGAGTCACTCCTCCTGTTTTTCCTCTGGAGCCGTACTCTTGACACGCTAGCGACTCTTGAAAGACACCACAAAACAGTTGGACTATACCTTGTGTGGATTTTGGAGATCTCGTGATTCAAACGGCAACCAGCGAGGTGTTTTGGCCGGCCGGAAGGTTGAAACCGCTGCAAACGACCCAGACTCCAGCTAAAATTCCACCAAATTCCACCAACAAGTAATACTCCTTTTTCATAGTAGAGCACTTGTTTTGCCAGTCGACTGTTTGTAGCGTGTTCCAAACATGTCACGACCGTGCAAGTCTGTTGGATGCGGTGGATCGATTGCATTGATGGATAGCCACAATCATTGCCTCGGTTTTCTTGGGCGTAGACATGCTGAGCGAGCGGTTGAAGGATTAGAATGTGTGGATTGCACACTTCAGTCCGGCAGCGCACTTAAGGCGAGGTTGGAATACTTTTAGTCCACCATTTCCTTTTAGTCCACAAAGAACAGACATTTCCTCAACGCACCTGTGGTCCCAGATGGCCTCTTCAGCATCGGCGTAGATGACCTTACGTCGCGGGTGTCTACGATCAGGAAGCAGGCGGAGGGTCTGGGAGAATTCACGACGCCGCATAGGAAGAGATGTGGCAGGTCCTCTTCTAAGTCGGCGCCCCCACCGCCTGCTCGACGCCGGAGAAAACCTCCTCAATACTCCCCTAATCCTCAGCCCCCATCCTGTCCAGGATGTCCTGTCCAGAGACCCCCTCACAATATCATCAGGGGAAAAGTGTCCATTGGAAGCGGCTGTAGGACAGGCTGCCCAGGGAGTCCAGCTGCTGCACAGGCCTCGCTACCAGCCCGCCCCCCTTGGAGGGAAGGGGTGCCACCACCATCAAGCAGCAGACCCACAGGTCAGATCTCAGTTTTTCATTAAATGAAACCTGAACTCCCTGGGTCATGTGCGCAGCCAGGAGGCTTGCATTGCAGGGCATGGTGTCTGATGCAGTGCAGTCCGGATGGCTTCCGTGTCAGAGTCAGCCTCGAGTGGGACCTCCTCGGCTGTAACCGGATGCTGCTCCAAGGTCGAGCCTGGACGCCCAGGTAGGTCTCCACATAGGCTCCCTTCGGACCTCACCGCTAAGTCCACTAGTTTGCGGCCCCACTATGGAAACTATCAGCGAAGTGTCTATGACGCCATTAGTGGAGTTTCAGGAAGCTTGGTGGGAGCTTCCCAACATTTCCTCTTGGCTCGTACACACTATCCAGCACGGCTATCGACTGCAGTTTAACCTGAGCGTTGAATCCGTCTTTTCAGCCATGCTAAGTGGTGGTAGCATTGTCTGAGATGTACGAAGAGGAGTCGAGCTTGGGTTGTGCCATTCTTAGTGATCTGTGCCCTATATTTGTCCCATGGAGATAACCTCCAGCTTTTTGGGTCCTCTCGCCCCAACAGTCGTAGTAGAGTCAGCAGAGTATTCCTAGATTCTGTCCACGTGTGTGCCCTCTATGGGGGACTACCGGCTGAATCTTTTATGACTACGGGAGGGCTGAGCAGTTCCCCGAAAGGCTAACTCTCGAAAACTATTGCTCTAGGTAGCTCCGTCTATGCTAAATTCCCTCTGAACGACCTTTCCCCAGTGGTTCAAGGCGTATTTCTGTAGGTCCCTCAATGAAACCTTGCATGTATTAAACTGCCGGAAGTTCTACGGCCTCCACACATCTCCCTGTAGCTCTGGGATAGATGCTCCTTCCTCTGGTATGAGAGAGAATTGACGATTGCCCATTCAAAATTAAGTCTATACTTAAGGTCAGGGCGGAGGAGGGCTCGTTCGGTGCTGGACTACTGATCTGGCTGTCGGCCGATGCGAAAGAACCTAGGTTGTGGCGTTTTGCAGGGTGTTCCCATAGTCGTCACCGACATAAGTCGTAGTGACCTACTGATGGGGAACGTAATGGTTACTTTTATAACACGCGTTACCCGAATAGGGAACGGAGACTTATGTTACCGAGGGGGTGAGTACAGCTCCAGCGTCACAACAGGAAAAGTGACACGTTCATGTCCGGTTTATGTGGGACGGCGTAATCACGTGACCATCAGCGCATTCGCTGATTGGCATTTTGAAACAGTGTGGAATGAGTAGTGCGCCCCTAGCGGAATGCCCCTTAGTCATCACCGACATAAGTCTCCGTTCCCTATTCCCTATTATACAGGTATACATAAGAAAGAAACCCTGTATTACAAATAGTGAACTATCCACACTTTTATGGGTGTGAAATGACAATTAGCATGTCCCAATAAATAAGTATCTGAGCGCTGCCCGAACATGTACTTTTTCTGGTTAGATTCTGAAACTGTTGGTTTCTAAACACAACCAAATGAAGTTTCACCACATGTTCCTGAAGTATCACATTAGGTCACCCCTTGCTTAGAATGTTCTGTTGGTGTTAGTTTATAACCCAGGATAAACCCGCTAGTCTCAGGGGTTGGGAATGACATCTGTAAAATCTGCATGGCCTATTAGAGTAGGCTCACTTTCCAGGGTTTATTGCCTCGCTTCACATTGTCAACAAACATAGTATGTCTGCCAGCAAGCACAAAATAAAGGAAAAGCAGCATTTAAATAACATTTCATGTTAGAGGGCTGCTGAACCACAGGCACGGATATTTCTCATGCCTCTGAGCTCTAACACAAGCCAGAGCATTGACAAAGAACAGACAAAGCAAACCATTCAAAATGCCCAGAGGAACATAAAGATCAGCTGTGAACACGAAAAAGGCCAAATCAAAAAGCCAGTTTGAAATGAGATCGGAAGGCTTGGTTTCACCATCATCGAGCCCAATGGCCATTGATTGATTCATTACTCTCAACATTAGATAAATAAACATATAAACCAATCCTTCCATCGCTTGGATGAATAACGTATTATGTAAAAATTCCCGTCAAACAAAGCTTTTGGCATTTTTCCCAATTGCATTCAAAGTAGTCTTTCTACGCTGTAACCAATTGATTAAAATTTTCAAAAGAAAATAAGCTTATCGCCTTTTGAAAAAGGGGTGATCCTGCATAGTTGATTCTCAGTAAACACGCACTGTTGCTCTTCTTCATTTTACAGTTTACACATTTTCTGTTTGCATGGAAGAAGTGACTAACCTGAATATGCCCAATAGGGTTCTCCAGATGCCCTCCGTTCTCTCTGATTGGCTGAGCTCCCAAGGTGCTCGGCTTCCTCATGTGATGCTGTAATTGAAAAATCAGAGCACACCATAATGAGTTTCCATTTGCATCAAAACTGTTTACTCGGATGATGGTGTCTGTGATTACCATACATTTCTTGTAGGAAAGAACAAGTTGGCCTCTTTTGAACAGTTTACATGAAGTATCTCTCGACATCGGGTCAATTTGGGCTACAGTCTAAATGTAGTTTCTTCTCAATCCAGCACCGGTATGATAAGGCTATAAAGATACAGTTTAATTAATCTGTTTTGATTACGAATAAGACCGCAATATTGTATTCTTCTATTAGAATATTTAAATATTTTGGGTTCAGTATTTAAAATCTTAACATCAAAATCTAACATTAAATTAAAAAAATATATACAGTTTTGACTAATTTCTCTGCAATTAACCCCAAATTACCCTGTAGAAATGGGGAACAATATATACTTTGTCATTCTGTCAAATCCTTCATTTTACAGGGATAAATTGTGGCTTTTCATAATCTGTGTACAAACAAAATTACTTTTATTGACACCAAGAATTAGCAAAAAAGATATACAGTTCTGCCCCAACAACTTTGCTTCTTCTGTGGTAATTTTTCTCTAGTTTTTTTGTGTATGACAATTCTAATCTTGTTGACACTGATATCAGCCAACATAAACAGTTTTTTGTCAAGAGTGAAACAACTTCAGCATTAGTCTATGGATCAATCCATGCATCCAATGTAGGCCAGTGCTGTACATCGCTCTTTATTCTTCTGACTAGTGTACCTTTCTTCCACCGCAGGCTGCTGAGCTCTGAAGCGGTTTCAAAGTGATTATTCTGCTCTTAGTGCCTTATTTAAAAAGACTGCTTCTGCACACAACCTTCTGAGGGATGTTCATTTCTAAGCAATAAAGCTGACTCATTTCTAACAAAACAAAATGTAGACTCTGGAGCATTTAATGGGAATGTAAAGAGATTTTGCAAACATTTCTACCTTTGTATGAGTTCAACACATAATAAATATTCTTTAGTTGCCATTCATGCATGATCAAAACTGATTTACTATAAGTATACTTTGGCTTTCTTTAATAATTATTTTGGGCTTTATTTCCAGAGAAGCATAAAATCCAAGACATCATCTGAAAAAATATTGAGTAGTTTGGAAGTTATAAAATATAAACAATAAAAATGCATGCATATAATGTAATAAAAATGTTCATTCACAAGTTTAAGTTAAAATAATATTCATTTGAGGCGTGAAACTATCATTATCTATCAGGTTCCTGTCTTGTCATTTTCCTTGTGTGGAGGTTGTGACTCGTGCGGTCGAGAGGCTGGATATCTCCTGGCCGCCGGCTGCACAGGCCCCGCGTTCGGAGAGGAAGCTCGATGAACGCTACCTGCGTCCGTGGTCACAACCCCTGCGCCGGGGCCTGCCATTTTTTCCCGGACCTGCACACCAAGGTGTCTAGGTCCTGGGTTCAACCTTAGACGGCCCGCTTGTTCTCTCCTGATGTTAATTTTATTTGAACATTCAGGGAATGCAGAAGCGTGGTTATGGGACAAACCAAGGTGGAGCAGATGGTTGTGAGCTATCTCTCCCCTGGTATGGCGTCGTTCCTGAAGGCCCGAGTGCTCCCCACCAGGGCGCTCCAAGCCACCTCGGCCTTGGTGGGGAGGGCTTACCTGGAGTTTTGCTGGGTGAGGAGTGTTGCTGCCCGTGCCCCTACCGAGGGGTGGCGACAAAAGACCCAGCCCAGGGAAAGGGGGGGTCTGAGGACCATCATTTTCAATAAACGGGCTGCGGCTAAACGGTCCGGACGGACTGGGTGGGTCTCCAGCTTCATCGAGCGATGCGATTCATGGAAGGCTGTCGTCTCTTGCCGACCCCCTCGACTCATATTCCGCTTACCCTGCCACCCTTGGTGCTTCAGGGAGCGTGTGCTTTGCCCCTGCGTCCACCCAGGCTCTTGGTGGCCGGGGCTTCAGCTCTTTCATTGAATCCCGTGCCTATTTCAGGAGCCATCACCCACCAGTTACCAGAAGGTTCCCCTGAGTCGCTTCGTGGGGGCTTATTCAGCCTCCCAGGCCTCTCCAGTAGGGTCTTGCGTGTTGTGAAACTGGGTTACAGAATCCAGATTTGATCCAGAGCCCCCCATTTCACCGGGGTTTTTGCCTACCATTGTGGATCCCTCGCAAGTTCTGGTTATGGACCAGGAAGTATGCATCCTGCTGCGCAAGGGGCCATCGAGGTGGTTCCTGTGCACGACAGTAACTCATGGTTTACAGTGTTACTTCCTGGTTCCGGAGAAGGACGGGGACCTGCGCCCAAATCTCGATCTGAGGCTCTTGAACTGTCGCACAATGAGGTTGCCATTCAAGTTGCTCACCTTAAAGCAGATCGTGGCGCAGATCAAGTATGGTAACTGGTCGTGTCCATCAACCTGAATACGCCTACTTTCATGTTTCCTCAGTTCGCCGTAGGGGGCATGGCTTACCAGTACCAGTACGAGTGCTTCCTGTCGGCCTTTCACTCTCGCCCAGGACCTTCACCAAGTGTGCCCTGGCCCCCTTGAGGCTTCAAGGGTTCTGTGTTCTTAATTACATTGGAGTTTGGCATCGAGATGTCGTCCTCGCCCACATGAAGGTCCTGGATTTTCGGCTGAACCCCCGCAAGAGTGTGCTCTCCCCAACCAGAGGTAAGTATGTGGGGTATGGGATTCCACCACTATGTGGGCGTGCCTGTATCAGGCCAGGATCTCTGTGATCCTAAATGCGGCAAGGAGGGCGAGGCTAGGTCATTCACTATCGGTCTGCAGTTTTCAACGACTGCCTTGCCTCTGGTATCCGTGGCGACTATTCTTCCGCTTGGGCTGCTCCATATGAGGCCCCTTCAGTGGTGGTTCTCTCCCCAGAGCAACCCACTCCGCCATTGTACCCTTTCTCGTTGGAGGGACCCTGTGTTCCTGTCCCAGGGACCCGTTTGGGGGCGCCGAGCTGTCGAGTGACTATCACCACAGACGTGCTCCGCATGGGCTGGGGGGGTAGTGCTCGGGAATCGTACTACCCAAGGTTGGTTGACCGGCCCCATCTCTCTGGCACATCAACTGCCTGGAATTGCTGGCCATGTTTCGTGCACTTCTGCACTTCCTGCCAGATATCAGGGGCCATCACGTGCTTATAAGCTCAGACAATATGTCCGTGGTGGCCTACATCAACCGACAGGGGAGCTTGCCCTCGCCCCGGCTCTTACAGATTGGCCAGTCACGTCCTCCTGTAGACCCGAAGCAAGCTCTGCTCCCTTAGAGCATCTTACATCCCGGGCCGTGGAGGCAGATGCCTTGTCGCACCTGGGATCAACACCTGGGGAAAGCCCCAGGCCAGGGAAATGGTGGGTCTAAGGACCATCATTTTCAATAAACGGGCTGCAGCTAAGTGCTCCTGACAGGCTGGGGGGGGGGGACCTTGGTACATCCCGGTTCAGAGTTGTAGAAGCTGTATCTATGGCCTCAGAGGGGGCGCAGCTCCTAGCTTTCGGCCTCTCGGCCAAGGTCGTTGAGCCCGTTCTCCACTCCAGGGCTCCCTCTATGAGGAGGTCTTACAAAACACAAAATGGCGACTGCTTACTGCATGGAGTGTTTCACCACACCCTGGATTTAGCTCGCTGCCCAGTCGAGATCGGTGCTGGAGTTTTCTGTAGGCTCAGTTCGCTAAGGGGCTTTCGCCGTCCACCATTAAGTTGTATGTATCGGCCATTTTGGCCTGCCACGCCCTAATTGATGGGCTTCCCTTGCACAGGTATCTCGTTGTGGTACCAGGTGGCTGAGGCCCTGGTCTGTCCGAGAGTGCCCTTAAGGGACCTGGTCATCGACTTGGAGGCCCTGAAGAGGCCCCCCTTCGAGCCCCTGCGCGACATGTCCTTACGCTTCCTGTCGATTAAGACAGCCTTTTTACACGCCATTACTTCCCTTAAAGGGTTGGGGACTTGCACACACTTCTGTGGCTCTCTCATGTCATGAGTTATCCCCGGAGATGGCTAGCGTTTTCTTTTTCCCTCAGGGAACCTTGGTTACATGCATAACCTGAGACATTCCAACATTCCATTGATTCCAAAATCAGAATCAAATCCAGGAATCAACTAACACTGTCTGATCTCTGATGGTGTTTTGATAAGAACTAACTGTTAAAATGCCAGCTGGATTTCTAATATTTGTTGCACTTGTGTTTTATTTTTAAAAAAGTTTTTTTAAATTTTGTGCCAGAAATGCATTCTGAATGTAATACATAAATCTTTTCCCTGTTTCACTTTCTAAAGAGGAAGGGATAGAATTAAATGTTGTGAAGTCTAAACATTTCCTACTGAGCTTCAGTAAGATTTGTGCTTGGACATGTAGGATAGGGTTTCTCCGCCAAACAAATTAATATTTCAAGCAGCAGTACCCTAACATACAAGTTTCCACAGCTGTTTCTGTTACAGGCTGATATTCTCCCGATGGCTTTGTAAAAAGCCGTCTCATCTTCCTCTGTGTTTTTCAAAGCTTCCCGGTGAGAGACTACTATATCTCTTCCAGGCAATTAAAGAAACTCTGAAGAAAGCTAAAAAATGTAGCTCAGAAAGAAGATGAAAAAGCATAGTGTTGTTTAAACTCTAACACACTGGAGAGCATATCCTAGGAGGAGACTAGTGGACTTGCACATTTACAATATTTTTCCTGTTTTAAAATTGGGAAATTTAAGTGAAGAAAAATATGGAGCAATTCTTAAATATCAAAGAACTACAGTTTGAGTCCACTGTTTCCATACATTTTCATAGTTGTAATTTAAAGGAGTCAAAAGAACTAATATAAATGATTAAATAATCCTATGGCTCAAATGAATAAAGAAGCTCAACTGAAAATATTTAGTTTAATCTAGTGCAGAATGCTATATTTTGAAGTAAACTCTATATACTTTACTTTAATAACCCATTGTTAAGTTTTTTTTATTGTTTTAGTATTTGAATACGTCTGAAAATCCTTTTTCCAACCTAAATTTAGTTTTCTCGTCCAAGTTTTGTGTCTGTGTTTATTCTGTCCCAGCACAAATGCAGGTTGACAGGCTTAGGTGATGGCTGACGACTGGAAGCTGTGTCGCCCAATAAAAGAGCAAATACAGAGCCAGCCCCCGCACCTCCAAACTCATGATTAGCTCACCTGGGTAACAAACTCTACTTAAACAGATTTCTACTCGCTTGGAAAACCATAATGCTTTAAATTGACACATTTAGCCTCAACCACATTTTCTTAGGCAATCTTAATTGGAAGCTTAGTGTGCACACAAATTTACCAAATCCTTGCGACTCGTGAAAAGTCTCTAAAGAGACTCCATGCCTCTTTTAACATCTATACATTTAACCTGAAAATTCTCTGGTACCTCGGGCACCAGAACATTTTACCCTTATTCTAGAATAAGGAAGTGAATCGTAAGTTTTAGGATCTCAGTGATCATGAATCTCAGTGTCAGCAATTTTAAAAACCCACACTTACTCCTAAAATGCTCCAAAATTAAGAACTTAACCTGAAGACCCACATTCGTTTAGTTAATCCTTAATTTGCTAAATAAACCACTGAACCTCAACATTCAATAACATTTTCAGAAGACTATTCTCCAGGTAGGGCCCTTTTGAACCTTTTGAAATCATGCTACGACCAAAAAACATACATCAATAAATCACTGGAGCAGTGACATGAATGACAAAATGAACAGTGATTTTCTGGGAAATATGACTTTATTTTTTTTTTATAATTTATGTGTTTAATCCCTATCCCTAAGTGCAAACATTGCAGGCACAATAACCTTTCCAAAGTAACACGCTTTTATAGAAACGGTCTAGTACTTTTAAAGGACAATGTACAGCAGAGCATTAATCCTACAAATTACAAAATGCTGCCCATTTACATAATCATGGTGCAAAGCAAGCACTTCCACTTTGGCCTCATTACAGATGGCATTCTAGACTTGTGGACTTTAGTACAGGACTCTCTATTCAAGTCCACAAGGATGCTCTGAAGTAGCATTTTAGGGCATATTTATGTCTTACTGAAAGTATAAAAAGCTCAGCTGGTGTTTACACTTCAAAAAGATGTTACCTGCTTTTAATTCACCAAAGTTTTTGCAAAAATGCTTTTTAATGCTGCAGAAAAGAATTTAGACCTGTAACTCATAAAAGAACTGGGATAAATGTTGGTCTATGCTTTTTTTTGTTACACAATACCCTCGTTTAGTTAGCACAGAAGAAGTTGTTGTGGACTATAAATTCATATTTTATCAACATGACTATTTAAATAATAAAAACTATATATAGCATGGTGAACTGCAAGCCACTTGGTTGTGACTGTACAATGGTTTCTTGCCATTTGTGGGAGCTCCTTCCATCTACTGTCAAATTGGTTATTCACAGTCAGTTCTAGGTTGTTGGGCGTCTTCATCAGAGACCACATTTAAGGTGCATAGGGGTGCTGATGAAACATCGAAAAATAGAATTTGGTCAACTTTAGCAAACAATAACTTGATTTATGCTCCAACATGCCACATGATCTCAATAAAGCACCTTATAAGCACTGGATCAGAACACAGAAGTGCAATTCCTAATTTTATCTAGCTTCAAAGTCTTAAAGTGACAGCATCTCTGGGGAGAAGACACCCTGGTGCTGGCGCTCAAAGATAAACAGATTTTCCAAGCCTCTTGCCCTTGCTTGCATCATTACTTTAGAGATTAATTAGTGGCTGCACTAAAGTCGATATCATACATCACAGCAATTACATCCGCTCTCATTGGTTAGTGCACAATTACAGCTACTCTCATTGGTACCTGCCTGGTTCAGTTTTTTGTTTAATCCCTAATGGACAGTCAAACGCTACATAGAGTGTTGTAGTGACATGGCACCAATTAGCATCTGTGAAAGCTTTCTTAAAACATTTAAAACAAGGTTATGATTGTGGAGTCCTGCAATGATTTTCGCATCACTCACTACAAAGGGTAAACAATAGGTTCAGACCTAAAAAAATGGACTTGATAGCAAATTGCTTATGCAACGCAGGGTTTGTTTGAAGTCTTTTCCCTGGGCTTTTAAAACAGTAGCTGTAGGAGCCAGCAGGAGCCACATAAGCAAACAAGTCCTCTGAGGGAATATGTTTGCATGTCTAGTGTTTGACGCACTAAGGAGCAGACAAAAAAAGTGAAGGAAAGGTGGCTTGCTAAAGATGACTGCTTGTTATGAAGCTGGGGGGATTTAACCGACAGCCAATATATGCACTGGGAGATTGAGATGCCAGGTGCATTTACACAGTCAAGTAACATTAAAGAGCAGCTGCTGATATAAACTAAAAAGAAAACCCTGTAAACTTGCTATTTCAAGATTAGGCAGATGGTGGTAGTGCTGCTTTATTGGTTTGGGGATATAATAACTTTTATAATAAAATTACTTTATCTTTCTATAATGCTTGGTAATACATCATTCATTACATGTTTTTAATGCTTTAAGTCAACCTTTAGGCTAACTGAACACAGAAAAAATCCCACAGGAAAAATTTTGACAAATGTGTTCAACAATGTAAGAAAGGCAAAAAATAAGACATCAGCCATTTCTGGACAATAGAGCACTCCTGAACATAAGCTCTAACCAGTAAATGTACAAAAAAACAGGGGTGTAATTTGAATATGGAGTGATTACTTATTATTATTTTCTGGATAAAGGACTGGATTTCTGGATTATTTTCTGGATTTGATCGCCTTTTCTGTGCGGAATTCACCATTACAAACCAGTAAGGTTTCTGCTGACACAAGAACATGTGACCACTCTCCTTTACCAAACAATGAAAGTCAAATCATGGGTCAACTGTCGGACATGTGCTGAGTAAATCACAAGATGGATCATGTTAACTCCATGTGAGCTTCTTTGTCACCAACCAAGACAAGGAAGCTTCATTAAGAAGCTATATTAATCAAATGTTTCTATATCTTTGTGAGTATAATTAATTGTGTACCATTGAAATACTTCCATGTAACGTTATTATTACAGAAGATAGGTTAATACTTGAAAGGATGAAAGAAAATGAATGATTGTTGATCATCTATGTTTTATATAAAGTCAGTCGTGTTTGGTCTTTATCTATTCCCTGGGTCAAGCCTGATTCAAATCTAGAGATGGTATTTTATGATTTGGTATGATGTAACTTTTAACCTTCCTTCAATAACGAGATTTTATGGTTAGAAGCATCCTTTCCCCAGAATCATCTGAAAGGTCAAAGGAGCTCCAGTCATATAAACTCTGTAAACACAGATAGCCCTGTTCTTTAAAAGCAGCTCTCTCTCAGAGTTCTCTCTCTCTCGCTCTGTTCACTCTGTTATCTCAGAAGTTGGAATGTGGTTCCTCAAGACCTTGTGGTCGAACAGCATGAAAAAAACTCTTATCATGCGGCCTCAAGGCATGCATAAACTCTTAAATGCAAAGATTGAAGATGAACCTACGAGCATCTAAGACTTAGCATCCTATTCTCATCAAAGACTATGATCCTGATCTGAGCACAAATGCTCGCACTGATGCAAACAAGGCTGGACGCCTGACTGCTCTTCAAAACTTTGGATCCTTTCATCAAACTTTATTTGACATCATCTTAACACATGGTGACACCTGCAAGGAACGCCACAAACAGGCACTCTCAATTTACTTCTGACTCTGCTCAGTTCAGAACTAACTTGAGTATCGATGAACTTACTCTTACAGACAAGCTAAAGCATAGTTAGACGTTGGAATATTGTTACGTTATCAATTCAAACCATGCTTTTTCCTTTGCTCTAGTGTGAATGTGTACATGAGTGTGTTTTAGTTAGTTAAGTGTTTTATGTCTGTTAACAAATAAACTGTTTGTCTTGTTTCCTAGCTTTTAATAAAGTCAATATTTTTATATAAAATGTTTGACATATAACTACTTGGGCTATACTTTGATTCTTGCTGGACCTGAATCAGGAAGCGTTTAAGGTAGTGAGGCTAAATCATTACAGGTGATTTTATTTTATTGTGGGTTTCTTTTCCTCAACCGTTTGGACATCTTGAACAAAATTAATTGAACAAGTTTAAACTGATGAATTTATTTTGAAGGTTATCCAAAAGTGATTTGAGTAAAATTTGTATTTCTATGGGCGTCACGGTGGCGCAGTGGGTAGCACGGTCGTCTCACAGCAAGAAGGTCGCTGGTTCTAGGCTCGGCTGGGGCAGGTGGCATTTCTGTGTGGAGTTTGCATGTTCTCCCCGTGATCGCGTGGGTTTTCTCCGGGTGCTCCGGTTTCCCCACAAGTCCAAAGACATGCGGAATAAGTGAATTGAATAAGAACAATTGCCCATAGTGTTAAAAGTGTGAATGTGTGTGTGAATGTTTCCCAGCAATGGGTTGCGGCAGGGAAGGGCATCCGCTGCGTAAAACATATGCCAGTGAGTAGGCGGTTCATTCCGCTGTGGCGACCCCGAAAGGGAATAAAGCCGACATGAAGATGGATGGATGGATGTATTTCTATGGTATTGATTTTTATTTCTCTGACAAGAAACAAAACAAAGTCATCTCACCAATCTAATAGAAATTTCATTCATTCATTCATCTTCATGTCAGCTTTCTTCCCTTTCGGGGTCGCCACAGCGGAATGAACCACCAACTCTCTGGCATATGTTTTATGCAGCGGATGCCCTTCCCTGCCGCAACCCATCGCTGGGAAACATCCACACACACATTCACTCTTTAACACTATGGGCAATCGTTCTTACTCAATTCACTTATACCGCATGTCTTTGGACTTGTGGAGAAACCAGAGCACCCGGAGAAAACCCACGTGATCACGAGGAGAACATGAGAACTCCACACAGAAATGCCAACCGACCCAGCCAAGCCTAGAACCAGCGACCTTCTTGCTGTGAGACGACCGTGCTACCCACTGCGCCACCGTAACGCCTAATAGAAATTTTAAGTCATTATAATTGGTATTAGTAATTATGAGTAGTAAGTATCTATTTTGGTATGTTAGTATGATATTGAATGTGTGTAAACAGTTTTCCCCCAGAGGGAGATGACAGGTGGAGTGGGTGGATTCTCCGGGCAGCGATGGGCCACTCCCCTGAGATGCCATAAATTTGTGTGCACAGAGACTTTTCTTTCTTTTTTCGGCTCTCTTTTTTCTCCACTTTTACGATTAGCTCCTTGTAGCTTTATCATTTCAGTGTTTGTTTAAATGAGAAGTGCAAAATAAAGTTGCCGTTGTTGCTGCTGTTCTGCCTCTGCAGTGATTTCTACAAGAGAGAGAGTTTAATATTCTACGACACCAATTAGAATCCATTTTTTAGGTAAAAATTAAAAAATTCGGACAGAGGTTACAATAATCTGCATCCATCTCCCTCACCTGCTGTTAATTCCCTCATAGATTTTCAGGTCTGTAAAAGTGTGTTACACCCTCTTGTGCACAACATTAACTTGTGTATCATACATTAGCATTCCATAAATCTGTAATTAAATATGATAATTAGTAAAATAATACTTGTTTGAAGTCTTTGTGTTATAAAGAAAACCTTGTAAGTTGTATCATTGGTTTATTGGGAGTTTAAATCAAGTGTTATCGATTTATGGTACATTTCCTTTTTAGAAATGTATTCTTAGTTAGATATTGAATTTAGCATCCGCCGCGTAAAACATATGCTAAAGAGTTGGCGGTTCATTCCGCTGTGGCGCCCCCGAAAGGGAAAAATCCGACATGAAAATGGATGGATGGATTGCAGATTCTGATATTGAAACACTCGACTTCTATTCGTCCTTGCTCTACTGATTTAGGAACATGTATTTAATCATTGACATCCACCCCCCAAAGCTGTGAATCTAAGGGAAACAGTGTGGTCTTATTTCAAAAGGCAGGGCATTTCAGAGTCTGCAACCTTCAAAAAAGAATGCTGCTCTCCTTTGTCTTTCATGGAAGACTTTGGAACAACAAACAGCCACTGTTCTGGGGACCATTCCATCTGGTAATGGGCATTATACACACATACATATTACAATATAGGGTCACAATGAAGCACAAGTAAAGCTAATCTCTTCAATAGTAATTGCCCAATTAGACTGTGAAAGTATTGGGGGTTTTCACACACAAAAAAATAAAATAAATACAACTAAAATATACTACAGATGTTGATCAGTTGTACCACAAAAAAGATGCATTGTAGACAATTTAGAGCTACTGTACAGTTACCATGCTCACTAATGCTTCTCTGAGGACTTCTCAGCAGAATTCATAAACAAGCCTTCCATACTCCAACTAGATGAGCTGAAAATAGCACTTCACAATTTTACATGATAAACTCAGAGGCTTAATTACTCCCAAACCCACACCCACAATGGCTTTTTCTGACAAAATAAACACTCCATGAAATATGTTCCTGATTCTGTCAAGAGAAGAGCTTCATCACATATTTTGTTAAACTATGATAACAACTCATAAGCTTTTGTTCACCAAACTGTCATCAAAAAGACACTACACCAAAGTAAGTGTCATGTATTAAAAATATTTGTAGTATAATTGTTTATAAATATGTAAGAAGTGCAATAATGGCATATAAGGATAATTTATTCATTCTAAATGTTTTTAAAAAGGATATAATATGGCACCTTTAATGTTGTCACTTAACACAAGTGTTCTTTACGGTTTGAGCTGAAGTTCATGAATGCCTTGATCTCCATTACTTTAAGTGCCTACAGCATGCCCTTTTTTACAAAGCTGTTTTTGTTTGCACCTTAGAAATTAAATAAAAGTTGAACTTGAGGCCATTGTTGATCTATCACTGTTAGCTCACAAGCTTCCTCCTCCACATCTTTACATCCGCCACCATTAATTAAAGCTGCGCTAAGCGTAAGCAAGAATTGAGGTGCTGGCAAACTCTCACATCAGCCTTTTAACTTGTCAAAAACAGCTCTTTATCAAGATCTGATTTATCTATTTCCATATTACTGTAGTAAAGGAGGAACAGCCCCAAATCTAATTATGTAAAAGTACAGCAATTTCTTTAACAAAAGGTACATTTAACAAAGTAAATTTACAACCCGTCTGCCAGGATCTGTATGTAGTTGCAACATTGAAAAGCGCAACTGCTAGGAACTCTGGGAAGATGAACTAAAACGAAGGCTTTATATTGGGAGCCTAATCAGGAGTTAATGAGCCAGGGCAGGTATAAAGAAATAACTCCTGATCAGTCTGACAAAAAACATGACATTACGAAAAGTTTTATATAAAAAAAAGAAACAAATTAATCTTATATATATTTAAATATATTTAAACTAAACAGTATTCAGAGGAGAAAAATAGCCATCAATATGTTTTACATAGTTTTTTATAATAATAAATTTTATTGTATATGAACAAAATGCATTTTGTAATATATGGGAAAATATTAAAAGAGGCCAACATCAAATGTTTAAATATATTGTAACACATAGATTTCCCTATTTTAAAAACATATATTTACATATAAAGTGTAAAGTTATTTTCTAATATTTTTTCTGAAAAATTTTTCAGAGTGATATTAAAAGTACAGTCAGATTAAATCTATCTTTAATAGAAGTAGGTAACACAATATTCCCGCAGAAAAGTATAGATAAAAAATAGTGTCAATCAAAAAGTATTTTTGTAGCTTTTTTGGAGTTGCTTCAAATAACAGTTTTCTAGAATACCGAGTACAGTTATATATTAAATCTCGATTTATGTTAATATAAGTCTATTACAATTTGTCATACAATCAAAATACATGAAACATTTTCCACAAAATAGTTTTTTCTAAATAATGAGCTACTTATTTAGTCAAAACGGCAAAACAATGTTATTGAAATTTGATAAATAAAATTCTATATTTTTTATATTAAAATACCTTTTTCTAACATCAATACAATGTCACATTCAAGAAAAAAAAACTATAACAATGCTCTAAAATAATATGTAACAATATGGAGCCAGATGTCAATAATATCATATTTGTATAATTCAAGTTCTTACAAAATCCAATTATTATATTCAAAACAATGCTTATACATGTTTTAGTGAAAGCATAAATGTTCTCCTCAATTCATACACGTATGCATTTACCTTGATTAATTTGAAAACTTGTTCACAGATTAGAATTTATTAAGTTTTTCAGCTGCTTGTCGTCAAATATTTAGTAACTGTGTGAGTTTGACTCTGTGTGATTTGTGCTCTTGAGAGCCGCTCCTGTTCTCCACCAATCAGATAGCTGTCTCAATCAGCTCCTCCCCAAACTGTTTTTGTGCATATGGCTGCAGAAGACGAGACATAGATTATGTTTTAAAGTTTGTTAAATTGTTACATTTTACATCATTTAACTTTATTGTGACGTGTATTTCAACTTTATTATATCCCTCAGTCTTAACTGACTATCAGCACATAGAAGGCTTTTTATTACATTACGGTAAAGCCCTTGTTGTTTTAAGGTTAATTCATTAATCCTCCTGTTTCAAGAGGTATTGTATCAACATTCTCTTAACATTAGTTGTTCTTTTTTGGCTATTTTTAATAACAACAAATAATTTTCTGTTGGTTTATACACCTTAGAACAGCACCTGTACAATTTGTGGTTTTGCGTTTAGAAGATTTGTAAAATGGTACGTTTTTTTAAATCCCTTGTCCTGTCTTCCCTCTGTGCATCAACACCAGTTACAAGAGACCCAATGGCTCTGTTCATACCTGGCCTGTGCAATTAACTAAAAAATAAAAAAAATAACTTTTATTACAATGTCTATTTTGGGACTTAAAAATAATAAAAAAGTATTATTGTGTTATTATGTCTGCACATTTATGCCGCAGCCCATCCGAGCAGAGCACATCTGGGTTCTCTCTAGTCTAGACTATTTTGTAACATTACGAGCCTGATGTTGACTGTCTGGATGTATGTACAAAATTCTTCTGACACAAATAAACTCTTCTTTCAGCTTAATACAAGTTTGTGCTACAAGCGTCAATGCAACACTGTGTGATGGATGAAAAGTGATCAACTGGTTGAGAGAAGTATTGTCAAGAAAAAAAAAAAAAGAGTTTACCTTATGGGAGGAATATCATATACATGTTTGATTATAAAAAAAAAGTGTTCCTTTTGTGAAAATGTCTTTCTTATTGAATCCAGGTGTTAAAATTTCTACTTACTAGATATTGACAATTGGTCGTTAAATGAACATCTTTAAAAACAAGTGTTTTAACTTAACAGTCCATCATTTTTATTGTGCTTTTCTGTTTTGTTTTTATAGAGATGGTAATAAAGTGAACATTATTACAGTATTATGTGCAGTTATTTTTAAATACTTGACATTTTTTATGGAAAACCAAAGTGCCCTTCCAAAGACACAAAATAACAATTTAAAAACTATGTGATTTCAATTACTACCTAAATAACCGTGATCATCATTTTCCCTATAATAGAGCAGCTCAAATCCAGACCCATTCTACACAGCATCTGTGGCTTAAAAAAGCAACGGTAGGCGCCACTCTGGTCACCTTCACAGTATAAGGTTGATTTTGTACATTTGAATTGTGCAGCTTATTTATGAACTAAATTATATAATTACAATATTATTGAGATTCATCTGGCATTATACAACAAAGCTCCAAAGAATGATCCTATCTATAGCATTAAAGCAGTTGACAGGGGACAAGGTGGAACCATGGTGAGTTAAAGTCCGGAGTCAAAAAAGCCCAACAACATTGTGTTCTCAAACACTAACATCCTGCCTCTATCCTGTATTTATAGATACCATGATAGGCTATTGTTTCATTGTTTGAGAAGAAGACTGACCTATTTTAGACAGCAGCAATACAGTATGACTTCCTGTATGTTCAGGGCAGACAGTTTAACACATCGCAGACAGAGAAAACATAGCTTCATAAACTCCATCAGCTTCCACTGTTGACTCATTCATGATCAAAATTAAAATGCCAAAGGCAACATTATAATGTAAAAAAAATCATTTTAGGCTATTAGGAAAAGAGAATGCCTTAACATCTGCCCAGTGTGAAAGATAATTACTGTGTAATTAAGATCCCTACAGACGGCGACTCTCCAACCGGCAGCCATTACAGAAGCTGCCGAACCAACACTGAGGACCGAGCGACTAAAGCAGCTAAACGCTCCTCTGACTGAGTCTATCAAGAGCTTGGCCAAACCCCTTAGCTGGACTAATCATATGTTATAGATTTGAGGAAAGGGCAGACACATTTTCACCATTAATTATCAGGCAGTGGAGAGATTGTGCTACAACCTTTAAAAAAAAAATCATAATAACAGAGCCATAACCGTTCCACCCCAGATTCTCATCTAGGTTTCTAATCTAAGTTCAAGCACAAGCTTCTGTCCAAAGGTTACTTTGAAAACATGCTCACACACATAAAAAAATCACTTTAATTAAAAAAAACAAATCTACAGATAAATTGATAAATGAGTAATTTCAACATCATGGATGTGATATTTACAGTAAACTATATAACCAAAGTTACTTTTTTAATTAATGTTGGAATTTATGAGAAATAAAATATTGTTCCAGACATGACTTCTTATGGATATGATGGATTTGTAAGTGATGCTTGTATAAAACTGAAAAATCTGATCAATTGCGTCAAAAACTTAAAAAAGAAACCAATTTGTGGCTCTCTGTTGGGTTTTTAAACCTACAACCTAAATTTTGTTTAAGTTGAAAATTTTTATACAATTTTGAAAATCTTTTGCTGCAGCTTACATATACTGTCTTTATGAAATTCAAATTGTAAGATTTTATATGAAAACTTTAATTTTCTGGGCAAGGTAGAGATTTTCACATTTGCCAAACTCAATTGTCTGCTTTTAGATGGCATACTTGTTAAAAAAAAAAGTCCAAAATGCAGAGGCTACTAACTGACAATCATAAACGTGATCTTATCTCCATGGTTTTGAAGATAATAGTTGCCTGTGCAACATCAAATTAAATTCCTCGTACCTGTTTTATACTTTTGCAACTGTGAGCACTGTGTAACAAATGAATGGATGAATGAATTAATTAATGGATGAAGGAATAAATTAATGAATTGTTTAGAGATAAATAGATTTCTGCAAAATAGCTTTTAATATAAAAAAATCAAACACATGGTTACAGCAGTTGAATTTAGCATGTTTTCATCTACAAACATAACAAAAGAGCACATGGGTTGATTATCAACTCTTTTGTGAACCATCCATCTTCATGTCGGCTTTCTTCCCTTTCGGGGTCGAAAATATGAACCGCCAACTCTCTGACACATGTTTTACGCAGCGGATGCCCTTCCAGCCGCAACCCATTGCTGGGAAACATATGTGAACCTCATTTGATAAAATTATCTAACTATTCTTTCATATTCGTCCCACTGTTAAGAAATAACATGTTGTAAAACTGCTTGGAAACAATGTCACAAAAGATTGCATTTGTCTCCGTCATCCACCACCCACAGCTCCTTATACTCCCAGAGAAATTAACTACAGACGAGTGCATTGCTGTAAAAAAATAACTATATTGGTGTCTGTGTACATTATGTTTCTCTTCAACTGTCAGTGATTCAGGGTAATCTTTCCTCGAAATAAACAACATGAGATAAATTTTTCATGAAAATATGAGTTTGAAGCTACTATGGAAATGAAACACCATTTCTAATTACATTCAACAGGTAATGTCAAAACTGCTTTATGTCATCATCAATAAAACACAGTGTAATTAACCCTAGAATCAGATTGAATATCATATTATTGAGCCATGATCACATTTTCAATTCCTGGGTGTCACAACTACATAATCGGGGCATACTGGATGTGAGATATCTGTAAAAAGAAATTTAAACTTTTCAAAAATTTTGGAAAGACTTACAAACAAGTTGATGTGCACAATAGTAATACTTTAATTTTGCCAAAATATTAAGTTCATCTACTCCGAGGCTTCAGAAGGTGTCAAGCTATTAAGGCTACTAATCAGTCATTAAATTAAGATAGTAAAACCTCTCTCTTAAAATAACACATAATTAACAGAATCATTTGGAAGAAGATACAAGACTGACATCCAATTACTGCTATCAGATTGTTATCTCTGAATATTTCAGACCTTACAAAACACATCTATTTGACTACACCGAACTGAATATACATGTAATTAGTTTCTACACAAGTACCTTTCACATTAAATATGCATTTGAGCCTCCCAGCTCAGTACCACATACGCTGGAGTATCATCAAAGGCTCCATCAAACCAAATCATGCTCTTTCATTTCCAGCATCCTAAGGCTTTTAGCATGGTTCGCTGGGTCACTGGTGTGGGTGATTGGACAGTTGTAGGGAATCGACACTACAGGGCACTACAGTTCAAGCCCTCTTCATCGAGCACACAGGAGATCCAGCATGGAGCTGGTGGCAATTGGAAGCATATGATAAAAGACTGTTGAAAATCTGTTGAAGAATCTTTATCTCAAATGAATATATTATACAGGATATACTGATAAAATGAGAATCCGTAAAAGGGAGAATCAACTGTTTACTTGTATAACAGAAACCTGCAAATTAATAAATTATAAAAACTCCACCATAGCAAGGACTAAAAAACTGCCCAAAAATATCAAGCAGAAGTTTATAGACCTGAACAAGGCAGGAATGGACTACAATAAGTTTGCCAATCAGCTTAGTGACAAGATAAAAACAGCTGTTGCAGGAGTATTGGAAAGAATCTCGCCCTTGATCACAACACAGCTGAGAGCATTGTTAGCAAGTAAACAATTGGTAATACACTTTGCTGCAAAGATTTCTTGCTCAAGTTAGCACATGAAGAGCACAATTTTAGCATCCCAGTGAACATCTGATGTCCTTAGGAGGGCTGAAAAAAGTGTTGTTGTCAGTTTTGTTCCCGAATAGGGAACGGATACTTATATCGGTACAACTATGGGAAGCTCCACTAAGAGTGCTCTACTCTCTCCACACTTTTTTCAAAATTACTTTCGGCGAAAGCGTTGATGGTTACATGACGTCACTGATGACTATAAAGCTGATGCAAGTGTGACACTCCCGTTTCCTGTTGTGAAGCTGGAGACGAACTCACTCCCTAGGCAACCAGATCTACTCACGACCTTACGGTTGTGGCTGGTGGATATAAGTCTCTGCTCCCTATTCGAGGAACGAGGGTTACGAAAGTAACCATTATGTTTGCATCAGTCGGTCATTCTGACTTTTATGGGTACCGACAAAACGCAACAACCTAGGTCTTTCTGCATCGGCCAATGGCCAACTGGAGAAGAACGTCCGACATTAATTTTATAAATGTTGAACATTGCAGCCAATCGCAGCAAGTTACTTCAACATTTGACCAATCGTGGCAAAGCGTTTCAACATTTCGCCCCAATGGGAAGGTGCTAGTTCCAACATTTCTTAACATTTGAACAATCAGGTTCAAGAGAATGTTGGGAGAACATTTGCACTTCTCGCCACTAGAGCATCAATTTGATGACGGATCGCTTTTGGTTGACATCAAATTGCAGATTTTGAACATAACTAAAAAAAAGTAAGATTTCATGCTATACTAACATATAATATAGGCTATATTAGTACGTTAATCAATGCTTTATTTATTCAAAACATTTGAATCGATGTTGTGTCTTAAAAAGTTGTTTTGAACACCAGTGGAAAATGTCAGGCAAACAACAAAAATCCCACAAAGTGATGGTAGATGCTGAATGGCTTTCATGTCTTTTAAAAAGTTTGCCTTGACTAAGATTTGGCCATTAAACGAGGGTAATAGACCTGCACATCATCAGAAAAAAATGCCACTAAATTTATCAAAGTGTGAGTAAAGAAATATTTACTTATCAAAGTTTATAGAATCCGTTTGGCTGTGTAAGATTATTTATATCATCATTACTGATGTAAAATTTAAATCAACAGGTAAAAAAAGGTGAAAAAAGTTGACTGATGTAGGGGAAGGGACTGTAGGTTATTGGCTTTGTCAAGTGTAACTATTCTAATATCTATTTACTTCCTTGATAACTGAATCTGTATTTACCTTTAAATAACACTTAATTCTTAAATGCAGATTGAAAAATGCCCAATAAAGTCTTGAGGTCAGATGAATTTGCTTGGAAGTTCAGTGAATTGCATCTGTGGCTATCACATACAAAAGGTAATTTTCATTTACAATTTTTACATCTATTTAGCTTCCATCTGTTTTATTGACGTTTAGATTTTTTTTCAGTTACTTTTGGATGCACAGTACATGGCGTTAGCAGGTCCACCATGGATTTTTTACTTTTACGCAAGTATTTACATTTTATAAAACCAAATCTTTCTTTTCTTAAATAATTGTTTTTCTCTTTTTTGCAGCAACTTCCTTCCTCCACTGGACCAGCGCATAGGAATGAATCTGCACCTGTTGTGGGACCAACAAAAGCTATGCAGCTTGGTCTTACTCCCCAGAGTTCAAGGTTTTTACCACATTTGCCAATGGTAATATGTTTATATTACATTATACGGTATATATATCAGTATTATATCTTAACATAATTAGTAAATTAAAGAATAGTTTCAGTTTAATTTCTAGAGTAGAAAGGGGAAGGTGGTTGACATCTGGTAATTTTGATATTTTTAACCTAATAGTATTCTGATTGATGGTGTGAAGAGATAAACCTTATTCACTGTATGCATTGATTTCTCATATTTCTTTTTTTATTATTTTATTAAAATAACATCTACAATTTTGGCATTTGTATGTATTTATTAAAAGTTTACATTTTCCCTTGTTCTATTTCTCAATAGATCTCTATATTATTTAGAAGAATTGTTGTCATAACTAATTAGTTAAACAATAAACTAAATAAAGAGATTCTAAATTCCATAGCTGTCATCACATTTTAAGTATTACTGCTTAAAACAATAGACAGACAACACAAATGTGTTTTAGTGGTTATCAAAAAAAGTAAAGAACAAGTGTACAAGGGTGGGGTGTAGCTCAGTGGTAAAGCACATGGTTTGCATGTATGAGGTTCTGGGATCAATTCCAGGGGCATTGGCAATTTCCACTTCTGTAAGTCGCTTTGGACAAAAGCGTCTGCCAAATGCATAAATGTAAATGTAAATGTAAATTCTGATTCGGGATTATCCCATAACAGGAGATTCCAGAGACTAGTGAAGGAACCAGTGGAGTTTCAACCAGTCCTGGAGTGCCAGCTGCTTATATCTCAGTAAGAAACATAATATTACCTATACTAATTAGGTTGACATGATCATTTACATATTGTATATAGTTTTGTAGCAAGTTGGTTGTATTACATGTTAGATTGTATTTTTAGTTAATGATATTATTAGCTTTTTTAGTGTAAATAACACTAAATCTCTTGTGTTATGTTTTTCCCTAATAGACTGCACCAAACTCTAAATTGCAAACTCCAGCTCCAGTGCCACCCCATTTATTGTGTGAAACTTTGTGTTTGGCTCGATACACAAAACAATGTGTGGACTTCTTAAACCAGTCCGGCGTGTTGGAGATCAAATTTCAGGAATCTCTAGATCCTACAGTGCTGCCCAGCTGCAAATGAATGCTAACTGTGTACAGCCAAGACATCCTGACAAGGCTGGATGAAGTGCATGCCAAAATTATTCAGGTTATGGGGCCATAGTAAAAATGAATTCCAAAAGAAAGGTCTGTACTATATTGAAGGTTATTCTTGGTTGGGTGATCATTGTATTTGTGTTGATTCCCAGCATGCTTTCAAATCCTTTCACAGATTACCAAGAAGCTGGATGGGCTGGTGTTGATCCACCTTCTGTCTTATACGTAGACTGTGGCTGCTGCAGTGATGTGGGCGAACTCAAAGCCAGATTCAGACGGTGGTAGAAAATCATGATTTGGTTGGACATCAGGCATTTTATGAGGAGGATTGCTGTTAAGTGTACTACGGATGCCCATCAGCTGTATGATTTGCTTTAGATGTGTGTTCTTTCAACAGTATGTAAACACTCTTTATTCCATTTATAGGGACCAGTGGGAACAGTCTGAACTTTCAGATTTTTGCATGAACTTTGCATCCCTGGCTTAAGCACCATCAGGGTTACGCGGATACTATGGAACTTGTTCATAGTGGTTTTGTTTTATTTAGACATTACATATAATTATCTTGTGTAATAATTATCTTATCTAAGTGGTTCTGTATTTATTATATGCTTTGACCAGTTAATAGCATCTAGTATATTCATAGATTTTTTTGATACTGAAAGCTAAATAGTGTCTTTATGTTTACTGTTTCAGGTGAGCTCATTGGAGTGCAGTATCTCTTTTAACAGACTGGGCATGCACTTCAGAACTCTGAACAGACTGCAGAACTCATTGAGGACCTAAACGTGGATGAGAGAGAAGAAGATGAGGGCTTCTGTGACATCACCCAGAATCAAACCATCTCAGATCCGGTTGAATCAACAATGTCCTCCACTCAGACATTGGATTTTTCCATAATGTCTGTCAGAGCTCAGCACTGAAGCCCACACCTCCTTCTTCCCTTCCTGGTCCATTGTCTACTATTCCTGAGTCCTCTCCATCACAGGGACCCTCAGGAGCTTCAGACAGAAGGATATTGTTCTCCTGCCTCCACAGAGCCAGATGAACCTGACCAGGACAGTGGTGAAGAACTGGGTCACTCATTTTAAAATCTTGCGGAAATAAAGTTTTATTTATATATTATTGCCTTTCTCTTGATTCAACTAGGCTGTTGACTAGGCAGAATATCTGGTTGAGCTCAGAAATCATACAGCTCTCTGCCTCAGCAACGAGGAAGCCAACACCATCATTTCTCTCTGGCTGAACCTAGCTGAACAGGACAAACAATGTGTGGTCTATGGTGCTCGACACCAGAAGCAGCTGCTGAGTGGGTGCTTCACAACCCCAAAGAAGCCCTCTCACATTTCTGGAGTTCAGAGCAACACAAGGTGTGTACTGGGTTCTGGCAGTGTGCCTGTTCCATGGCCTGCTGCCGGTTAGTTTTCGACACCTCAAGATGGTCTCTGATTCTGCCTGCTTTTAGAAAAATCCAGCAGCTCGTATAGTTAATGTGTGCATTTTATTGTATCTGCTTTACAGAATTGTTAAAAGTTTGTCACTATTTCATTTGAACCTTTTTTATTATTTATTTAATTACAGTTGTTGTTTGTCATTCTAATGTACATGTGAATTTAAGGTGGATGTTAAACTTATTTGTTTTATTAAACTATTTTCTGTGTAAAATATTTGTTTTACTTAACTGTGAATTGCCAGCTCTATTTTAAGTTTTCTTTTAGAAATATAAAGACATTTCTTATACTTTTGTTCAAAGATTTAGTTTTTAATTTGATTAGATAGTTTTATATTATTTAAATTGTATTTAAATTATAACTCTTTCTAAAATCTATTTATGTTGTATTATTTAACATTTTCACACTATTGTTAAATAAATGCATTTGAAGTAATTGAATCAACAAAATATGTCATGTAATAAATCCCAACATTACAACATGAAAAAAAAACGTTTTCCTGCATTTTCCAAAACATCGTTTTCTACACCTGTTAGTGTTTTGATACATTACTATTTCAGATACAAAATAAATACAATAAATACTAAAAGAACAGCTAAAAGTACTCTAATTTCAAAACTAGCAATAATAGAACAATACATTGATGAAAGTCTTATGCACAATAAAGTTAATTTTACTTATGACATACCTTTTCCCTGAAAACTTTTTAAAATAAAAAGTTGCCTTCTCCTGGGCTTGAACCTGCATCTTGGCACGGACCTACAATACAAATAAATGCTATAAAAAATTATTGCCACCACCCTGGCAATAATTATAGACTTAATTTTGTTAACGTGCAGTCGGTCAAAACACTGTCTCTTACAGACTTGTACCAGAGAAGGGAGCACCAATCCCTGCTCTGAAAGGAGATGCGTGCGGGCTTCTGGCAGTTTAATACACGTCCGGTTTCAATGAGGAACCTATGGAAAAATAAACCTTGAACCCCTGGGGAAAGGTTTTTTAGAGGGAAGATTGCATAGATGGTACTAGCTAGAGCAAAAGTTTTCAAGAGTTAGCATTTCTAGGAACTGCTCGGCCCTCCCGTGCCCGAAGTTATAAAAGATTCAGCTGGTAGTCCTTCATAGAGGGCACACACATGGATAGTATGTAGGAATACTCTGCTAACTATACTACGCCTGATGGGGCAAGAGGAGCCAAGAAGCTGGAGGTATTTCCAGGGGCAAAAAAAATAGCGTACATATCATTAAGGAATCGCGCAATCATAAAGGACACCCCTTCATGCAGTTGAACTAGCATCTTCAGCCGAGGAGTTTCAGACGTTGAGATCTGTGAATTCCTGGCACCTTGTTAGAACCTGGAGACCGTCACTTTGACAGTCCTCCTGTGGGGGTGTGAAAGATAGCAGTTGTCTCTGACCTCTAGCTGGCGCCAGGATGCCCTTTTGCTGGGTGTGAGGCTGACTGAATGTTTTATTTCCAACATCTGGTCAGGGAGAGAATGTAGGAATGTGCGACGTGGTGAAGGGAGACTTTCCTTACACAGCTTTCCCTATCGTCCGCTGTTTTCCAAGCATACAAAGAGCTGATCAGATCTTCTAACGTTCAGGGTCCTCTAAATAGAACCTCATCGCTCAGACTGGGCATTGGGACCAGGGGTTGAAGGTGTCTCCTCTCCGGGCAGAACTTGGAGGTTCACTACCTGACATTTTGTTAAAGGGATGGTAGGAACCTTGGGCACATCCCATGCCTGGGCTTAGGAGTAACATGAGTATCACCAGGACTGAACTGTAAGCATGTCTCATTGACAGAGAGTGCCTGAAAATCCCCCATCCTCTAATCGAGGCTAATATGATCAGAAGCACTGCTTAGTTGACAAAACTTATGCTCTACAGAGTCAAGCGGCATGACCTTGATTTCCTCTCAGGACAATAGAAGGTCCCAGGAGGGGCAGCTGCTTGGGTCTACTTGGCGAGAGTGACACCAGTCGATGAACCAACCCCACTTGCCGACATAACAAGCTCTGACAAGACACAGTGTTTGGACATGGCCAAACAGTGGGTTCTCCTCGCTTGAGGTATAAGATATGTAGTTTCAGACGTCTGGGCGCAGGAGCCTGTGCCCACATCCCTGAGACAGAAGGTCCAACCACAGGGGAACTGGCCAGAACAGGACTGTTACGAGGGAGCAGAGTTCTGTGAATCAAGGCCGATTGAGCCAATAACGTGCTGTGGGTGTTTTGGCAATTGGGTGACCTGATTTAACATTTATTTAATTCATAAATTGGACCTGACTCCATGAAAAGACAGTCTGACCTTAAAAGCTAGAGTCCATGAAAAAGACAGTCTAACTTAAAAGGAGTGACGCTTTTCTGATAGGGATACGCAGCTAGAGACAAAATATCTGCCACGTGAAACTTATCTGCAAGGATAGCTTTCTGCATATATACCGCGCCTATGAAACACCAAATGAGGTGCAGTTTTCGAGCCAGGTTCTGTAACCCATCACATTGCTGTTTCCTGATCTTGTGCTGAAAAGTAAAGAGAAATCGGACTGAAAGTCGTAGTCTGTCTTTATTGAATTTATTTTCAAAAGTGTATTTTATATTGCCGGAAAACAACCACATTAAATGGTGTAGTCGGCAAGATTCAAGAGTCTGAGATCACAGCCGTTGACCCTGAAGAGGTGCCAGGAGCCGCTGTCAGAGCTTCACTGAAGCTAGCAACAACACTTCGAGAGCAAAGAGCAACCTCACCCTGTAACTGGGAGCTAACGCACATCATTGGGATCAGTAAGCATAACTCTTTGTTATTTATGCTTACTGTGTTAGTTAATGTTAAGAAAAGTGATGTGTCTCTCCAGTTTTTTGATTAGAATTAAATGAGGTTTTTTGGCTCTGGGAAAAAGCTCTTAACTTTGAAAGAAGTGTGTAAAAATAAGACTCTGAATTAAAAAGAACAGGTTGTTTTTAAACCCCTTAAAGAATTAAAAATAAGTTAAAACTAAAAATACAATTTGGTTAGTATTGTTTATTATCTGAGTAGAATAAGTCTGAAGGAGGAAAGGCTGAGAGGATGGTACTGATGAAAAAGTGAGCACTTTAAAAATAATCATTGAACCAAATTGAACTTATAACCTGCTAACACAAATGTTGAGAGTGGATGAGTATTGAACTTGAGAAAGTCTAGTCGTCGGGGGTGTCGTTTAGCTACTAAACAAATTGAAACTTATAATAATGGAGTGTGGTAATAGATAAGATTAGAGAGACTCAGATCTCCCATTCAGAATTCCCATTAACGAGAGCGAAGACTTGGTCTTCTGAGCAGGCTCTTATCAACAATGGCAACTGCGGCTGTAAACAGGTTTGAGGTTAATGTTTCACTAACCCTAATACAGTGGATTGAAATGAAAGACTCAACGGCAGGAGTAAAACTTAGACGCTGGTCTGAAAAAATCCAAAACAAATTGAGAAAAGACAAATCTGTAAATCTTTCGTGGCCAAAAGAAGGTAGTTGGGACACAGAGAAAATCAAAAATAAAAAAAATTGGCTAATAATTAGGAAAAATGCAGGCAAAACTCTAAAAAGAATTCAGACAAGACATAAATTGATAAAGCAAATCTCAAAAAGAAAGCAAGAGAAAGTTGTTGTGTTGGATAATGGATGGAGATGTACAATGTTGATGGACATGTGTGCTGTGTTTGTGCAGATAGAAGAAACAGAGGCTGAATTGATAGAATGAGGAAAAGCAACTAGAATGTTTGAGGAAAAAATGATGAAGATGGCAAATTGTATGTGTGTGTAAGCAAGGAACTTGCGATGTGAGATGAGTAACTAGAATGTTTGAATGTGTGAGAAAGCCTAGACAAAATAACGCAGAGACTGATAAGTTCACCCCGCCTTTACATGCTCTCTTGGAACACAAAGTAAAGCACAGTAAAACTATAGAACTTAGATGAGAAATTAAGCACTGCAAAGTGAAATTGAGATACTTTTTCAAAATGTAGAATCTGAAAAATAAATTTTTATGATGATAATTAAAGTTCAATTACTTAAAATTTAAACCTGAAATTACAATCCAAATTGTAACTGAATAAACAATTGTAGTGTGTGGTTCTGGAAACTCTAGAATGAGTTTTGTTAAATTGATAGAATTCATTAAATGTGTTAAATCAGCAGATGGTAAACATAAAGTAAAAATGATCAGAACTGTTAAAAATAACGAGATTAATTATAGATAAAATAAATGTGGACTGTAAAATAATTAACACATTTCTAAATGATAAAATTAAATGGACAAACGTTAGGATTTTTAGGAAAAACAGACTACTGCAGTGAAGAGATCACAGAATATGCAGACAAATGCAAACTAATGAGACAACTAATGAGAGATGCAGGAATCAAACAACTAAATGCAACTTTAAAATGGACTGAAGAAGCTTTAAAAGAATTTGACCAACTTAAAAAAGAAGTGATAATTGGCAACAAAACTGTCAAATCCAAATTACACAACAAACCTTTTTGTTAGATGTTGCATTAGGAAAGGGAGGATTAGCAACAGCTATTTTACATCAAAAAGAAGGTACGAAACAAAGACCGCTAGGATGGTATTCAACTTTCCTTAGTGGAATGGACAATTTCACAGACTGTGAGAAAAATCATGAAGCAGTATTTTGGGCTTATTCAAAATGTTCAAAAATAGTTTTAAGTGCCCCAGTAGAAATAAGATCAACCCATGAAGTTGTAGGAATTTTGGAACAAAACAGATTTAATCTGTCAGTAGGAAGAAGAATGAAAAATTTGGAACTACTTGAAAAAGTAAACTTGACTGTAAAAGGTACTCAAAACAAAAAATGAAGCAGAAAAACTGTTATTTTGCCAACAGGGAGAGCAACACTGCTGTGAAATTTCAGGAACAGTGGACATGAAGATAAGACCAGACTTATCAGCTGAACCCTTAGAGGAAGGAAGAATTCTTTTTGTAGATGGTTCGTGTTTTAAGAACGATGCAGGCAAGAGCCAAATGGGTTTTTCTGTGGTAGAACTTGAGAACAAAGATCCATTAAAATTTAACACCATCAGAGAAATAAAAGTCACTCAAGGTATAATGTCCAGCACAAGAGCAGAAATTATGGCATTACAGAAGCTTGTAACATCTTAGATAACCAAGAAGGAACGATCTTTACAGACTCTGCCTATGGTTATTCGGTAGCTCCATTACTATGGAAAATTTGGCACAATATGGGTATAAGAAAACAAATGGTAAACCTATTATTCATGAAACAGAAATTAAAAGCATTGATTGAAGCCTGTCAAACACCAAAAAAGCTAAGTATAGTCAAATGTGATGCACACAAAAGAGATCAAAGTGTAGAAACAATGGAAACAATTTTGCAGACTCAGCAGCCAAACAAGCAGCGATGCAAGAGATTATTACTGAAAATGCCAGTTGGTAACTCGACAGCAAAAGAAAAACGAAGGCAGTTGAACTAAAAGGTGAATGGGATTTTGAAAACTTTGTGAAATGCAATCAAGTGCTAGTGTACAAGAAACATTAGACTGGAACCTCAAAGGAGGGGATTAAATCAAAAGAAGGAATTTGGACAACACTTCAAGGTCAATTGATATACCAGAGAGTGCAGAACAAATGGTACTATTACATGCTCATGGTACAGCGCACCACAAACCGAAGAGAAATGATAGATGTTATCATTAGACAACTAAATCTTTGCTTTCCGCATCTTCAAACTAAAGTAAACAACTTTCTAGAGAATGTGAAACGTGTATGGTCAGAAACATCAAAAGTGCTCCACATATAATCAGAACTTTTCCGACACCAAGGGGACCCTTTGTAAGCATAGTCATTGACTTTATAGATATGATTAAGATTGTTAGTGGAAAGAGATATGTCCTAACAATTGTTTGCCGATTTAGCGGCTGGGTAGAAGCTTTCGCGGTAAAGTGTCAGAGTGGAGACTCTGTAGTGAATGCCTTGACGAGAGAGGTATTTCCGAGATTTGGTATCCCGTCGCAGATACAGTGTGATAATGGACCGGGTTTCATAGCGGTTGTTATGAAATTGATGTGTAAGAGGTTGCAAATTGATTTGAAGTATGGTTCTGTGTACCACCCTGCCAGCCAAGGAAAGTGTGAAAGAATGAATCAGACTTTAAAGGGAAAGCTTTCTAAAATTTGTGCAAAAACCGGGCTCAATTGGACAAAAGCTTTACCCATTGCATTATTCAGCATCAGGAACAGCACAAATCGTGAAACCAAATTAACCACCCATGAAATGGTGACAGGAAGAGCGATGCCTCGACCTGATAGAGAATTTATTAGCTTGACAATTTGAATGATCTGAGAAAATGATATTGACAAATATATCTGTTTGTTGGTAAAGAATCATCAGCATGTTTTACAGGTTGAGAGTCGACCAAGGTGTTCTCCTGAGGAGTCTGGACGACCAGGTCCTATATCAGTTGGAGATCATGTGTTCATAAACATTTTTAAGAGAAAGTGGGATCAACCGAGAAGAGAGGGTCCGTATGAGGTCACCCAAGCCACACCTACTGCTGTAAGGGTGAAGGGATCCAACCTGTGGTATCATATATCTCACTGCTTGAAAGTAAGAAATCTTAATGAGACCTTTCCAACAAGTGATAAAATTGCAGATGACCCTGTGAAGGAGTAAATTATTTGAAATAAATCCAGACATCCAGATAGACAAATAACCATAAAACGTACCATTTTTGTGTTGAATTTTTGCGTTACAGATTACTTTCGACTGGAGATTCTGAGAACCTGGGATAAGAGTATTCCTGTGTTCCACTTAGACTTGAGGCGGATCGAGACTGCTCCAGCCCCTATTGAGTCCTACCACTCCAGAGCTGATTAAAAACCGTTCTAAAGGTACAAATCGGAATTAAAACAGAAAGATGTCTGTGTTAAGATGGGTCTGTGTGCTTCTCATTTTAATTATGAATGCTTGGAAAGGAGAAGCTCAAACTTCCAAACTGTTTATATGCACCAAAAGGAGCTACCACAAACCTGGAGAATTGATTTTTGTAGATTAGCCAAATGTGTAGGACACCATAATATGTACCAACGTGCTAAGATGTATATTTGTACAGCCCCAATCAAGGAAGATAGTGGAGCTAGAGACACGACCTGTTCATCTTGGAGTCTAGTAGGATGGTCTACTGATCCAAGCTGGGCTATTGAACCGCCACCAAAGACAACAAATCCGGAAACTGTGAGCAAGGGAAAAACTCTATTTCAGCGACTGAGTATCATTAAAATGCCCAACCAAGGAAGCCAATGCGAACAGTTTAAGTGTAATTGGATTAATGATAACTTTAAAAAGATGCCCTTGAAAGTGATGAAAACTACTATGTAGTGGGTGCGTCAATTGATGGATGGGACCCTGTGGGATCATTTTACGTTAAAGTTAAAGAGCATAACGGCAACAACCACTAAGACAATTGGACCAACTTCCCCGTACGCTGAAACTGAAGAAATTAGAGCAGATGTTATCCAAGCCAGTTCAATTGAAGAATTATTTGCTATTGAAACAGGATTTACAGGTAGAAATGAATGGCTAGAATGGATCGCCTATACGGCTAAATCCTTAAACATTAGTGACTGCATTATTTGTGCAACGGCAAAACCCCTATTAACAACTACACCTGTCAGAGTAACAGACTTTCAAGAATTAAGATGTCTAGCACTGCTTTTTAGAGCACAAGATCCTTTACCATTTTTTTGCCAAGAAATAGCACAAAGTACCCGATAACTCAACCAATGGTTCCACCTAACGTTAGAGCATATAAAAGCAACAATTAACAAAAATGTAGCATGGATTAACTATTTGTACTACAACCAGCAGAGATTTGTTAACCTCTCCATCCAAGCTATTGGAGGAATAAAAGACCAATTAGACAAAAATTCTATCATGACAAGACAAAATCGAATAGCTCTAGATATGCTACTTGCAAAAGAAGGAGGAGTTTGTATTCTGTTTGGAACCGAATGCTGTACTGCCATACCCTCAAATACCGAAATCGATGGGTCAATTACTAACGCACTAAACGGACTGAAAAGGTTATCCCTGGAACTGAAGAGAAACACTGACAGAGAAGATCCATTTGGTAAAATTATGGAAAGATGGTTTAGAAAATGGGGAAAGATTATTTCCTCAATAGCAATTACTATAGTTGTTGCACTTGCCATTATCGCAATCATGGGATGCTGCGTGATACCCTGCGTTCGAGGACTCATTCAAAAAGCTATCGAAAATAGTATGACTAGGATGATGTACCAAAATACAAGCGACAGATTTATTGCTATTACCCTAAACTTAGGAAAAGATCTTGCTGCGACTGAGGAAGAGCTTGGTTCACTACTTTGCGACGAAGTGGACACATGCATGTAACATATTCCTCAGCTAGGATGTCTGTCTTATATGTGCATGAAAGCGAGTGAAAGGAGAATGGAGGAATGAGTGATTCTCACTCCACTGTTGGATTTTAATTTTATTTGTCTTGATTATAGAAAGAATGATTGTTTGACCAAAACTGAGTGAACTCCATGACAACGTGAATGCTCGGAGAGAGAAGAGCATCCCCTCTAGGTCCTGTGAATGAAGGATTCCTTTCAACCGACCTTCAGCTGACCAGAATGATATCCTTTGAGATCAGTAGAAACATTAAAGAGAAAGTTTACTTTTGTTTGATCCACATATTTAGCACTGTCTGATTCTTTATTTAGATAAGAAGTAAAAGTGTATTTTTGAAACCTTGTGTCTTTGCCAATCATAAGGAGAACTTGTGTGATTAGAGCTTCTTCTCCTAGTATCTAAGATTTATTTTTCACTAACAATGAGCGTATTTTTAAGTGCTAAAGAATAAAAACAACATGACATTTTGAACTGTTATTGAATTAAATATGAGTATGTGAGCATTATAAAAAGAAAAAAAAGTATAAAATAATGATGGAGTACAATTAAGGGTTTAAATAAAGTATTTCTGAGAGTGTAAATCAAAAATAAAGTTGTTTATTTAGAATCAAAGAGAGAAAAAAATCATGAAACTCTTTTTTCCGGTTCACTGCAAACTTTTAAGATTGGTATGAAGGCAGCATGGTAACCCAAATTTGTTGTTTTCAATCTTTTATTTCAATAGTTTTTGCGATAGCGTTTGCTGTTTTCCAGCCCTTAGTTTTATAGTGTTTAATAAGTCGGTTGTTTTATTTTGATTGATATGTCTTAGTACTTTTTGATTTTTGTAGATATCTAATACTTTGCGTTTTTTATGACACTCACGAGAGAATTTTTGGCTGAAAACCAGAGAAAGTCTCCCACTTGAATGGACAATTTTTTAGTGGAGACAATGGACAATGTGTTATAAACTCTAAAGACTCTTAGGAGCACAGAACCACTATCTGTGCTATTCTGAAAATGAGTGCAAAGAAACCTAGCATTCATTCTATTAGCTTGATCATGAGGGACTTGAGCAAAAGGCTGAAAGGCTTTCCTGAGAAACATGGATGCAGTCGCGGTAGCAGTCAACAAGAGATCGTCTGATGAAACACCTGGAGGTTCCTGAGTGTTCCCGAAAGATTTCCTGACTCCCGTATTCCCATGTCACTGCTAAAAGGTCACCCATGGCGATGGTTCCTGAAAGTCACCCGGAGTGATGCTGAAAGCCACCGGTACCAAACAACTCTACAACCGCCACAACCTTTTGACCTTGCCTATCCTGCCTAAAGCCTACCCAAATGCTCAAAGGTACCCTGTTTCCTAAAAAGGTGATCACATGGACAATGCTGAGAGAAAAAGTGATTCACCTAAAAGAACTGTCAGATACCCCAGTACACCTGTTTCTGTGTGTGCGTGGGATGAGAGGATTACAAATGAGAGGATTACGAATGAAGAGGATCCGAAGCGAGTGTCTTTCTTTTTATTACTTTATTTCTTTTTTTTTTTTTTTTTTTTTTTTTTTTTTTTTTTTACACTTGTCCTGTCCTACTTCAAAGCAGCCCCATGAGAAGTGAGGTGCTTCGTATGAGTTGGTCAGTTTTGCTCTTTCCAGAGAATTGAAGATATTATATATTGATTATTCCTCTGGATAGAAGCTTTTAATTTATTTCATTCGCATTCATCACAATAATTACATTAATCAATCATATAAACATACATCAGGACAGGACGGTGTTAATAAAAAAAAAGGGGAAAGAGGAGAGAAGTAATTGAGGGGAAAACAGAGGTAGAGAAGTTTTGGAGGGGGAAAGAGAAGGTGAGAGGTAATTGTGGGGGAAGGAGTCAAGATTCAGTTGAAAATGAGAATAAGTAAAATAAATAATATTAGATACCTACCTTATTACATCCAAGTAGTTCGCATCTTTCTACAGATATGCATACAAATATAAATATACATACATACAAGCAGATAAACACGCAGAATAATAATAATAATAATAATAATAAATAGAATTAGTAATCATATATATATATATATATATATATATATATATATATATATATATATATATATATATATATATATATATACATACATACATACATACATATACATACATATACACATATACATACACACACATACATACACCTATACATATATACATACATACATACATACATACATACATACACACACACATACATACATACATACATATACACATATATATATACACATACACATAAGTAATTGAGTGTTACAGGGCAGGTGACCTAAACCTCAAGCATCTAGCAGCGACCAAACATCCCAGGTGTCGTGACTAACCTTCTATGTCCCAAATGAAATGTGGGATCTGCCACAAGCCAAGTCCCATATATGGTCAGGAACTACCCAGATATCCAGCCCACCCCCCACAGAACGACAAGTTTTGGGGCCTGGGACCCGGAGCCGGACCCGCCCCACCTCCCCTGGCAAAGTCGGCAACCCCAGAGAGTAATGCCCGGGGCCCCAGTGGGCCCGCTGCAGCAGGAGGTCGACCAGCCCAAAGCTAGGCGGGAATGCAGCCCCTGACAGTGCGGGCAGAGACTGGGAGGCCCCACCCACAAGCACCGCCATGCCCATATCCCCCCGCGGTAGGCCCCCAGTCCCAGGCACCTCCGTGGACCCGCAAGAAAAAAGGGAGGACGGCCAAGGGACCAGATGGGTGCGGGTAGGGACACCACTCCATTACTTTATTTCTACTTAGAGTATATACGGAGATTTTTGAGTTAATCTAGTTTTACTTTTTGATTTTTGCGGAATAAGTTTTTTAGTTTTGGGTGAAAAGCTGTTTAATGCTGATTTTTCTGGTTGTTGGAGAGTTAGAGAACAGAGTTTTGCTAAACATTGGATTTTATGCAAAATTATTGTAAATATGGAGATTATTCCAAAAATATTACGCTCATTATCAAGTGTACAAGTTATAATAATCATCCTAATCACCAACATAGATGCCAAAAAAAAAAAAAAAAAACTTTTCCATGAGGCATCTCTTAAATTTATCTTTGAGAGAATGATGACTGAGTGAATGACATTTGAAGGACATTTTGAACATCATTATATTTGAAGATATATCTAGTGAAGAAGTAATGCTAATGCATGAATGATGTCTTGAAAGCATGATCGGACAGACCGGTATCGAACGGCCCTCCGATGACTATCTCATCGAAATCGCGTTTCCTTACGAAGAAGATCATCATCTGCGGATCTTATTCTACTTTTGATTAATTATTATTTTGTTTGTTTACTGTTTTTTGTAGAAAATTGGCAAAAGACAGGGAAAGTGCTACTCCTTAACTTAGCCAATTGAAGTAATGGAGAAAAACTATTTTACATAATTAACTCACTTAATTGCCTTAACGAATGGAAACTTGGAAAGTTCCCAAATAGGGAATGTGGGTGTTTTGGCAATTGGGTGACCTGATTTAACATTTATTTAATTCATAAATTGGACCTGACTCCATGAAAAGACAGTCTGACCTTAAAAGTTAGAGTCCATGAAAAAGACAATCTAACTTAAAAGGAGTGACGCTTTTCTGATAGGGATACGCAGCTAGAGACAAATTATCTGCCACGTGAAACTTATCTGCAAGGATAGCTTTCTGCATATATACCGCGCCTATGAAACACCAAAGGAGGTGCAGTTTTCGAGCCAGGTTCTGTAACCCATCACATTGCTGTTTCCTGATCTTGTGCTGAAAAGTAAAGAGAAATCGGACTGAAAGTCGTAGTCTGTCTTTATTGAATTTATTTTCAAAAGTGTATTTTATATTGCGGGAAAACAACCACAGTGCCACTGTTAGGACCTCTGCCTCATCCCCCCTGCAAGTGCAAGGAAGCTCACCGGGGGAAACACATATAAGCGTTTCTTCCTGGGCCAACAATGCACCACCGCATCTATCCCAAGAGGATCCTGGGACAGAGCGTACAACAGCCGGCAGTGAGCATTCACTGGGGTGAATGGTTTACCTCTGCTATACAAGGCTTTCCCAGATCTGCTGGACTGCCAGAAGATGGAGTCACCATTTTTCTTACCGGGGTTTCCACCAAAACAGTGTATCTGCTGAATGATTCAACCTGCCAAGAGTATGGACTGCAACTAGGGACAGCCCCCAGTGCTGACTACAGAGGAGCAGTCTGCGAGCGAGAGCTGACAACGGGCTGAGCATATCCTTCCTTGTAGATTAACATACACCACCACCACCGTATTGTCTATTCCGAACAGCATATGATATCCCTTCAGCAATCACCTGAAGTGCTTTACCGCTAAGAACCCTGCACAAGGCCTGTTCGCATGTTCAACGAGTTAAGCTCCATACCCAAGGATATGCTCTGGCCAGGGTTCAGACAGCTTCTTCTGGGTTGATCTGAAAGCCACTATGGCTGAGGTGACATAAGACCCTCTTTTTGTGACGAATCAACTGAGGCCCTGACTGGGCCAGTATCCGCCGGTCGTACAGTAACCCAGAACTTGAACCCCTTCCAGTATAAAGGCACTAAGCCATCAACATGTGAAGGTGTGAGCGGCCAGAGACAAGCCGAAAGGGGTGGACACAGTAATGACACGCTCGACCATTGAGGCTAACCGAACATCTGCACATCTGCAATGGGAGCATGTGGGAGCATCTCAGGTTGGGTCAACCAAAGATGGCAGCTGTGTACTAAGGTAGATATTGTGTGGCCAAGTGAGCTAGCCGCAACTTTCGATGCCAAAGTAAGTAGCCGCTCTCAGGTCATTCATAAACCCCCCACCCCCACAACAAGACAAAGAACTTTTTCCAGACTCGCTCCCGAGTGCAAATGGCCCATGACGCCACAGAAGATCAAAGGAGAACTGTATATCAAACCCCCCCCCCCCCGGATGGCAAAAAAGGAAAAAAGGGTACTTTTGGAGGATCTCTGCTTAAAATTCCCTTTGGTAAATCTCTTCCATTTCGTTTCGCTATGTTATAAAGATGAAAAGAGACCCATATTACAACTATAAACTCGAGTATAATCCTATAATACTTCATTGATCTGTACTGTATAACTGATAACGTGTGTTTAGACTTGACCAGTTAACAAAGACGAATGAATGGGTGAATGGATGGGTGATTACAAGTGTTAAACTAGCCGTGTATGGTATCATTCTGCGTGAAATACTATTTCTGAAATGATGACCTTTCGTAGAAAGGTACTCGGTGTTCTCTTTATTAGATATGATCACTTATACTAACAGATACAAATTATGAGGTCTGTTCCAGCCCTGCTCTCGAGACTTCATCACAGTTCCGATTTCAGAGTAAACTCATTGGTAAAACCTTGCGAGGTAGAGCCCCGCCTCGTGGTTCAAAAAGCCCCGCACAGCTGTGCTCAGGGCGCTGCAATTTGGCTCCTGCAACAACCACCAAGGAATAAGCCTTCCACACAGCAAAACTCAGCTCAACCCAACGTGCCGAACGGAAAGTCATATGAGTTAGTAAAAGTCTTAGAGTGTTACAGCGGTGCAAGACAGTCAACTCCGCAACCCGAACTCTGGCGTGCACCGAGCCCTGACGCCTGAACCTAGTGAACTCTGCAACAGAAGTGTGAAGTGCCCGTTTCAATTCATCGCGAATCTGAACTTGATCCTGCTCGGAACAGACTTTTCACGAACTCTCAGTGACTCTTCCATAAGTTCGATTCGATCTTCTCATCATTACCCGACGCTTGGACTCTTGGAAACCTCGCCCGATTCAAAGAACTTCCAGGACACGGTAGAAAGCGTATTAATAACTTGCTGACTGGTGAAAATGGATTCATAGCTGAACCCCATTTCCTGTCCTTACAGACAAACGTTTGATGAGGCTCACAGCCAATGGTTATCAGTTTAAGCTGTTTGATATTAGATTTCAGAATACAGTTGCCAATCATTTCTTCTATGTGCGTGAATGTGTGTGTTTATCATTACAGCTTTAGTGGTAGTTACTTTGTATGCTTTAGAGTATTTAATAAACTTGTTGAACGCATTCCTTTGTCTGTGATTCATGCATGCTCAATTGCTCCCTGAGATGTCGATCTGTTGCTACTAGCTCTAGTCTGAGTATTAGTGTCGTTGGGACACGAATCATATTTGATTAAAGCTCAATATTAATTGCTGAATATTAATTACTGGTGGAAAGTAATCTACGAAGCTTTTATGTTGCGATCTGAACCGATCTCATTTGATTCCGAGTCTGAAGATTCGACTGCCACTCGATTCCTTGGTTCCATTCCCCAGAGCAGGCCATCGCAACTCTAAGGTAATTAATTAAACATCCTGCAGAATTAAACTGTTTTATTACAGATTGGTGGAGAATTAAACTGTTTCGTTACAAAACTATGTAATCAACTCAATCTGATCCCTCAATCGCTGCCTCAGCATATCTATGCCAAGACAACCAAGGCAATGATCGTGGCTATCTGTCATTGTGATCAATCTAACACATCCAACAGACTTGCACGGTCGATACATGTTTGGAACACGCTACAAATAGTCGACCGGTAAAACAAGTGCTCTAATAATAAGAAATGAGTCTTACTTGTTGATTGGCAGCAGGAGAGAGCTTCCCATAGTCAGTACCAACATAAGTCGAAGTGACCGACAGGGGAATCGGAAACACCTCCTATGTGTCAAACATGGTGGTGGAAATATGATGATCTAGGAGTTTTTGCTGTGCTAATCATTGTGCTAAACCCGAATTCTAACAATAAATTACTAATAAATAATTAATAAATAATAAATCATAACATTTGTCTAGACCCTTGTAAGAAACTAAATCATCCCTTTCAGTGATCTGCTTGAGAAGGCCTGGCCATTTGCTTTGAACACCAGGAACCAACAGAGACAGCCAACCTTTTCAGATGCATATTAAGCAGAGGGAACAGATTGAGCTGAGACGCCACTGACATGATTATGTAAACTAAGTAAACGAGCTGTCCTTTTGTAACAGAACCAAGAGTGATCTCACAGCTTGACTCAAACATTAAAACATACAATACTTGGAGCCACGAGACTGGGTCTGGGAGCAGAGTGATCAACGCCTCACTGTGTATTAAATCTACATATGAGTTGATTTAATTAACCAAACCCTCTATTGTTTTTGCTTCTCTCCCACCATTGTCTCAGTGAACCAATCACACACACAAACAACTTTTAAATTAAAGGGTTTTCACAGAAGGACAGCCTTCCAAAGTCAAAGAACCAATGAGTGTAAATGATGCAATTTGATATTGATATCTCGGGTATTTGAAGGGACTTCTCCCTAAGCTCGAGGAGTTTCTGCAATCAGAGCTCCCGCACCAGATCATGTGGTGCGCAGCCTCTCTTTCCCGACGATCCGGTAAATAATGATTAAGTTTGGTCTGTCAGAATACATTTAGTTGGAAAGTCATTCTTCTTATGATTGATTTGTACTTTAAACTGTACTGAACTGAATGTATTTGATGATGGCATTTTAACTGTAGTTGGATTTGTTTATGATTTACCTGGTTAATAAATTGACATAATAGTTTGTTTTGAAGTCCGGAAATCATTATTTATCATTACTTCTGATGTTTCGTTTCTGTTACCTGGAGTGACATCGCACAGATAATTGTATTGTTCATTGTAAGATTATAATACACTTCTGAGACGGCTCTTGATTGTCGAAGGCCTATGAAAAATTGAGACCTTTGGAAAGCGATAGAATTCAGAACCTTAAGATATGAACAAATAATGATAAGAGGCACATTTTAAGGATCATTATGTCCTCCTAAAGTAATATCATTTACTGAAGAAACTAATACAACGAGAGAAGGAGAAAATAACAATGACCATAAATTATTTAAAGGTTTTATTGGTTATATCCAAATTTTAAACATCATTACACAGTTAGCGCGTTCATCTGTATTTCTTTGTTCTTGCCATGTTTATCTAGCAGAGAGCAGCAGCATGCAAAACCACCTTCCCACCACCTTTGATTCCGTCTTTGGGCAAAGGAATGGTGTCTTACACCCTAACAAGAGTATCAAGTGACAGCTGCAATTCTGATTCCAATAGACAGGATCATCCACTCAGTGGAGACATTGGCCCTGGCTATCGAGGGTGGAGGCATCCACTGTGACAATAACCCAAAAAAAGGCAGCCCAGGCAAGAAAGGCATGGCTATAATGTTAATAATGGCTAGAATGTGGCGGTATTTAGCCAGTCTCCAGACTTTAAACCCATACAAAATGATTTGAGGAAACAGAAAATTATAGCTGTCAGCTTTGAAATCTGAATGATTGGGAACAGTTGGGAGTGGAACAAAATTCCATCTGAGATGTGTGGAAACCTGGGACCAACTACAGCTGACCTGGTAACTCTAATAATTGCAGTCATTCAATTGACCACCCTTATTCATGTATAATGGAAAACTGAAGCCCTAGCCCCACAACCAGTTTTATCTTGTAACTTGCTCCCTCTAATTCAATAACAAAACTCATAGAGATGGTTTCTTTAGCAAAACAGAAATTAAGTACACATTCATTCACAAGAGCATCCCTGAAAGCTTTAGCCATAATTGCGCAAACATGATTGGCAAATGAGAGGCTACTAGGCAATCTATCGGAACAAATGGTTCAATGCTTTTCAGTACTTAATCATCAGGGTATAGTCTTTGTACTATTCGTACTTTTTATAAATTTTTCTTTTTAGTTAGTTTTTACCATCCATATTTTCAGTGTCAGTTTCAATATGCTCCATAACTTTTTGGATCCCTGATTGTTTCATTGTGTTCATGCCCCCCTCATTACACTACTCATCTGTTTGTTCTCCTTACATTTTAGTGTTCCAATCCCCATACCTCACATCATGTATTTAAGTCCGTGTTTTGCCCAATACCCATCATTTGTTTTGTTCTGATCCTTTGATCCGCGAGTTTCCCATTGCAACAATGTTTACTGCCATGTTTGTGTAATCAATAAATGTTACAAAGATTCCCCTTGACTCCTGCCACTTAGTCGATTCAAATGGCTTATCAAGTAAGAGATACCTTATTAGGTGGGCCATCCAATGTAAATTTTCTGCAAGTGTTTTTTTCTTTAAAAATTTTTTTAAACATCTTAACCTGCATTCATATATACTCACTAGCTATTCTGCACAATTCCTTTCACACTATATAGTTTTGAAAAATATGTACATGGAAATAAATATAATTTGAGAGCAAAAATGCATGTTAACAACAGGTAAGTATTATGGCCAACAAATTTGAGCAGGCAACATAAATGCTAGATGGGATGAGCAAGGTCAAATGTCAAACATGAGTAAAATAGCCTAATAAGGAGTTTAAATGGCAAATAAGGAAGTTAATCCTGAACCTCCTCCCTACTGAAGGCACAGGCACACATCGCATATACCATGATAGTGCCCAGTAAATTCAAATTCCTTCAACACCTAATGAATCAAGCGATAGCATGATTTATACTGTGGATATGTAATATGACAACACACTAATAATGAAGTGAAGCAAAGCTCTTAACACTCATTTAAAGCACACTTCAGTCAAAACTCAAATGCCATACTCCATTAAAAACATGTTAAAGTGAACAGGTGACATCTGTAAAAGTCACCACCCATCTGTGAATATGAAAACGGATCTGGATCACAGCTTTCCATTTTTTCTAAAGCTTACTGAGTATTGATTTTGAACCCAGTGCTATCAATTAAAGGCTTTACAAACTCTTTGAATGCAGCTCAGGATGACCACTAGATGAGAATTGTAGGGAGGCCTTCTTTTCTGATTTTATTGTGCTGCCATTCGACCACATGGGCAAGACTTCTCATTAGAGCTAACCGAGCGATCTGCAATAAAGAATGATGGGTAAGAGAGAGCATTAAATTCCAGTGTCTTTTGACAAGAAGCCTTTGATGGATACAAGCAGACACTTCCTGTGGTGTCGGCTGGTGCACATGATGGACTCTCTCCACAGAATTCAGACATCTTTTAGCTTCTCTACCATTCACACATGCAAAGTTAAATCTTCACATTTGGTTTTGTGTGGGTTTTTTAAAGACATGACTAAATGCACCTAGATGTGTAATATCCCAATATGTAATTGGTATTTAGTTACTTACAATTAACAATATATGCGGTCGAAAGTAAATATGGGCATCATTTTCATAAACTACCCATTCCCATAAATGCTCGCTGGGTTTCCGATCTACAGACTGGCTACTGCTTGTTTGATTGAGCCATTTTTAAAGCAAATAAAAAAGGGGTGAATTTCAATACTTTTCTCATCACAGAAATGACTCGTCATTGACAAACAGAAACATGATTAAGTCTTGTTTACAAATAGAAGAGTAGAACAGCCTGAAAAACAGCACATCTATGTGTGGATAATGGCTTAGTTTGAACAATGACATCAAAAATTACTAAAATTCATCAAAACAAACATTGGAAGTTGCTATATATTTCACTAGTCTCTAGACTAAAAAAAATACTTGAGTGTCAGGAAAATGGCTTATACTTGGTTATTTTGGTGACACAGCGCTGGGTCAAACGAGCATTAAGTTATTTTAATCCAGCGCTGGGTAGAGTAATTTTTTTTTGACCCAATGACCCAAATAACCCAATGCTAGGTTGGTCCATATTTTACCCAGCACAGTGGGTTACATTTTTGACCCAACATGCTGGATTATGTTTTACATTTCTGATTTAGAACAGCTTCATATTCACAATCATATTAAAAATAGTTAGACACAAAAGGTGAAGATTTATTATTAAAAAATACACCATTTATAATTTTAATACAATAAAATTATTTAATTTATTTCATCAAAAGAAACTAAATTGCATTATTGGATGCATTCAGCCTGGCAATATGCAGCAGGCATATACAGAGGGTGATTCCGTCCCTGGAAGTTCATACACCTGCTAAAGTTCCTGACTAAGGGACACAGCTTGGGATAATGAATGTCTAAAACACAAGAAGAAGATGGACAGCTGTCAACTAAACCAATCAGAAAAAATGAGGTAGGAACTTCCAGTTACTGTTCTAAAGACCTTTTACCAACAGTAAATGCCAAGTGCAGGTTTTTGCGAGAAAATTAAGTTTTAAATAAAAGACTCAAGCAATAGGTTGTTTTCAGTCACGTGATTTATACTAGGCACAAACTTGTCTGGCGGGCAAGAAGTATTGAATGAATTTAATCTAAGTCAAAACAGTTATAAACTAACTGACTGCAATGATTGACAACAGAAAAGTGATTACAAGACCCTTACTTAAATGTTTTTTAAATCACAAAGCATTAATCGCATTCTCCCACCCTCACCAACCCCCAGTCTGTAGCGAGTTGCCAGCGTGCTTGCTGTGGGTCAGCCAGAACGGCTGACATATCACTGCACCCTGGGCGCTGCACACTGGGGCTTTAAACAAGTGTGATGTTTTCCTCTCATTCACCTTTAAAAATTGTCCATATGGACAAGAGAGTTGAAAGAGTTATTTGAACAAAATTAAAGTAAAAGTGCGGATACTTAATGTTAAACTCAAGCTGATAAAAACAACCCAAACTGAATTGCGCCCTCCCAGGACCGCAAGCTCGTTTTGCAGCCTTCTCTGACCTTGGCATGGGACGTACTAGTAGACATAAAATGAATGAACAATTTAACTCAAATTAAATGCCCATATTGTTAAGTGTTACCAAAGAACGTTTAAGTCACTGTTACCCAAATAATTTAGCATTTAAGTAGAAAACAAGCTACAAAAAAACGTTAATAAAGAAAACATTTTTTTAAATAATAACCGCATATGAACGCTCTCAATATAGCATCGTGTAGTTTTTTAGAGAACACAAAACAATATTCCCTATCTTTTTTTCTTCCTATTTTCTACCAGTTTTCTCCCGCTAGTCCTTGTTCGTCTGAGGGGAATTCCGCTTAAGATGTCGAAGTGGGAGTGGTTTCAACTGTCACTTTTACTATAACCCAACTGTGTGTTATACCAAAATAACCTAGCAGGTGGGTTAAAAATATAAACCAGTGGGTTGGGTTACATAAAACACCCCAGCGGTTGGATTAGAGATGCTAAACTCTGAAAAAAAACCCCAACATGCTCAACTTTGCGGCTGGGTTAAAGACAAACCCAGCGTTTTTAAGCGCGTAATTGGCAATACAGCTGTTGATATGAGCAACGGCTCTTTTTGAGGAGTGAAACAAGCAGTGCAGATGCAGATGTTATGAAGAGTAATCCATTTCATTTGGTTTAATTTTAACTCGCTTTAAATAATTAATCACCTGATGGCCCCCTCTATGCGATTGGAGTTCATGTAATAAGTATATTTCTTGAAAACTAGTAATGGCAAGTTCGGATCATTTCTCCGACTCGGATCTTTGAGTCCCTTTCAGCAAAATGAACAAATCTTTTTTCGAGTCATTTCGTTCATTTCAGTAAAATACCAATAAAATGTGTGTTTCTTCCCTAACAAATTTTGTATATACACAAACCCGAATCACACTACAAATAAGACAAAACTATAGTGCTTGAAGACAAAAAACATATTTTAATCAAGCCTACATGGGTCTTTTAGTCTGATTCAGCTCAGCTCTGATTTGTCTTTAGGTTAAAGTGTCATCATTCCTCACATTTCTTCTCTCTGATGGTAACGAGTGCAGTCTGGCCCCGTTGCCTTCTGTCACGTGATGCTCCCTAATATTAACCAACACAATATGAGCCGGAAACCTCCAAGATTTGTTCTTTCCCCGAGTCCTCCGGCTCCTTTCCTTCTTCTGTCACGTGACGCTCTCTAATATTAACCAAATGCAGTTTGAGCCGAAAACAGAAAAGATTCGTTCTTTCCCCGAGTCCTCCGGCTCCTTTCGTTCTTCTGTCATGTGACGCTCCCTAATATTAACCAAATGCAGTTTGAGCCGAAAACAGAAAAGATTCGTTCTTTCCCCGAGTCCTCCGGCTCCTTTCGTTCTTCTGTCATGTGACGCTCCCTAATATTAACCAAAAGCAGTTTGAGTCAGAAATCTCCAAAATTTGTTCTTTCCCCGAGTGCTCTGTGTCCTTTTGTTCTTCTGTCACATGACGCCCTCTTAATATTAATCAAATGCATTCGCTCATTTCGTTCATTTCAGTAAAATACCAATAAAATGTGTGTTTCTTCCCTAACAAATTTAGTATATACACAAACCCGAATCACACTACAAATAAGACAAAACTATAGTGCTTGAAGACAAAAAACATATTTTAATTAAGCCTACATGGGTCTTTTAGTCTGATTCAGCTCAGCTCTGATTTGTCTTTAGGTTAAAGTGTCATCATTCCTCACATTTCTTCTCTCTGATGGTAACGAGTGCAGTCTGGCCCCGGGGCCTTCTGTCACGTGATGCTCCCTAATATTAACCAACACAATATGAGCCGGAAACCTCCAAGATTCGTTCTTTCCCCGAGTCCTCCGGCTCCTTTCGTTCTTCTGTCACGTGACGCTCCCTAATATTAACCAAATGCAGTTTGAGCCGGAAACCTCCGAGATTCGTTCTTTCCCCGAGTCCTCCGGCTCCTTTCGTTCTTCTGTCACGTGACGCTCCCTAATATTAACCAAATGCAGTTTGAGCCGGAAACCTCCGAGATTCGTTCTTTCCCCGAGTCCTCCGGCTCCTTTCGTTCTTCTGTCACCTGACGCTCCCTAATATTAACCAAATGCAGTTTGAACCGGAAACAGAAAAGATTCGTTCTTTCCCCGAGTCCTCCGGCTCCTTTCGTTCTTCTGTCACGTGACACTCCCTAATATTAACCAAATGCAGTTTGAGCCAGAAATTTTTAAAATTCGTTCTTTCCCCAATTCCTCAGGCTCCTTTTGTTCTTCTGTCACATGACGCTCCCTAATATTAACCAAATGCAGTTTGAGCCGGAAACCTCCGAGATTCGTTCTTTCCCCGAGTCCTCCGGCTCCTTTCGTTCTTCTGTCACGTGACGCTCCCTAATATTAACCAAATGTAGTTTGAGCCGGAAACCTCCAAGATTCGTTCTTTCCCCGAGTCCTCCGGCTCCTTTCGTTCTACTGTCACGTGACGCTCCCTAATATTAACCAAATGCAGTTTGAGCCGGAAACCTCCGAGATTCGTTCTTTCCCCGAGTCCTCCGGCTCCTTTCGTTCTTCTGTCACGTGACGCTCCCTAATATTAACCAAATGCAGTTTGAGCCGGAAACCTCCGAGATTCGTTCTTTCCCCGAGTCCTCCGGCTCCTTTCGTTCTTCTGTCACGTGACGCTCCCTAATATTAACCAAATGCAGTTTGAGCCGGAAACCTCCGAGATTCGTTCTTTCCCCGAGTCCTCCGGCTCCTTTCGTTCTTCTGTCACGTGACGCTCCCTAATATTAACCAAATGCAGTTTGAGCCGGAAACCTCCGAGATTCGTTCTTTCCCCGAGTCCTCCGGCTCCTTTCGTTCTACTGTCACGTGATGCTGCCTAATATTAACCAAATGCAGTTTGAGCCGGAAACCTCCGAGATTCGTTCTTTCCCCGAGTCCTCCGGCTCCTTTCGTTCTTCTGTCACGTGACGCTCCCTAATATTAACCAAATGCAGTTTGAGCCGGAAACCTCCGAGATTCGTTCTTTCCCCGAGTCCTCCGGCTCCTTTCGTTCTTCAGTCACGTGACGCTCCCTAATATTACCCAATTGCAGTTTGAGCCGGAAACCTCCGAGATTCGTTCTTTCCCCGAGTCCTCCGGCTCCTTTCGTTCTACTGTCACGTGATGCTGCCTAATATTAACCAAATGCAGTTTGAGCCGGAAACCTCCAAGATTCGTTCTTTCCCCGAGTCCTCCGGCTCCTTTCGTTCTTCTGTCACCTGACGCTCCCTAATATTAACCAAATGCAGTTTGAACCGGAAACAGAAAAGATTCGTTCTTTCCCCGAGTCCTCCGGCTCCTTTTGTTCTTCTGTCATGTGATGCTCCCTAATATTAACCAAATGCAGTTTGAGCCAGAAATTTTTAAAATTCGTTCTTTCCCCAATTCCTCAGGCTCCTTTTGTTCTTCTGTCACATGACGCTCCCTAATATTAACCAAATGCAGTTTGAGCCGGAAACCTCCGAGATTCGTTCTTTCCCCGAGTCCTCCGGCTCCTTTCGTTCTTCTGTCACGTGACGCTCCCTAATATTAACCAAATGCAGTTTGAGCCGGAAACCTCCGAGATTCGTTCTTTCCCCGAGTCCTCCGGCTCCTTTCGTTCTTCTGTCACGTGACGCTCCCTAATATTAACTAAATGCCGTTTGAGCCGGAAACAGAAAAGATTCGTTCTTTTCCCGAGTCCTCCGGCTCCTTTCGTTCTTCTGTCACGTGACGCTCCCTAATATTAACCAAATGCAGTTTGAGCCGGAAACCTCCGAGATTCGTTCTTTCCCCGAGTCCTCCGGCTCCTTTCGTTCTACTGTCACGTGATGCTGCCTAATATTAACCAAATGCAGTTTGAGCCGGAAACCTCCGAGATTCGTTCTTTCCCCGAGTCCTCCGGCTCCTTTCGTTCTTCTGTCACGTGACGCTCCCTAATATTAACCAAATGCAGTTTGAGCCGGAAACCTCCGAGATTCGTTCTTTCCCCGAGTCCTCCGGCTCCTTTCGTTCTTCTGTCACGTGACGCTCCCTAATATTAACCAAATGCAGTTTGAGCCGGAAACCTCCGAGATTCGTTCTTTCCCCGAGTCCTCCGGCTCCTTTAGTTCTTCTGTCACGTGACGCTCCCTAATATTAACCAAATGCAGTTTGAACCGGAAACAGAAAAGATTCGTTCTTTCCCCGAGTCCTCCGGCTCCTTTCGTTCTTCTGTCACGTGACGCTCCCTAATATTAACTAAATGCCGTTTGAGCCGGAAACAGAAAAGATTCATTCTTTTCCCGAGTCCTCCGGCTCCTTTCGTTCTTCTGTCACGTGACGCTCCCTAATATTAACCAAATGCAGTTTGAGCCGGAAACCTCCGAGATTTGTTCTTTCCCCGAGTCCTCCGGCTCCTTTCGTTCTACTGTCACGTGATGCTGCCTAATATTAACCAAATGCAGTTTGAGCCGGAAACCTCCGAGATTCGTTCTTTCCCCGAGTCCTCCGGCTCCTTTCCTTCTTCTGTCACGTGACGCTCTCTAATATTAACCAAATGCAGTTTGAGCCGAAAACAGAAAAGATTCGTTCTTTCCCCGAGTCCTCCGGCTCCTTTCGTTCTTCTGTCATGTGACGCTCCCTAATATTAACCAAATGCAGTTTGAGCCGAAAACAGAAAAGATTCGTTCTTTCCCCGAGTCCTCCGGCTCCTTTCGTTATTCTGTCATGTGACGCTCCCTAATATTAACCAAAAGCAGTTTGAGTCAGAAATCTCCAAAATTTGTTCTTTCCCCGAGTGCTCTGTGTCCTTTTGTTCTTCTGTCACATGACGCCCTCTTAATATTAACCAAATGCATTCGCTCATTTCGTTCATTTCAGTAAAATACCAATAAAATGTGTGTTTCTTCCCTAACAAATTTAGTATATACACAAACCCGAATCACACTACAAATAAGACAAAACTATAGTGCTTGAAGACAAAAAACATATTTTAATTAAGCCTACATGGGTCTTTTAGTCTGATTCAGCTCAGCTCTGATTTGTCTTTAGGTTAAAGTGTCATCATTCCTCACATTTCTTCTCTCTGATGGTAACGAGTGCAGTCTGGCCCCGGGGCCTTCTGTCACGTGATGCTCCCTAATATTAACCAACACAATATGAGCCGGAAACCTCCAAGATTCGTTCTTTCCCCGAGTCCTCCGGCTCCTTTCGTTCTTCTGTCACGTGACGCTCCCTAATATTAACCAAATGCAGTTTGAGCCGGAAACCTCCGAGATTCGTTCTTTCCCCGAGTCCTCCGGCTCCTTTCGTTCTTCTGTCACGTGACGCTCCCTAATATTAACCAAATGCAGTTTGAGCCGGAAACCTCCGAGATTCGTTCTTTCCCCGAGTCCTCCGGCTCCTTTCGTTCTTCTGTCACCTGACGCTCCCTAATATTAACCAAATGCAGTTTGAACCGGAAACAGAAAAGATTCGTTCTTTCCCCGAGTCCTCCGGCTCCTTTCGTTCTTCTGTCACGTGACACTCCCTAATATTAACCAAATGCAGTTTGAGCCAGAAATTTTTAAAATTCGTTCTTTCCCCAATTCCTCAGGCTCCTTTTGTTCTTCTGTCACATGACGCTCCCTAATATTAACCAAATGCAGTTTGAGCCGGAAACCTCCGAGATTCGTTCTTTCCCCGAGTCCTCCGGCTCCTTTCGTTCTTCTGTCACGTGACGCTCCCTAATATTAACCAAATGCAGTTTGAGCCGGAAACCTCCAAGATTCGTTCTTTCCCCGAGTCCTCCGGCTCCTTTCGTTCTACTGTCACGTGACGCTCCCTAATATTAACCAAATGCAGTTTGAGCCGGAAACCTCCGAGATTCGTTCTTTCCCCGAGTCCTCCGGCTCCTTTCGTTCTACTGTCACGTGATGCTGCCTAATATTAACCAAATGCAGTTTGAGCCGGAAACCTCCGAGATTCGTTCTTTCCCCGAGTCCTCCGGCTCCTTTCGTTCTTCTGTCACGTGACGCTCCCTAATATTAACCAAATGCAGTTTGAGCCGGAAACCTCCGAGATTCGTTCTTTCCCCGAGTCCTCCGGCTCCTTTCGTTCTTCTGTCACGTGACGCTCCCTAATATTAACCAAATGCAGTTTGAGCCGGAAACCTCCGAGATTCGTTCTTTCCCCGAGTCCTCCGGCTCCTTTCGTTCTACTGTCACGTGATGCTGCCTAATATTAACCAAATGCAGTTTGAGCCGGAAACCTCCGAGATTCGTTCTTTCCCCGAGTCCTCCGGCTCCTTTCGTTCTTCTGTCACGTGACGCTCCCTAATATTAACCAAATGCAGTTTGAGCCGGAAACCTCCGAGATTCGTTCTTTCCCCGAGTCCTCCGGCTCCTTTCGTTCTTCTGTCACGTGACGCTCCCTAATATTAACCAAATGCAGTTTGAGCCGGAAACCTCAGAGATTCGTTCTTTCCCCGAGTCCTCCGGCTCCTTTCGTTCTACTGTCACGTAATGCTGCCTAATATTAACCAAATGCAGTTTGAGCCGGAAACCTCCGAGATTCGTTCTTTCCCCGAGTCCTCCGGCTCCTTTCGTTCTTCTGTCACCTGACGCTCCCTAATATTAACCAAATGCAGTTTGAACCGGAAACAGAAAAGATTCGTTCTTTCCCCGAGTCCTTCGGCTCCTTTTGTTCTTCTGTTATGTGATGCTCCCTAATATTAACCAAATGCAGTTTGAGCCAGAAATTTTTTAAATTCGTTCTTTCCCCAATTCCTCAGGCTCCTTTTGTTCTTCTGTCACATGACGCTCCCTAATATTAACCAAATGCAGTTTGAGCCGGAAACCTCCGAGATTCGTTCTTTCCCCGAGTCCTCCGGCTCCTTTCGTTCTTCTGTCACGTGACGCTCCCTAATATTAACCAAATGCAGTTTGAGCCGGAAACCTCCGAGATTCGTTCTTTCCCCGAGTCCTCCGGCTCCTTTCGTTCTACTGTCACGTGATGCTGCCTAATATTAACCAAATGCAGTTTGAGCCGGAAACCTCCGAGATTCGTTCTTTCCCCGAGTCCTCCGGCTCCTTTCGTTCTTCTGTCACGTGACGCTCCCTAATATTAACCAAATGCAGTTTGAGCCGGAAACCTCCGAGATTCGTTCTTTCCCCGAGTCCTCCGGCTCCTTTCGTTCTACTGTCACGTGATGCTGCCTAATATTAACCAAATGCAGTTTGAGCCGGAAACCTCCGAGATTCGTTCTTTCCCCGAGTCCTCCGGCTCCTTTCGTTCTTCTGTCACGTGACGCTCCCTAATATTAACCAAATGCAGTTTGAGCCGGAAACCTCCGAGATTCGTTCTTTCCCCGAGTCCTCCGGCTCCTTTCGTTCTTCTGTCACGTGACGCTCCCTAATATTAACCAAATGCAGTTTGAGCCGGAAACCTCCGAGATTCGTTCTTTCCCCGAGTCCTCCGGCTCCTTTCGTTCTTCTGTCACGTGACGCTCCCTAATATTAACCAAATGCAGTTTGAACCGGAAACAGAAAAGATTCGTTCTTTCCCCGAGTCCTCCGGCTCCTTTTGTTCTTCTGTCATGTGATGCTCCCTAATATTAACCAAATGCAGTTTGAGCCAGAAATTTTTAAAATTCGTTCTTTCCCCAATTCCTCAGGCTCCTTTTGTTCTTCTGTCATGTGATGCTCCCTAATATTAACCAAATGCAGTTTGAGCCGGAAACCTCCAAGATTCGTTCTTTCCCCGAGTCCTCCGGCTCCTTTCGTTCTTCTGTCACGTGACGCTCCCTAATATTAACCAAATGCAGTTTGAGCCGGAAACCTCCGAGATTCGTTCTTTCCCCGAGTCCTCCGGCTCCTTTTGTTCTTCTGTCACGTGACGCTCCCTAATATTAACCAAATGCAGTTTGAGCCGGAAACCTCCGAGATTCGTTCTTTCCCCGAGTCCTCCGGCTCCTTTCGTTCTTCTGTCACCTGACGCTCCCTAATATTAACCAAATGCAGTTTGAACCGGAAACAGAAAAGATTCGTTCTTTCCCCGAGTCCTCCGGCTCCTTTTGTTCTTCTGTCATGTGATGCTCCCTAATATTAACCAAATGCAGTTTGAGCCAGAAATTTTTAAAATTCGTTCTTTCCCCGGGTCCTCCGGCTCCTTTTGTTCTTCTGTCACATGACGCTCCCTAATATTAACCAAATGTAGTTTGAGCCGAAAATCTCCAAAATTCGTTCTTTCCCCGAGCCCTCCGGCTCCTTTCGTTCTTCTGTCACCTGACTCTCCCTAATATTAACCAAATGCAGTTTGAGCCGGAAACAGAAAAGATTCGTTCTTTCCCCGAGTCCTCCGGCTCCTTTCGTTCTTCTGTCACGTGACACTCCCCAATATTAACCAAATGCAGTTTGAGCCAGAAATTTTTAAAATTCGTTCTTTCCCCAATTCCTCCGGCTCCTTTTGTTCTTCTGTCACATGACGCTCCCTAATATTAACCAAATGTAGTTTGAGCCGAAAATCTCCAAAATTCGTTCTTTCCCCGAGTCCTCCGGCTCCTTTCGTTCTTCTGTCACGTGACGCTCCCTAATATTAACCAAATGCAGTTTGAGCCGGAAACCTCCAAGATTCGTTCTTTCCCCGAGTCCTCCGGCTCCTTTCGTTCTTCTGTCACGTGACGCTCCCTAATATTAACCAAATGCAGTTTGAGCCGGAAACCTCCGAGATTCGTTCTTTCCCCGAGTCCTCCGGCTCCTTTCGTTCTACTGTCACGTGATGCTGCCTAATATTAACCAAATGCAGTTTGAGCCGGAAACCTCTGAGATTCGTTCTTTCCCCGGGTCCTCCGGCTCCTTTCGTTCTTCTGTCACGTGACGCTCCCTAATATTAACCAAATGCAGTTTGAGCCGGAAACCTCCGAGATTCGTTCTTTCCCCGAGTCCTCCGGCTCCTTTCGTTCTTCTGTCACCTGACGCTCCCTAATATTAACCAAATGCAGTTTGAACCGGAAACAGAAAAGATTCGTTCTTTCCCCGAGTCCTCCGGCTCCTTTTGTTCTTCTGTCATGTGATGCTCCCTAATATTAACCAAATGCAGTTTGAGCCAGAAATTTTTAAAATTCGTTCTTTCCCCAATTCCTCAGGCTCCTTTTGTTCTTCTGTCACATGACGCTCCCTAATATTAACCAAATGCAGTTTGAGCCAGAAATTTTTAAAATTCGTTCTTTCCCCGAGTCCTCCGGCTCCTTTCGTTCTTCTGTCACGTGACGCTCCCTAATATTAACTAAATGCCGTTTGAGCCGGAAACAGAAAAGATTCGTTCTTTTCCCGAGTCCTCCGGCTCCTTTCGTTCTTCTGTCACGTGACGCTCCCTAATATTAACCAAATGCAGTTTGAGCTGGAAACCTCCGAGATTCGTTCTTTCCCCGAGTCCTCCGGCTCCTTTCGTTCTACTGTCACGTGATGCTGCCTAATATTAACCAAATGCAGTTTGAGCCGGAAACCTCCGAGATTCGTTCTTTCCCCGAGTCCTCCGGCTCCTTTCGTTCTTCTGTCACGTGACGCTCCCTAATATTAACCAAATGCAGTTTGAGCCGGAAACCTCCGAGATTCGTTCTTTCCCCGAGTCCTCCGGCTCCTTTCGTTCTTCTGTCACGTGACGCTCCCTAATATTAACCAAATGCAGTTTGAACCGGAAACAGAAAAGATTCGTTCTTTCCCCGAGTCCTCCGGCTCCTTTTGTTCTTCTGTCATGTGATGCTCCCTAATATTAACCAAATGCAGTTTGAGCCAGAAATTTTTAAAATTCGTTCTTTCCCCAATTCCTCAGGCTCCTTTTGTTCTTCTGTCACATGACGCTCCCTAATATTAACCAAATGTAGTTTGAGCCGAAAATCTCCAAAATTCGTTCTTTCCCCGAGTCCTCCGGCTCCTTTCGTTCTTCTGTCACGTGACGCTCCCTAATATTAGCCAAATGCAGTTTGAGCCGGAAACCTCCAAGATTCGTTCTTTCTCCGAGTCCTCCGGCTCCTTTCGTTCTTCTGTCACGTGACGCTCCCTAATATTAACCAAATGCAGTTTGAGCCGGAAACCTCCGAGATTCGTTCTTTCCCCGAGTCCTCCGGCTCCTTTCGTTCTACTTTCACGTGATGCTGCCTAATATTAACCAAATGCAGTTTGAGCCGGAAACCTCCGAGATTCGTTCTTTCCCCGAGTCCTCCGGCTCCTTTCGTTCTTCTGTCACGTCACGCTCCCTAATATTAACCAAATGCAGTTTGAGCCGGAAACCTCCGAGATTCGTTCTTTCCCCGAGTCCTCCGGCTCCTTTCGTTCTTCTGTCACCTGACGCTCCCTAATATTAACCAAATGCAGTTTGAACCGGAAACAGAAAAGATTCGTTCTTTCCCCGAGTCCTCTGGCTCCTTTTTTTCTTCTGTCATGTGATGCTCCCTAATATTAACCAAATGCAGTTTGAGCCAGAAATTTTTAAAATTCGTTCTTTCCCCAATTCCTCAGGCTCCTTTTGTTCTTCTGTCACATGACGCTCCCTAATATTAACCAAATGTAGTTTGAGCCGAAAATCTCCAAAATTCGTTCTTTCCCCGAGTCCTCCGGCTCCTTTCGTTCTTCTGTCACGTGACGCTCCCTAATATTAACTAAATGCCGTTTGAGCCGGAAACAGAAAAGATTCGTTCTTTTCCCCGAGTCCTCCGGCTCCTTTCGTTCTTCTGTCACGTGACGCTCCCTAATATTAACCAAATGCAGTTTGAACCGGAAACAGAAAAGATTCGTTCTTTTCCCGAGTCCTCCAGCTCCTTTCGTTCCCTCTCTGACACGATTCGTTCCTACAAGTCACATTAAAGAGTCGTTCAAAAAGAACGAATCATTCATGAACGACCCACATCACTATTGAAAACTCCAGATAATTTGAATATCAAATTATGTACTAGCCTTCAAGAGAGAGAGCTATTAAAAGAAATCTAGTTAAGCTTGCATTATTCAAGACGAATACATATACATAATACTTGAGCAGGAAGTTAGCTTATTTTGATTTCTAAAGGATCATGACACTGAATCCAATATAAAGTCAAGTGCAAGCTTGACAAATTAAATAAAAAAAACAACAAATTAAATATATTTTCAAGCATTAGAAATAATGTAAACTTTTTCAAACTCTTCATACTCATAGTTTTCAAAATTATTATTATAAAATTAAATTATTTAACCTGTAGTAAACTATTCAACATAACTTACATAAGCAAACTCTGAGTTTCAAAAACACACAATTTAAACAGAATTCTGAAAGAAAAAGAATTATATAATCGGAAATTCCAGCCCTTCCTGAAACAAATAATGACGTGCCCTTTCATTTCTGAGAAGTACAAGGATAGACAATTGGGAGCAGACTGGAGCCAGAAAGTTTTACCAGTGAATGGCAATGCACAGGGGTCAGCATGTCTTCAATAGGGATAAAGCATCTGTCTTGATTTTGATGTCAAACCTAACAATCTGCCCACAAAACATAACGCAACTTGATGTAACTGGCCGTTATCATTAAACAATAGAATTTACTAGCACAGACCATCAGCTTAGCTAAATGTGAAGCAGCTAATTGAAATCTAAGAGGCAATGACGTCCAAAAACAAGCCGGCTCGAAAATAGCTAATGAGGGTCAGGACGGTAAAGAAAAAAGTCTGATCTAATATGTCGGCCATGTTCTGTTCATCTGCTCCCCCACACAGGCTTTTATATGTGAGTATTAAAGGCTCGACAGACTTTGAAGCCTATGTTTCTATTCATTTCAGTGTCATCTTGGCAGTGGAGGAAAGGCCTTTCTTGTTCAATTTGTTATCTTGTTGCATTTCTCCAGCCTGCCAATTTTTCTGTCTGCATTAGGTTCTTCATTAGGGTAACAAAAGAGGACTAGAGTCCATGTGGCACATTTAAAAAATGGAAATTTGTGAAAAAATAACTTTACATGTGCATTTTGTCAACATATGCCAACCTCACTCATATTCATTTATAGTGTGTAATGAATAGTGTATATAGTGTGTATGAAGAACTATGATTAAAATCTAATCAAGAAATATATAATATAAAAATGAATGTTTGAACATTTTTCAATTTGGACAGTTAACAACTGTTCAAAAGTCCAGGGAGACAGATTTGAATGGGCATGTAATGCCCCTTTCAAATAATTAAATGACTTTCAAAAGGCATTAAAACATTTTTGAAGCACCTGGTTGTGAGTAGTGTATCACCTGTTCCTCCCACTGATGATTCCACAAAGCCCCCTGCTGAGTTTTGCTTGTAGGCACACAGAAAATCCTGAGTTATGATGAGTACTTTAATTTTTTGCTAAGCCAAAGCCCGAGACACACTTATGGGCCAGTCAACTTGTATGTTCTTTGATGAGATGAGCTGCATTTGCAGTTCTTCTGATTGGTTAGTGGGTAATACTATGGTCTAAAATGGTTAACAAATGCAAAACATGCAAAAACAAATGTCTAAAAAGAAGAGTTTACATAATACGGAATCTTTAACATTATTGGGAAATGCTCTCAAAATCTTTTGATTGTTTTCCGTCTACACTATTTGCACTCTTTCTAAAGCATTCTCACATAAGATTATCAAGGCCTTGACCCAAAGTTGTTCTGACTAGTGTGAGTGGTCTGCCCAATTTCCAGGTGTGGCTTAATTCGTTTGCCGGTTCTTTTGGATGAGTAACAGAGCTTGCATCAGTGGGTTTGTGAGGCCTGACATGGCTCTTTAAGACCATATGGAAGACACTCTCATCTATAAAAATATTGATAAAGGAATCACTTTGGCTGCAAAGGAGCAGAGTTTATTTGATATTGTTTTAGTGTCAGCCCTTGTAACGGTAGTTGTTTGCAATTTATGAACAATAACTGTTTGGCACCTTTGGAACCAAACAATAAACTTTTTTCTAAAGCAAAATGTAAAATATGTTTCACTATAATCTAACAAAGAAACACATATAAATATTTCCCTGTTTTACAATATCAATAAAATACAGACAATGTAGATGTGTACAACCGATTTACTCTTTTTTTTCCCCCTAATGGACATGCTCATTTGTGACATTTTTACATTTCTCCATTGTAAAATTTGATTTGTTAGTTTTGAATATTGGTTTGAACGTTATATCACAGGTTGCTGGGATATAATTATTAATATTTAATTCCCTGACCATTTTAAAATACATAGGTTTACCTTTTTTGTTTGTTTTATGGAGATGCATACACTAGATACAATGTAAATGCTTTCTGTTAAAAAGCGGGATACAGTACTAGCAGAAAAGTATTTTTGTTTTGTTCTGGGTTTGTTTGTTTTTTTGCTATTTTAAAACATGCATAGTAAAATTCCTTATCATTGTCATGGATGAGATTCAAACTCTTTCTTTTTGCATAGCTTTTTTGTTTTGCACACTACCCACTACACCTGTCACACCCAGCACCTGCACCGACACCCCTCATGATCCATCTGCACCTATCCAATCCCGAGAACCATCACCTGAGTACTAATCACCCGCACCTGTGTCCTTCAATCACACCACCACTATAAATACTCACCCAGTTTACTCCGTCCTTGTCCCGGATCAAGGTTACTAGAGACTCACCACTCCTGAACCTTCACTTGTATCGTCTGTCTGAACCTGCCTGTCCATTCTTAGAAGAAAGAAAGAGAGAGAGCATCATAAGGGAAGTGATCGAACGGTTTACTGAACTCTTATGTCTGAACTTACCCGTGCTTACGGAGTAGTCTGTCTGCCTGTCTTCGGAATACCATTGAACTGTGTATTCTAACCACCTGTAAATAAACTTCACTTACCTGCATCTCCCTCGTCTTCTCCCTTTGTGTGAGCAAAACAACACCAGACTCACACAAACAAATTTTCCAACTCAACAAAGTCACTATTTAGACAGTAAATTTTCATTTAATCACATATTTTAGTAAATAAGCGAAACCTTTACCGTCTCCACTGAACAACTGAAAAGATGATCACAATAGCTGGCAGATGTTCAGGACATAAATGAATGTGTCAACAGACTATCCCAGGACACATCGCGCATTTCAAAACCATGTAAATTAACAGATTTTTTTTTTTACAGTATGGATATTTAACATTTTCCATTCAAACCTGTTTTCTACTTTATGAGCATTGACTGCTTTTCATGGTTGTGGTGGCTTTGAAGATTTGATTAACTGATTCTTTTGAAAATGTTACAGTCTACACTGGAAAAACATTTTTTAAATATTCCACATTTTTCTACTGACCATTTTTATTTTACAAACTAGGAACTGAAGCAAACTTACTAGTTAATCACAACCCAAAGATTTAGTTAAACTCTTTCACAAGCAGAATTGGTGAGTATAAATGCAGACAAGCTGTCCGAAGGAGAACACCCCTTTGAAATAGCGTGACGAAACCTTGTAAAGCTCGTAATAACATATTACGTGAAAACAATTGCCTGCATGTGACTCCCAAAACAGTGTTTCTAAACATCACAATGATTAGAAGAGTAGACCACAAAACTGCCATTTACCTTCAGTGACTTAGCACCAGAGTAGCTAGTTGTAGAGTAGAGTAGAGTTGTAATTCATACATTTACTTATAATATTCATTCATCTTCATGTCGGCTTTCTTCCCTTTCGGGATCACCACAGCGGAATGAACCGCCAACTCCTCTGGCATATGTTTTACGCAGCGGATGCCCTTCCAGCCGCAACCCATCGCTGGGAAACATTCACATACACATTCACACTTTAACACTATAGACAATCGTTCTTACTCAATTCACTTATTCCGCATGTCTTTGGACTTGTGGGGAAACCGGAGCACCCGGAGTAAACCCACGTGATCACGGGGAGAACATGAGAACTCCACACAGAAATGCCAACTGACCCAGCCGAGCCTAGAACCAGCAACCTTCTTGCTGTGAGACGACCGTGCTACCCACTGCGCCACCGTGACGCTCCTTACTTATAATATATTAAAAACACAACAATAAAAAAAACATAGCTTTAAAAACTCTGATAAATTAGTTCTGCTCAGTAACTCATCCCAAAAAACAGTAGCTAATATTTAAAAGGCCAGATTCTGAAAATCTGTTTTCACTTTGCATTTGGTGTGTTGCAATCTTAAATCTGCCTAATTAGAGCATGTTTGGAAGTGAATAGGAGATGTGAAGAATCCCTTTTCACTGCAATATTGAAGTAATTAACAAAGAACTTCCAGAAATAATAAAAAAGCAACTCTTTATATCAGATCTGCTACAGTCTCCTACAGTTAATGTTAGAATACACGTCACCGCTTCTTGCTGTTTACATGTAATTTAAACTTTTGTAATATAAATTAATCATTATAATAGTTAACAAACCTATCTGTTGTCAGAACAGATGGTGATGTAATCATACAGCTGTCACATTTACTATTATTTATCTGAGCTTATTTCTCAGAATAAGAGCAGTAAAGGACACCATTATCCACAAGGCACCACAATTTGACAAATAGAGACTCAAGCAAGCATGCTTTTCCATAACACCTGGAAAAGAGTAAAATGTCATCATAAGCTCTCCAAATTACACTTGTTATGAGCGTTACACAAACAGGAGGATACCAGCTAAATTTAAAGATTAGTCAGAGAGTAGTTTGATGAATGTGAAGCTGATCATCTCTCACATCTGAGGACTAAGCAACACAATCTGGATCAAGAGCAAAAATGGATATCAGAAACCAAAAATAACTCCTCAGAATTTGTGTCCAAAATGTGGTAATAAGAAAGCATTGATGTGTGTCGATGAGATACGATTCAGCTCTTGATTTGGCCTCAGTTCAAAACAAAGAAAATCAAAAATTGGTCAGATCACAATTCCAAATCAGTTGTGGCAGTACTGTTGAAACAATTAGTGTGTTTACATGCGGGTCACTGAAATCTATCAAACATAATGTGTTCAAAATGAATATCTAACAAACCGTATTTAGCAACAATTTAAATGTGTTGTTTTATGTTGAAATAAATTGAAGATAAATGTTAACATAACACAATCCATTTCTCAAAATCTACTAAAGATGGTTAAGATGATATTATGCTCTTATAAACTGATTTTTCTTAAAGCTAAAAATAGCCTAATCAGACCAGCAAATCAGTGTTGGTTATCTTTTGTCAGAGCATAAAATGAGGGCATTTGAAATGAAATTTTTTATTTAAGCAGTTTAATGTAATTAATAAGTAAGTGTAAGCATCTGATTCATAACTTTCTTCTGAGTCATGAGAATGTAAAACTAACAGTGCCAAGTTTGTGACAAAAAAGGTGTTTCTACTATGCTATGAGAGTGAGTGACAGGGTGTTCACACCATGCGCCAAACACACAGAACGTTTCTCCTGCGCCTATCTGAACACTTTCACATATCAATTTAACCATATTCAGGGACCTCCTTGCCCACTCAATTCCAAGCAAGGTCTTTTTGTTCCCACATAAATAATACAAGTTATATAAAGGCAATATTTGTGTCCTTCATTGTTGTTGCAAATGTTCCCGCTTGATAAAAGTCATGTCATTTCAAGAGCAAGCCCTTGATTGGTTGCCGCACACGAGAACTTGAACTTTTCTCCTGAATAGAACTTTTCTCAACTTGCACGATCAGTCCAGTTTACCGTGAATCTTGTGAAGTCCAGTCCTACGCGTTCGTCTCTCTCTGTGAAGCGAGCCTCATCAGCCAACTCTGCCTTCGCCAATAGACTACGGCCTCTCCCAGTCGGTGTGAGTTTTGCCCGCTACGGCTCACTCCAGAACTCGCTGTTCTTCTGAAGCTGTTTTGTGTTGCTTATTCCCTTCGGGGCAACCTTTGTTGAGCCTTCTACAAGATCTTTTGTTGAACTTTAATAACCATTCTCATCCTTGCTATCGGGTCCTCATCCATCCTTCCTCACACCAACTTAAAAAGCACATTCGCGATATAATTTTCAATCAGCAAACTACTTCAGAATGTCTCAAAAGTTAAAAAATATGTATAAAAAGGATTGATTGCAAAAAAAAGGATTTAATGGATTTTATTTACAGTGTGTGTCCATTGATGGGGTCCTTGGATGTAAAAGCTAATTGAAGCAAAAAGCATCACATCTAAGGATCAAAAACCCTTTTAATGAATAGGAAAGAATGAAAATGGCCACATTGTAGTGTGATGTTAGTTTGAATTCAATTAAATGCCCCTAAGAACTTTTAGAGCTTCGTTTAACTACCACAAGATAACAAATCAGTGCAATGAGACTAAAATCATTCTAAATAATTGATTTAGAGTGCATGACAAATAAAGTGCAGGTAAGCAATAGAACTAAAAAAACTTCAAGAAAGTGTCAGGTTGAAGCTGAGTCAACCACTGAGAAGTGTAATTAATACATTAATAAATATTTAACATAAACATGTTTATAAAATACATACACTTTAATGTATGTAAGTAAGTAATGTGTTTAAAAGGACAGAAAAATTATTAGATTGATAAAACTATATTATAGTATAAAACTAGCAATTTCAAGGGCAAAATCCCATGAAGCATTCGGAGAACAATATCAAAACAATGTCTTCTGTTGTTTAATTCCACACTGGGAATGCTTGATGGTTTTAAGTTTGCTTAAGTCAATATTCCACTTAAATTCAACTTTTTTATGACAACCTCGTCGTTGCTTATATTTTTTCAAATATACATTTCTTGGAATCGTTAGCTGGAATTAGCAATGAAAATATGTAGCAATTTCTCAAAATCCGAGAAACTTTTGTAATTGAGTAATTAAAAAGGTAATTTAGAACATAAATTTAATTAAACTATGCATTTTCCTTCCTTAAAACAAATAACTTTGCCCCAAAGATTAATGTAGGGATGATAAAAAATCATTACTTCATAATGATTTTTGCATCCCCTTTCCCGTAGCTTGTGTGACATCACCTTGGGAACAAGCAAGCATTGGCTAAAGCTTTCTCTCAATCCCTAAACCCGGTCAAACTGAGCTTCATAAACCCATATTTGAACCATTCTTTACACATTGAAGCCTCAGATCGATGCTTTTGCAATGCAGCGCTTCCATGTGCCTCTGCTCCCAAACCCCGCATTAACTGACGCTGCTCCTGACAAACACAACTTTCTAGAGCAAAAAAAAACAACTCCGTGATGAGACAGAATCAAATATTAAAAACAAAAGGCCTCTCTTACCGGTATGACAGCTGATGGGTAGAATGAGAAGCGCTGCTAAAGTCAAACACGGCATCCATAAAATACTTGGTCCTCGCAGTCCACACATGTCCAAACGCGCTATTAGAGCAGCTCGAAACGAATGGCGGATCAAGCGGAGCATCAACAAAACTTCGTCTCAGTCTCAATAATTACAAGCGCTTCGAGGCTAATTTAATGAGCGGCGAATCTTTGGGCTGTTTGGTGGGACATTTCTGGCAGCCCTCATTCCGCTAGCGCTCGGCGTATTTTACATTCTCAAGTTAATCCCGGTGCGACGCTCTTTGAGATATTTCTCCTCCGTCAGACAGTCGCGTTCGACTCCTTCTCTTTTCAGGAAGTTGTGCATCTGAGGCTTTCATGTGCTGCCAGAGGAATTAGTGAGAAATCAAAGCCCTGCCCTCTGGATCCTAGTGCCGATGGCTGTGCTTATTCTGCACCTCTGACGAGGAAAGAGGCTGGAATGGAGCCCGGAAGCGCAAGGCGCGTTCTCGAACCTATTCTTAAGCGCTCCTGAGAGCTGATTGGTCCTAACGGTATTTTTAAAAAGCGTATATCGCTGATGACGTAATGACCACGTATTACATTTCTTCTAGCTTGTTATTTTCTAGTTAAAGTACCCTTTAACTAGAAAATAACTAGCTAGAAGAAATATAACATACAAATCAACAGTGAAAAGTGTTTGACCACTTGGACAATAGGTGCATAGACAATGTGAACTCAGTGTAAACACGTACAGTTGAACTTATCAGTATTCCATCAGTATTGAGCAGTAACACATAACGTTGCGGCTTTTTGCAGTAATTAATACTTGTAGGGTCCCGGTGCTTGGCCCAAAAACAGATCCCAGTCGGGACTGAAGGCTCATGTGTTCTGTCTTGAACCAGTGCTAAAGGATTTTTAATAATTCATATAAATTTGTATATCAGACTCCATAATTGATTGAAAAGATTTTATCTTTACCATTATTCTTGGTCACGGCCAAATAAATTAGCATATGAATTATTAATGATAATATTAAGTTTTAACCGACTCAGTGACCTTTAGATTTACTCACACTTAATGTTAATATTCTTATTAACCTTTAAAAGTGTTTCAGTAAAAGAAGAATGACCGAAAAAGGTTCAAACATTTATTATCCTTGATGTGTATGTTCTTCTTCTTCTTTCGGCTGTTCCCAGTTTAGGGGTCGCCACAGCAAATCATCTGTTTCCACCTAACTCTGGCCTCAGTATCCTCTACTCTTGCACCAATTACCTTCATGTTCTCCTTCAGCACACCCATATATTTTTGGCCTTCCTCTCGCCCTCTTGCCTGGCAGGACCATCTCCAACATCCTTCTACCAATATAACTACTATCCCTTCTCTGCACATGTCCAAACCATCTCAATCTGCTTTCTCTGACTTTGTCTCCAAAACAACCAACCCGAGCTGTTCCTCTGATGTGCTCGTTCCTAATCTTGTCCATCCTTGTCACTCCTAAACTGAACCTCAACATCCTCATCTCTGCTACTTCCATCTCTGCCTCGTGTCTCTTCCTCACTGCTACAGTCTCTAACCCATACATCATAGCTGGTCTCACTACTGTTCTGTACACCTTTCCTTTGATTCTTGCTGACACTCTTCTGTCACACAACACCCCTGACACTTTTCTCCACCCACTCCAACCTGCCTGCACTCGCCTCTTCACCTCTTTTCCACACTTCCCATCGCACTGGACTGTTGACCCCAAATACCTAAACTCCTCCACCTTCTTGACCTCAGCCCCCTGTAACCTCACTGTTCTACTTCCCTCCCTCTCGTTCAAACACATGTATTCTGTCTTACTACGACTGACTTTCATTCCTCTTCTCTCTAGAGCAGACCTCCAACTTTCCAGGTGTCCCTCCACCTGCTCTCTACTCTCACTACAGATTACAATGTCATCTGCAAACATCATTGTCCATGGAGATTCCTGTCTGACCTCATCTGTCAACCTGTCCATCACCATAGCAAACAAGAAGGGACTCAAAGCCGATCCTTGATGTAGCCCCACCTCCACCTTGAACTCCTCCGTCTGACCTGCAGCACATCTCACTGTTGTCATACTCCTCTCATACATATCCTGAACTACTCTGACGTACTTCTCTGCCACTCCTGACATCCTCATACAGGACCATAGCTCCTCTCTCGGCACCCTGTCATACGCTTTCTCTAAGTCCACAAAGACGCAGTGCAGCTCCTTCTGACCATCTCTGTACTTCTCCATTAGCATTCACAGAGCAAAAATTGCATCAGTAGTGCTCTTCCTGGGCATGAAGCCATACTGCTGCTCGCAAATATCCACTTCCCTTCTTAGCCTAGCTTCCACTACTCTTTCCCAGAGTTTCATTGTGTGGCTCATCAACTTTATACCTCTGTAGTTGTTACAACTCTGCACATCACCCTTGTTCTTAAAGATTGGCACTAGGACACTTCTCCTCCATTCCTCAGGCATCTTCTCACTCTCTAGAATCCTGTTGAATAACCTAGATAGGAACTCCACTGCTGTCTCTCCTAGACACTTCCACACCTCCACAGGGATGTCATCTGGACCAACAGCCTTTCCACTCTTCATTCTCCTCAGAGCCTTCCTCACCTCATCCTTTCTAATCTTTTCAACTTCCTGCTCTACAATGTTCACCTCTTCCCCCCTTCTTTCCCTCTCATTCTCCTCATTCATCAACTCCTCAAAATACTCCTTCCATCTTCTCTGCACACTCTCCTCACTTGTTAGAACCCTTCCATCTCTATCTTTAATCACCCTTATCTGTTGCACATCCTTCCCGTCTCTGTCTCTCTGTCTGGCTAATCTGTACAATTCCTTCTCACCTTCCCTCGTGTCTAACCTGGCATACAACTCATCATATGCCTTCTGTTTGGCCTTTGCCACCTCCCTCTTCACCCTGCGCTGTGATTCCTTGTAGTCCTGCCTACTTTCTTCAGTCCTCTTGATGTCCCACTTCTTTTTAGCTAGCCTCTTCCTCTGGATGATGTCCTGTACTTCCTCATTCCACCACCATGTTTCCTTATCTTCTTTCCTTCTTCCTGCTGACACACCTAGCACCTTCCTACCTGTCTCCCTGTTCACTTCTGCTATAGTTTCCCAGTCCTCTGGAAGCTCTTCCTGACCACCCAAAGCCTGTCTCAGCTTCTGTCTGAATTCCTCACAACCGTCACAATGTGTTTTGGCGACACCAACTGTCCCAAATAGCAATAGCTATTTAAAATGAAAAACTTCTGAATTATCCTATTACATCACCCAATAAATCAAATTGTATCAACCTGAATTATCATTATTAGCATTCTTAACCAGGTGCAAATACTTCGAATTTACTCATTTGTTTTAATGAATGGGCTATAAAAAGGTATGTGCGTATAAAACATATCATCATAATCGATGCTCTAGCGCTGTTAGAAGACCTTGCTAATGACGCTCTACGGAGGGAGCGTGTTTTCAGAGACCGTGAAGATTTCCTTGCTGATGATGATTGGCTCATGAGCCGATTTCGATTTCCAAGAGCCATCCTCTTGGAATTGTGTTCTTAATTACGGCCAGTATTGGAAAGACCCTCGCGGAGAGACCATGCGCTGTGTGTTCCTGTGCAAGTATTGACCACATTAGGCCACTGGTACTTTCCAGCGAGAGTTGGCAGACCGATCGGGTATGTCGCAGTTATCCCTGAGCCGTGTCATGCCATATGTATGGGATGCCATAGTGGGGGTGGCACCCCAATACATTTGTTTTTCTTACATGCAACTGAACAGCCCAACATCAAAATGCAATTTGCAGCAATCGCCGGTTTTCCCAATGTAATCGGTGCTATTGACTGCACTCATGTTGCAATAAAGGCACCATCTGAGAATGAATTCGCTTTTGTTAACTGAATTAATTATTGGTGGTATTAATATGCAGGGAGATCATACATATTCAAAATGGGCGGTCTTAACCTCCAAATATGGTTATTTTGGGAGGAGATTGGGGTAAGCAATACGCACGTGCATCTGCGCACAATATTCAGATAATTTTGATTTATAAAGCAAACCTTGCGCAGGTTCTGGCGTACGTACGGTTTTATGAATCTGAAAACTTTTGTGCGTATGCAAATTCTGCCTTTTGTGCGTACGCACACTTTAAGGATTACATCTACGCAAAGTTTTATACATGAGGCCCCTGGTCACCGGCTCAAACTATGGTAAAACAAAAGGATTACTACAGAAAACAAATTAAAAACGATTGTTCTGGGAAGCTTAGTGTCTTACGTTAGTACGTAGGGAACTGAGCCCCAAGTCTGCTACATGTCAGACCTCAGCTGGAGCGCTGCGATTTCATCCGTCCAAACGCCTTTGCTTTCCATCCGCCAATTGCTGCTTGAAGTCCGGTTTACTCACTTGAGAGCATAGAGATGTTTTGTTTGACGTACACTCACATAAAAGGGAAAGCAATGTTGTGCACCTGCCTACGTTCCGGTCGTGTCAATCAATCAGTCTCCATTAGAGAACGAGGGGGTGGGTCTACGCCCAAAGCCTTTCCCTGAGTCACGTCAACCCGGTTTAAGTAACTCAGCGTGGCTGTTTAATAGTCCTTCCAAATGACTCACACCTGGTACTACACAAGAATCAGTTGCTTTGTTTCCAGACAAGATTTAGAGAAACTGATTCATGCTTTCATCTCCAGCAGGCTGGACTACTGTAACGGTCTTCTCACTGGTTTTCCCAAAAACACCATTAAACAGCTCCAGCTCGTTCAGAATGCAGCGACTCGAATTCTAACCAAAACTAGAAACTCAGAACACATTTCTCCAGTTCTTAAGTCTCTGCACTGGCTGCCGGTCTCCTTCAGAATAGATTTTAAAGTTCTGCTGCTCGTATATAAGTCCAAACATAACTTAGCACCTAAATACCTATCACACATGCTCAGTAAATACACACTAAAATGGGAACTGAGATCCCTCGGTTCAATCAAATTAGATCTATCCCGGGTAAATTCCAAATAGGGAAAATACTCCTTTAGTTAGCATGCGGCCCACAGATGGAACCAGCTTCCAGAGGAGATCAAGGGTGCTTAAACACTTTAGTCAAGTTTAAATCCAGGCTAATGACTCTCCTGTTTAGTTGCGCTTTTGTCGACTGAGAACCAATGTCCCAACAACTATTTTTCCTCTGAACTTAACATCTTAATCTTTGTTTTAATCAATGATTTAATAATCCAAATTTTTAAATTTATTTTCCTTGCCTGTTCAGTTTTTTTAATCAATTTGATTTTATATACCTTTTTTATTCGTACTCTGTGTACGAAATGTGCTATACAAATAAACTTGCCTTGCCTTGAAAGTAAGAGTTTTGAAATGGCAATGATGTAAAAGTCAACAGTAATGTACTGGAATCAAAACTATTATTGCAGCATGTAATATTGCTGACAACTAGTCATATTTTAAGCTTTTACCCCAATGAGAATAGTAAGCTATACCTCAGTACATAATGTAGTCAGTGTTAGCCACCCATTATCATTGCCATTTGAATGCACTGGCTTCATTTAAATATATTTGAATAATTCTTTCCATGTACCAATTTAATTTGCTTCTTTTCCAATGGTGAGGAAAATGAGGCCACAAGCTCATCGATAAAATTGGTTTTTGGGTTTATTATAGTTTCCCTGTCATCTCACTCCAAAATTAATAATGTATACAAACTACTTTGCTCATTGTTTGTGATTGTAAGCTAACAAAGCAATTAATATATAAAGGGAAAAATTGATTGAATGTGAGACATCAGTTGATTAAAAGCAAAAAGGTTCAGCTACTGTGGATCTTGGAAGATCTTTGCGTGTTCAAATGATCAGGACTACAGCTTGAGAATCAAATAACAGAGGTTTAATATTCTGATACAATAAGATCATACAGCTGGGTGTTCTTTGCAAGGTGCCAAGAGAAGAGACTTCAACACAATATTCACAAACATTCATATCATACAGCTCCTCCTTTCTCATCTGATTGTCCCTCCTCGAGAGAGAGAGAGAGAGAGAGAGAGAGAGAGTGGTGAGAATCACATGGAATGTGCAATCTTGGGCAGTGTAGTCCGTTCTTACTTTTTCAGTTATGCTGTTTTCAGAGCAATGCGGCTCTAGACGCCCCCACTCTGACCTTTAACAGAACTTTCAGATCCTTTACTATCTATTCATAATAGGGACTTTCCAGCTCTGCTTTTAATGAGCCATTACCCACACCTGGATCTGCACAACGTTATCTGACTGAATGTCTTTGAACAGTGAGTTCTGCACGCAGGCAGTCTGTTTCACTAGAGAGACTTTAGTTATGGCTTGTTCTCTATTATATCTAATTACTTTCTATTCTATTACACACATAAAAACACCTTTTAATTCTAATACAATATAATTATCATTACTGGCCTACTAATGTAAAACCCTTCAACCCCCACTAAACCCATATACCATTATCGTTTACTAGCATACTAACAAAAATCCCTTAAACCCCCAACCATGAATAAGCATTGATTAAACAATAATAAAAATCCCACACTTGCCAGAACAATGCCATCAAACCCCTGGCTATCGCATACTATCCGAGAACAGAGGTCCACCCTCAGATCAGCAGAGCGGAAAATGAAGAAATCAAAGAGCATGGCAAACCACAAAGCTTACCAAACGGCAAAACTTTCTCAAGCAAGGTACAAGATACTAAGACAACGTACTATCACGACAAGATTGAGCATGCCAAGGACAGCCGAAAGCTCTTCAGGACTTTCAACTCACTCTTCTGTCCACCCCAACCTCCCCCAGCGACCTCTCTCACTGCAGATGACTTTGTTTATCACTTCACAGAAAAAACCCTCAACATTAACAGTTTGCACCACCCTGCACCCAAATTTATTCACAATCTTCGACACCTTGCATGTCCTCATTCACTCTACTCACAGATCCAATGTCCAAACTCCCTCACTCAGCGCAACCAAACACCTGCCCTCTCGATCCCATCCCCTCTCACCTTCTACAAACCATCTCTCCCACCATCACACCTGCCCTCACTCACATCGTCAACTTCTTGATCACTACTGGCATTTTCTCTAACACCTTCAAGGTGGCCAGAATCACCCCGCTTCTCAAGAAACCTACACTCAATACATCACTGGTGGACAATTACAGACTCTGCTGTCCTACAATGCTAAACTCATTGAGCCGGTCGTCTTCAATCAACTCTCTCATTTCCTGACACACAACGGTGATGGCTTTGTTGTCTGTGAAGGAAGTGCTGCAAGGTTCTAGGACTAACTACAGATCATCTGTCCTACTAGACACAGTCAACCAACAGATCCTTCTCTTCACTCTCTCTGTGATAGGCATCACTGGCACTGTACTTGACTGGCTTGAGTCCTTTTTCACTTGTAGATCTTTCAGTATCGGGTAGGAGGGGTGAGGTCTCCAACACTCATAGACTACTCACCGGGGTTCCCCAGGGTTCAGTCTTTGGTCCCCTTCTCTCCTCTATTTACACCACCTCACTGGGCCCTATCATCCACAAGCACGGATTATTGTACCACTGCTACTCTGGTGACACTCAACTTTATCTGTCGTTCCCCCCAGATGACCAATCAGTAACTACATGCATAACTGACTCCTTGACAACATCTCTACTTGGATGAAGAACCATCACCTACAGCTCAACATGGCCAAGACAGAACTTCTGGTAATCCGGCCAATCACGCATCGTGCATCACAACCTCACCATCCAGATGGAATCCTCTACAATCACCCCTTCTCCTTCAGTCAGGAATCTTGGAGTTATTTTGGATGAACAGCTGTCCTTTAAAGACCACATCACCAAGACAACTCGAGCATGTTTAGGTTTGCACTGCACAACATTCAAAAGATCATACCTTTCTTAACTGAGCATGTAACTCAACTCCTGGTTCAGACTCTGGTACTGCAACGCTCTCCTAGCAGGACTTTCATCAAATGTGCTCAAACCTCTGCAGATGATCCAGAACTCTGCATCTCGTCTTAGTTCAAGGAACCAAAGCAAGCTCATGTTACTCCCCTCTTCATCACTCTTTACTGGCTCCTTATTGCAGCTCATGTTAAATTCAAATCACTGATGCTGGTGTACAAAACTATCTCCAACTCGTGGTTCCGTCCCACAAAGGCAGAAAATCTTTTAGCAGAACCTTCTCTTTCACGGTCCCTGGCTGGTGGAAAAAACTTCCTGATCCAGTCAAGAAAGCAGCAACACTAACAAAAAGTAACTGAAAACTCTTCTTCAGGGAACACCTACTACAAAAAAAAGAAGAAAAAAAATCCTCCTGTGTCTTTATTTTCACCCTGTTATGGTTTATTGATCAATTGATACAACTTCTATTATGAGCAAGCTGAGAAAGACTTTGACTGTGTAACAAATTCTGTATTGTCTTTCCCCTTTTGTAAGTAGCTTGCGTCTGCCAAATTTGTAAATGTAAATGTAAATGTATGAGTCCAGCTACCATGCGGGCTTCTTCACCAGCCCGCCCCTCCTTATGCTGCCTACACACAAAGTATGAGTGATGAGGTAAGAGCGGCTGATTTCAATGTAAAGTATATGTAAAGACGCTATAAGGCACCCCGCGGTGCAGGGGACACGAATGCCGCGAGAGACAAGGCACGGCACAACGGACTGATTGCGGGAGTAGGAATATTTTCTACTCATCCGAAAGTTTGTTTGCGCGACAACAAATCAGGGGCTTGCTCTTGTAGAGATGTCAAGTGGGAACATTCACATTCACAAAAACAATGGAGGAGAAAATTATATCTCAGTGTGTGGACACCCCGAACTCTATGATTCGACATCCTATTATTACATTTTTTATTAATCAAGTTGACTAGTAGATTTATTTATCAGAGAAAGTGTGCAGGAAGAAATGGAAAGGGTTGAGGGACACTTATTTAAGAGAAAGGAGTTGGAGAAAAGGAGTGGGTCAGCAGCAGAGCCAGGAAAAAGGTGGAAGTACGCTGGGGTCCTGTCTTTCCTTGACCCGTTCGTCTCCCTCTCTTGAAGCCCCTCCCCCGGAATGCTCACGCTTGGGTCCGCGCTGTTCGCTTTAGCGAAGGGCGCAGAACTCCTCACGCGAGTGTACCCCAGGTTTGAAAGTGGTCAGATAGGCACGAGAGACACATTCTGTCCGCGTGTTTAGCGCTTGGTCTGAACGCCCTTCAGAGAGAGGGGGTGCCACCACCATCAGGCAGCGGGCCCACAGGTCTAACCTCAGTTTCATTAAAATGTAACTTCATGGGTTATGTGCACAGACAGAATGCTTGCATTGCAGATCCGAATTCAGTTCTCGTTTCAGAGGACGTGGTGTCTAATGCAGTGCAACCTGGATGGCTCCCCAGCTTTCATGTCTAAGTCAGCCTCCAGGAGACCTACTCGGATAGAACCAGATGCTGCTGCGAGGTTGAGCTTTCAGGGTAGGTCTTCACCTAGGCTCCCTGCGAAACCCACCACTAAGTCTTTTAGTCCAGTGGTAGGAGGTTCCCATTGTGTTCCTTGGCTCATACACACTGTTCCTCTGTGCCGGTATCCCCCTGGAGGACCATCCAAGCACATAGTAGTGATCTCAGGGTTGGACGAAGACGTATGCTTCCTGGAGCATAAATCACCTAGACGTTGGCAGTGTCACTTGCTGGAGCATAAATCACCTAGACGTTGGCAGTGCGGTAAAGCACTTTCTAACCCGTTGTCAGCTCTGCTATTCACTAATAATCTAGTTGTGCAAAATTTTGGGATATTTCGATTAGCATGACTCTCCACATCAATCTCTTCCTAGATCCTTAAAGAGAGATTCAGATATATAGACGTATATATTGTGACAGGGTGAAGAATCCTACATCAAGGATTTGTGAATAAAGATGCCCGGAGGGTGGATTTATTAATAAAACAACAGTGTGATCTTCCTCAGTGGCGGTGTGGTCCTCGTGCTCGTTCCCGATGTGCTCGTGCTCTGGTCCGGTGCAGTGGTGAGATGAAGGAGTACGTCGAAAGGGGTTGTCGTGGGTCTCTGCTGCTGTCTAAGAGAGAGAAGAGCGCTTAGCGTCTGCATGCCTTGGAAGTCGAAGCTTGTCCAGCTCGTGTTCTCTTCTCTCTCTTATGCGGTCCTGGTGATTGCTAGCAGCTGAGCTTAGGCGGCCGTTGATTGCGGGTTCCAGGTCTATGTCGTTTGTGACAGGGCAGCGATGAATGGAATGGACACCCGTCACAATATATATATATATATATATATATATATATATATATATATATATATATATATATATATATATATATATATATATATGTATATATGTTTTTAAACATTTAACAAATGTATTTCAAATACAATTTGAAATAGATCTAAAAGAAAAGTTAGTCTTATAAATAACAAATCACATGTTTTATGCATTTAAAAACACTTTTACCCCAAAAGCTAAGGGATCACAATGTTTTGTCACTTAAGCGGAGAGCATATTCCCTGCTGACCCTACCTCATTGCACCTCATGAGCTTCTAAATAAAAACCAAAGGCTTGTTATCAATCTTCACTTAATTGGGCTCCTTCACACAGAATCTGGCATGACAGATTGTGATGGGTAATTATGCATGCTGATGAACAAACACCATGGATGCCAAGATTCAGGGAGACAAGGGAGAATGTCCATGCAACTCAAAATGGCTAAGCTTCTTTTTTTCATCTGTAAAAGCAGCTTGTAAAGTAGAGATTTGAGGTTTCAAAACTTGCTACACAGCAAAATCATGAGAGAAAAACTAACTTTATAGGGTACAAAAACACATATACTTAGCTTGTTTCAATGAATAACAATCATTTTAATAGTTTTCAGTTAAACTCTATTTGAGAAGGACCAAAAAGACTCAAAACAGAGTAAATTCAACTCTGTATATTTTACTGTGTAGGGTGACTTCTGAGTGAGGTATGAATATGAGGAAGGAATTCACATTGTGCGTTTTCTGCAGTGGGTAGCACTGCTGACTCTCTTTTTAAGAAGGTTTACCATCTTTTCGCCATCTTTTTTTTACTCTATTGAGCTCTTCAACATGAGAGTGACAATTTGAGGGACGCTTAAATTAACAAATTATTGACTGCACTGGAAAATAAAATTTGTAATGAAACAGACCTAATAACAAAAAAGTCCTGCATTGACTTTCATTATCATTAATACATTTTAACCACATTAATGTCTGAACTCATCTGTTCCTGTGTCTCCTGACTCATTTTTAATCATTCCTTATTTCAAGTTTATCAATAATGTAATAAAAATATTTAATCTTAAATTTTATTTAGGTAACCGTTAGGAAACTTTAATTTCTAAAAAGTGAATCATAGATACCAGGCTCTAGTACTCATACTCTAATATGTGCCAATACTTTATGACATCAACAACAGATGTTTCAGGACAGCTTGAACAGAGTAAAAGTACCAAAAAAGGATAATACTTTAATTATTTATGACAACACGCACACACACACACACACACACACACACACATACACATGGCAGGCTTCAAACTTCGGTCAGTAAATATCAAGTACTACAAAAAAAAATTTGCAACTTAAACACACAAGGGAGAACTGATAATGTTCAATTAGTAGTACAGGTAAGACCAAAGTGTGGTAAAATAATTCAATACATTATAAATCAGATTCTTTACTTTAGTAAAGAGCCCATTCAGTACTTGGATGGGAGACCACCTGGGAAAACCGGGTGCCACAGGGCTCTCTAGAGCAGTGGTCCCCAACCTTTTGTGCACCACGGACAGGTTTATTGTCTGACAATATTTTCACGGCCCAATCTAAAGGTGTGTAGCAGATAAAAACTATTTTCTCTATAATAATAATAATAATGAACGTAAATCCACTGTGTAACTTTATTATCGGCGTCCTCCTAACGTCGCACCAACAACAGAACATGACATGAGCAACATCCTTTCTGCCCCAACGCACGCTGGTCTCTATGGTAACGTTTTAACATACCTTCAAAATAAGACAACACGAAAACAAAGTGCATGAAATACTCGCTCCTCGCCGCAGCACTGAATTAGTGGGAGCCCTGTGCTTGTTTTGCTGCAACGAGACATTCCCTTTTGGGGTAATGGGAGACAATGAAGCCCGAAGTGTGCTACTTAGGTCCAGTCTGCTGCATAATTTTGTTTTGGTTGCTGTCACTGCAGAAAACCCTGCTTCACACAGATAAGATGTCGTAAATGGCAACAGGCATTTCAGTGCCGTTGTGGTGACCTCGGGGTATTCTGCCATGACTTTAATCCAGAACAACAGTAGAGTTGATGTCTTGAACAGACGTTTTAGGCCGCTGTCATTTGCGATCTCCAGCAGTTGATCATCTTCACGCACTGACATGCTGGATTCACCTAGTTTGTGGACAAATGGGTCGTGGATCCCTTCCTTGCCAATTCGTGGATCTTTTGTGGTTGGGAAGTAGCGCTCAAACTCTTCTGGCAGCAATAGTTTTCGAGTTAGCCTTTCAGGGAACTGCTCGGCCCTCCCGTGCCCGGGGTCATAAAAGATTCAGCCGGTAGTCCCCCATATAGGGCACACACGTGCACAGAAAGTAGGAATACTTCGCTTCCTCTACTATGCCTGTTGGAACGAGAGGAGCCAAGAAGCTGGAGGTTATCTCCAGGGCCAAATATAGCACACGGATCACTAAGAATGGCGCAACCCAAGCTAGACACCCCTTCGTACATCTCAGACAATGCTACCACCACTTAGCACGGCTGAAAAGACGGATTCAACGCTCAGGTTATAGTACCTGGCGAAGGTGTTGGCTGTCGACCAACCCACAGCCTTGCAGATCTCTGCCAGTGGAGTCCCCGTTGCCAACGCCCAGGATGCCACGACACCCCTGATGGAGTGGGCTCTCAACTGCAGAGGGCAAGGGACATCGGACGCTGTGTGTGCGGTAGAGATGGCCTTCACTAGCCAGTTGGCCAACCTATGTTTGGAGACAGCCTTCCCTATCGTCTGCTGTCCTCCAAAGCACACAAAGAGCTGATCAGAACTACTAAGGTTCTGGGTCCTTTCTACATAGATTCTCAGTGCTCAAACTGGGCAATTGGGACCAAGGGCTGATGCTGCCTTCTCTCCGGGCAGAGCTTGGACTCAATACCTGAGTTTTTTAAAGGGGATGATAGGAACCTTGGGCACATATCCAGGCCTGGGCTTCAGAATAACATGAGTATCACCAGGTCCGAACTTTAAGCAGGTCTCATCGACAGAGAGTGCCTGCAGATCCCCCACCCTCTTGATCGAGGCCAACGCGACCAGGAGCGCTGTCTTAATTAACAGAAATTTAAGCTCTACTGATTCAAGCGGGGCGTCACGGTGGCGCAGTGGGTAGCACGGTCGTCTCACAGCAAGAAGGTCGCTGGTTCTAGGCTCGGCTGGGGCAGGTGGCATTTCTGTGTGGAGTTTGCATGTTCTCCCCGTGATCGCGTGGGTTTTCTCCGGGTACTCCGGTTTCCCCACAAGTCCAAAGACATGCGGTATAAGTGAATTGAATAAGAACAATTGTCCATAGTGTTAAAGTGTGAATGTGTGTGTGAATGTTTCCCAGCGATGGGTTGCGGCAGGGAAGGGCATCCGCTGCGTAAAACATATGCCAGTGAGTTGGCGGTTCATTCCGCTGTGGCAACCCCGAAAGGGAATAAAGCCGACATGAAGATGAATGAATGAATGATTCAAGCGGCTCGAATGGAGGACCTTAAAGTCCTCTAAGGACAATGGAAAGGTCCCAGGAGGCAACTAAGGACGGCCTAGATGGTCTAACACTTCTGGCCCCTCTGAGGAATCTGACCGTTAACTCGTGTCGTCCCAACGTGTTGCCTTCAACCGGAAGGTGATAGGCAGAAATCATAGCAATGTAAACCTTCTGGGTGGACGGAGACAGTCCTCGATCCAGACTCTCTTGCAGGAAGGTTAGCACGAGTTCAACGGGGCAGCTACTCGGGTCTACTTGGCGAGAGTGACACCAGTCGACGAACCGACCCCACTTACCGGCATAACAGGCCCTAGTAGGTTCTGGCAAGACACAGAGTTTGAACCACAGACTGTGGCATTACCCGGGGGTCCTCCGCGGCATGATATGCCAGATGTGGAGATTCCAGAAGTCTGGAAGCGGGTGCTTGTGCCCACATCCCTGGGTCAGAAGGTCTGACCGCAGGGGAACTAGCCAGGGAGGTACTGTCACGGAGAGAGCAGAGTTCTACGAACCAAGGTCGGTTGGGCCAATAAGGTGCCACCACTAGGACCTCTGCCTCGTCCTCCCTGATTTTGCACAGGATGGTTGCAAGGAGGCTCACTGGGCACTGGGCTCACTGGGGAAACGCATATAGGAGTTTCTTCCTGGACCAGCAATGTGCCAGCGGATCTATCCCAAGAGGAGCCTGGGACAGAGCGCAGAACCGCCGGCACTGAGCATTCTCTGGGGCGGCGAACAGGCCTACCTCCGCTTTACCAAAGCGTTCCCAGATCTGCTGGACTGCCAGGGGATGAAGTCGCCATTCTCCTGGCCGGGGTTTCCACCGAGACAGTGCATCCGCTGTCTGATTCAACCTGCCGGGGGTATGGACTGCAACTAGGGACAGACCCCATTGCTGACTCCAGAGGAGCAGTCTGCAGGCGAGCGCCGACAAACGGCGTGAGCGTATCCCTCCTTGTCGATTGATATACACCACCACCGCCATGTTGTCCGTCCTGACCCACATGTGATGTCCCTGCAGCATTCTCCTGAAGTGCTTCACCACTATGAACACTGCATATAGCTGTAGGCAATTTATGCTCCAGGAAGCGTGTTTCTCGGTCTAGACCCTGAGGTCTTGAGCTTCCGGCATACAGCACCCCACCCAGTCCTTGAAGCGTCGGTAGTTACTACTACGCGCCTGGCAGGTCCTCCCAGGGGGACACCGGCACGGAGGAACTGAACACCAAAGACGCAGATGGAGGCGGCAACAAGGTGTCACGTGCATCTTCAGTCACCCTGGACGCTATGCTCGCGACGAAACTCGGAACTTGAGCCAAAGCTGGAGTGGTCTCATATGTATTAACCCGAGCGGTACAGCTGCTTTAAAGGTAAACTTTAAACTATTGGTTTATGACTTGTGTGGTTTGGATTAGTCATAAATTATTCTAATGTATTGATCAAAGTTGGTTGACGCTAACATGTTAGGCTTAAATTTATTCTGCTCATGGTTTTCAACCTTAACTTTTGTTAAACATAAAATGGTTAAATGCACCATTTTACTATGTGGTTGCTTTGTGTTTTATCAGCCGTGTAAGGAAATATCAACTATATTTTCTGTGGTTTGGTCTAAGGACACATTCTGCATCCCTGAAAAGTGTCACAATCAGGTTTATTGATGGAACCGGCCTATTTGTATCATGATCTAAACTCACTGTTATTCTCTCCGTCCTGTTCCAGGTGGAGCCTGCACTAGAAATCACTGACCGCAATCTCTTCTGTTGTAACAAAAGAAGTTTTTGGTGTATTTCTCAACATTCATTCACAAAAGTTGGCTTTATTGGCTGGATGTAAGTGTTCAGAAAAAAAACTGTTATAAAATCTTTGTTGTCTACACATAATTTAAGCATGTTTAATAGTCAGAATTTGAGATGGTCGATAAAAGTCTACTTCTCCCTGCTGCCCAGCCCTGGTGGTGAAAATTTACTAAAGTGGTTCAGTTCAATCATTATGATTTTTACTTTTAAGTAATGAAAAGAAGTCTAAACTGAAATCCATTGGGTGAAAAAATTTGATCTACCACAGGTTAAGTCCAAACAGAGTAAATACTCCTTTAGTTACCCTGCGGCTCACAGATGGAACCAACTTCCAGAGGAGATCAAGGGTGCCAAAACTTTAGTCACGTTTAAATCCAGGCTAAAGACACACCTGTTTAGTTGTGCTTTTATTGACTGAGCACCAATGTTCGAACAACTATTTTTATCTTAATCTATGTCTTAATTTTTAGTTTTTAATCAATATGCTTTCATATGAGTTGTTTATGCTTGATTTTATTAAATGTACTTTCTTTTTTTTATTCTTTGTTTCCAATGTAAAGGACTTAGAATTACCCTGTGTACAAAATGTGCTATACAAATAAACTTGCCTTGCCTTGCCATGCCTTATCATCAGAAAAACTAAGACTTGACCCCAGATGACAGCAGTTGTGGTCTGGTGGATAAGGAAACCGACTATTGAAAGGAAGGTCACTGGTTTGATCCCCAAATCCTCCAAGTTGAAGGTAGTGTGAGTGAACACTTGCTCCCTCATCTTCAATAACCACAGCTGTGGTGCCCTTGAGTAAGGCAGCAGTTTGCTGACTGCTCCCCGGGCACCACAGCCATGGCTGCCTACTGCTCCGAGTGTGTGTTCACATTGTGTTTTTTTCACTCCTGTGTGTGTCACCTGGTCACTTTCACTTCACTTCAGATGATTAAAAATAAACTTTTTTATTTAGACTTATTTAGTATATTCTTTAGTATACCTCCCCTACTATAAGTCACTTTGGTACATTTATGCATTTGGCAGACGCTTTTGTCTAAAGTTTAACACTAGTAGGTGGTTCCTAGTGTTACTTGGTACCTGCACCAAAATGGATTTTTGCAGATCTCACGATACGCTAATGAGACTTGCTCACTTTAACTCAGGTTCCTATTTGTTGCAAATGGTATGCGTTGCAGTAACACAACCACAATCATACAGAGGAAAAGCCTGTCCTGATTTTTGCCATTTAATAGACCAATTACTATATTACTCTTTGGTAAGACTAGATATTAACTTTAACTGCACATGTTTTGTGTTGTTTTTTTTTGTGTGTTTTTTGTTTTTGTTTACAAATACCAGAGATAATAAACTGGGCTAACAGTTACACATGTGAAGCGTTGAATAACTAGCATTAGCAGCTAAAGGTATTATGCAAAACTGCGTAACTTTATAAATTGTTACTATCAACTGAAATGTGTATATATTTCTCCTCCTCAGGTGCAGTGAATACGTGGGGGGCATTTTTAACAGAAAATTAACAAAGAAAATAATGTTAATAAGACTGTTTGATATTTTGTTGTTTAATATGTTACATTTATTCAAATTTTAAATTGACAACGGTTATTTTTATGAAGTTAATATATGTTTGGTTTAAATAAAAGTCTGTTGATGTTCCTATTTAAAGATTTACAACTCAGAACACAGTTGGCTCAGAATCTACACTGGTTGTCATTTTTACTTTTTCTTGCATTAATAGACACAAAACACTTTGATGTGTAAATGTATATATTTAAATACCTTATTTATAAACACTGTAGAAAGTCAAAAATTAATCAAAAACTGTGTGCAAACATCCAGAAGTGGTTGAACTTACACGTAAGTGGGCGTCTGGAAACGATGGCTAAAAGATGTCTTCTAAACTTTTATTTAAGCGCTACATTTCAACCAAAAATGCCAGAATGGACACCAGAGAGCCAACCGCTCCACTTCCTGTCTGTATGCGGACTCCTCGCCATCCTGGATGAGACCGATGACAGTGTCTTCTGCGAACTTCAGTAGCTTCACCGAGGAGTTGGGGAGTTGGTGTAGAGGGATAAGAGTAGCGGGGACAGAACACATCCCTGGGGTGCTGATGGTGTGGGTGTCTGAAGTAAATTTCCCTATCCTCACTAACTGTTGTCTACCAATCAGGAAGCTAATGATCCACTCACAAATAGTCAGGAACTGAGAGCTGGTGGAGTTTATTCCGGAGGAGTGATGGGATGATGGTGTTGTACACTAAACTGAAGTCCACAAACAGGATCCTCACATAAGCCCCTGGTTTGTCCAGATGTTGCAGAGTGTTGGGGTTGATGTTTGCTCTGGTGGATCAGAGTCATCAGAGAGGGTATAGAAGAGAGAAAAAAAACCCCAGCATAACAAAGTTATCCACAAATGAATAAAATGAGAGGAAAAAACTATTATAAAGTTTAAGGAATGTTTATTGACACATAAGTACATGGTTTTATCAAATGCAACTGAAGAAAAGAACATTAAAATGAGACGTTATTGTATTTGTGCAATATTTTAATAATTCCATCATATCTATATACTTTTAAAATATTCCATTTGAATCTTAAAATCATATTGACATCAGTTGAAGACAAGACACACTACACATGAGTACATGCGTCCTACAACTCCTGTCTTCTTTGCAGTATGGGCCTGTCCCAAAAAGCACACGTGTGGACTTGGATTGCGTGTGCCCGGGAAGTCGTAGGGTGTCCCGCCTGTCATTTTTAGGCTCTGAATTTCTTCGGTCAAGTCCGCATCGACAAAGGCTCCATGCGCCTCTACAACTTAGATTTCTTAACAAATCACCAATCAGACGATTGTTGGGAGGAGCTCACGCAGATCGAAGAAGAAGCCCTGAAGAGACTCGTCAACATTTATCAGAGAAGTAACCTACTGATACTTTTTAACTATTTAAACAGTCATGTTGACAACATGGATTATACAATCCTAAACAGATCGAGTACCAAACCACAAACTTTAAGCAACATTTATCCCAATTTATTCAAGAGTTATAGGTCTTTATTCTTTACAAATAAACAATTAAACTCGAAAACGCATCCTCGGAGGCGGGACATGGTCGTAGTGAAGATGTCTCTATTGGCCGATGGTTTAATATTTATATAATTTAAATAAACAAATGTAGAAATAATTCACTCCTTTTCTGAATGAACAAACCTAATGAAGCCAGGGGTGGAAACCAGTTTTTTTTTAGCTTCAAAGTTGGTCAATTATAATATTGGAGTGAATGAGGACTTGCTCTGTTTTGGAGTCAGCCACAAGCGGCCCTCCGGCGAATTACAGTTAAGTCACTCCATTTCGAGGTTCAAGCGGGAAAGGAGGAGGTTGCCTTCATGACGTCACAAGAGTGTGGACTCGAGGGAAGTCCACAAGTTCGGAGTGCTGTCAGTAGTGTTGCTTCGTTGCCATGGAAACGACCTGCCGCTTCATACTGAACCTGACTGTGTTAGTCAACAAGCTAGCTGGCCCTACTTCTGATGTTCTATTGCGGAACTAGAAACAACTATATCACCCCACCTTCACAAATCAGCGTGATTTTTAAGAAGAATGTACCGAAACGAATACCAGGTAGGTACGTTTATCTGCCATCTTTAATACGTGTACACGTCAATCTCTCTCTCTACGCATGCGCGAGTGTGGTTGAGTGAGCGAAAGCACGAGCGGTCGAGTTTTTAGTGTTTTTACTAATTTTACTAATACTAATTTTTCTCACTTTTTCTTTACTAACAGTGGAGATTTGAGTTCTTGTGTGTATGGAGAGTGTGTGGTTCACGGGTGAGGCGTGTGTGCGGTTGCTGCGGGGAGCAGCAGGTGTGTTTGTGTTTGCCGGTGTTCCATAAAAATCGGTTCCACGTGAAGAAGTGCGCCATTGGTTGAAATGGTCATGAATATTAATAGCACTTCGGTGGAGGGGCGCGGCTTTTGTCCTTGAGCTTCAGCGAGTCAACGGCGTGAAAAGTTGTTTCTACGACCGAAATGTATGTCGAGGATTTAAAGATAAAAACAACATAGCTATTGGCGTCCACAATATGAGGTTTGAATGTTTGTTTTGCGATGTTATTTTTATCGTTTGTCTGTGTTATGTTGTTGTTGTGTTGCAAGCTGTAATGTGAGTGATCTAATGAACGAGCACACTATTGTTGTTCCAATAAAGCTTTTCCTAACGTTTAGTAGTGTTGTGATGTACGTTTTGGTGGAAATCTATCTTCATTCATGCTGAAATTAAAACCACGAGTTGGTTATGTTATTGTGCTAAATAAACTGCTTGTTTCAAGGGAATTTAGCAGTACAGATAACGAACATCATCACTGCAGCTTAAAGCCAAACGAATGGGTTAATTTATTTAGTTTAGAGTTGTCTTGCAAGATGAGCTTCTTGTTTTTAAGTAATTTCCTCTATTAGATTTCTATCACATGTAGAAAACAAGGAGAGGACTTTTGCAGTTTTGTTCCACATTTACAACAGGCCTAAAGTAAGGAATGCCTTTTCAAAAAATACAATTACGCAATCTTTGAAAGAAAGATAAACAAGACATAAGTATTAAAGGATATTATTAACAAGTTTCACAAGACCTTCTATTATTCCATATCAGGCAAATTAACAGGAAACAGCTGGGAATAAACCACCTGTTTAATTTGACACTCCAACCAAAAATGATTCTAAGGCTATAAATGATGCTTTGCACTCCTCAAATGTTGTCTTTTGACATACTTTGGCCAAACAATGGACAGCAGTACTTATAATAATTTGGTAAACCTCAAGAAAACAGGGCAACTCCCAGAGAGTTTGACAAAAAACCAGAAATACTGTCTTTCAAGGAAGGCAAAGAGATTTGTTTTGAAAGGTTGGTAGAGCTTTTTTACAGTTAATGTAATGTTGAGCTTGAAATGTAAAGTATGTATTGTCATTGCAATTATAGACAAAGACCTGTTCTATAAAAGAACAGAAGGAGGATCACAGGCAAAGGTAGTGTGCGGTGAGGAAGAGGCAAAACACCTTTTCTCTGAGTTCCACACAAAAGCTATTGGTGCCCACTGTGGAATTGTCAAAACCACAGATGCCATTAGTAAAAGGTTCTACTGGCCATCTATGTCAATTGACATTAGAAACTGGGTAAGTAACAACGCCCTCACAATTTTCTAAATGTTATAGCCTTAAAGTTATACATGTTATATTAGGTAAGCCAATGTGCTGCGTGTCAAAAAAAACAGTGTCAACTAAAAAGTAAGGCAGACTACACACCGATTGAGGTGAGTTGTTAAAAATAGTGTTTTTATTGGCAAAGTTAATTTAAAGGAATTTATTATTTTCCCAGGTGACTGAGCCATGGGAAGTAGTCGGGATGGATTTAGTGGGAAAGCTCACACCAACTGAAGAAGGATATCAATACATTTGCGTAATGGTAGATTACTTTACAAAGTGGTGTGAGGCTTTCCCACTAAAAACCAAGAATGCAGAGGAGGTGACTGACTGCATAATTAAATTATTTTATAAATTTGGGGCCCCTAAAAGGCTTCTAACAGACCAAGGCACTGAATTTGTTAATAAGGTTAGTACATAAGTGATGTTTTTGAACTTGATGAATTGGCCATGAAAATGATTGAATATCAATTGATAGATCAATATGGGTGTATGTCAGCTACTGGGCATTAAGAGAAGTCTCTGTGCCCCATACCACCCGCAGACCAATGGGCTCGTAGAAAAATTGAATGGCACAATCCAGAGTTAATTATTGAAGTTATTAGGTCCTGTATAAAGCTTGTGGAGTGTTATTATGCATGTTCTAAGTTACCAATGTGATGAACATATTTGCTTTTCTTCATTCAAAGATGTTTAAGCAAACTTGTTGGAAAGTAGCCCAAGAAATGGTCAGAATATTTGGAACCAACCATGTTTGGTCTGCGCACCAAAAAACAGCTGACAACAAAATTTTCACCGTATTTTTTGATGTTTGGTAGAGAGGCAAGGTACCCAAGTGAGGTCCCAGAAGAGTTTGAGGTAAGCTTTCATTGCCACCTACATTAAAATAGTTTATTTTCTATTAAGAGAAAAATTAACACACTTTCTTTCCTTAGGTTAATGCAAGTATCGAAGATACTTTGGCGGAGAAATGCGTTACTGATTCTATTAAAAGGCAGGACAGAATATTTAATTTAGTAAAACAAAATGTCAGGTCTGTCCAAAACAAAATTAAAAAAAAAAAATTGGAAAAAGGGTTATCTGAGGAGTATGACATTGGGGAAAAGGTACTTCGCCAAAATATTAGAAGTAGGCAGAGAAAGGGGGGAAAGTTGGATCCCAATTATTTGGGTCCTTATAGTGTGGTCCGAGTTGAGGGAAAATCCATTGACTTGAAAGACGAGCAAGGACATGTCTGTCCGAAAATTAATAAAGACCATTTGATTCATTTCAAAGAAGATCTGCCACCAAAAGTTTTTAAACCGACCAGTACAGCCCAGCCTGTGTCTGCTCCCCCTGCCCAGCCTGTGTCTGCTCCCCCTGTCCAGCATGTCCTCTTATCCCCTGCATGCCTTGGCTATCTGCAGACAAACCCCTGTAAACAGTGTATGTTTTATTCCACCTAGATTTACAACTGTCTTTTATTAACTTATATTTTATAATGAAATTTGACCAAATTGTCTTCTTTAGTGCTGGGAAAAATATGGAGACAAGAAATCGGAGGCAGGATTTGCTGCAAAGTTGGCAAGTACAAAATATTCACTTGGGATATAGAACGTCTGCGCCCTGGGCAAGAACTTGAGAGTGAAGTAGGTAACCTATTGAAAATTGTTACTAGCAAAAATTGTGTTTTTAACAGTTAAGGTTGTGTATATTTATGGGTTGTAAATGAATTGTTAAACATATACATTTATTATTTGTTTTTAAGGTAATAAATGCATACTTGACTCTCTTAAAAGACAAATATGTAGGAAATTCATTTGTTCTTGATTCGTATCTTGCCACAAATATTTGGAAGGGTAATGCCAAACCACTCAAAAATTTAAGTATCATATAGTCCCTTAATGATTATTTAAAATTACACTGTATCTAGAGCAAAGTTATGTATGCTTTTGTAGATGGATCCATGGGTGTTTGATGTTCTACTGGGTGCGGTGTGTGAGAACAACAATCATTGGACTTTACTGGTATACCTTTGTCAAACTTTGTAACACACTTTTTAATGCACTTACTTACAGTTTATACATTTTATCCAGGTCATTTACCCACACCACAAAAGTATCCTCTACATAAATCCTTTGGGTGAGAACCAATTGAAATTGGTTCATTGTAAAAAGGCAGTTAGGTAGGATGTAGTCAATTTTATCCCCAAAAATCTAGAATTGTCTGGCTTATTATGTTTTTAATCTTTTTCACAATTAGAACTTTTTTCAAGGACAAAAGTATAGAAACGTCATGGGAATGCAGCACGGTGCCCCACTGTCTTCAAGAGGATGGGACATCTTGTGGGGTATTTGTTTGCAAAGTATGTATGGCACAAATGGTGCAGTGATTCCAAAATAACAAGTTATTACCCATTTCTGTACTAATATTAGTGTTTGTAGTTTGCAGAAGCTTTGCTAACTCGGGGAAGTCTCCAGTTTGCATCATCAGCAACATGCATAAACACATATCGCGAGCATATAGCAATATGCCTTCTAAAAGAAACAGGTTTTAGTACAACCATCTTTCTGAAGCACCTAATTACACATTGTTTATATTATGTATTTTTAACATTGCCTTAAGTGCTGTCTTTATTTCACAGAAGACCTGGCTGAGCTGTGCTTATCATGTGGTGAGCAGTATCCCCACACAGAAGACACAGAAGATTCCTGGGTCTGTGACAAACATGTTAAATATTGGTTTAAGGTTCATTTGTGAATAATACTAATATTAAAAGTCTTTTTCAGATACAATGTGATCAATGCGACGGATGGTATGACTGGGAGTGTGTGAATAGGCCACACACACACATTGATTTTATTTGTCATTGCTGCAAAATGCCTCTTTAAGTTTGTTGCATTATTTTCATTATATAATAATTTTTGTTACTTAAATTTTTTATGTCAATAAAAACGTATTTCTCCACATCCTTCAACATTTCATTTATTTCAACGTGGTTTTCATTTTGATAGCATGGTTACTAATATAACAAACATTTCAAGATTGTTCTTAAATTTACAGAATTGTTTTCAAAGATTGCATTCCTTACTTTAGGCCTGTTGTAAATGTGGAACAAAACTGCAAAAGTCCTCTCCTTGTTTTCTACATGTGATAGAAATCTAATAGAGGAAATTACTTAAAAACAAGAAGCTCATCTTGCAAGACAACTCTAAACTAAATAAATTAACCCATTCGTTTGGCTTTAAGCTGCAGTGATGATGTTCGTTATCTGTACTGCTAAATTCCCTTGAAACAAGCAGTTTATTTAGCACAATAACATAACCAACTCGTGGTTTTAATTTCAGTATGAATGAAGATAGATTTCCACCAAAACGTACATCACAACACTACTAAACGTTAGGAAAAGCTTTATTGGAACAACAATAGTGTGCTCGTTCATTAGATCACTCACATTACAGCTTGCAACACAACAACAACATAACACAGACAAACGATAAAAATAACATCGCAAAACAAACATTCAAACCTCATATTGTGGACGCCAATAGCTATGTTGTTTTTATCTTTAAATCCTCGAAATACAGTTCTGTAGTAGAAACAACTTTTCACGCCGTTGACTCGCTGAAACTCAAGGACAAAAGCCGCGCCCCTCCACCGAAGTGCTATTAATATTCATGACTATTTCAACCAATGGTGCACTTCTTCACGAGGAATCGATTTTTATGCAAGACAGGTGTCGCATCCGATCGGGTGTCCCTCCGGAATTTCCGTTCCCTTTACGCGACAACAACAGAGATCGTGTGGAGTTGCTAAGCTACCGTACATACTTTTAGTTTGTGAATTTCTTAGAATCCGCCCAAATCGCAGCTGTATGGCGCAACCATTGGCGCACTTCTTCACGAGGAACCGATTTTGATGGATCACCGGTCCCCGCTCCTGAAGCAGGTGGTCTCTAACTGTCGCCAGCTTTACATGATCCCCAACAACCAGCAGGAGATCAGCGTACAGTTCCATGTGAAGGTCGAGGGTTTTTATTATCTCCTGTACGCTAGCTCGGACACGATGAGGTGCTTCGGATGCGGGAGGGAGGGTCACATGATCCGAGCGTGCCCTGAGAAAGCCTCATCCAGCGAGAGGGACCTTGCTGAGGGCCCCAGCGAGCAAGTGAGAGCTGGCTCTGAGGAGAACTCTGAGGCTCAGGGTGAGGGAGTAACAGGGGAACACTCAGGCTGAGGTGAAAGAGGTCCCTGTCTGTCCTCCCAGCACAGAGAGCTCAGGGGCCGCTGCTACAGGGAACACTGGGGAGAGCGCTGGCGTCCCTGAGGTGGAGCTGAGCTCCTGGAAGGATGCTCAGATGTAGACAGGCACAGCAGGGAGCACAGAAGTAAACGTTGAGGCAAGGCAGGAGGACGTTGCTGTAAAAACAGTTCTGAGCCAGGCAGGAGTGAAGAGGAAGGCTGGAGCGACGGAGACTAAAGTTGTATTTAAAAAGAACAACACTGGAGATAAGGAGGAAGAGGTGATGGAGACTGTGGTTGAGCAGGAGAACAATGAAAGGGAGGAAGCTCAGTTAGACCCAAGCCCTCCAGCAGCAGCTGTGAAGCAGGAACAGTATACCCAGCTAAAAAGACCGAAGAGTTCCTCATTGTCAATTTTAATCAAAAAGATCAGGACAAAAAGGTCAGAGCAGTGTTTTTGGACGTGAAGAGGTTCTGTGACTCAGTCCGGACATATCTGAAAATGAAGAACTAGTGCCCCTTCAGTGAAACTCACGGCTTCAGGTTCAGAAACCCGCTACTGAAGCTGAAACAGTGCTCTATAACGTTCTTTTTTAAATATCAACGGGGTGCGAGAGGCAAGGAAGAGAGTGCTGGTGTTCGAGTGGAGCCGAGTGAAGGCTGTGGATGTGCTGCTCCTCCAGGAGACTCATATCAACCCGGAGAACGTGCTGGACTGGAATAAAAAGGATTTATAAATGTTCTTTTTTTTGTTGAGCTTTTGTTTTTATTTTGTTTTAATGGTCAAACATCACAAAAAAATTATGGAAAAATGTAATTGTTGAACAACTCAATAAAGTCTATTGTAAAAATCAAATCTCTCTCTCTCTCCTTCTCAGGGTGATCTCAGTGTTGACATCTTTAGTGCTCAAGGGAAAGATCCTGTGGCGAAATGGAAACTTTATGGCAAGAATCCTTCAATAACAAAAGTAAGTATCTCCGTGTGAGCTGCATTATGTAAGAAATAAACCACAATTATTCATGCGGGTGCTTAATCTCTAATGAAAAATCAGACCATTTTACACAGAATTATGCAGCCAAGCTTGAACCTCCTCACCAAAGTCACAATCAACAGTTTGTTTGTTATTAACTCTTTAATGTATTTAACAGGCATTTTTAACTGCCGTATAGATCCAGAATTTATTCAGGCAGATGGACTTTTTTCTACTGGACTGTTGTTGTTTTTTTTTCACTACAATGTGTTCCCTGATTGTTTTTAATCATCTTCCAGTTTTTCATTTCCATTCCATTTAATCTCTGAACCTGTCGTTAATCAGCTTGTTTCATTGTAACGAATCACTGTGTATCATGTTTAGTATTTAAGTTACTTTTGTGCTAGTTTCAGCCTCAGATGTCACGGCATTGAAATCAGATGGGTGGCATTGTTGCTTAAATTTCACTCCATTTCTCCTTTCTGTAGACTGCTGTTTTGTGGGGAAAAAAATGTGGTAATAGTTTCTAGTATGTAATGTAAGGTAATAGTTGTAGACAATTAAAACGATCGTATATAATGCACAAAAATGTCTCTAAAGCCAGGAATACATTGTGCGCTTTTTAGCCCATTTTGCCACAATTTTTCAGTTTATTCTGCTGAATCACATGTTTTGTCGACAGTGTACCTAGGTTATTATGCAGCAATTAAAAAAAACACTCCTTTTCACGAAACATCTTACTACGCATATGTGCAAACAAGTCTTGTCAGCCATTTCCTGATCCAAACACGCTTGGATAAACTAGATATATAGTATCTAAACTAGATATATATATATATATATATATATATATATATATATATATATATATATATATATATATATATATATATATATATATATATATATATTGAGAGAGAGAGAGAGAGAGAGACAGAGAGACTTTTGACTTTCAAAACACTTTTATTTTATAAACAATGTAAAAAATAGCAAACAAACAAAAAACAATTAAATATAATTACCCCTAAAAATTACCAGTTAAAAACTACATTACCGGAATCGCACACAGTCACCAAAGCACCCCCAATGCCCCATTTCAATTCAAAATAAGGTACATTGTTAGTATGTACATAATACGCATATTCAATTTGTACTCTTGACTCCACTACTGACTTAAAAACACTGCTTATATTCACATTTTCCCCTGACATTTTACACTGATGAGATTTTACAATGACAAGTTTAGCCTGCCCTATTAAAAAATTCACAAGTGTACACTTTTGTTGCCATGACCTCTTATATCTGCAACCCATAATAAATAGACTGTTAATGAAAATAAAACCCAAACTAACAATAATTTTTTCCAGTATATTAAATAGAGATTTAAGTCTAGGACATTCACAAAACATATGGAATACATTGTCAAGTGCATCACAAAAAGGACAAGCTGGTGAAACAGTCTCATTAATCTTAGAAACAAAAGAATTAGAAGCTATAATGCAATGTAAAATCCTCCACTGAATATCTCCACATCTCTTTGAGATAGGAGGTTTGTACAGTAACCTCCACGATGGATAAACCTCATCAGAAAAAGAAAGATAAGATCTCCATTTAGTATCCGGTCTTTGCGTCAATTGTCCAAAATGTACAGATTTAACACACATATGATATAGCGTTTTTTTGTCAATACAACGAAAAAGTAAAGCACTATAACCTTTCAATACGTTTGTCTGATTTTTCTCAGATTCCCAGTTCTTTGGAACAACTTTAAATTCAGGAAAAACCTGAGGAATTAAACCATTCAAAAAGCCATTATTAATATAGAAATTAAAAGACTGAGGGAAAGTTGCCTGAAGATTCTTGACTAATCCCTCCACAATTCTTACTGAATTAATCCCAACATGATCAGTAATTTTATGTGCAGTTTTCCATTGACCTTCCTTAAAGTCAATCAGATTTTTGTTACCCCAGCATTAAGAAACTTTGTAATTTAAAAATGATGACACATTGGTTGATGACTGAAAGAGAGGATTAAAAAACAGATGCTCTAAAACACCAAAGTGTTCCTCTTCATGTCTCAATATTTTAAAACAATTCCAAGATTTTAACAATCCTAAATAGAAACTGAAAGGTAAAAAATGCATTCTCTCTACCAAGGTCTCCTGCATTTAAAAACAACTGTTTATCAAGATCAAATCCTCCAACTTTCTTCAGAATATAAGATCCAAAAACAACCCAAGGCACAGAATCTGGAGTAAACAGGAGCTTTTGTATTGACTGCAGCCTCGTTGCCAAAATTTTAGAATCCAGATGTATCAATCCTTGTCCGCCTTCAGCTAATGGAAGATGAAGAATACCTGGAGGAAGCCAGTGGGAGCCGTCCTAAAAAAAATTTAACAAATGCTTTTTGCACACCAGAAAGTAATTATTTTGGAGGATCTAATACAGTAAATTTATGCCATAACATTGATGCTGCTAAATTGTTTATGACCAAACATCTCCCTCTAAAAGACAGATGTGGGAGAATCCATCGCCATTTCTGAATCCGAAGTATTACTTTATCAGCCAACCCTTCCCAGTTCTGTACTGTATAATTACCTGTCCCAAAATATATACCAAGTATCTTAAAACCACCTCTGTCCCATTTACAATGACAAGGCAAACCAGGGGGTCCTGCACGCTTCCAATCACCCAAAAGCAAGGAAGCACATTTATCCCAATTAATGCGTGCAGATGAAGCTTTTTGATATTTGTATAATGAAGAGAGCAAAGAGGTAACATCTTCTGAATTTTTTATAACTACTGTTATGTCATCAGCATAAGCTGTAAGTCTGACTGGATCTGTGCTGGGGTCATCAGGAACATTAAAACCACTCAGTTGTCTCCTAAGTGAGACTAAAAACGGTTCAATGGAAATTGCATATAAAAGACCAGAAAGAGGACAACCTTGCCTTATTCCCCTAGTTGCTGAGAAAGGCCTAGTTAACGCACCGTTAATCTTCAACAAACTAAACATTCCATTATACAGCATTTTAATAAGGACCAAAACCGAAAGCTTCCAGAGTTTTAAAAAGATATTAGTGATCAACCCTGTCAAAAGCATTTTCTTGGTCCAATGAAAGAAAACCAACATCCACATTGTGCATTTTTGCCACAGTAACAGTCCCTTATTAAAAACAAATGATCAATAATTTCCCTTTTAGGAACACAAAAAGTTTGGTCCATATGAATGATTGATGCCAAGTGTTGTTTGAGTCTATTAGTCAGAGATTTGAACAAAATCTTAAAGTCAACACAAAGCAGTGAAACCGGACGCCAGTTCTTTAGGCATCCAAGATAACCTTTCTTTGGAATCAATGACAGCACTGCCCTCTGACAGCTCAAAGGAAGGGTCCCTTGATTGATGCATCATACTTGATTGATGAAAACTTCATACATGTCCTGGCCCAGTAAATCCCAGAAAGTTTTGAAAAATTCCACTGTACGTCCATCCAGTCCAGCTGACTTCCCAGAAGACATTTCTTCTTCCGTTAGTTAAGATAAATCACTTTAAAAAGTTTCAGTTGCTGATTCATCACATGGTTCTGAATGGTACAACTCCTCATAAAACATAAAAAGAGCATAAGATTGGATCTCCTGCTGATCAGTTATCACACCACCACCTGGTATTTTCAGCTGATGAAAACTCTTCTGCTCCCTTGGCTTTTTTTCAAGCTCAAAGAAAAAGGACGTAGGGGCATCCATATCATTCATCTGGGTAAATCTGTTCCTTAAAAAGGCAGCTCTTCCTTGCTCCTCCAACAAATTCCTTAGAAGGCGCTTATCACTTGCGATAGAGTCATTGAGTGCTGAATTATTGTGGGTATTGTCACTGCTTTGTCCGAGTACAGACTGCTCAAGAGACTTTATTCTTGTTTTAAGTGTTCCGGCACTATGTGCAGTGTATTGCAGGCAAAAAGACTTTATTTGTGTTTTACCAACATCCCACCATTGACTCAGTAACTGAAAATTACCTCTCTCTTCTCTCCAAGCATTCCAGAAAAGATTAAAGGAGTAAATGAAAGAACAGTCCTGTAGTAATCTATTGTTAAAACGCCAATGTGATTTAGAGGCTTTAGGAAGAGACACAGACACTACAATAGATACGTAGTGATGATCTGACAGAAAGGAAGGCATAATTGAGCTACTAAAAAACCTGCCTCTATCGTCCTTTTCCACATAAAACCGATCAAGTCTGGGTCCTGACAGATTATTGGAATTAGTTTTTAGCCATGTGTACTGTCTCACTCTAGGAAAGGCCTCCCTCCACACATCAACAAAATTGTGTTCATTAATTAATTTTTTTAGAGAGAGAGAAAGAGAGTTTCTGCAAATAAAATTGCCAAGGCAGCTCTTTTTTTCTGGTGAGAACACACAAGTGAGTAGAATGCATCTTCCACTTCCTTGTTTTTCATGTGACAGTCATGTTACAAGAGTCACGTGTTGTGGCACCATGTAGTCTATGGTTTGAAAGAAGTTCAAGGTGTAAGCAGCCAGGTCACATCCAAGTATCGTTTTTGCCCTTTTTGTTTGCTTGTGCAGTGTAAGCAGGAGTTATGCTGCTTTGGGATAGAGAGGACTTGAATCTCACATTTTTAAAACATTTTAGTGTGCCAGCACCCCCTTTTGGGTGTGAATATTCCCATGATTTCATGTGCTCAAGTGTAACTTAAATCTAAATAAAGTCTGAATGAAAATAATAATACTTTATATTTATCTAATTATGCATGAGTAGTTTTCAGTGAAGACCTCTAAACAAAATATTTGTTTTGTTCTTCTGTGATAGTGCCACTGTTTTTTAATAGAGATTATTTTCTCTTCTTTAACAGGTGTTTGATAAAGAAGTTAAGGGCTTTGTCTACAGTCTTGAAGGTAACAGCCAAACGCACAAAATGCAGTTGCCAAAGGACAAGAAGATGACTCGTAAGTTCTTTAAAATCATATAAAACAAAAAAGGTTTAACCAAATAGGAAGGGTAATAAGGAACATTTCACACTCAGGTAAGTAACAGACAGTTAATCCCTGTTGCAAACTCACTTTTAAATTTAAGTGGATTATACAGTTTATGTTCTCCTCATTCTCCTGGTTTCTTCCGTTTACGCTGGATACCAAAAAATAGATCTTCCCGTAGGTTTTGATTACTCCTCATCACTTCCTAGTCAGCAAATGCCAGCAACCCATTTACGAACTTGGCATTTGTCTGGCCCATCTAACTTTCTGCAGCTACTACCATATCGATTCTGGGTCAAACATGATACAAAAGGGGGAGTAAGAGAGAGATGCTTCCAAGTCAAAGTTCTCTGTAACGGTAAACTGTAATAAATCTAATATATAAAATGTCCTTATTGACAAAATAATTGTAGTGTGTCATAATAATAATAAATGAGGTTTGTGTCATGTTTTAAGGGAATGCCCCACATCCAAAGCTAGTGGTAACTTGTAATTTGTATTTGTAATATGTATGTATTTGTAAATCCTGACACTTTTTTTCATGTCAATTTACACTTTTTGACATTGAGGGCCAAAAAACCCTGTTTTTGCATGGTCCTCCAAAAATTAATCACTAATAATCACAATTTGTTCAAAATGTTGTACAGTGTCGTGCTTCTGCTAAAATGATGGACCCATACGCGAGGAATCCGGCACAGAAATTCTTTATTTACAGACTTTTGCAAAACTACTGCTCAACAGAACAGGGGTGTAGCAATAGGACGCAGTCTAAAACCAAACAAAAAACCTTCTAAGAGGGGTATGAAAAAAAGGGGCTTAAATAGCAGAGTGGTGAGCTCAACGAAACACAGCTCAGACTAATGAACAGAATTAAAATCTGATTTATACTTCTGCATCAGCTTGATGGATTGCGCTCTGCGGAAGCTCCGCACACACCCATATGTAAAGATATAGTTGTGCACTTCGGCGCTGCCTGTGCACTGATCAATGCTGGTTTGATAAGCAATCCAACTGCTAGCAAACCAAAACACAACACAGATACAAAAGACAGGTTTTATTTGCCTTAAATCATAAGCTTAATGAGCAGATGATACAGCAAAAAGAACGGACAGAACCCAACTTCTATCCTCAGGACCATAACCCTCCCAGTTTACAAAAAAATGTTGCTCCCTTCCTCACTTACGACAGTCTAAGATCCTCTTAATAATGTAAACAGGAGCATCATTAACCAACAGAGGTAGAGGAGGGTGGATGAACAGATGGCAGGCTTGATGCACATGATGTGAAACACCAGGTGAATACGGTTAGGTGGTTTAGTAAGCACAGACGAACACGTTAACCTACATCATAATTCTGCTCAGGGAGTTAGACGGTGTGAAAAGTAAATGCAAGGATGCATCTTTCCATCCTCCACTGAGCGCAGCGAGAGGATGTCCCAACCCCTTTGTTAGAGGTGTCCACCTTGACAATAAACTATGTTGGCCCAATAAGAACTGTTGGAGGAGTGTTTAAAGCATTCTTCCACTCATCCCCCTCTTAATGTGCAGAAGATGATAGGTGTTACGAAGGCCTAATTTGGTAAATACAGTGACCCTTTGACTAAGTCAAAAGCTGAAGACTTGAGGAGAAGCAGGTGCTTTTATATAGCTATATACTTTATTTACTTGGAAGAGATTTATTAACTGGACCTTGATTACTTTTAATTGAATACTCCTACTCTATTGTAAAAATATTTTATTAGTAATAGTACAGATGTTACTGTTTCACACAATGTATTGCTTTAAATGATTCCTTATTTATCTTTTTACACTGCAGTACTAAAACAAGGTACAGTTTAATCAAATAATGGATTTACAAATTATGTATAGAACTGCAGTGACTAGACAAGTGTGCTTGAAAACAGTATTTAATATTTGCAACCAACAGCTGATATCAAGTAAATACACAATTATTTGTGACATCTTTAATGTTCCTTTGTTCCTTAAGACAAATGACAAAAAGTTTCTCTACAAAAACCTTCTGTACCATCTGCAAGTGTCTGTTACATAAAACAATAGTGACCGCAGTTACATTCAACAACTTGAAAAACAGTAAAAGGTTATACAGTTGCTCAATATACCGTACTAAAAACCACAGCTTTTACTGAAGTTCAATTAACTTTTATGAGGTTCCATTCTGGCAAAACAAGGTATGTAATATTAGCATAAATATGCTAGTGTATTTTCACAGACATATTCCACTACATTTGCTGATGAGAATTATTATCACGTTTAAAGAAACTAAAATAACAGTGGCCTGCAATGCGCTTATGGTGACACAGAGACACTAAACAACTTGTATTTCAATGCAATATTAAAAGAATTACTGACTGGGGAGAGATTGACTCCCTGGTAAAATAGAAAACTGTAGTTCATAAACAGTCAGTATATTGTCTGTTTTACTGTCTTTAGAGAACTTCACACATTCACTCTTGCTGATAATTGCCTAGTATCGCAAGCGTGATTGGCGAGAATGGAGAAGCATACTAGACAAGCTATCGGAATTGGGAGTCCAGGACCAGGAAGGGATCCTGGGCCTGGAGGATGCCCCCCAAAAATGCTGCAGGACAGATGCCAGATATGAGGCGTCCAAAAGCTTGTGATCTGGCGATTGGGGAAAGTTGAAAAGTTGACGTATGCTGCTCCGATGCCGAACTAGGCGATTGGGTAGGTTCAAGAGCTGGGCAAAAGTAGGTTCTAGCTAGGCCGTTTCAGTTCCTCCAACAATCGGCTCGCTAATCGAAACACATTTTTCTCTGGAAAGAGGTCTGAGAGTCAGTGATTGCGGCAGATGGGAAAACCGAAAACATGTTTATGGAATGTCGCTTAAGTATACTTTAATGGATCTGATCTTGAATTTTGTTTTGTGGTCTAAATAAGAGAAAAATGAGGGTTCTAAGAGACACTGCTTGAATAATTCCTTCCAATGAGGCAATGAAGAGGGGTTCCCCATCAGTTGGTCAATCCGACTTATGTTGGCGCTCTACTCTCTGCACACTCTTTTCAAAATGCCAATAAGCGAACCCGATTATAGTCATGTGACCACGCGTATAAAGCAGATTTAAATTGAATCCCTCTTCCTGTTTTTTTGCTCTAGCCTACTCTTAACATGTGAGCGACTCACAGTGAAAGACAACCACACAAACGAGTTGGATTATTTCCTTGTGTGGATTTTGGAGAAATCTAGTGAGTCGATGACGTAGTTTATTGGTTGGATGCAGAAACCTGAGCCGTTGTATGCTTCAGATATCCTTTCTCTCACTACCTTCCCTCAATAATTAAGACTCCTTTCTTATTATTAGAGCACTTGTTTTGCCGGTTGACTGTTTGTAGCACGTTCCAAACATGTCACGACCGTGCAAGTCTGTTGGATGCTGTGGATCAATCACATTGACGATCATTGCCTCGGTTGTCTTGGGCGTAGACATGCTTAGGCAGCGACTGAGGGATCAGACTGTGTTGATTGCGTAGTTCTCTCTGGCAACGCACTTAGGACAAGGCTGGCATACTTTCAGGCCACCACCAGAGATGTGGCGTAAGGGTCGACGAGGTTATGATTTCCCACTCCACTGTACACCCACTATCTGCCACAGTGAGTTAACAGGTGAGACTCCTGTGCTCCTGTTGATGTGATCTCTACTGCTGCAGCAGAGAGAGACGGTGCTCTCCCCCTCTGGAGGATTGTGCGGAACAAGAGTAGGCAGAGTTGCTTACTCGAGTTGCCAGAAAAATTGGGTTGAAAGTTTCTCTGCCCCTCGCACCTGAAATCTCCAGGCTGGACGCCTGGTTTGTTGGGTCATGCTAGGATGATACCTGCAGCCATCTCCGATCCCGTTCTTCCCAGAAGTGCATCGGGAACTGACCCAAACTTGGAAAGCTCCTCTTAAATCGAGGTTGGTCAGTCTCTCCTCTCTCACTCCCCTTGAAGGCGTGGTAGCTAAGGGGTACGATTCCCCAGGTAAAGCAGTTGCTGGCGGTGCACTTATACCCGGTCCAGAGGCCCCCCCAACATTATCAGGGGAAGAGGTTCCACCACAAGCGGCCCTAGGACAAGCCACCAGGGAGTCCAGCTGCCGTGCAGACTTCGGCACCAGCCTCCCCCCTCCTTGGAGGGAGGGGGTGCCACCACCATTAGGCAGCGGACCCATAGGTCAGATCTCAGTTTAATTAAACATTTTACTTCCTGGGTTATGTACGCAGCTAGGAGGCTTGCATTGCAGATCCGAATGCAGCTCTCATTTCAGAAACACATTCCAGGGTGTGGCGTCTGATGCAGTGCAGCCCTAATGGCTCCCAGGTTCCATGTCAGAGTCAGCTTTGAGTGAGACATCCTCGGCTGGAACCAGATGCTGCTCCAAGGTTCATCCTGAATGTCCAGGTAGGTCTCCGCCTAGGTTCCCTTTGGACACCACCACTAAGTTGGCTAATTCGCGACCCCGCTTGGGAACTATCAGCTTAGGAGCCTCCCATTATGTCCATTGGCTCATACACACTTTTTGACACAGCCATTGACTGCACTTGCTGTCAAGCGTCCCAGGTTCAATCGGGTCTTATAACCTCTGTCTCGCCCACAGAGGTTTTGGGCCTGTGCGAGGAGATTGATTCCCCTTACGCAGGGTGTAATCGAGCGAGTATCTCCTGCCGACATGGAAAGAGGGTTACAGCCCATACTTTCTAGTTCCCTAATGCACAGGTGGGTTGCATCCAATCCTTAACCTGCATCTTCGGAATGCTTGCCTCCTGAGACCTTTTCAGGTTGATATCTCTCAGACGCAAGGTCCATTAAGTTTGAGCCTGCTGAAGGCAGCATGCAGAATCTGTGCAAACAAAATGGGAGTTCCTCTGAAGAACATCCAAAGACTCCTGATGATGGCGTTTTGGAGGAACTGACATGTCAGATGCTGAGTGATGTACAATAGTTGCTTGCATGAGCGAATGGTCGGTATTGCTATGCATATGTCTCTATGCACCGTCCGGCTTTCTCCTATTGGCCAGATATATGTATAGATGCAATGTGGGAGTGTAAGCTGTCAAACTTAACGCGTTAACTCATGTGATTAATTTGAATTGTATAACGTGTTTAAAAAAATGGCAAAAATGCAATAAACACGGTTTCAGTTTTCCTGTTTACTGTTGTGGTGAAAATGTTTTAAACGAAGTATGAATAAAACACGAATAATTGTATGACAATGAGAATGCACGGTGAGTGGACACGTTACTGCACGCGACACACATTGTGCTCACGGCAGACCACTAGGCTTCTGTGAGCAATGGAAACTACAGAGGCATCACAGAAATTGCATTCATTGGCAACCAAATGTTTATAACACTGAGGAATGGCAGTACATGTGTGGATCATTGTCTCGAAGTGGTGAGAGAATGGTAAAGCAAGGACAAGTTAAAGCACACTTCCATTTGAACACCTGCCCTGCAAGGCTCACATACTGCACCAAACTGTTAGGTTTCCATTCACAGTAGTAGTTTTAAAAGTGCGCTAGCTAAATGTTGCGAGATTTTTGGGCACCTAAACCTGTGTTTAGGTGCCTATCAAGGATCAATCCTGCATAAAATAAAAATAAGTTCAGAGTAGTTTAAAACTATATTAAATACTATATTAAATAGTTTAGGAAGTAATAAATATGATGTTGAATAATGTAATGTAAGTAAAATACATATTGTCCTGCTCAGTGGTATTGCCAACTTTGTGCCACTTGAAAAATTATGGAGACAAGAGGATGATCAGCCTATAGTTAAATTCAACAAGATTTTACCTCAGATTATCTAAAAGGAAGGACAGCACTAATCTCATATGGATGAAGAGCGCTACTGCAATTGATCCAAGGTTTAAAGACCTAAAGTTTCCTGCCAAAGATGAAAAGAATGACGCTTCATTAAGAAAGCTGTTAATGGGAGAAAGTTCTGGAAAACAAGAGTCTAAAGAGACCACAAACTAACAGCCACAAAAGAAGAGAAGCAAAAAGTTAATTTGGAGGATATTGATGATTTATTGCAGGTATGTTGTTTACATGACAAAACCTGTTACAAGTTAAACAAAAACTTCAATAAACAATCATATTTTGAATTGAAATATCCTCTATGTCTTCAATTTACGTTAGTTATTAACATTTTACATTTATAGATTTAAAATTGTTTCAGTCTTGTCGTTGCGATTAATTGAATTAATAAAAAAAACCTGTGATTAGTTAGTTTTTAACAGATCAACAGGACTAATATATATATATATATATATATATATATATATATATATATATATATATATATATATATATATATATATATATATATATATTTTTTTTTTTTTTTTTTTTTTTTTTTTTTTTTGTATTATATCCCGTAATCCCCCCTGTTATTTACTGGGAATGAAGGGGTTAGTTCTTGTTTAGTTCCCATGGCTGACTACCTCTGTCATGAGACACATAGCTTGTTAGTTTGATAGGAGATAGCTTGCACCATAGCTTGCACAAACAGAATTTACACTATGTTGGTGTAAGCGCCTTGGTCCAGTCTTATATACTCTAGATGATATGGTTAGATGGGACCATATGATTGGATGATGATAAGTCAATTATCAGCCAAGCTCCTCCCAAACTTATGTGAATTAGATGATCACCTCATATAAATAGCAGCTTTTTTCTTGACTACACCAAGAAAAGCAGCCTACTGGACACACAATTTTTTTCCTTTTTCAATTCATGCTTGGATTTATATTTTATAGTATTGGTTCAGCAACAATTCATGAGCTTACAAATGTCGTGGAGTAGAACTGTGCAGATAATCTCATTTTGATCAGGACAACGCTTTAAGGGATAAGCTATCATTAAACAATATCACTGAAAAAAAGATTATTGTGTTTATTATGTACTTTATTCATCTTCATACTCTTTAACTCAATGCCAAAAACCACTCAGGCGCATCTCGGACTTAAGTGCATTTATGTTTTATGTTACATTATTTCCCCTACAGTAGCAGATAGATGTACCTAGAACACCCACTGTTCATCAAAAGTTTAAGTAACCTACCAAATAAGTCAGAAAGCAGGAATGTAACACCAAAGCACTCACAAGATAGGCTTGTTTGCTGCTTACTTTTTTCTGCATTAATTATGTGAGCATTAGATCAAGTTATGTCAGTTATTTATATATTGAGCAGGTCTAAGCTGGATTGGGAAAATGACTGAATGTGCAGCAAAATGAAACAATCAAAGGAGCACATGGAAGCTAAGCAAAGATGAAACAGGGGATGGAACAAAAACCTGGACTGGCCTAAAGGAAAACTAATCTAAACTAAAACCAGAAATGTAATTTAAACTTGACACGGAACTAAAAGCATATATAGACTAACACACACACAGGCACATTTTGCTCAATTAAATCACTTCCCCTTTAAATACAAATAAATCTTAGAAAAAATATTTATTAATCAGGCTTTTAATTGGAATGCTTTAACATTTCAGTTATGTTAAATGTACAGTACATCTTTTACCTTTGTTTTTAATTTCTTCTCATGTGTTTCCTTCATGCAGTTGGTCTGATTCAAAAGTTTCTAATTCTGCAAGTCAACGTTCCCTTGGGAAAAGATTTTTCTGCTGAATTTCTGTAAGCACAACAGTTTTACATGTATAGTTCTTTTTTTTTTTTTTTTAGTTTAACTCTTTTTATTTGCCTTTTTTTTCAAACAGAGAGTTAATCCAAATGGATACAGAAGACCATAAATACAATGATAGTTTTACAGTATTGGGATCAAAATAAAAAGGCATTGGACACATGTCTTGCTCTCTGTGCTAAATACCAACCGAGAGAAAAGAAGAAAGAAAGAAAGAAAAAAAAGGAAAAAAAATAAATAAAAAATAAAAAAATAAACCAGTGGCACCCTTAATAATGATTGTCAGATAATAGACAGAATCTTTCTGTACCATATTCTTACATACGTTTTAGTTTTTTTTAGAGTGAGAGAGAGCAAATTCAGCAAGGATTAGATGCATAGAGTAGGGTTGGATAAACAATTATTTTTTTAAATGTTCCAAGAAAGGTTGCCAAATTGTCTAAAAATATTCTGTGTTAATGTGAATTGTATACCGGATTTTTTTTCTATTTGAATAAACTGCAGCAGATCGTACATCCAGTGGAAGTAATTGGGTGGAGAAGGGTTTTTCCAATTCATTAATATAACTCTTTTAGCAATTATTAGGCAAAAGGGCATTACACTTGATCATGAATGGGAGACAGATATATTTGCAGGGTTCAGACCGAACAATGCCACTAAAGGACATGGTTCAATCTTTAAATGAAAGACATCGGAGATTGATTTGAAAATTGAAGACCAAAAAGGGATTAACTTTGGACAAATCCAGAAAGTATGATAGAGAGTTGCTGGGGCCTGTCGGCATCTGTCACAAATAGGATCGATTTCTGGGTTTATTTTAGACAATTTAGCTTTAGTCCAATAGATTCTATGTAACAGTTTGAACTGTATCAATGCATGACGAGCACAAATGGAAGAAGTATTTACCCGATTAAGAACTTTTGACCATTCCTTATCTGAAAAAACATAGTTAAGGTCTGATTCCCAATTTGACTTTATTTTTGACAAGGATGAAGTGTCTGACATTACAGTAAATGAAAAAAATGTTTTGTATATGTTAGAAATAGCACCTTTGGAAACTTTTATTTCTAAGATCTGGTCCATGTGGAAAGTGAGGAAATGTATTTCTTATGAATTCACAAGTCTGTAAGTATCTAAAGAAGTGAGATTTTGGGAGGTAAAAATTTTCTAAAAGATATGAGAAGCTAACAAAGCTATCCTTGTGGAGTAGATCTTTAATTTTTACAATGCCCCTTCTAGCCCAAAGCGCAAATGCTCCATCTGACATAGAAGGCACAAAAGAAGGATTTTTATATATAGAAGATAGATGACATTGCTTGAAACCCAAAAGTGTAGCAGACAATGGAGAGCATAACAAAGCATGTAAAGAGGCTCCCATGCGAGAGTCGCTTTCCATTTCAACCCATGCAGGAACCCATTGACAGAGGCCGTAATGTAACTGACTCCATTAGAGGATGCTATGAATATTTGCTGCCCAGTAATAGAACATAATATTAGGAAAAGCAAATCCACCAAGTCTTTTAGGGTGTTGCAGGAATAATTTCTGAATTCTTGCTGGGCCTCCACTCCAGATAAAATCTGAAAATATTTTGTCCAGTCTTAACATTTATAGTTCTAATTCATTATTGACATTCTGCTATCTACTATGATCTAGCTACCAGTCAGAGAACGTTATTAGCATGCAGGGTGATTTAATTCACAGGTTTATGCATACAGATAACGTTCCAGCAAGTGCTAAGAAAGTGTTTCATATCCCCATCTGCTTCACAGAGTAAGCTATCTGGTTAAGAGTTTAATCTTGTCTTCTAGAGTGACTGACGAGGAGCATCTAAAAAGAAGGCTTTACTTGTCTACTGTGCATAAGGAGCTCTCAGCAACCCCTTTGCATGCGAGAATACCTCTAACCTCCCTCAAACATGACATTGTAAGTCTGGATGCACATAACACTTGTGATTTGAACATGTACCTGAACAGAACTCAGTTCAAGATGATTTTTAATATGAGCACAGAAGTGAGCAGAAAAATGTCCTTGTGCCAGTATGATAAAGGTACGGTTGTCTGTGTGCAGTGGTGTAATCTGTGTATTGATCTGGACTCACTCATCATGGAAATATTCCATGGGACACACTTCCTGTCTCTGGATACCATCATCATCTCTGCCTCCTGCAAGCTTCGCCGCATTTTTACCATAAAGAATGAACCTGCTAACTGCAGAGATGGAGGTATGAGAACTCAATTTGTGACCTACCTTTTAAAATATTTTATGGTTCTTTCGCTGAAGAATTTGCTTCATGTTATTTAATGATAAATGATTGACACAAATTTGTTAGAGATTAAATGTTTGTTAATTACAAAACAGCTGTGAACAATTAGCCTCTTTCAAGATTTATTGTTCAAAAAAACCTTCTTTAGTTTACTATACTTGACTGTCTTTTTAACATTTGTAAAATCAGCAGTCTTCACCATTTCACACAAAAAAAGCAGATAAACTGCTAGTACTGCACCTAGGGTGACACATAATATCCTGAAAGTCTGCTCTTAAAAATCGGCCCAGACTGCCCACTTAAATAGGTCAGAGCATCTCTGATCTCCCATCCTTCAAATTAATTCAAGTAACTTGTCAACATCATAATGCTCAGTGTTGAGAGCTGACATCACATACCCAATGTGAGTAGAAAACATGAATCTCCACAGATCCTCCTCATCAATGACAATCCTCCAAGCAAGACCCGTTTGAGTCTTGTGTTTGTAAAAGACTTGTGTGCTGTTGTACACACAGTATACTGTGACTTCAAATACCATGCATCACTAGTCTAGAGCAAGCTAATTGGGCGGAAGAAGCAATTTATTGCGATTCCAATTTTGCAAGAAATCATTGTATGCATTGCTGTTCTGCTTTTCCCACATGGTTGCATCTTCCTGTTGACTAAACATGTAAAAGACCAGGGGCCTCATGTATAAAACTTTGCGTAGATGTAATCCTTAAAGTGTGCGTACGCACATAAGGCAGAAATTGCGTACGCACAAAAGTTTTCAGATTCATAAAACCGTACGTATGCCAGAACCTGCGCAAGGTTCGCTTTATAAATCAAAATTATCTGAATATTGTGCGCAGGTACACGTGCGTATACCTTACCCCAATCTCCTCCCGAAATAACCATATTTGGAGGTTAAGACCGCCCATTTTGAATATGTATGATCTCTTTGCATATTATTACCACCAATAATTCGGTTAACAAAAGCGAATTCATTCTCAGATGGTGCCTTTATTGCAACATGAGTGCAGTCAACAGCACCGATTACATTGGGAAAACCGGCGATTGCTGCAAATTGCATTTTGACGTTGGCCTGTTCAGCTTGCGTGTAAGGAAAACGGATGTATCGGGGTGCCATCTCCACTATGGCATGACACGGCTCAGGGATGACTGCGACATACCCGATCGGTCTGCCAACTCTCGCTGGAAAGTACCAGTGGCCAAGTGGCCTAATGTGGTCAATACTTGCACAGGAACACACAGCGCATGGTCTCTCCGCGAGGGTCTTTCCAATACTGGCCGTAATTAAGAACACAATTCCAAGAGGATGGCTCTTGGAAATCGAAATCGGCTCATGAGCCAATCATCATCATGAGCAAGGAAATCTTCACGGTCTCTGAAAACACGCTCCCTCCGTAGAGCGTCATTAGCAAGGTCTTCTAACAGCGCTAGAGCATCGATTATGATGATATGTTTTATACGCACATACCTTTTTATAGCCCATTCATTAAAACAAATGAGTAAATTCGAAGTATTTGCACCTGGTTAAGAATGCTAATAATGATAATTCAGGTTGATACAATTTGATTTATTGGGTGATGTAATAGGATAATTTAGAAGTTTTTCATTTTAAATAGCTATTGCTATTTAGGACAGTTGGTATCGCCAAAACACATACTCTTCTAAAAGAGTGCGTATGCACTGTCAAGAGCATCCGTACGGTGCGCACTTATTTACGCCAAGTTTATTTTTTATAAATCCCAATAGGTGCGTGAAAAAATGCGTACGCATATTTCTATGCCCATTTTGTGCATATGCAACGTTTATACATCAGGCCCCTGCTGCTGTGGTGAGCACATATCTGGAGTCTACTGGATAAAGCCACCAGGGCTATTAAAGGTTCAGAAAACATATTCTCATGATTTTATGTGTCTTAAATGCAGTTGCACTTCCAGAAAAGGGAGAAACGGTTCTGTTTCTTGTAAGAATAGGATTTACAAATCTTTACAAAATGAGACTAAACAATTGAATATTTTTGTCATTTTATTTATTATTATTATTCTTATTTTTTTGTTTTTGCGGGCACTTTTGAGTGCCTGAACATTAACAAAAAGACTTCCTGTGAGAAACGGAAGACAGAGTAGCAGAGTGCCGAGTCTCAATGCGGGCTGTACACAGCTAAGTTCCAAACAAACTTATTCAACTTTATGCCCAATAACCAGCAAGAGGTTGTTACATCATTTATCCAACTTGTGAAATTGGAATCACTTACCTCGACATTCTGGATCACCTAGAGAATTTTATCGAAGATTATTTTGAAAAGGTAGCGATGGGAAAATCCAAGAAGAAAGCTAGTCCCGAGTCTACAGAAACCACTCCGTCAAGCACTCCAGTTAGCACTCCAGCTAACAAACGATCGCGTCCATCCGATTCACTCGAATTCTGCCAAAAACAGGTGGTTTCTCTCACCACAGAGAACGAGTCGCTCAGAGGCAACGTGAAATCTCTCTCTGAGGATGTTGTGCGCTTGACTGCGGAAAATAAACAAATCCATGAAAGTGTTTTGGACATCAAGGCACGGTCATATGTGAATCATATGTAAACGGTCAACTCTATCGCGACCAGGAATCCACCCCGTGGCTCTACTGATTACAGGTGGTCAGAATTTAATATTAATATAGCACCTACACGTCTATGTTTATACACCGGCGTACTATGTCTCACAGGTAAGATCCGTTAATTTTTTTAATGTTAAAAATGTCTTCACAGGTTGTTCGTTTCTATCTTTATTCTCTTTCTTTTTACTTCACTATTTATATTTTCTTTTGTACTTTTAGGGCTTCCACCTTAACCACTTAAAGCTTGCACTTCTTTTTCTATTTCCCTACCTGTTAACCTCACTAATTTATAGTTCAGACTAAATTCAGAAGATGGACAGCTATTTCATAACTAACCTACCACAACTTATTAGCACATGCGCTTAGCAGTCTTTTTATTTTAGTTATTATTAGCATCAAAAATAAACCTTAAATTATATATGTTACCAGTAGGGGAAACAAAGTAATTAAATAAAATATTAAATATCAAATAAAAAAAATGTGCAAGGGAAGTGTGACGTAGTTCAAAAACGGAAGAGGAAGATAAAAGAGGAAGTGATCGAGCAGAGTGAAGTCAGTCAGTGCGGCAACCTAGACGTCGGGGCAAGAGAGCCTTGCTGGCAGGAGAGAGAGAGAGAACGAGCGCTGGTGTGGTTAAGCAGCGAGACCGAAGCGGCGTCTCCATTAAGCCCAAACAGTGGCGTGAGGCCACCAGAAGGAGTGAGCGCTGTGGTAAAGCTGAACCGGGACACCACGCTCATCGACACATCCGGATCGGTATTGCTGTGACAGAGTGCATGTTGTGAGTACCTAATTCCCCCCCGTGCGGCAGAAAGGTAACGGACAGTTGTAACGGAACACTCTCCTGAGTTTGTGTGCTCGGCCACTCGCGGCTATCTGGAACACCCACAAGACATGATGGTCCAAATAATTTTTCCCCTAACTTGACTCTGCGTTATTGATTTGAAGTAAGACTTTCGCACATATCCCACAAGCTTTATGTTTACGGTAATCAAACCTTCCTGGAAATTTATAAAGGGACAATTTCTGTTGGTGCGATGAACTTTAAGTTATGATTTTTTTTTAACTGTTGATGTAATGAATGACAATTCATACTTTATGTTGGTTTCGGGAATTGTTATTGTAAAACAAGGAACTTTAAAAGACAAAATGAAGTTGAACTGATTTAAAGAAAAAGATTGTGTTTTGTGGGTAAACTGAAATGTTCATGGGCAACTTTATTTTTTTCTTATTATTATGTAAAGGTGGTGAGAAGTCATATTTGTCAGTTTTTAAAAACTGTCTGGCACCTGAAAAAGGAAACCATTTGGGTACGCCACCGTTACAGCGCGGTTCTGATCATGCATCCACCAGCAGCTGCATGTATTGGCATGAGTGCCCAGACTAACATAGACACAAGTTTTACTAACACTAACCTGTCACTCTGCTAACTATGACATCCCTTAGGTTTGTCACCTAGAATGTGCATTAATAAGAAAGAGAAGAGAATTAAAGTTTTTAACCATATAAATAAAATGAAGGCAGATATTGTATTGTTACAGGAAACCCATCTCGCCAATTCATTTGATAACACAGTTTACTCACCACAGTTTCCCTATGTGTACTCAGCCTGTTACAATTCCAAACAAAGAGGGGTCGACATATTTATAAGTAAGAACGTCACCTTTATCCATAATACTACTACTACAGGTACTGGAGGAAGATTTATTATAACTAACATAACAATATCTAACATAGAATACTGCATTGCTAGTATTTATGGTCCTAATATTGACGACCCCTCTTTTTTCCACACTTTCTTCACTGCTCTATCTGCTCATTCTGGTGCCAAGCTTGTAATAGGAGGGGATTTCAACCTTGTACTTGTATTTGTACTTTGTAAAACCTCAGTCGACAAGAATTCTCAAACAATATTTGAATGATTTTGGTCTCTGTGTTGCATGGCGCTCTTTATGCTATCTTAAGGGAATACACCTTTCATTCATCGGTTCACCACTCACAGTCACGACTAGATTTCTTCCTAGTAAACAACTCTGTTCTATCAGACATCTTGCTTACCAGCATTCACTATGTCACAATCAGAGACCACGCACCGGTCTCTTTCTCACTGACCAAAACCGCTTCACAATCAAGCAGAAGCTGGAGACTTAACACATCACTACTTAAAGATCAGGACTTTATAAATTATTTCAAAAGAGAATGGGCAACCTTCATGGAAATCAACGACACCCCAGGAACCTCAGCATGTGTTCTATGGGAGACTGCAAAAGCAGTAATGCGAGGTAAAATAATCTCATATTCCTCATTCAAGAAAAAACAGGATATTAGGCAAGAACTGGAATTAGAAACCCAAATTAAAGCACTCGAAACTGCCTACGCAGACAATCCTCAAGAAAATATCCTGAAAGAATTAGGGAAACTAATAGCGCTTAATAACATAATCGATAGGAAAACCCAATTACAGATGGAAAGGCTACGTTTAGATAACCTTAAACATGCTAACAAATGTGGCAAATTTTTAGCAAACAAACAATCTCATCAGTAATTAACAAAAAGGGGGAACTCATTCATGACCCCCAAGACATTAATGATACCTTTAGGGATTATTTAAAAAATCTATACAAATCTCAAATTGACCCATCGGTGCCTGACATTGATTTATTTTTAAACAGTCTAGATTTACCAAAACTATCAAATGATCAAATTGAAAACTTAGATTCAACATTAACTTCTGCTGATCTTTAAGAGGCTCTAGAGCAAATGCCAAATAAAAAAGCTCCAGGGCCAGATGGTTACCCAACTGAGCTCTACAGAGAGTTCTGGAACGTGCTAGCACCCACCTTCTGCAGAATGGTTTCCACTTCCTGCTCTGCTGCTGTTCGTACGTACTCTGCTTGTGCTCCTCGCTCGCACTATTAGCTTTTCTATTTTCTCACTTTTTTTTCTGTTTTTAAATGTCTATACTATTTAGACGAAGCTATTTATAATTGCTCTGAAAGCAAAACCTGGAAAAGTTTGGATAAACATAAACGGGATTCTATCAGCAGCTCACATTCCACGGGAAGAGAAACAGCTGGAGACACAGACGAGTGAAAAATGCCTCTGATCCACCATCTCCCTTTTACAATCTCTTCTTCACAGAACTGAAGTTTTGGAGACACGGCTACAATCGTTTTGTTCTCAAAGGACAGTGGATTCTAAAGAACCGGACATGAACAAGAACCAACAACAAGCTGGTGAGCTCATTACAATTTCTCAGCATGTTATTCTGAACCCAGATCAGCGAGGAGAAGGTCCTGATCGGGCTGAAAACTGGCAATTTCAGAGAAATTAAAAGGCTCTCTGTTTGGACTGGGCTCATCTACACCAATTCATCAGGAAATACAGCTACGAAACAGATTTGAAACTTTAATGACTGTGGATACCGATCAATCTCAGCCTGTCAGTCAACAATCAGAGCACACACACATTTTATAAAACAGGGGGTCAAGAAACAAGCAACATCCAACTCATGTGTCAGTGGAGCCGAAGACTCTGATTATTGGGGATTATACAATCCAGAATCTACGGAGCAAAACTATGGCGACATACTGTCTCCCACTGTGTTAGATATCAACAAAACGATAAGAGATGTTCTGAGCAAGCACAAGACAAAACAACTCATCATTCATGTGGGGAAAAATTATGTAAAGAAAGGACAATCAGAGCTGCTTAAGAAAGACTTTATGGAACTATTTGACACACTTGAAAGTCTCAAAATACAGTGTTTCATAAGTGGTCCGCTTCCAGCAAACGGCACAAATATGTTTTCTCGTTTGCTTGGGCTCAACACAGGGCTAGAACACGCCACTTTATCAAGACGTTTCCAATAAATTGATAATTTTAATGTGTTCTGGAATCAGCCTGATTTTATCACATCAGATGGGAGGCAACTGAACAGATCTGGAGCAAGAATGCTCATGGACAATATACTTTTCTCCCTCCGATATCAGTCTGAAAGACACAAGAGCCATCAAATTAACTGTGGAAACACACCATCAAGGCCTATGTCGCCCACTCTCCAGACGTCACCACAGAATGAGGATTATCTGACCTCCGCTAGACTTGATGAGGATCAATACTTGGATAACATGCAAAGCCACCAGGACATCGCAGGACCCACGCCACCACTGAATGAGGATAGCCACACCATCTCAAAGACTACACCACCTCCGAATGAGGATGAGGATAACCCCCTGGACAACAACCGGAGTGAACTGAACAACTCCCTGGAGGACACATCAACAATGTCCACATCCTCAGGATCCCCTCATCTCAGTTTCCCAGCACAGCTTGAAAAACTAGTCTCTGCAGGAACTAAGCTGTCCCACTCCTTTACGGCAAGCCCCCGACCATTGCCCCAAAAAAGGCAGGCACCTCTTCCTCCTATAGCAGAAAGAGTTCTGCGATCAAACCGGTTGGGGCAAAATCACCCCCAACCCACCCTTACTCCACCAAACCAGCAGTGAGATAAACAGGACATTCTGCCTCAAGACGGTGACCTTGGGGAATGTTTTCAGAACAGGCAGATGTCCTCAGCCCCTTTAGCTCTTACTTTATTAGCGATACAGATAAGGCCTGCTAGAAATAGACAAAACAAGTGGAAGAAAAGGTCTGCTAGAAATCAGAAATCAAGCAGACCAAACCTGATTAAAATAAACTGTAAGCCAAAGACCATCATATCTGAACCCACAGAAAACAGGGTAAAAATAGCACTTCTGAATGTTAGGTCACTTAGAAACAAGGCGCACCTCGTAAATGATTTTATTTTAACACATGACTTAGATTTTATGTTGCTAACTGAAACATGGCTAGATGATAGCTGTAGTGCAACCATATTAAACGAGGCTGCACTAGGAAACTTCTTATATAGACACGCCTCTCGTTCTGATAAAAAAGGAGGCGAAATCGCAAGTATGTACAAGAACGTTTTTGAATGCAAACAGGTCAATCTTGGGGATTACACATCTTTTGAATATTTGAGTATAGCTTTAAAAAGCACCAAACGGGTACTTATCACCACCTTATACAGACCTCCAAAGTACACTACAGGGTTTATCGATGATTTCACTGAACTGCTCTCAGCCATCTCTTCGGAGTTTGACTCTTTCATCATCGCTGGGGATTTTAATATTCACATGGACAAGCCCGATAATAATGCTGCCAAAGAACTCAACAATATTTTAAACACTTCGACGTGACTCAACACGTTCAGGGTGTCACACATTGTCACGGTCACACACTGGACTTAGTAATTAGTAAGGCTTAAATATTTATCCACCGTTGTGCAAGATGTTGCTCTGTCTGATCACTTCTGTGCTTTTGTTGATGCGGCAATCTCCCACGTCAAAATTGCAAAATCAAATTCTGTTAGAAAAATACACATAAATGATGACACCAGCCGATGTTTATTCATGCCATATCTCAAACACCAAGCATCACAGCTGGCACAGCCGACTTCCTTCTGATCGCATTTACTTTAAAAATCAAGTCCGTTATAGATGACATCGCACCTATAACTGTCAAGAAGAAACCTGGGAGACAAAAAACACCCTGGAGAAATTCAACAAAAGTTCAAAGTATGAAAAGACTTTGCAGGAAGGCTGAAAGAAGGTGGAGAAAATCCAAACTTGTCATCCACTACGACCTTTATAAAGAGAGTCTTCGTGCTTTTAATTCAGAATTAATCAGCTAGGCAAGAGTATTTCTCAAACTTAATTAATAACAACCTCAACAATACACGAACTCTCTTTGCAACAGTAGAGAGGTTAACCAACCCACCAAACCAGACTCCAAATGAGCTTCTGTCTGAAGATAAATGCAATGAGTTTGCTTCATTTTTCATCAATAAAATCATTAACATCAGAAAAGGCATTAGTGCCTCCCCCTGCAGGGCTGGGGATAGACCTCAGCCTCCACTCTCAATGTGCACCTTCAATCAATCGATAGCAAAATTAATAGAACGGTTGAGAGCCTTAGAACATCAACATGCAGTCTTGACACTCTACCAACAGTCTTTTTTAAAATGGTTCTTAAGAGTCTAGAAAAGGACCTCTTAGAAATTATAAACACCTCCTTGTGCTCCGGCTTTTTCCCCAAATCCCTTAAAACCGCAGTTGTAAAGCCACTACTGAAAAAGACAAACAACTTAGATAATACTGTACTGAGCAACTACAGGCCCATCTCAAATCTCCCTTTTATTAGTAAAATTATGGAAAAGATTGTGGCAAAACAACTGATTGAATTCCTGACCCAAAATGAATACATGGATTGTTATCAGTCTGGTTTCAGAGCTCATCACAGCACAGAGACAGCTCTACTGAAGATAGTCAATAACATCCGGTTTAAACACTTGATTCAGGAAAAGTGACTGTCCTGGTTTCTACTTGATCTGAGTGCTGCCTTCGACACAGTTGATCACAAAATCCTTCTGATAGACTAGAAAACTATGTTGGTCTTTCAGGAACTGTGATAAAATGGTTCAGATCATACTTAGAAGGAAGAGGTTACTATGTAAACATAGGTGATTACATGTCGAAGTGGACTGCAGTGTCGTGTGGAGTCCCTCAAGGCTCAGTCCTTGCTCCTTACTATTTAACCTGTACATGCTTCCACTGGGCCAAATTCATGAGAAGAACCAGATATCATACCATAGTTCTGCTGATGACACAAAAATTTATCTAGCTATCGCCCCAAATGACTACAACCCCATAAACTCTATCTGCCAATGTCTTGATGAGATTAAAAACTGGATGGAAAACAACTTTCTTCAATTAAACAAGGAAAAAACTGAAGTCATTGCATTCGGAAGCAAAAGCGAGATTGTTAAGGTTAACACGTATCTCAGTGCAAAAAGCCTAACAACTACAAATCAGGTCAGGAATCTTGGAGTGATTCTGGACTCTGATCTTAGTCTAAATAGCCACGTAAAATCAATGACAAAATCCGCTTATTACCATTTTAGAAACATCACAAGAATCAGATGCTTTGTTTCCAGACGAGATTTAGAGAAACTGATTCATGCTTTCTTCTCCAGCAGGCTGGACTACTGTAACGCTCTTCTGACCGGTTTTCCCAAAAACACCATTAAACAGCTCCAGCTCGTTCAGAATGCAGCGGCTCGAATTCTAACCAAAACTAGAAACTCAGAACACATTTCTCCAGTTCTTAAGTCTCTACACTGGCTGCCGGTCTCCTTCAGAATAGATTTTAAAGTTCTGCTGCTCGTATATAAGTTCTAAAACATAACTTAGCACCTAAATACCCTAACAACATCTCAGTGAATACACACCAAACAGAGAGCTGAGATCCCACAGATCTAATAAATTAGAATCTACCCCGGGTAAATTCCAAACAGGGCAAATACTCCTTTATGTACCATGCGGCCCACAGATGGAACCAACTTCCAGAGGAGATCAAGGGTGCCAACACTTTAGTCACGTTTTAAATCCAGGCTAAAGACTCTCCTGTTTAGTTGCGACTTTTGTCGACTGAGCACCTACGTCCGAACAACTATTTTACCTCGCACTTCAAATCTTAATCTTGTTTTAATCGATGTTTTAATTTCAGTGTTTAAATCTGTTTGATTTATATGACTTTTTATGCTTGATTCTAATGTATGCACTTTCTTTTTACTCTTTATTTTCAATGTAAAGCACTTTGAATTACCCTGTGTACGAAATGTGCTATACAAATAAACTTGCCTTGCCTTGCCTTGCCTTGGATGAAATTCAATCTGAAGGTAAAATGCCATCAAACATGAACTCAGCAATTATAAGTCTGCTCCTCAAACCAGCAAAAGACCCAACAATGCCTTCAAGCTACAGATCAATCTCTCTTATAGACCTAATCTTGTAGACCTAAAAATAATCTGTAAAGCCCTCGCTAAAAAATTACCCCCCATCTAATTCACCCAGACAAAACTGGCTTTATCAAGGGTAGACACTCATCAAATAACATGTATAGACTGATTAACTTGATTGATCTTACAACCAACCAAAAGCTAGATTCTACCATTATCTCTTTGGATGCAGAAAAAGCGATTGACAGAGTTAACTGGAAGTTCCTTTTAGCTACTTTCCATACATTTGGATTTGGCAATTCTTTTATAGAATGGATCAAAATACTTTACAGCTCTGCAAATGCGTCACACTCTTAAAAAAAATTCAGTAAAAAAACAGAGAAAGTACTGGCAGAAAATTACCAGTACATTTTCGTTTTTTTTACGAACATGCCGTTTAAAAAAAAAACGGAAAATTCTGTAAAAAAACGGAGAAAGTACTGGCAGAAAATTACCAGTACAGTTTCCATTTTTTTTTACAGACATTCCATTTATTAACAAAAAACAGATAATTATATAAATGTACATTTAATTCACCCCTCTTTCAACACTTATGTCCCTAAAAGTTTATAGCATATAATCATGTTCAAATAAATGCAGTTTTATTTGATGTGCAGATGAAGTACACTCAAACAGCTTAAACGAATCAAACTTGATTACGAAAACAAAACTTTTTTCCCCCTCGCTAAAACATCCAAATGTGAATATCATGAAAACATCAAATATAAATAAGTAATGAACAAAGTGCATGAAAAGCTGCGTTTAGAAACACAACAATTGTTAGACTTTATCTGCATGCATCATTAAACATGTCCGCAGCTTTGTAACTGACTAACATATTTTGTAATATTTTGTATTTTGAGATTTTGTTCGCTTCTTCTCAGCCTTTGACCCTCGCTCAGGATTTATTCCCAGTGTAGCCGGGCGGAGTGAAAAGGCAAAAACAAGTTGTCGTGAACACACCCCCAAAGGGCTTTTTATTTACAATGCCGGGGTGCAGTGCGGTGTGCCGGTGTCTTCGAGAGGCTTCCCGTGGGGGTCCCGTGAGTCCGTGTTTCCGTTGCGTCCGTAGGTGGGTTGTGAGTGAGCGGTGGGTGCCGTTTGGTCCGTGCGGAGGTGAAACGCCGATCGCCCGATTCGATTACTCCGTGCTTTCTGTAAGCGAGAGAGAGAGAACTCATTAGAGGTCTTGTCGCGGAGGGGCTTCCCTCTCGACTGTCTCCGTTGTGGCGGTTTTATCGTGTAGTCGGGAACGAGCTACAGGTGCCGGTGATTGTCGTGACCGGGTCCAGCTGGCTTGCGTGCTCCTCTCCCAGGATGACGCTGAATGTTCATTGGGCGGCCCGCCACACCAGGAAAACTCTGAAAGAAGAGAAAAAGTTGTTTTTAACAATAAAATAAAACTTTATTGAAAAAGTGCATCACAGATTGGGATTACACTTAATAAAAACACATTTTTGAGTAATTGACACTAAGGGTGGGAGGAGGAAAAAAATAAATTGAGTAAAAAAATGTCAAACGATTGTGCTGGATAAACTCGCGGGTGCACTCTGAACACTTCACAACACTCGCCTCTAGTGGGTCGCTAGTTGTCTTCATTCTGTTATACACTTGTGGCGCCCCTGTGCTGAGAAGGTGCCATGATTGAAGTGATGGGAGTTTATTTTTATTGATAGTCTTGGTGATGTAGGTGTTTTGCTTATTTCAACCTCCTGCAGGGTTCGTTTGTCTTCGTGGGAAAAAAAACCCTCACCTTTTAGATTACCTACAACAACACCAGTTTATAAAAATAAACTCCATCACTTGTTTTACTAAGGGTTTTAACACTTTTAAGGGTAAGTGTTTAACACTTGGGTTTACGCATTTTGCTATAGTTTTAGTTTTGCAGTGCATTTTCCATTTGCAGTCTGTTTTATTTATTTGCTGGACTTTTTTTATTTGTTTGTTCTGAATGTGTTTATATCTTTGGTTGGGACGCAGGATTGTATCAGAATCAGCTTTATTGCCATGTGTGTGTGTGTGTGTGTGTGTGTGTGTGTGCGTGTGTGCGCACACACAAGGAATTTCCTGTGGTACAATGTAGCAGTCAGTGCAAACCACACAAGTACAATAAAGTGCAACCCAACTAACAAGCAATTTACATATGGCTATGAGGTAGAGTATTCTGAAGGATTGATGAAATGCAAACAAAAGTCTATAAAGTGTGGTGTGCTTAAGTGCAAAATGCAAGGAAATGAAATGTGAGTGTCCATCTGCAGGTAACAAATATCAGGGAGCTAAGAATTAAGAGTTCAGCAGACGGATAGCTCGTGGAAAGAAGCTCTGTTTGTGCTGTACAGTCAAGATTCAAGAAGTTTATTGTCAAATGCACAGCACTTTACAGTTACACTGAGCAATAAAATTCTTACTTTGCGAGTTCCCTTCAAATGACTTTCTACAAAAACTAAATTAAACAAGTAGACTTGGGCATAAAAATAAATAAAAATACAATAGAGCAAAAGGAAGAATAAAGTAAAATAAGCAAAAAGGGCAGTTCTATGTGCATAAATAATGAACATAAATAAATAAATGTTCAGTCAGTGGTTCAGCAGCCTGATGGCCTGTGGATAGAAACTGTTTTTTAGTCTGGTTGTCCTTGCTTTCACGCTGAACAGTGAGTGCTGTGGGTGAGTCCGATCTTTGATGATGTTGTGGGCCCTCTTTGTGACCCGGGCATTATAGATATCCTGTAGAGGTGGGAAGTCTGCTCCACAGATGAACTGAGCCGTCTTAATGACACGCTGGAGAGCCTTCCTTTCCTGAACGGTGCAGTTCCCGTACCAGACTGTGATGGAGTTTGTCAGGACGCTCTCCACTGTGCATCTGTAGGAGTTGCTGAGGAGTTTGGAGGGTAATCCAAATTTCCTCAGCTTACTGAGAAAGAAGAGTCTCTGTTGAGCCTTCTTGATGATCTGCCGTGTGTTGTGAGCCCAGGTAAGATCTTCACTGATGTGGGTACCGAGGAGTTTGAAGGTTTTCACCCTCTCTACCTGGGCCTTGTTGATGAAGAGTGGGGCGTGCTGGTCTCTCCTCTTCCTTGGGTCAATAATCATCTCCTTAGTCTTCTCAGAGTTTAAGGAGAGATTATTTTCCTGACACCAGGACACCAGCTGAGCCACCTCTTGCCTGTAGGCTGCCTCATCTCCTCCAGTGATCAGCCAGATGACTGTTGTGTCGTCAGCAAACTTGATGATGGACGTGTTACTCTGGGAGGGGACGCAGTCGTAGGTGAAGAGGGTGCACAGCAGTGGACTTAGCACGCAGCCTTGGGGGGTTCCTATGCTCACAGTCTTTGTGGCTGATATTCTGGCACCAACTCTGACAGTCTGGGGTCTGTCTGTGAGGAAGTCCTGGATCCAGTGGCAGAGGGAGGATGTCAGTCCAAGAGTGAAGAGCTTTTCAGCCAGCGTGCTGGGAATGACAGTCTTGAATGCTGAGCTGTAATCTATAAACAGCATTCTAACATAAGTGTCTTTGTGTTCGAGATGTGACAGAGCTGTGTGGATGGCTGCATTAACGGCATCGTCAGTGGAACAGTTTTGGCGGTATGCAAACTGCAGGGGATCTAAGGTGTTTGGGATGGTGTCTTTGATGTGGGACATGACTATCCTCTCAAAACACTTCATTACAATGGAAGTGAGGGCAATGGGTCGATAGTCATTCAGACAGGTTATTTTGTTTTTCTTGGGGAGGGGCACTATGGTGGTGGTCTTGAAGCATGTGGGCACAGATGACTGAGAGAGGGACAAATTGAAAATGTCTGTGAAAACCTCAGCTAGCTCTGAAGAGCAGGCCCTCAAAGCATGGCCAGGGATGTTGTCAGGGCCAGCTGCTTTTCGGGGGTTTGTCCTCTTCAGGGCCCTGCGCACCTCAGTTGAAGTCACAGTGAGTGAAGAGTGCTGTGAAGAGCTCTGTGCTGCCTCTGCTGGTAGAATCCCTCTGTGCTGTTTGGTGTCGAAGCGAGCGTAGAACTCATTTAGCTCAACTGGTAGTGTTCTGCGGCTGTCTGTGACCGTACTGCTCCTCTGCTGGAATTCTGTGATGTGACGTAGGCCCTGCCACATGCTCCGGGAGTCTGAGTTGTTGTAGTATCCCTCCAGCTTCAGTCTGTACTGCCTCTTGGCTTCCCTGATGGATCTACGTAGATCATATCTGGCCTTTTTGTAGGCTTCAGCATCACCAGAGTTGAATGCAGTGAAGCGTGCATGCAGCATGGAGCGTATCTCACAGTTCATCCAGGGTTTCTGATTGGGAAATATTTTGCAGCACTTGGTGGAGACAATGTTATCAACACAGGTGCTGATATAGCTGGTGACGGCTGATGCATATTCCTCTAAGTCCACAGAACAGTCCTCCTCTCTCCAACAAGCAGTTTTAAACACATCCCATTTTGTAGTATTAAAGCAGTCCTGAAGGACCATGTCAGTCTCTTCATTCCAAACTTTGATGGTTTTGCTTACCGGGGGGGCTTGTTTAAGGAGCTGTCTGTAGGCTGGGTAGAGGAACACAGAGATATGATCAGATTGTCCAAAGTGGGGGCGGGGCGCTGCCTTGTATGCGCCCTTCACGTTGCTGTAGACCTGGTCCAGAGTGTTGTTGTTCCTTGTAGGAAAAGTCACATATTGGTGAAATTTTGGGAACACAGACCTGAGGTTGCAGTGGTTAAATCCCCGGCAACAACAAACACAGCATCCGGGTGTGCAGTCTCGTATTTGCTAATAACGTCATGCAGTTGTCCTGACGCTGTGGTCTGATCGGCCCGCGATTGGATGTAAACAGCCAGCAGAAACACAGCACTGAACTCCCTTTGCAAATAAAAAGGTCTGCACTTCACCATCAACGCTTCGATGTCCGCACAGCAGTGTTTCTCCACCACCTGAGTGTCTGTACGCCATCTGTTGTTAATATAGACACACACACCGCCACCTTTGTTTTTACCTGCGGCTAATGTGCGGTCTCCGCGGTGCACTGTGTGGGTCTGAAGCTGAATGGCTAAGTCTGGCATACTTGCAGTAGTCCATGTTTCCGTGAAGATAAGAGCACAGCACTCTCTGATCTCACGTTGAGATTTTGTCCTTGTTCGTAGCTCATCCATTTTATTTTCCAGAGAGCGGACGTTGGCTAACAGAAGGCTGGGTAGTGGCGGTCGTGTGCCTCTGGTTTTTTGCCTAGTATGTAGCCCTCCTCTCTTGCCCCGTTTCTGTCTCGCTGTTCGCCGGTCCCTTTGTTTACTCAGGCCTTGTGGTGGTGCGGTCTGCCGGCTAGAGTTGGTGGGATCCGTGCAGAGAAGAGAGCTGTAGTCCAAAAGTTCTGAATTTAGTTCATGGTAAACTTTTCCGATGTCTAGAAGTGATTCTCTGCTGTACGTGATCCTTGTGAACAGGCACTGAACATTTGCAATCCTTATACACACTAAAATAAACAATAAACAAAGTCGATGTCAGGAGCTCCTCGCAAACACATCTGCCGCGTGGGGCGCCATGATATTATGACAGGTCTTGTTGTTAGTGGCTTTGAAGTGGTGGCCAGAGGACAAGAGCTCAAAAATGTGGTGTCTGGGGTGAGTGGGGTCTACAATGTTTTTGTTAGCCCTCTTTGTCAATCTGGTGGTGTACAGGTCCTGGAGGGAGGGTAGGGGAGCACCGATGATCTTCTCAGCCGTGTGAATAGTCCTCTGAAGTCTACGAATGTCTGCTTTAGAGGCGGAGCTAAACCAGACAATGATGGAGATCTCACCATTCTGGATGAGACCAATGATGGTTGTATCGTCTGCAAACTTGAGGAGCTTTACAAAAGAGTCGTGCGAGGTGCAGTATTTGGTGTAGAGAGAAAAGAGAAGTGGAGAGAGAACACACCTCTGGGGGCGCCAGTGCTGGTGGTTCGGGTGCATGATGTGAATTCCCCCAGCCTGTCTGTCTGTCAGGAAGCTTGTGATCCACTCACAGGTGGAGTCAGGGACGGAGAGATGGGGGAGTTTGTTTTGAAAGAAGGATTAGATGATGGTGTTAAATGCTGAGCGGAAGTCCACAAACAGGATCCTCACATAGGTCCCTGGATTATCCAGATGTTGCAGGATGTAGTGCAGCCCCATGTTAACTGGATCCTCCACAGACCTGTTAGATCGGTAGGCAAACTATTGGGGGTCCAGTAGGGGTCCAGTGATGTTCTTCAGGTGGCCCATACCAGTCTTTCAAAGGACTTCATAACCACAGATGTCAGGGCCACTGGTCTGTAGTCATTGAGACCTGAGATTTTAGGCTTCTTGGGGATGGAGACGATGGTGGAGCATTTAAAAGCATGCAGAGACTTCACACAGATCCAGTGATCTGTTGAAGATCAGAGAGAAGATGGGAATATCAGATACTTGGGCAATGAATTATCACCTAGGCTGTCAGATCTGGTACAACTAAATTATTCACCGTTACTTAAAAAAGTAGAAGACGACCTCAAAAGATGGCAGCCCTTGCCCATATCACTTATGGGAAGAATTGCTAGCATTAAAATGATTGTTATGCACAGAATTAATTATCTGTTTTAAATGATTCCTAATCACCCATCACAGGATTGGTTTGAGTCATTAGACTCTTATTTTTCTGGAAAAACAAACCACAGCGCATTACCTTACAAAAGCTCAGAAAATCTAAGGACTGGAGCTACCGAACCCTTACAACTATTTCCTCTCTTACAGACTGCAACATGTCCATCAATGGATAAATTCTAGCCTGACCGAACTCGCCTGGCTTGACATTGAGCAGACATTTTCAAAAACACGAAAATAGCAGTTTTACCATTTATAAGTTCAAGAGTCAAACATCACTACTGCTTTCAGAATGTGAGCATACGTACCTCACTAACAGCCTGGTGGGAATTTTTTTAAATTACTGGTTCACCGCTTGCTCCTTCCCAACGCACGCCAATTTGGAACAATCCAGACTTTCAACTAAACAAAAAGGCAATACATTTTCCAAGCTGGCAAAATAATGGAATTACACATCTCCGACATATCATCTCAGACAATATAATAATTTCATTCAAAGAACTTTTTTTTTATTTCGGTTTAGCTAAAAGTAGATTCCTGGAATATCAAGGAATATACTCACTGAAACACACAAAGTAAATCCCCCAGATCTACAGTTACCCTCAGTAATAGAAAAATGTTTACCTGTACAAAAATTCTGGCAAGGAGTCTGCGGACAGCTATCATCATGGGTTAGACACCTCATCTCACCAACAGCAGCACTCTGTCTATTAGAGGAACTAGATAGTATACAATCTGATCTTCAGGTCAACACATCAGTTTTAATTTTCAATGCTTTGCTTGCTGTCGCAAAGAAAATTATTTTGATGAACTGGAATTCTAAAAAGAAACTATGCATCACTCAGTACACTAACATTCTAATAGACTACCTCACCTTGGAAACGTTATCTGCCTTCAATTAAATAACTGTTAACTTCTCTGCTTATTAATGTCCCAGCTGCCTCGAGTTCTAGTTAGAGACTCTCTGCATTGAGTCGAGCCCTGTATCTGGACTGGGGCATCTGGGTTAGGGCTGCTGTCGGGCGGTGGGGGGGTTGGGTCTGGTTCCCCATGACGGGTCAGCTGGCTGCTCTGCCGTTGGCTGGCGGGTGGCGGGGCTTGGGGGGTCTAGGGGGGCCCGGGCCTGCGGGGTGCCAGCCTGCTCAAGGTAGTTGGGTGGTTGTCTTGGGTAGTGAGGGGGACACAGGGGGCTGGTGCTCACGGCTGCTGCTATCCTCGCATTCCCTGGGTGGGGGTCGGCCTGCACCCATGGTGTTGCCTGGGTTTGCAGTATGGGGGGGTAGGGTAAGGCTAAAAAAAAAAAGCATTTAATGTATTTTGTAATAAAACCATAGCACGTTAGCTTGACATAACAAATGAATACGTATTGGAATAAAGTATGCTGTCAATCTTAAAAGTAAGCTATCGTTATTATAGGCATATCACGCATGTCATTCAACTTTACATTCAACAGAATGTGCTTCTTTGACATCGTTTTCAAAAAATCAGCACTTTCCTGCCAACAATCTTCTCTGGCTTTGGCAGCAACCGCAGCAATAAAAATGTATAAAATATAAACTACTCGTATTTTCTAAATTTAATCTCTTGCTCCTCTGCAGAGAAAAAACTTATTTGGCTCTATCATGTTCACCATGATTGGTTATTCAGTGCCTACATCATTATTTTAAGTGCACATGCCCGTGAACTAATCATAGCTTCAGAATCAAAGCCTGACTTGACAAAGAAAGTTGATGAACTGCTTCATGGTACCAATTAATCCTGATTGAAATGGTTAGGTTTTGTCAAGTCAAAAACTTTCCGGTAATACTGAGTATGTTAAGCTACATTCATGGTACAGGCCCTTGAACTCTTGTTCCTTCGTATCAACAACTCGGAAAGTAATGTAGCGTTAGCGCCCATGCTTTTTCAATCGAGGTATGTTCACGCATTTAACTTTGCACCGTATATTTAGTTAGATGTGAAGCGGCCTTAAGGTTTGGAATAATGTTTTTGATATTGTAGGATGTTGTGTTAACATTCATACATACTGCAAAATCAAGCCAAGATTTTTAGTAAGCTTGTCTGCTAAGAAGATATTTCATATATAATATTTCAAATTTGGTGAAAATGATATGACATGCGGGAAAGGTATTGCCATAAAAGACAAATTCTGTGCTTATTGTGTTAAGAGTTTTGAAAATATGTCAACTATTGTCTTGTCATGCTTCTAAGAAACTGAAAAAAAGAACCCTGTAAAGTAGCTGATTTTTGATCACCATTTTGGAGAGAAATTTTGTGTTTTCATTAGTTGTCAGGTATAGTCATCAAAAATAAAAGAAATTAATTTGCTTTTAATGACAATATAATTTAAATGTCATATGTCATTACCAGTCATGTGACAAAATGGAAGAGCAAGTCTGTTAAAAATAAAGTTTGTGAATAGGAAAATGAGCTGTTATCACGCTCAATTGTAGATATACATTTCTTCCCTTGTCAATTCAAGGAAAATCAGCCGTATTCCTCAACACGTCTTTATTAAACAAACTGCCGACTAGCGACCCGGCCTTGTACAAGTCACTCTTTGGGTCCTCCCGCCCCCTGGTGGATATGTGTGACTAACCTTGTAGTCAATACCCTGACATCCCTCATCAACATAGAATGCTGGATCAAGTGTTGCCTCAATAAATACATATGACAAATTAGTGGAATTAAGTTGTCATTTAAATGCTTTTACTCCTGTGAAACTTGAACTTGCTTTGCAGAACAGCTGATTCACCAGTTTAATAAACCCATTTGGCCAATTGCTGACGATTAACACATAATATCCGCTTACATAATAATGTATTTAAAATATGTCGTATTTGCCTTTGTCATATTTTTGAACCAATAATGGGCTCCATCTACCATTATCTTGAATGAGAGCAAAGCCCAGGGAGTGATATGTGACTGATGGTTGTGACACTGATGTATCAGTTTTTGCATTTTCCTTATATTTTTCAATTACTTTTCTCTGTATGTATAAAATAATGGCTATATTGTTTGTATGTAACCAAGGTTCGGGAAGCACATCTTTTCCGAATGAGGATATTCCAAGAAGCTGCCAGTTTCCTGCTGAAGTTCATCATTTTGTTCAACTGGTCAACATGAAGACTCTACGAGAGATCTATACTGGTCAGAGCACATTTTACTATTCTGTAATGTACATCAATCCATGTATTGCCAGTCAAAAGTTGATCACCTTTTCTCATTGAAACATTTTAAAATGTACTTTTTACTCTGTAGATCAGGTGTGTCCAATGTCGGTCCTGGAGGGCTGGTGCCCTGCACATTTTTGGTTCAACCATCATGAAACACACCTGTGGCACTAATTATGGTCCTCTGATTGGCTGAAGTAGAGTAGTATGCATACTACAGCAGGGTTGCAACTTAAATGTGCAGGACAGTGGCTCTCCAGTACCGATGTTGGACACCCCTGCTATAGATGCTCATCGAAGACATATAAACTTGCTTAAGGATCTACAAATTTTTATAATTATATGTAGTAAAAGTGTTTGAAATACTTAGTTCTTCATCAGTTAGTCACTACGACTTTTGTTGGTGGCGACTATGGGAACTCTGCTAGGAGCGCTGTACTCTCCACACTCGTTTTAAAACGGCAATCAGTGGGTGTGCTGGTGGTCATGTGACCATGCCCCCGCGATACAGTGGATGCAAGCATGACACTCTTCCTGTCTGCTCATTGGAGCCAGTACTCTCAGACACAAGCGACTGGTGAAAGATTTCATGTCAGTGTTGGATTATATTCCTTTTGTGTATCAAAATATATTCCCCTTTTGTGTCGCTGACAGACCTAGACTCTCGTATTTCACTGCCTTTCATCAAACCAAGTAAGACTCCTCTTTGTTAGCAGAGCACTTTTTGCTGTTCGACTGTAGCGTGTTTTGAAACATATAAGAAATTTGAAATAAGCTGGTGTGCATAGCGTCGAAGCTGGGCTGCATGTGCGGTGTCCGTCCCTTATGCTTCCCGCTGCGTTTGCTATTTGCCACAGTGAGTTATCAGAACATGTGCTGCTGGCATCTTCTGACGACTCCCGTATGCCTGATAATGCGCTCTCCAAGGCTGCATTGGAGAGAGATGATTCATCTCCTGAAGAAGACAGTACATCACTCTCCCGCTCTGGGGGGGCGGCAAGTTGTGCTGACGAGGAGATGACTGAGTTGCTTACCCGGGCTGCTGGGGAGATTGGGTTACAAGTGGTTCTGCCCCTCGCATCCGAAATCTCCAGGCTGCATGTGGGGTTTATTGGGTCGCACTAGGATGATAAACCTCTGAAAACTCTAGAGGCTCCTGGGCATATAGGTTCAGCAGTAGCGGTTATTTCGCATATGAGCTCACTCAAGTTTGGCTTAAGTTCCGAGTTCTGTCGCGAGCATGGCATTAGGGCTGTTACCACCTTCCATCTCAGTCTTGGAAGAACATCCGGTTCCTCTGTGCTTCATACCCCTGGAAGACCTACCAGGCGCCTAGAAGTGACTATGATACTTCAAAGACTGGGTGGTGCTGTATGCCGGAAGCTCAAAATCTCAGGACTTGGACCAAGAAATAGTTGCCTAGACCGTGATCGCCTAGAGCTATGTGTAGTGTCCCTAGCAGTAAAAATCTTCAGGAGCATGCTGCAGGGACATCACGTGTGTATTAGGACGGACAACATGGAAGTGGTGACGCATGTCAGTCAACAAAAAAAAAGCACACCCTGTTGTCAGCTCTCACTTGCAGACTGCTCTTCTGGAGTCAGTCTTGTGGTTGTCTCTAGTCGCAGTCCATACTCCCGGCAGGTTAAACCATTTAGCAAATACACTGTCTCTGTGGAAACTTTGGTCAGAAGAGTGGTGACTTCATCCCCTGTCAGTCCAGCAGATTTTGGAGCACTTTATGTAGCAGGTAGACCTGTTTGACACCCCAGAGAATGCTCAGTGCTGGCTGTTCTACGTTCTGTCCCAGGCTCCTCATGGGATATTTGAGCTGGCTTTTCCCAGCCCAGGAAGAAATGCCTATATGCATTTTCTCCAGTCATCCTCCTTGCACCACTCCTGTGCAAGTACAGGGAGGACGAGGACTTGGCTCCTTATTGGCCAAATCAACCTTGGTTCTTTGAACTCTGTTCCCTCATGATAGTCCCTCCCTGGCCAGTTGCCCTACGGCTGGACATTCTGACTCAAGGGTGTGGGCACAAGCACCCGCGCCCAGCCAGAGGTTATGCCATGTTTGTGGTCCAAAACACTGTGTTGTCAGAGCTTGTATTGCCAACAAGTGGGGTTGGTTCTTCGATTGGTGTCACTCTCACCAATTAGACCCAACCAGCTGCCCCATTAAACTCCTGCTAACCTCCTCCAAGAGGGTTGGATCGGGGACTATCTCCATCCACCCTGAAGGTTACATAGCCACACTTTTGTCTGTCACTTCCAGTTGAAGGCAACAAGCTGAAACGACACAAGTTAACTGTCAGATTCTTCAGAGGGGCCTGAAGGGATAGACCCTCTAGGCCGTCCTTAGTTCCCTCCTGGGAAGGGCCCACTCGGTGCCGGACTATTGATGTGCCTTACTTGCCTGGCCGCCAGCCGATGCAGAAGGACCTGTCAGATTGCCCCAAGGCAGCTAAGGGCTACCAAAGAAGCTTATTACCACCAGTGTGTACACTGAATCAACCAACTCACCCCTGCACTGTTTTTGTGCATCGGATATTATCTTTAAACATCTTTGTTATTGTGTGATTAAATGCATCACAAACTGTTTCTTTTGGATCACCAGTACACTGAATCGTGAACGGTTTATTTCAGATTACCAGTACACTGAATCCCAAGCTGTTTCTTTCTGATCACCAGCACACTGAATCGTGAACTATTTCTTTCGGATCACTAGTACACTGAATAATGAACTGTTTCTTTCCGATCACAATTACACTGTATCGCAAACTGTTTATTTCTGATCACCAGTACACTAAATCACAAACTGTTTCTTTCAGATGACTAGTACACGGAATCATGAACTGTTTCTTTCAGATCACCATTACACAGAATCCCAAACTTTTTCTTTCTGATCACAAGCACACTAAATTGCAAATAGTTTCTTTCAGATCACCAGTTCACTGAATCAGAAACTGTTTCTTTCGGCTCACTAGTACATTGAATCATAAACTGTTTCTTTCAGATCCCCATTACACTAAATCGCTAACTGTTTCTTTCGGATCACCAATATACTGAATCTCGAACAGTTTTTTTTTTTTTACCACCAGTAAACTGAATCCCGACCTGTTTTTTCCTAATTACCAGAACACTAAATTAGTCACTACGACTAATGTGTCGACTATGGGAACAGCCTGAAAAACACCACAACCTATTTCCTTCTGCATCAGCCGACATATAGACTTAGTTTTTAATGGGCAGTCAGTCAATAAAAATCTCTCATACCGACTCGTACCAGAGAAGGGAGCATCAATCCCAGAGCTGAAGGGAGACATGCAGATGCTGTGCCCACCACCTCGAAGGCTGGACTTAGAACTTCCAGCAGTTTAATGCATGGTTTAAATGAGGGACCCAAGGAAAAATGTGCCTTGAACCACTGGGGAAAGGTGTTTTTAGAGGGAATATAGCATGGCTGCAGTTGCTAAAGCAATAGTTTTCGAGAGTTAGTCTTTCAGGGAACTGCTCAGCCTTCCCATGCCCAGCGTTATAACAGATTCAGATTTCACTAAGGAATGGTGCAAGTCAAGCTTGACACCACATCGTACAGTTCAGACATCGCTGCCACCTTCTAGCACAGCAGAAAAGACGGATATAACAATTTTAAAGACAAATAATACTATTTGTAGTTGTGTTGGAGGGGGGGGCGCAAGATGTTTTTTTTTTTCCTAGGGGGGCGCGACAGAAAATAATTGAGCAACACTGCCCTAAAGAAAGTTTAGCCCCTGTTATTCCTGATTGAACCAACTTATAGTGTCTGAATTCATAGTGCTTTTTATGCTACTATTTTATTACAGACATGAGACAATGTGAGGAGTCACGTCGCTTCAGAAAGTCTGCCCACACTGTGTGAGAACATGATTAATGAGCTTTTAACTGTTAAATCTGACAATTTACTTAAAACTGTTTACCTTGCTGCTTTTTACACAATTGAAAAAAAATTTCACCATGTATTTCCAGCTTTAGTATATATCCTTAAAACCATTTTGGCAAGCTTTGCATAAAGTTACTTCTGGTGTTTTTTATCAGTTAAAATAAAATTACTCTTTAAATAACTTATATTTAATGGACCAGAATATTCATTGTTACGGAAGATTTACAATATAGGGTACATTTGAACCAACATGAGCCAGGGTATCATTAAAATATTGTTTTTATGACATACAGTTCAATAGTTATTGTTAGAAACATTTGGACAATGAATGACATTATATAGTGACTGTTGAGTTAGAGACTTGAGATTTGCCTCAGTTAACCACAAAACCGAGTTGTACACCTGTAGAGAGAATAAAAAGAATGAGAACAGATAGCAGCAGTTGTGCGAAATTCCATAGTGCAGAGAGCAGTGTTTTTCTTTAGGGAAAGTTTTTCCATTGGGGAAGGCAGATCCTAAATTCCGGACAGTTCACAGGTAATGGGGCTGAGAGGAAGAGGGGGAAAGAGATCAGATTGACACCCTGGTGGATAAAGTGGTTTGTGAGTCCTGTACGGAGGTAGTGAAGGCTCTAGCCCATTGTTATGGCTTTACAGATGAGGTGTGTGATTTGATATATTTTTTAACGGGAAGTGAGTGATAGCCCGTTAATCTTCCTAGGTATGATTATTAGCAACTACAGGACTCTCCTGTTGTACTCAATGTAACATACGTCCTACACTACAATAATATACTCTCTATGGTTCTTCTGTAGACAATGGGATGGAGGTAGAGGCGCTGCTATGTTGTCTTTGCCAATGATGAGGTGCTGGTGGTCCAGGAGAGGTCCTCATGGATGTACTTCCAGAAATTGGGTGCTGTTTGCCTCTTTCCACTAGAAATACACAGATACCATTACTAGTATTAGTATCACTGTGTCATTCTTTGGAACATTCACAAATAAGGCACGGGTGTCAGTGAGTAGTACCTGAAAAAAAGCAATGTAATCATATTTTGCCTTAAAAAGGGTATCGTTGCAACCCTACTTTTGCCAAGATTCAACAGGAGGTTGCTGTTTTTGCATCACATTTTCCTGTAGTGTGTAAAGTCACCTTTGGTGGAGAGACTTGTGTTGTCTACAAACTTTACAAGATGAAGCTTTAGGTTGTTGCGCAATTAAATGTCAGCTGGGTGATGAACAGCGGACAAAGCAGACAACCTTGTGGAGCCCTTTTGTCTAAAGTGTTGCTACAAAGGTTTTGTGACTTCTGAATGAGAAATTAACAGCCAGTTGCAAAGGGAGGCCTAATTTAGCAAGTTGGCAGATGAGCGTTGTATTGGTATCCTCTGTAGATTGTACAAGATTGATCCATCTTAATGATGGAAAAAAAGCATGTTCCACTCAGCAACTGGACAACCATCTTCTAGAAAACGACCAACTGGATCCTCATGCTGTCCAATACTACGGTTTAAAATAACAAATTTAAGATTTCAATCTCTCGTATCATGTAAACTCAACTTTTCAGACATTTTTAGGGCTCGAAGCAAGCAAGTGCGCAGACCCCTATTGCTTTCGTTGGGATCTTTTATTATTATTGTGTTATTATTTGTTATTTTTTTCTCAAAATAACCAGATTCTTTGGGGGGCCTTAACATGCACAAAAACTCATGAAACTTTGCACACATCTTGGAATCTGTAGTTATCAGGACAGAAGATGGAGTCGGGGGCTCAAGGTAGGGGTTCTAGCTACGCCGCTTTTTCCGGCCAACTTTGAAGCCCTCCGGAGGCCAAACCTCTCGTCCCCAAAACTGAAATCACATGTAGAACTCATCAGGGTGAACAACTTTCGTGCTTTAATTTTTCATGTACGTCAAATAGGACGTAAGATATTTAGGGGAGTTTCAAAAATGCTTGGTATTTTAACATACTCTTCCTACAATTTTTATCCCCCATATCTCAAACGGCCTGTGGCAAGGCAAAGAATAATGGTGAGAAATTGGAAAAAGGAAGTGGGTCATTATACTCTGTGTTTCACAAAACCTTAGGTTTTGATGTTTATAGGCTTGCGATCACATTGGTGGGACTATAGTGAGCCTCTAATATAGCACCACCAACTGGGCAAAATTTCAAAAAACAATTTCAAAAACGTTTTTAATTATAAACTTTTTTTATTGTTCTGAACTGAAAATATGCATTGGACTGGCTAATGTTTAAATCTGCACATATTGCAGATATCTGAAATTGCATTGTCATGGTAACACTTTAAAGTATGTAACTTCTTTGGCTGTTTCAAAGGCATTAAAAACACTCAGGCTCTTAAACCTTGACACACTTGTTCAATTAAAGGGTCTGCCGGACAGGGCAGAAGATGGAGTCATGGGGGTCAAGGGGCGGCGTCTAGCCCCTTCAAATTCAAAGCTCTTTGTAGCCCAAGCGTTTTAATCTATTGACGTCATACTGAAATTATATTTAAAAAAAAAAAGTCTTTTTGATTCGCCAAACAGGAGTGAGATAATTAGGGCAGTTTCAAAAATGCATGCAGTTTTTATCCCCCATTCACTAAAATCGGACAGAAGCATCTACTGATGTTGATGATGAAAGATTGCAACAAGATTTTTGATCTCTCTAATGGTTTGCTCGTGGCGAGGCAATAAATAATGGAGAAAAATTGTAAACAAGAAGTGGGTCATTAGATCCTCATACATTGGTTGTTTTTTTTTCACAAAACCTTAGGGTTTTGATATTTATATGTCTACAAACGCATTGGTGTTACTATAGGGAGTCTCTGATATAGCATCACCAACTGGCCACAGAAAGTGTGTCAATTTTAAAAATGCTTTTAATCATAAACTTATTTTTATTCTTCTGACCTGAAAATATGCCAAAAATGATGGCCACATCTAGCTAATGTGTATTCTTAAAAGTATTGCCAATATCTGAAATTGTGTTGCCATGGTAACGCTTTAACGTATATAACACTTCTGTGGCTGTCACGAAGGTGTTAATAACACTCAGGTTCTCAAAATATGACACACTTGTTGGATTCAGGGGTCACCCGGACAGGGCAGAAGATAGAGTCGGGGGGTCAAGGGGCAGGGCCTAGATACACCCATTTGTAATGTAGAACTTGAAGCTCTCTGTAGCCCAAACAATTTCATCTATTGTCCCTATACTGATATCACAGTTTATTACAGCAATATACAAGTTAGTATCAACCATAACAACAATCAATACATATAAAAAGTCATGACCTTTTAAACTCACAACTTAGAGGCTGTTATGTAACCAGCAAACACCACATTTGTAACAAATACACACCTAAGAAACCCATTTCACTTTGCAAATTACTTAGACACACCTCCTCTGAATACTACTCCCCCATCAGTGATGGCTGATAGGTGATTCGTTTCAGGCAGTAGACAGCTTCAAAGATGATGTTAATGGACAGTGTCTGGCTGAGACTGATAAAACCCCAAATTCAAAAGACAAAATTTCCTCTGTAAATGACGCATTTTCTTTCACTATAAAACTGTACAAATTTTACAACTGTAAAATGTAATTTCCTCTTTTAAACACTATAGTAGAATTTTAATACTCATGAGACATGATTTAGGAACACAATCGCAAACAGCAATTTATTAGTTGTTCCAAACATGAATTAAACTCATACCTTGATATCAATGAAGAATGTGATCACATTGCAAGCATCATGGAGAGAGAAATAAGAGGGAAAGAGAGGAAAGAAGAGAAAAAGGAGAGAGACGAGCAACGTAAAATACGTCCACTTGCTAGTGTAGTTAGAGAGAGAGAGAGAGGGCCCCTAAAGCCTTGAGAGTCCCTTCAGTATAAATCCCGCCTCTCTACATCACTTCCTGTTTCCTCCCAAATATACATACAAATACAATCTTATTTGAGAATTACTTATAATGATTAAATATTCTATTACAATCCCCCCTTTTTTGTCACAAGACATATGTTTTGAAATTTTATCCTTGAACCTTCAGACGATAAGCATTCCTATCAAACATTTCCTATCAAACTGTTTTATCTGTCAGACAAAATCATTCAACAATATACATTATTCTATGTCATACAAATGTTTCTTAGCAATGTCTCTTTCAACTATCCTACATAATTCCTTCCCATCGTTAAAGAAAAGATGAGATATATATAAGCAAATTACTCATTCACATTCTTACTCTACAATAACCAACATTACTAATGACAAAATTTTAGTATTGACAAACATTGACCAACATCTCCTTGCTTCTTTGATTTCAGCCAAAAGTTAAAGACTTAAAATACTTTTAACTGTCCCTTCTATAATTGCTGAATGCTGATTGTTTTGCTTTTTCCTTATTTTTCAGTTTCAGAATAACACAAGAAATAAACAAAATAAAAACATGCAAAAATAAAAACAAGTCTTTAATCCCAGAGTTCCTTCGAAACAATTTCCTCGAAAAGGTAATCCAGGGTATGTTCCTTTTTGCATTCACAAAAGACAAGGCAAGCTTGTGAAGATCATCCAGATTTCGATGATGAAGATGATTTTGAATTCCCATAATCTATAGTTCCAACCAGTATTCCTAACCTCCCCACAGCTTTAATTACAGAATACCAAATTGTCTACTTATCATCTACTTTCGATCTATAGGTTTATTAAATATAAAATTTATAACTACAGAATTTCTCTCTAATATTCCAAGCATTTTACTCATTTGATATTGAAACAGCAACAAGCAATACGTACAAAATAATTCCTTAATTATTTCATATGATAGCAATTCCCTTATTATTTTATATGCTAATAATTAATCAATTATTTACTTACTCCCCCCTTTTTGCTGTAAAAAATATCCAATGTCAAATTGCTCTTAACGACGCATCTCTATTGTTTACATGATCGCATCTCTATTGTTTGCATTTCATCAATCGATATGTTTTAACTTCACTTCAGTCTAATTAGCTAAGAATAACATTCTTTAAGTCAACCCATTAATAATTTAACACCAGTTATTTCTACCCTTTAGAATGTAAAGAACACCTCACAATTGCCATCGGTGAATCTATAAATCTAATAGAACATAACCATTATCTGTATAACCCTTAGATACGCATAAATTAATGGTTAGACTCTGTTTTGATGTTCACAGTTAATAATTAGACAGCATTGCATCAACCTTAATAAAGCTTTTCGCCCCATATTCTAATAATGAAAAAACGACAATAGAAAATTAGCAATCAATCAATTAGCAATCATTCAATCTGAATTTTTTTTTACATATTTTCCTGTTTGGCTCTTTGATCTAGTTATCTTAATGTTACATTATGAAAATCTCACATCATAAATGCCTCGTTCCGAAAAGTTACAATATTCTGCTTTGGATGTTATTACTTTAAAATCTAGCTTTGAATACATAGGCTTCTCAGTAAAGCAATTTCTTTGTATCTTGTCTGTAATTAAATGATTTTCTTTGCTTCTGCCATTAAAGTAATTAAAGCCATATTTTACATAAATCCTGAGAAACAAAATCAACAGTTATAAATTTCAGTGTGCCATTTGGTAACCATATCCAACAACTCTGGATAAGTTTCAAACTCTCATGTTGTAATAATGCCAAGGCACAACCATAGTTCCCCTCACACTTAATTTTTGCTATTTTAACTTGTTTAACCTCCTATGGTAAATTTGTATCCTCCATAATTACCACTTTATCCAATATATTAGAGTCACTAATTATCTAATTGGGATTTGGTACTAGATATTTAAAATTATTTGACACTGGGGGAGGGACTGGCTGGACCACACTGTTCACGTAAATCTTATGCATCCATCAGAACTTCCCAGCACACTCCTCGTTGTCCTCCACCAGAATGAATTTGATGAAGTTCCCCGTTTGCTTCACGAACATCCTCTTTGCAAAGGAAGAATGTACCCAGTTGAGTTTTCTGTACCTCCTCTCTGTAGCACAGAACACACAAAGCTCCAAGATCTTTCCCCAAGCCTTCCTTCAGCCTGGTTTCAGAGCTCTCCTGTAGTTGCCCGCATGGTTGCAAGCAGACCTCCTCATCAGCACAAACGACCTCCACGTCGTTAGGAGACATTGAACTGGACCCTTTTCAGTGGATAGACGTTCAGGTTCTCCTTTAGGATGCTTTCATCGCTCTCAGACTGCCACACTCGGTCAGTTCCAGCATCAGCTTTCTCATCATTCAACTTTCTACGAGAACAAACAGTATGAGCGCAAATCCAACCTGAAGCTCAGTATTAGTCATTCACACAAAACATAAAAAAAAAATAAATAAATAAAAAATAAACAAAACCCCAAAGAAACAAAATATCATAAAACAGTGTAAGTATCAATTTTATGATAGCAATTTAAACTCAAATACGACCTCACTCCTGGATCTTCATTTTCTCCTCCAATCTGGAAAAAAATATCACACACACACACAAAAAAAAAAACCAACCACCACAACAAGGAACAACATACATCAAGATTCAATCTCACATACAAGACAAACATTTGATGTACAATCTCCTCCATGTCCATGTTACCTGAAAAAAAAACATCATTAAACAATCACAACACAAATCAGGTAATGATTTAATACACAATGCTTCCGCCGTCTGTAATAAAAACAACCATAAATGTCAGTGAATTGTTTCAAACGAGGTCAATGACACCTCATTTTCCTTCTTCAAATTATTAGATTTGTTCTGCAACAGAACTCAACCCACCCCTAACTAAACTATTCTAAACTATCTCTAAACCCATCATTCCTAAAAGAAGATTCACAACAACCTCGACACCTGATGTGTAAAGGCGTAGGATTCATCTTCATGTAACGAAGAAAAAAAAAAAAAAAAAAAAAACAGTACGCTTCATCGACACGCTCCCAAAAAGATTAAAAAAAAAAATGAAAAAGTCAATGGCCAGATTCTCCACCAAAAAAATGTGTAAAGAAAAATCCTTCCCTGCGAAAGCAATGTACATAAGTTAGGTTAGACACACTTCATTCAGTCCCATTCATCACCAGCAAACATCTCCCCAGACTTTGCTAAATGGTACACTTTCTTTCTATTAAGTTTTTCTAAAAGCCTCTGCTTTTAGATATTTGCCATTGTTTACTTGTTTATTCCCATATTATTATCAATTTGTCACTGCTATTTGAATAACAATTTTCTCTATATTGATTTAGGTAATGTCTTCACTTTGTAATCATTTTTCAAGTTCACATTACTTTCTATTCTCAATTAGCATCTTCACAAAACTGTCAAGTTTGAATCTGTCCACAAGCAACACTTGTTTACCATTGTTTATTATTCAGTCTTAAGTCAGGTATCCGTTCAAAATCTTCCAACGAATAAACATTCACATCTAATGGCATTCTACGTGCTCCTTTGTTACTGTTAACACTCTGACTAATCAGAATCCTAGTAAATATCATGAATGTTTTAATGTTTAGTCAATGAAACTCATTAAACATATTCCGCTAAATTGAAAGGTTGTGGTTGGGTTTCAAAATTCCAAGAATTTTCCCTTTTATTATAAATAAACAATCTCATAATTGAAAATCCTCATTCATTTAACCCCCAAGTCATTTGAAACCATTTGTTTCTAAATGAATTTTACTCGTTTCAAAAGAATTCTCTGTTATGCCTTTCCCCAGAAATCAACACAAATATAGGGATGTGATAAGCAACAGAAGTCTTCAGACTTCATATTAGTCATTTTAGTTTATTAGTAGTTCAACTCTTCATAAACAAGAGTGGTTTGGTTACTGTCAGCCCATCTTAATATCAATTGTCACACCTAGACGCATTATAATGAGTCAGAGTATTCCAAACCTCTGCAATTCTGGTAGAACTCATTACATTAGTCTAGATGACATCAATCTACGCCCAATATAATTAGATTGCAACCCTTTTTATTTAGGAATTACAAATTTAAACATGTTCATGTTATATTCTCTTACAGATTCAATATCAATTGATTTAATTTTCTTTCAATGGGTTTAGATGTTTTCCCAGTCTAAAAGATTGATTTGTTTTAAAGTCAATACAATTTAGAATTAATTTCTTTTAAATTCCCACAATCCCTCTGGACGTCAGAAACCAGTCACTCAACTTCTCGCTGAAGTTCTTAAAATAAATTCTACTCTTTCTGTTGGCACCCAAATCAGCCTAAATTTCACTTTTAACTTCACTCTTGGTTTAAGTTTGATAAATGCGTATGCTCAGCAGAGTTTTATAGGTTTCAGTAATCCTATTGATTCCAAACCCATTTCAACTATGTTACTTTGTTAGTATAAAAAAATACCTAATCTTGTAGCCATTTTCCACTTCTCAGCTCCGAAGCCTTCATGATTCTGAACCATTCTGAGAGAGATCAGGAGATGATTGATGAAGGCCTGTGATGATGTCCTCCTCGTGAGATGCATCCTTCCTCCTTTTCCCTCAAGCTGCTCACTCCAGGCCATAGACTCTTAATGGACTTACAGGATTGTGTGTGAAAAACAGTCTAGCGTAGCTTGTCACAGTCCCAATGTCACAGTCTGCTCCACCCCTTCCTTGGGTGCACCACCATGTTGGAAGAATACAGTCTTTGGGAAGGAAGTGTTTGTGTGGGTGGACAGAAAAATAGAAGGGTACTTGTGTCAGTTCGCATGCTTATGATGTTTGCATACATGGACAAGGCTGGAAGTTGTCTTTGCAGTCCATGGGGCAGATCTGAACACGGCCATGATGATCCCAGGGGCTTGAAGAACTCCATCATCTCCACTCTCAGAATGTTATCATGCTTCGAGCTCAGAATTGATCAAGATCTCATTCAAAATAAACAAAACAAACAAGTTAGTTCTTATTCAGATTATATCTTGAGTTGGTAAATTAAACTCTGCTTTGATGTACTTACACAGAAAAATAATATGCTCAATCAACATTTTCCTTTAAATTTAAAGTGCATTGTTTAAAACCAAAATTCCCTCTCTATCTAAAATACCCCTCTTAGGGAAAATAACCACAACCTTTCAATTAAACAAACACACCATCTAAGTCAGTTGAACTTATGCAAAAAGGAAAAGTCATCTCAAAGAGTCAAATTACATGTTTTTTAACATAACTATCATGAATGTCATGTCTACAGTAGCAAGAGTTTGTCTTCTATAGCATGTTTGGTTTGTCTTATGCTGAATTTCATTCACTGCTAAAGCAGTAAATTTAATGCTTTCATCTACGCTTTTTTAACTTCTGTTAGTTTTACCACTTTTAATCATCAACCTCTAGTTGAATTTCCCCAATTTGTAGATCTATTTATTCATTATTTAGCAATAATTTACTTCCACAAATTTAATCTAAGTTGTTTGATCGAGATTATACTCTGTATAATTTAGTAACTTCGTGTTAAATTGTATGCTTAATGCCTCTAGAATTTAATAATATTCCCCAGTTTTTTCAGAAAAGCACTTCCCACTGCATTCAAGCACAGATGCCACACAGATGTCTTTCACTTGTTCTCCAATACAACAAGTCGTACAAGAAGAACTTATCCACTTAATTTTCAACAAAACACGACCTTCCCCTTACTGGTACGCCACAAAGGCCACACACAAAACACGCACGCGCACGTGTCCCAGTAAGAGTACACATGCAATAAAAAGTATCAAGAAATATCACAGCTGATAATGTTCACATGTCAGGTCTGTCGTATGTTATGTCTAAACGTATTTAATCACCCCAAACTTTACTAACCCTAGTAGAGCACACATGGTAAAACTCACTAGTTTCTTTGTTATTGTTAGCATCAATGCTACGCTTTGTCTTAACGGCTAATGCTAGCGCATTACCTCAGAAAAAAAACAAAAACACATGCTAATTCTCGGTGTTAATCAGAGCTCGCTACAGCTGAATAACTAAAGCATTCTTATCAGGCAGGGACACAAACACCCCTGAACCGTCCGCCATCTTAGTCAATGTATAACAAAGAAACCACATGTCTTGGCAACAAACGCATCCACCATTATACCCAAGGCAACAAATCGCAAAAGTTTAGGCTAACAATAATATAAATTTACACGCATTCATCCGTTTACCTAAGCTGATGTTAGGCACATTCTTCGTCGCCAATTATAGTAGAATTTTAATACTCATGAGACATGATTTATGAACACAATCGCAAACAGCAATTTATTAGTTGTTCCAAACATGAATTAAACTCATACCTTGATATCAATGAAGAATGTGATCACATTGCAAGCATCATGGAGAGAGAAATAAGAGGGAAAGAGAGGAAAGAAGAGAATAAGGAAAGAGACGAGCGACGTAAACATATGTTGACTTGCTAGTGTGGTTAGAGAGAGAGAAAGAGGGCCCCTAAAGCCTTGAGAGTCCCTTCAGTATAAATCCCGCCTCTCTACATCACTTCCTGTTTCCTCCCAAATATACATACAAATACAATCTTCTTTGAGAATTACTTACAATGATTAAATATTCTATTACAACACTAAAATAACCATACACAATTCTATTTAAAAAATTGCCAACAGGACACTTCAGCATAAGACTTAGCTTTGATAATATATTACCCAGTCAAGACAACAATAATAATCTTTAAAGGTGTTTAATGTTTAAAGGTTAACTCACAAATCACATTTAAGTTATTAAAACAAACAATTACAATATTCATTATGCTGAATAAACTTAAGCATTCAATTGTGTTTTGTTGCACTTCTCCACTTATTCTGTTTATTCTACATTGATAGTAACCTTTAACTCTTTTACACCAGAGCTGTCACCAGTGATTTGCGCACTTCAATCTACCGTAGCTCTAGTTATTTTCGCAAAATATCGAAAAAATCTCAACAGATTCTGAAAGCTGAGAAATGGTTATTTCAATATTACATTTATTACGGTAATTACAACATTGATTAGATTACTCAAACATGCATGAGCTAATCTAAATACAATTAGAGGCTTGTTTTTGATGAGGGAACAACACTGCAAGATGGCAGGAGTGTCAGAAAATTCACGTTATCATATGAGACCTCTAAGAAATTAGTACAATCATTTTCTAGGCTAAAAACTGTGATACTATAGTACTTAGAGGAAGTTGTGAACATTTTTCAGACTTTGTTGTTGAACAGGGTATTCAAAACATATTCACCATACGCTGAAAGTACTAAATGTTTATCAATGTGTTCTGTTGATACAAAATATGGCCTTGACAATACTTCTCAAGTTCTCACCTCAAACTGGGATTGATTTTCCGTAAGGATTTAGACATATACTGTTTTCCAGGCATGATCAAAGTTATCCTATGACTTTGAAAGCCCTACATGTTTTGGTTTCAAAATTTATAAAACATACAGTATCTCAAATTGACGAGTCACAGAAATTAGCCTTAGTAGTGCAAGCAAAAGAGTGAAGCATGGGTGGCAGAGGGTTTTCTTGTCTTTCAGAGAATATTTATAGAAAAACACAACTAAATGATAGTGTAAAGCTGTACAATAGGGAAAAGCTTCTTGGCACACTCATAAGTCTCTGTAAGTGTAATTTGAGGTTAATTGAACAAGACAATAAATACCTGTAAACATCTGCTTCAAAAGTTCAAAAGTTTTGGATTGATTTTTTTTCTATGGCTGCAAAACGTAAAAACACATTGACATTAAATTAAAAAAGCTTATAGTATTAAGGATTATTATTTAATTGTTTTATTTAATAGTCTAAAACAACACTTACTTGCACTGATGTGGGATAGAATAATCCAGAATTAGTACCTGAAAAAGCTAGCTGAGCTTATTAGCAGTACCCATCTCTCTCAGTAGCTCTCTCTTGAGCATTATACATTATACTATATATAGCATTACACTATAAAGAGGTTCAATGCATTTGGTTTATGTGAAGAAAAGATTCCCCAAAAAGTTTATAATCTCTAGAACATGTGAGGTTTCAGGTAAAATTTTTTTTTTTTTTTAAATGTCAAACATTTTTAGCTTTTCAGATGCATGGTCGATTCTGTGATTGTGTGAAATTAAAACACCTACAATTCTTCTAGCTTTTTATGGTTATCACAAGTTGTTACTTTACATGTTTTAGTTATGTTAACGTGTATGAGTGACTAACATGGGTGTGCTCCGCTAACAGAACAAAGCTTCAGAGATTCTGAGTTATGCTATCATTTTTTAGGAAGCTAAACATCATCATTCAGTCAGACTGCCTCATCAGATAACCTTATAATTCCCATTTTGAGTTTGAATCTTTTTTTTCCAGAGGACTTTACACAAGGAACAGTTGAAGGCAAGGAATGTATCACCCATAATGTTTAAATATATTACATATTATATATAAGGAGGAACCACTTTTACTGATGTCAGCTACAGAAAAAGCATTAAGGTTGGTCTCATCTAGCCTTGTTCCTTTGATAACTTCTGTATTATACTTTCATTAAACACTAATATATAAATGGTATAGGCAATGAAATTATATTTTATCTGCAATCTGCAATGTATCTGCAATACAATACATTTGCAATCCTGCGAGAATAAGAGAATTTTTTTTTATCTTACCTCAATATGTGTGTTTCTGACTACTTTCTAGCTCTCCCATTGACACAAAAACAGCATCATTAGCAGATTGGAAGCAATGATACAGTGAGATCATAATTCAGGCAGGAGACATGCACCTGTGGGGTGTGCGTGCCCTAACACTAAAGAGAAGACACCCAGAGAGCAGGGAGCAAAAGACACCACAGAGACCAAGTGATAAATTTGTTTTTTTGAGTGTACACTACTTCAGCAAAACACAAACTCCCAAAGTAGAGAACGAGTACTGCGAATATAGGTGAACTGTTAACATTTGCTTCTTCCCACCTCAAGACAAGGATGATAAAAGGTTGATCTGTTTGTATTACCCTTTAAATTATTTCATACAGTACAATATATAATATAAATAGTGCAGTCAAAATTCACACGTTAACGGATGCGGTTAATTTGAAATGTGTAACCCATTAAAAAAAATGAAAGTGTGCTAGCTAAATGTTGCGAGATTGTTGGCCACCTAAACCATAGTACATCCAACACTCACAAACTAATGGAAACTAATGGACAGAACCTTTCAGGCAGGTTAATACTAGTTTCTCTGTGTCTTGTCTATTTTGTGCATGCGTGCCTGTGGGGGTGTGTCCAACGTCAAAGTATGCTGCATAAAATGAAAATAAGTTCAGATTAGTGTAAAACAATAGTAAAAGTTGAAGTAATAAATATGGTGTTGAATAATGTATTTCTGTAAAAATGGAAAATATGGTGTTAAACAATGTTCTCTCCTGCTCAGTGCTATTGCCAACCTTGTGCCACTTGCAAAATTATGGAATCAACAGATGATGATCCAGCTTATAGTTAAGTTCAAAAATTATTTTACCTCAAACTATCTAAAAGGAAGGATAGCACTAATCTCACATGGATGAAGATCGCTACTGCAATTCTTCCAAGGTTTAAAGACCTAAAGTTTCTTCCCAAAGATGAAAGGAATAAGCCTTCTGCAACAGCAAGCAACATAACAGCAAGCTGTTAATGGCAAAGAGTCCTGGAAAACAAGAATCTAAAAAGACCATAATCTAACAACCACCAAAGAAAATAAGCAAAAAGTTAATTTGGAGGATATTGATGGTTTATTGCAGGTATTTAGTTTACATGAAATACAAAATCTGTGTTACAAGTTAAACTAAAAATTTAAAAATGAACAATCATATTTTGAATGTAAATATTTTTGCTTCAATTTGCATTAATTATTTACATTTATAGCTTTTAAAAACTTTCAGTCTTGTCATTGGGATTAATTGAGATTAATCGCGGGTAATAAAAAAATGTTTGATGAATTAGTTAATTTTTCTTCAATCGACAGCACTAAATATAATACAATATAAAAAATATATTAATTGTATTATGTTATTGTTTGTAGTCTTGTCTCGTCATTAGCTGTTTTTCCCTCTAATCACCTGCCGCTGTTTTCCCTTAAACATGTCGTGTGTTGCTGCCCGCGCTCTGAAAAGTAGGAGGAAAAATACAGAAGGATAAACGGAAAACCAAACTAAACCAAAATTCACACTGACAATCTCAGTAACAGAAAAAAAACAATAATTCAATAAATGTGAACGTAACTTCCAACCTGGCAACCACACACACACACACACATGCATGAACGCATGCACAATTGCAAGTCCACAACAGTCAAGACTGAGTCCAATGATATTCGAGTCCAAGTCAAGTCCGAGTCAAGAGTCCAAAACAGGTCTAAATCAAACTGCAACACTTTTGCACAACTTTCCCTCCTAAAACCTAAGAGGAAATGCCTGGACTGCAATTGCTCTACCACAGACGTATTTTTTTAATTGGTCTCCATGATACATGTAATTCAATAAAGAAAGTTACATAATACTGGGAAAAAAATGTTTTATCTTAGTAGCATATAAAAAACTAAAAGGGTGAAATTCACTGCATTACGTGTCTGGGTAGTTGTGGTCTGGTGGATAAGGAGATGGACTTGTGATCAGAAGGTAGCCGGTTCAATCCCGAGATTCACCGAGTTGAAGATGTGTGATGTGATGAAACGCTTGCTCTCCATCTTCAACAACCACAGCTGTGGTGCCCTTGAGCAAGGCACCAGTTTCCAGACTTGTCCCCTGGCTCCACAGCCATGGCTCCCACTGCTCCGGGTGTGTGTTCACTGCTGTGTTTTTGTGTGTACACTGGGATGGGTTTAATGCAGACCACAAATTCTGGGTATGGGTCACTCCATATCTCGCCAACTGCTCACTTTGACTTTTTTGTCACTTTCGATATAATGTTTATATGAAAAAATACTTTAGTACTTCATAGTAAACATTAAAGTCTCATATTTAGAGTAATATAGTGATTTTTAAAGTGCTTGTGGTTGTGGTAGTTCCATAGTTAATACAACATCTAGTCTAGACAACCTAAACCGGATCAACTCATTTACAATTGAATCACATCTTTAGTCAGATAGCTCATCACTTTACTAAAACATAGCAAATACTGAGAAAGTAGTAATATTTTATATTTTATAAACATACTTCTTAGATGTTTGAGGATAGTATCTAAATAAATGGTGCTATTTTCACCAATGGGAAAAAAATGAATCACACGCAGCACATGTGCACTAACAGCTCGTCCAATGCCGATTCTAATCTAGTTTTAATCCATTATTCAGTGTTTTCGATGGAGCGAGAGCCTAGAGAGAGACTGAAAGCACAAAAAACAGAGCTTGCTCTCTGCGAAGCCTGAAGCAAGTTTACATATCGGTGCGCAGCAGGCTCCACACAACGGGGTCAGCAGGGTTATGTGAATGCGCAGCCTTCGCAACGTGCAATTCGTATCCTTGATGCACAAGTATAGATTGGTCTTCTTTTGTTGTTGTTTTCTTGGCAGTGTAGCTTTAATTGGACTCGGTTGAGAACAATGATCAAGTCTGAGACCGAACGCAAGCAAGTCTGAGACAAGACCGAGTTCAAACACTGTGGAGTCTAAGAAAAGACCAAGTGCTTAAAAAAAGTAGTCCGGATTCAAGTACTGCAGCTCTACTTATAGACATGAAGTCATTGAGACAGACACAATCACAGGTTTCTTCAATGATTTTTATTTGCTGTGCCTCAGTCAGTAAAACATAACATGACTCCAGTTTCATTTCGACTCAGGTTAGACAGATTAATAGAGGCCTTACTTACCACCTCAAAGGCTGGACTTAGTTCTTCCAGCAATAAATACAATGTTTGGTTTCAGTGCGGGACAGATGGACATTGCGCGTTGAGACAGTGGGCCAAGGACAGTAGAAGGAAGGTAGCATAGATGTAACTAACCAAATAATTAGTTTTCGAGAGTTTCAGGGAACGACTCGGCCTATTCTGTGTCTGGTAACATAACCTCTCTGGTAAAAGAACCAGTTGTCCTTCTACGAGGGCTGACACGTGGCCAGTATGTAAGACTGCTCTTACGTACTATGCTAGTTAGAATGCAGTACTGGAATGCTCAACTGTCCAAACTTACCAGTTTTTATTTTTTTATTTTTTACTCCTCTGAACAGTGTCTGGTTTCAGCCAAGGAGTTCACTCGAGGCTGATGGAGGATCGCAATACCATCTTTCGACGCAACCCTACTACCAATATGTTTCTGTTTCATAATATCCTTAATCAAGCACACTATATGACTTTTCCTCTTTAATGACTTGTGATCATGGGTTCTATGTTCTATTTGTTTTTTCAATATGAATTGAAAACATAATTATCTTAACTACTGCTTACAAAACTACTGCTTACTGCGCATAAGGCAACATGTCAGGTAAAGAAATTTAAAGGCTCTATTAGGTTACTCACAGAGTAATGTTTAATCTAATTAAAATATGCATGCTCACAGAGCAGCTCTCAAGAGTAGCCTTTGCTCTTGCCATTCCAAAGGGTTTAGCGTATTTCGATTCCTGGCACGTTTTTGAATAGGCTTATATTCTAATCACCTTTTCTAATTGCCCACAGTGCAAGCTTGCCTGAACCCCAGATACTTCTTTCTGACCTACACTGTGTATTTAATGTCCCATTACCACTAATGAACTCTTATTTCCTTTACTGAAGGGAAGTTTACGTTAGACCTTCTCCATGGGAAAAGGGTTTTTAACAACCTGCACATTTGCTCAGGTTTGGTACTCGTAATAACCATGGTGCTTTAAGATTAGTAAACCTATTTGTTCTTCATTGTACATGTTTATGTAATAATACACAAACTAATACAGTGAAGGTAATTGTAAGTTTTATACGTGAAAATATTTTCAGAAAAAATGCATCATCATTTTGCAGAGACTGTAGTGAATGCATCTGGGTCAGCCTGCAAGGCTCGCTGTACTTCACCTCCAGAGCGTGTTCTGAATCCAGATGAGCTTGACCTTTGGGACACGGAAACTGAGCTCTCTCTCTCACTTGATGAATACCAAGAAGAAGATGTCTTCACTTTCTCCTCATGCCCTCACTCTGCCAGACGGAATCAGGCAACCATCAACTCAAGCCAGCCTTTGACCTTTGGCCTCAAAAGTCACAAGCTGGCAATAGAAGGACAACGCATAGATGCCCGTCTGGAGGATGATTTCCTGGGCAGTGAGAGTGAAGAGGTAAGGACCTAGAGGGAAAACCCACAACCTGCACTTAAACTAATACATGTATAACAGAATGTTAAAACACAAAAAGACAGAACTTGTTTAAGACACCAAATTGTCTTGTTGGTGTAAAAAATATTTTCCTACATATGTGTGAATTTCCAAAGAGTAACAGAATTTTCTGCAAAGCAAAAAAAAATCAGGAATGTGCTAATTTTTAGATGCTCTAACAAAGTTTCGTTCACACTTTTTAAAAGCATATAGGTAAAGAGAACATATACATAAATTGTCCTCAAAATAGTTAGGTGACAGAATGACAACAAAATACATTTGCAGATGTGCTGAAACCTTTCGAAAAAATGTAATGTGTTTATTAGAAATTCTGGTAACACTTTGCGGCAAAGGTACACAACTTACCATGAATGAATGCATTAGTAGATGCATGAATTAAGCATTAGTTAATGCATTAATAGCTTGTGAGTGATTAAGAACTATCATGAGTTCAAAGTGTTTTATTCATGACATGGGTGAACAATATATGAGTTATTGCAATAACTATGCTGGATACATCATCATGATTTATCATTTATTACACATGATCATGATAGTTTCAACACCCACAACAAACAACTTTATGATCTCGTGTGAAGTGTGAGTACTTTAAATTATCACAAATTAATTCATGAAAAGCTATTAATTTAGGAATGTGTTGTGCAACTTTCTTGCATAACATTAATCCATAAGATATTACTTCTAATGAAGACTCAAAGCAAATCCTTCCCTCTTGACTAGGAAAGTAGTTTGTATTAAATATTGGTTGCTTTCAAAGCATTCAGAAAAAGAACATAACGTTCGAATATGACTTTATTATAGCAGAAAATTTTACAGGAAGTAATTGCGTGGGTTGGGAACTGGTAGTGCATTTGATTGTTTATATATCTCTTTACGTTTGCAATATCAATAATATATTTACAACTGTTAAGTGTCATTTTATTACATCAGTCTTTATGTAGCTGCGATTTAGCTCTAAATTAAACATGCATAGTCATTTAAATGGCAAGATTATAGTCTATATACATAGACCAGAATTAGACTGCCATGTAACCAATGGCAATAAGTTGGTTTGACGTTGGACATTTGATATTTGCAGATTTAGGGACAGTCTCAAAAGTTGCATATGTTTTCAGTCTGAAATGTACTTTTTCGATAGCTTTTAAACAAAAAAGACTTAAAACACTACAACCTGCTGTCTTTTGTTCATCAAGGGCACAACCTTTAAATTTGTAGCAAAATCTGATAAACTGTAAGAAAAAAGTGCCTTTTTCACCATTGAACGCACTTAAAATGCTCATAAACCACATTTTGAAGCTCAATAGCTTTTAGACCAAATGACTTAAAACACTAAAACCTACTGTTTTTTTGTTCTAACCTACTGTTTTTTGTTCTTCTAGAACTCCTTTTTGGAGAACAATCTTTATATTTGTCATTATTGTTTCCAAAATCTGATCAATCATAGTAAAAAGGGGCCTTTTTTTACCATTTTAGTCACTAAAATGCTAATAAATCACATTTTGAAGCGCAATAGCTTTTAGACCAAATTACTTATAACGCTAAAACTTACTGTTTTATTTGTTTTTGTTTTTATAGATCTCCTTTTTTATTGTTTAAAACAATCTGATAAATCATAGTCAAAAAGTGCCTTTTTAACCATTGAATGCACTAAAACTGCTCATAAACCTCATTTTGAAGGTCAATTGCTTTTAGACCAAATTACCTAAAACACTTAAACCTGCTGTATTTTGTTCTTCTATAAGCATTGACGATTTAAATGAAGCTATTGTTTCAAAGACATATTCAAAGGCATGGCGTCTGATGCAGTGCAGCCCAGATAGCTCTGAGCTTCTGTGTTGTAGTCAGCCTCGATCGAGACCTCCTTGGCTGGAAGCGAATGCTGCTTCGAGGTAGAGCTCGAGTCTCCAGCCTAGGCTCCCTTCCAACCTCACCGTTAAGTCCCCTAGTTTGCAACACCATGACTCCATTAGTGAAGTTTTAGGAAGCTTGATTGGAGCACCCCATTTTTTCCCCATGGCTCATACACACTATCTGACATGGCTATCAATTGCAGTTCATGGACAAGGTTCCACAGGGTTCTAATGATCTCTGTCTCGCTCACAGAGGCCTCAAACCTTCACAAGGAGATCAATTCCTTTTTAGGCAAAAGTGCAATTGAGCCGGTTCCTCCTGCTGACAGGGAAGAGGGTTTTACAGTCCATCCTTTTTAGTTCCCAACGCACAGGCAGTTTGCATCCAATTCTCAACCTGTGTCTTCAGAACGCTCACCTCCTGAGACTTCCTTTCAGGATGATATCTTTCAGATTATCATTAATTAGTAAAATGATAGTGTCAATGACCTTTAATTACTCACACTTGATGTTAATATTATTATTAAACCTTAAAAGTGTTTCAGTAAAAGAAGTGAAAATGATCTCATTCTCATTGATGTGTAGTAAATAACTAATACTTTAGATTCAACCAATATACAACTTATGAAATATAAACCAAAAGTAAGGAGTTATTATCTTTTAAGAGCTCAGACCCCAGGCTTACCCTCGTTGGGTCGAAGATTTTGAATCACACTTCCACTCCCGGACCTACCAGAGAGAGGAGACATTCCAGGAGATCAGCACCTGGAACTTCTGGTTGGAAAGTTTACCAGTGCTGTTTCACCATGTATAAAGATGAAAAGAGACTTATATTTACGAGTATATCCTTAAATATATTCTCATGTTATTACCTTAATTTGTACCGTATAACTGATAGTGTGTAGTTAGGCTTGAATGAGTGAGGGAACAAATGTTTACGGATATTAAGTTTGGTATCGTTGTGATCGAAATATTATTTCTAAAATGATGACGTTTCGTAGGAAGTTACTCTGTATCCTCTTTGCTAGATATGATCACTTATAATAACTGATACGAATAATTGAGTGTTGTTCCAGCCTGCGCCTTTGCCTGTGACGTCAGCACAGCTCGATTTCAGAGTAATCTCATTGGCGAAGCTCTGCGAGGCAGAGCCCTGCCTCGGTCCTCAAGAGAATCTGCGCCTCGGCCTTTCCCTCTCTCTCTGCTCCTAAGCCTCTGCTCCTAAGTTTTCTTCTCACTTTGCTCCTTATCTCTTCGTTTTGGCGCTGTTTTGAAACAAATGAAGCCACGGCCCACTAGCATCGAGCCTCGACTTCTGAACTTAACGAACTTTGCAACTCACGTGAAGCTTTTCCCGGACTATCAGTGACTCTTTCAGAGTTTGATTCAATCTTCTCATCATCAACTCAGCCATCTTCGCACGGTTGATGCAAGGAACCTCACCGATCCAAAGAACTTCCAAAACACGGTAGAAAGTGCATTTATTACTTGCTGACGGTGCAATCGATTCATAGCTGAATGCCATGAATTGTCCTTAAGACAGATGTTTGATGAGATTCACAATTAAGGGTTATCAGTTTAAGCTGTTTAATATTAGATTTCAGAATACAGTTGCCAATCATTTCTTCTCTCTGCGTGCATGTGTGAGTGTGTGTGTTCATCGTTCTAGTTAGTGATAGTTAGTTCGTGTGTGTCATAGAATAGACAATAAAACGTGTTGAACACATGACTCTGTTTGTGGTTTATATATGTTAATCGCTCCCTGAGATGTCGTTCTAAATGCTACGAGTCGAATCTTAGTGTCTTTGGGACACGAATCACATTTGATTAAAGATCAATATTAATTGCTGAAGGTTAATTACTGGTGGACAGGATAACTTTTAAGTTGTTAAGTTGCGATTTGAATCGATCTCATTTGATTCTGAGTCTTACGAATCGACTCTTCACCTATTCCCCAAGAAGATCATCGCAACACTGAGGTAATTAATCAACTGTTTTCTGCATGATTAAAGTGTATTTTGTTACAATTACAAGGTGTCTGGTTTATTTATGTTTTTTTAATGGTTGATATGTTGCCTTTAACTTCTTGTCTGCTCGTCTATTTCAACCTCCTTTAGTCTTACATATTTTTGCTGTTTCAAAAATATGTGTCATTTCCCACGTCATATATGCAACCCCAACTTGTTCTAAATTTAAAGAGCAAGTGTGCATGAAACACAATAATATTTATGTATAAATGGCAGATACACAGAAACAAGTTATATATTGATTGCAAAGTATATCGTATGCATCTTAAAGTTTCTAATACAGAATTTACATAAAGAGGTTCAAGTTCAAGATTTTATTGCAAAAAGTTAAAATGATTTTAGGCTGAACTTTTGTGCGAGCACAGGTTTTATCTGGAATCAGAAACGGCATGCCCAGTTGCTTTGCAAACTTGAAGCGGAGAAACAAGTTCTCAGCAGGAAATTTTAATTATGGTTAAATGTCATATTTCATAAAAAGCTATATAACCAATCTCTGGTGTGTATAGAGTACATTGTCATATATCATTTTATTACATGACAATATGATAATCAAAGTGTTGTCTAGCATATTTTTCCTATCTACTTTACAGATCTCTAATGGCAAATTTCCCGGTGGAAGCTGGCCTCAGTAATGCAGTTGGTCGACCACTTAAAGCAGCAGAGAGAGCAGCATTATTTAGTGGTTATAAAAATAACGTCTTGAGTTTTTAAGGGGTGTCCCCCTTTGACCTTCATTCAATGTCTGACTCTCACCTGTCAGTGATGTACATACAGTAATGTCTTTACCAGCAACTTACCCTGATACATGTCTGCTGTTGGTTTTGTAGAATATTCCAGTTGAATAATAAAGTATACATTGAAGTTTAACGTTCTTTTGTGTCCACATTGTGTATTAAAGCTTGACTTTTCCTGTTGATGTCAGTACTTAACATGATCAGATCATCACTTTAGTTGGGGGGCCCACAAACATGTGTAACTCATGAGCAGTTAATGCTTAGTTAAAGTTTGAATTTGCTCTATATCAGTGATCAGTGACCTGAAAGCATAATAACGTTTACATGACCCTAATTTATATATAGAGAGAGAAAGGAGAGAGAATTATAAAGCAGATATTTTTCCATCAAACTTGATACTTTTAAATTTGTAATCATTACATTCTTAATGTTCAGGCTGTACACTGCTGCTAAATGAATACATATTTTTATAATCAATAATATTGCCTCTTATTTGAACTGTACTTAACTGTAGCTGAACAGGAAGGCCTATAAACTCTATTATGATCATTATGATAGTACTTGGAGTGCCACGTTTTTTTACGAGGTGGTACTTGGTGAAAAAGGTTTGAGAACCACTGCTCTAAATGGTTAATGCTAGCTAATATGAGGAAAACAAGCCTAATATCACAGATCATGTGAATTATTTAACAACAGTACTTAGTCTAACGTAGTGTTAGGGGTGATTGCAAAAGTGACAACATTACAGAAATAAATATAGTATAGTATCTCATTACTGGAAAAATATAAATAGTTAATTTTCACTTAATTTAGTATTAAACTGCTACACACATGATCAGTAACTTGATAGGTACAACATGATTTTTAACAAAAAATGCATTTGTTAAAAATGAGAGAAGTACATTTCCTCTTGCCTAGGATGCCCATATTTTTTCATTATACATTTAGTTTCTATACAACAAAAAGAAAACTGGACACTTTGACACAAGCATAAAGAGAACAAGCAACATAATGGATAAATGTAGATCCCTAACTAACCTACTTCCTATTCCCAAACCACCCCATTACTGTATGTAAAATTTTCTGCTAAAATAAAATCATATTAAAATGTTATGTTCTTTTTCTGAATGCTTTGAAAGCAAGATGTAATACAAACCACTCGACTAGTTGAGAGGGAAGGATTTGCTTTGGGTCTGTGTTAGAAATAATATGTTATGGATTAATGTAATGAAAGTAAGTTGCACAACACATTAATAAAATAATAGCTTTTCATGAATTAATGTGCGATCATTTAAAGTACTGTTTAGTTTACATGAGATTGTAAAGATGTTTGTTGTGGATGTTGAACTATCATGATCATGTGTAATAAATGATAAATCATGATGATGTGTCCAGCTTAGTTATTGCATTAACTTATGTATTGTTCATCCATGAAGTCATGAATAAAACACTTTGAACTCATGATAGTTCTTATGACTCATGAGCTATTAATGCATTAACTAATACTTAATTAATGCATCTACAAATGCATTAATTCATGGTAAGTTGTGTACCCTTCCCACAAAATGTTACTGAAATTCTATATGTTTTGTGTTGTATTTGTGTTTCATGCTATTTTGACTTTTTTTTTTTTTTTTTACTTTTTACTGACTCTACCAATAGTGAGGTCATCTTTGTTTTAAAAAGAATACATGATTATAATAGTCATAGACATGGAAAATTGACATTTAGAATGCCTTACAAATACAATACAAAAATACAAAATTAAATCAAAGAAAAATTGTTTACCCAACAGACGTCTTTACACATTCAGTCATATAACAGATGCACATTGTATGCTTATGCATCAGTAGATAACAATGCTGACTGGCCTGGATTGTTTTCTTCCTCAAGGACATAGAGTTCATTTATTTGTTAATGATGATTGAGCCCCCCAGGGATCCCCTATTCATTTAGTTGTATGAGAAACATTTTTTTCTCGTTCCGTTCATTTCTGACAAGAAGCCATTGAGCTTCACTCTGCACTTGGGTTTTGAGTCCATTGAGAAGAACATCGTTCATTTATAGTCTTTTTCATCTTCTCCTGGGAAATCAGTCTTATCTCTTAAACACATGGTTTTGCTACACTTAATTAGAGATTTTTGAAGAATGTTGCTGACCTTTTTTATTTGTTTATTTCAACCCTCGTCATCATGTATTTTAGTTTGGTAAATGTTTTCTTCTTTGTCTGAATTCTTTTTAATGGATTGCTCATTCCTTTACTAATGGCAGATGAAAAAAAGGAAATATATAATGTAATTATTCTGTTAACATGTAGTTTTAAATATTTTCTACTAAATCCAGAGGTGATAATGTTTGTTTAATGCTTTTTCTAAATGAGAAATTGTTGACTTTAGGAGATGACTAAGAAACATCCTGAAAGTCATCTCTAATTGAGATTATTAACCACTGCAAATAAGTGCCTCTCATTATAACCAGAATATTGTGCAGTCATCCAACATGTATTATTCAACCTTGTGTTACTGAATACACTAAAACGTTTAATTTTTGCATAAAAAAATCATCACTGCCTCAGGACCCAAATGACCTTCTACATAAAATAAATACTTAGGAGCTGCATTGATGTCATAGTTCTTTAAAAAGGAACACACAGATCATCCTGAATTTACTCAGTTGTCAAATTCTAAAGCAACAGAAGCAAAAAATAGTGTTAAGTGTAAAGCTGTTTCATTGCTTGATGGTGGACCTGTTCCTCTCAGAATAGATGTATTGGTGCATTGCTGTACGCCTCTATGTGTTTTCCCCAGTGAGCCTCCTTGCACCCCTCCTGTGAAAGATCAAGGAGGAAGGGGCAGAGTTCTTAGTAGTGGCCTCTTATGGCTCTTTTCCAGAACAGTTCAATTCAGCACAGTCAATTACATTATGGTTCCTGTAGGCTTTCCTCGTTAGCTTTAGTGTCTGTTCATCAATGGGTGTCTTTAGGGATGTGTGCTAAAGACACGCCCATTTCTGCAAAGCGATGTCATTAAGTACGTGACACAAACAAGGACCAAAACTGAACTGCAATCGAAATCATTTTAACAGTAAAAAATCTGCTTTTATTTTTAAAGATGTTGACAGAGGCAAAATAAGTACTGCTAAAACATAAGAGTTGGATTGACAAAGCTATCAGCTAGCCTAGCATCACAAAGCTCAACAGTGACCTTCATTTAACACTTTCAAACATAATATATCTTGTTATAAAACATACTTGTTATTGGTACACTGTAAACGCTAATGTGTTTTAGTTCACTTCTGGAGATCTTTTGCAGAAACCAATATTCTGTGTTCATAGATGCAAACCAAACACGAGGGTATTTGCTACTTAATTATATCATAAATGCTTTTGTGTCAACTACGATTTTTATTGATCTTTTCTCTGTATTTGTAGAGGTTAGGCCCTCTAGACCATCCTTAGTGTCCTCTTTGTGTATTTTGATAGTCCACAGAAGACTTCGAGGTCCTCCTTGCGAGGTGCTTGTCTCAGTTGAGCTTAAGTTCCTGTCAATTAAGACAGTGATCCTGTTAACTTTAGCCTCGATCAAGAAGTGGGGGATCTGAAGGCTCTTTTTGTCAATGACACCTGCTTATACTTCAGGCCTGGTTACACTCATGTTATACTTAAGCTCAGGTATGGATATGTCCACAAGGTTTCTACCAACCCCTGCATAACTCAAGGTAGTGAACCTCCAATCACTGCCCCGGGAGGGGGCAGCTCCAGCCCCTGATTCTATGAGCACTGAGAATTTATGTTGAGAGAACCTGCATCCTTACAAGGGCTGATCAGCTCTTGTATGCTTTGGAGGACATGTTAGATGATTAGGAAGGCTTAGAAACAGAGGTTGGCCCACTGGCTAGTGGACAACATCTCTACTGCATACACTGTGTCCTATGTCTTTTGGCTTTACAGTTAAGAGCCCACTCCACTTTCTTACAACTTTGCCAGGTACTATAATTGCCACATTGATTCCTCTCTTCAGCTGTGCAGTGTGGTGGCAGCACCCGCTGAACTGTAAGAAAGGGGTTTCCAGCTTGGCTTGCACCATTCCCTAGTGATCGGTTTGCCATTTTGCTCCTGGAAACACAAAGCATTTTCTCAAACTTTTTGACTCCTCTCACACCAACAGTCGTAGTACATTAAATGGAGCAGTCCTAAATCCTGTCTACCTGCAAGCCTTCTATGATGAAATATCGGTTCTCATACCCATTTGGTTATGAACCCAGGTACGGAGGACTTTGTCTGTTTCTATCTATACTGTCTTCTGTCCAACAATTTTCCCCTGGTTGGCTTAATGTCTATTATTTAATCAACCCATAACTGTTACTGTATGTGTATTAAGTTGCCAGATGTTCTAAATCCAGCCTTCGAGGTGGTGAGTACATCCTTCATGCATCTCCCTTGAAGAACAGAAATGAATGCACTATCTCCTCTGGTATGAGTCGATAAATTTTGTGACTTGAGGCCAGGGCAGAGGAGGGTCTGCTTGGTGCCAGACTATTAATGTACCCAGCTTGCCTGGTCGTTGGCCAACATGGACAAACCTAGGTCATGCCATTTCCAAGTATGTTCCAATAGTTATTATCAACATATGCTGAAGACAGAAGGGGATGTCTATGGTTACTTTGTTTCTTATTAGGGAAAGGGTTACCAGAGACATAAGTCCCTGGTTGGCTAGACGGTGAGCATGGCTCGAGAAGCATCACAGGAAGTTATGCTGAGTCTGCTTCTCATTTGTAGTGGGTGTGCGTGATCATGTTCAATGAGCATACGATCTTGGCCTTTTCCAAGCACGTGGAGTGATGTATCGCATTGTGGTGGAGCTCCCGTAGTCGTCATCGATATACATCTCTGTTCTCTATTGGGGGAACGGGGTTACGAGAGTAAATTCAGTTTGAGTCCAAATTTAGCATACTCAGGTAGAGTCCAAAGCTAGTTAATTAGCCAGAGTCCAAAATTAAGTTAATTCACTCTAATGGAGATCAGATTGGAGAAGTAAAAGTTTAATTACATTTTGAGTTTTGCACTTTTAAAAAGACGCTGATTTATGGGCAGTATTTTAACTTCTCCATGGCAATTCGCTGACTGTCATATTAAAAAATCATTGTGAGCAGGCTTTCAAACCTCATGGAGCTGTGCATCTCTTCTTATCTCCACCCAGAGCTCATGGCCATAGGTGAGAGTAGAAATGTAGATTGAGACGTCAATTAAGAGCTTAGCCTTTCGACTCAGCTCCGTTTTTACCACAACAGATTAGTAGATCAACCAAATTACTGCAGTATTATCCACCTGTCATGCTCCATCATAAAAAGCACATAGTATTAGACACAAAATGTAGTAAATGCTCAGAAATGTAAACTTAACTATATGTGATTGGCTGATCTCTACTCCTGGGGTTTTGCTTTGTGATACACTAATTAAAATTGTACACTATTTTGATAATCTATTTACTTAATTAATGGCAAGGTTCAAATCTATAAGATTATCATTTTAAATATTCTGCTGTGTTTTGAGAATGAGTGAAAACAGGTAAGGCTATAGCCTCAATCATGGAGAGAAGACCATTTGTTATTTTTACCTCCTTCCCCCCAAAATGAAAAGACCATGCATAATTCCACCAGTCTACCCAGGTCATAGCAAGATGTGGAGACCAGAAAAGGCGAGAGCTGAAGCGCTCTTGATTTGTATATCTAGAACTTTGGCTCAAAAAAAGCATAAACAGTCATTAAAGTTGAAGCTCATTCTTTTAGACAATTTTGACAAATTTGGATTAGTGTAGATCAAAGCCTCACCTGTTTAATCTCAACCTGTTCAAAAACAGAGCACTGACTTTTCTGGGCACAGATTCGATCAAATGAACTCTTTATGACTCTTTCAGAAGCTTGCTGTTAAATGTATTAGTTGCCGGTGTAGAGATTTGTAATAGGAAAATAGAAAAGACAGAAATGCAATAGTAGTACTTTTTTTATAATACTATGATAAACTATATTTTTATGGAAAAAGAAAACACCCACTTATACAGTTCACAATTAATCACTATTAACATCAATGCAAATAAATGTAAGAATAGTTTCATATTTTAAGTTGGCAAAACTAAAAAATTGTCCTTGAACTCTACTTGGAATTTATTGAAAATTAAATGGGTGAAGAGATGGATTCTATGCAAAGATTATAGTATCGGGCAAAGGTGTTGGCTGTTGACCAACCCACCGCCTTACAGATCTCAGCCAGCTGAGTACATACATTTAAATTTACATTTATGCATTTGGCAGACGCTTTTGTCCAAAGCGACTTACATTAGGGAGAGACATTATTCAATTTGTTACACCGTCAAAGTCTATCTCAGCTTCTCATAATAGAAATTGTATCAACTGATCAATAAACCAAAGCAGTGGGGGAAGAAGATAAAGACAGAGGAGGGAAAAAGAAGGTAGTATTTTTTATTTATTTATTTTTTTTATAGTAGGTGTTCTCTGAAGAGAAGAGTTTTCAGTTGCTTTTTGAAAGCTGTTAGTGTTGCTGCTTTCCTGACTGGATCAGGGAGTTTGTTCCACCATCCAGGGACAGTGAAAGAGAAGCTTCTGCTGAGAGATCTTCTGCCCTTGTGGGAAGGAACCACAAGTCGCTGTTCCTTCTCTGAGCGCAGGCTTCTGGAAGGCATGTAGGAGCGTATGAGCTCATGGAGGTAGCCAGGGGCTGATCTGGAGATAGTTTTGTATGCCAGCGTTAGCGATTTGAATTTAACCCGAGCTGCAATGGGGAGCCAATGAAGAGTGATGAAGAGGGGAGTAACATGAGCTTGTTTCGTTTTTTTGAAGAGAAGACGAGCTGCAGAGTTCTGTATCATCTGCAGAGGTTTCAGCGTATTTGCTGGAAGTCCTGCTAGGAGAGCGTTGCAGTAGTCCAGACGTGAGAGGACCAGAGCCTGAACCAGGAGTTGAGTTGCATGCTCAGTTAAGAAGGGCCTGATCTTTCGAATGTTGTGCAGTGCAAATCTACACACTCGAGTTGTCTTTGTGATGTGGTCTTTGAAGGACAGCTGTTCATCCAAAATCACTCCAAGATTTCTGACTGTAGGAGAATGGGTGACTGTAGAGGATTGCAGCTGGATGGTGAGGTCGTGATGCACAGAGGGATGAGCTGGGATTACCAAAAGTTCCGTCTTGGCCATGTTGAGCTGTAGGTGATGGTTCTTCATCCAAGTAGAGATGTCGTTCAGGCAGTCAGTTATGCGGGTAGTTACTGACAGGTCATCAGGGGGGAATGACAGATAGAGTTGAGTGTCGTCAGCGTAGCAGTGGTAGGAGAATCCGTGTCTGAGGATGATAGGGCCCAGGGAGGTGGTGTAGATGGAGAAGAGAAGGGGGCCAAGAACTGAAACCTGGGGAACCCCAGTGTGTGTTTGAGACCTCACCCCTCCACCCAACACTGAAAGATCTACCAGTGAGATAGGACTCAAGCCAATCGAGTTCCAGTGGTGCCAGTGATGCCCATCGCATAAAGAGTGGAGAGAAGGATCTGATGGTTGACTGTGTCAAATGCTGCAGAGAGGTCTAGTAGGATGAGGGTTGATGATCTGTGGTTAGCCCTGGCCCCTCGCAGCGCTTCCGTTACAGACAACAAAGCTGTTTCAGTTGAGTGTCCGTTCTTGAAGCCTGATTGATTGTCATCAAGTTTGTTGTTCTGAGTCAGGAAGGTAGAGAGCTGATTGAAGACGACCCGCTCGATGAGTTTTGCAGTGAAGGGCAGCAAAGAGACAGGTCTGTAATTTTCCACCAGTGATGAGTTGAGTGTGGGTTTCTTGAGAAGCGGGGTGACTCTGGCCACCTTGAAGGTGTTGGGGAAAATGCCGGTAGTGATGGAGGAGTTGATGATGTGAGTGAGGGCAGGCGTGATGGTAGGTGAGATGGTTTGTAGAAGGTGAGAGGGGATAGGATCGAGGGGGCAGGTGGTCGGATGCGCTGAGAGAAGGAGTTTGGACACCTGATCTTTTGTGAGTGGAGTGAACGTGGACATGAAAGTTGTCGAGGATTGTGGCTGAATTTGGGTGCAAGGTGGTGCAAACTGCCGGCTGATGGTGAGGGTTTTGTCTATGAAGTGATCAGCGAAGTCATCTGCAGTGAGAGAGGTCGCCGGGGGAGGTTGGGGTGGACAGAGGAGTGAGTTGAAATTCCTGAAGAGCTTTCGGCTGTCCTTGGCATGTTCAATCTTGTTGTGGTAGTATGTTGTCTTCGCGTCTTGTACCTTGCTTGAGAAGGTTGAGAGTGCAGTTTTGTACGCTTCGAGATCTGCCATGCTCTTTGATTTCTTCCATTTGCGCTCTGCCGGTCTGAGGGTGGACCTCTGTTCCCGGAGAGCGTGCGATAGCCAAGGGTTTGATGGTGTTATTCTGGCTGGCCTGCAAGAGAGAGGGCATAGTTGATCGAGGCATGTAGCGAGTGTGGAGCAGAAATGGTTAGTTGCATCGTGAGTGTTTAAAGAGGAAAAGTTTCCAGGTGTTAAAAGAAAAGAGGACATAGCGGAAGAAAAGAGAGAGGAATCAAGGGATTTAAGGTTACGTCGGAAGGTGACAGGGGGTGGTGATGAGTGTGAGCTTGTAGGCAGTGTGAGTTTGAATGTGATGAAGAAGTGATCAGATGTGTGTAGAGGAGTAACTGTGAGATGATCAGGAGAGCAGCTGCATGTGTAAATGAGATCTAGCTGATTTCCTGATTTGTGGGTGGCTGTGGTAGGGACAAGAGTCATGTCAAAGGAGGACATGAGTGAGTGGAAGTCTGTAGCATTTGGTTTGTGAAGATGTATATTAAAGTCCCCAAATACAATGAGTGGGCTGCTATCATCTTCTGGAAAAGAGGAGAGCAGACCATCAAGCTCCTCCAGGAAAGTGGAGAGCTGTTCTCCAGGTGGGCGGTATATGGTGAGGATGTGCATGACAAGAGGAGAAGTGATAGTGAGAGCATGATATTCAAATGAGCATGTCTTAACAAAAGATGTGAAGGTAGAGAATCTGAAGGTCTGAGAGATGAGAAGTCCACCCCGTCCCACCTCGTGTGGGAGAGGAGAAAGTTGTTGGAGAGGGCTGCAGGCGTTGCGGTGTCTTCTGGGCGGATCCATGTCTCAGTCAGGCCGACAATGTCTAGTGAAGACTGAAGAGCAAAAGCAGGGATAAAGTCAGCTTTGTTGACAGCAGACTGACAGTTCCAAAGTCCCACAGAGAGAGAGCATGGTTCTGGTGAGGGGAAGTCCACTCCTCAAGAAGTGGGTGGGGACCCGCGAACAGCTCACCGCTCTCGCCATCTCTGACCCTGTGGTAATTGACATGGGTGAACATCTGTCAGCTGCCCAGAAGACTGAGCTAAACCATCTGGTCAGTCAGTTCTCCAACGTATTTTCGGCCCTTCCCGGGCAGACAAATATCATCATGCACGATATCCGAACACCACCAGGGGTCCGTAAGGCAACGGCCCTATCGGGTCCCAGAGGCTCGGAGGCAACCCATCGAGGACGAAATCAGCGGGATGCTCAAGTTAGGGATAATCGAACCCTCTCGCAGCGCTTGGTCCAGCCCAATTGTCATGGTCCCGAAACCGGACGGCACCCTCCGGTTTTGTAACGACTTCCGCCGACTAAATGAGGTCTCAGAGTTCGACGGGTATCCAATGCCCCGTGTGGATGAACTGCTAGAACGGCTGGGGAGGGCACGATTTATAACTACGCTTGACCTCACTAAAGGTTATTGGCAAGTACCTCTAACAAAATCGGCTAAAGTAAAAACCGCCTTCTCCACTCCATCTGGTCACTGGCAATACCGGACCCTTCCTTTCGGCCTGCACGGGGCACCAGCAACGTTTCAAAGAATGATGGATGTATTACTCCGCCCACACCAGGCTTATGCAGCTGCGTACTTGGACGATGTGGTAATCCACTCTGAGACCTGGCAAGATCACCTCGAGCGGCTCCGGAGGGTATTGATGGAGCTACGCCGGGCTGGACTAACCGCCAACCCCCGGAAATGCCATCTCGCACTTGCCGAGGCCCAGTACCTGGGGTTTCGGGTAGGAAGAGGGCTTATCCAACCGCAGCAGAAGAAAGTCGAAGCGATCTTAACCTCGCCACGTCCCGCTACAAAGACACAAGTGTGAGCTTTTTTGGGGTTGGTGGGCTATTATCGATGTTTTATCCCTAACTTCTCCACCTTAGCATCCCCCCTGACAGACCTAACCAGAAAGGGGCAGCCGGAGAAGATTGTGTGGACTGCAGAGTTAGATGAGACCCTCCAGCGGATAAAGTCTGCATTAACCAGCGAACCAATTCTAAGAGCACCTGACTTCAACTGCCCCTTCCTGCTGCAAACAGACGCATCGGACACAGGCCTGGGAGCGGTCCTCTCCCAGGTCAAAGAAGGTGAAGAACATCCCGTGACATACATCAGTCGTAAGCTGACACCAGCAGAAACAAGGTATGCAGCGGTGGAGAAGGAAGCCCTGGCCATAAAGTGGGCGATCCTGGAGCTGCGGTACTACCTACTGGGACGCCGCTTCACCTTGATGACCGACCACGCTCCATTACAGTGGATGGCACGCGCTAAGGACACAAACGCCAGGGTGACGCGGTGGTTCCTAGCACTCCAGGACTTCAACTTCAAGGTAGAACATCGGGCTGGGACGGCCAACTCTAATGCCGATGGACTTTCTAGGATGTGGTCAGCTTACACAGGTCTGTCAGGGCACACTCCCCGCCCACCCTTATGTTCCCTAGTGGGTGTGTTTAACTTTCGTTTCAGGACCAGGACAACGCTTAGGGGGGGGAGTGTGGCAGGGCCTCCGAGCGATCATTAGCGTCGCCCAGGAAACGAAAGCAAAACACCTGCACATCCTAATCACCGGTCGTTCCTTCACAGCTGCAGGCAATCAGCAGCCATCTGAAAAAGCCGCCGGGAGGCACACCAGGGAGAAGAGCTACTGGGATGTAACCAGACGCTAACCGTTTGTTCTCTCTTCTCTCTCAGACAGCAGCGTATGAAGGAACAGCCTAACCCTCTTTGTGTTGGGACATCACCCTGCCACCCTCTACCTATAGAAGAGGAAGCACCGAGCACAGAGCACAGCGCCCCGGAAGCACCACCGGGGACACTCTTCACCAGTATTATGTCTCTTAATTTGTCAATAAAACCACCCTCCGGGGATCTTTCATCACCAACCTGGTTCTGTAATTCTTCGCCCCGCCACAATATATATATATACATATATACACATATATATACATATACACATAAATACACATACATTCACACATATATATATATATATATATATATATATATATATATATATATATATATATATATATATATACATATACACCTATACATATATACATACATACATACACACACATACATACACATATATATACACACATACACATAAGTAATTGAGTGTTACAGGACAGGTGACCTAAACCTCAAGCATCTAGCAGCGACCAAACATCCCAGGTGTCGTGACTAACCTTCTATGTCCCAAATTAAATGTGGGATCTGCCTCAGGCCAAGTCCCATATATGGTCAGGAACTACCCAGATATCCAGCCCACCCCCCACAGAACGACAAGTTTTGGGGCCTGGGACCCGGAGCCGGACCCGCCCCACCTCCCCTGGTAAAGTCGGCAACCCCAGAGAGCAATGCCCGGGGCCCTGGTGGGCCCGCTGCCGCAGGAGGACGACCAGCCCAAAGCTAGGCAGGAATGCAGCCCCTGACAGTGCGGGCAGAGACTGGGAGGCCCCACCCACAAGAACCCCCATCCCCACATCCCCCCGCGGTAGCCTTTCTATCTGGAATTGGGTTTTCCTATCGATTATGTTATCAAGCGCTAATTTCTGTTTCCCTAATTCTTTCAGGATATTTTCTTGAGGATTGTCTGCGTAGGCAGTTTCGAGTGCTTTAATTTTGGTTTCTAATTCCAGTTCTTGCCTAATATCCTGTTTTTTCTTGAATGAGGAATATGAGATTATTTTACCTCGCATTACTGCTTTTGCAGTCTCCCATAGAACACATGCTGAGGTTCCTGGGGTGTCGTTGATTTCCATGAAGGTTGCCCATTCTCTTTTGAAATAATTTATAAAGTCCTGATCTTTAAGTAGTGATGTGTTAAGTCTCCAGCTTCTGCTTGATTGTGAAGCGGTTTTGGACAGTGAGAAAGAGACTGGTGCGTGGTCTCTGATTGTGACATAGTGAATGCTGGTAAGCAAGATGTCTGATAGAACCGAGTTGTTTACTAGGAAGAAATCTAGTCGTGACTGTGAGTGGTGAACCTATGAATGAAAGGTGTATTCCCTTAAGGTAGGATAAAAAGAGTGCCATGCATCACAGAGACCAAAATCATTCATATATTGTTTGAGAATTCTTGTCGACTGAGAGTTTCTACAATTTACGGCTGTACTCAGCCTGTCCAATTTTGGTGTTAAGTACAAGGTTGAAATCCCCTCCTATTACAAGCTTGGCACCAGAATGAGCAGATAGAGCAGTGAAGAAAGTGTGGAAGAAAGAGGGGTCGTCAATATTAGGTCCATAAATACTAGCAATGCAGTATTCTATGTTAGATATTGTTATGTTAGTTATAATAAATCTTCCTCCAGTACCTGTAGTAGTAGTATTATGGATAAAGGTGACGTTCTTACTCATAAATATGGCGACCCCTCTTTGTTTAGAATTGTAACAGGCTGAGTACACATAGGGAAACTGGTGAGTAAACTGTGTTATCAAATAAATTGGGGAGATGGGTTTCCTGTAACAATACAATATCTGCCTTCATTTTATTTATATGGTTAAAAATGTTAATTCTCTTCTCTTTCTTATTAATGCCACGCACATTCCAGGTGACAAACCTCAGTGATGTCATAGTTAGCTGAGTGACAGGTTTGTGTTAGTAAATCTTATGTCTATGTTAGTCTGGGCACTCATGCCAATACATGCAGCTGCTGGTGAATGCCTGATCAGAACCGCACGTGTGCTTGTAAGTTGTGGTAGGTTAGTTATGAAAAAGCTGTCTATCTGCTTCTGAATGTAGTCTAAACTATAAAATAGTGGGGTTAACAGGTAGGAAAAAAAGAAAAAAAAAGTGCAAGGGTGTAAGTGGTTGAGGTAGAAGCCCCAGAAGTGCAAAAGAAAATATAAATAGTGAAGTAAAAAGAGAGAGAATAGAGATGGAAGTGAACAACCTGTGAATACATTTTTAACATTAAAGACATTGACGGATCTTACCTGTGAGACACAGTGCGCCGGTGTGTAAAAATAGATGTGTACGTGCTATAATAATATTAAATTCTGACCACCTGTAATCAGTAGAGCCACGGGGTGGATTCCCGGTCGCAATATAGTTGACCGTTCACATATAGTTTGTCCATGCTGATGACCGCTCTGCAGTCCTCGTTGAGAAATCGCTTTCTCAGAGGAAAGAGCCGCTTTCTTCGGGCCAGGATCTCCGGAGGAAACTGGTCATTCACGCTGAAATGTGTTCCTTTTAGCTCACGTCCGCGGCTCTTCAAAGTTTCATTTTGCTTGTAATCGGCAAACTTCGCTACGATTGGCCGCGGTCGCTGGGCGTCCGGTCTTTTCCCTCCCAGGCGGTGCGCACGTTCACGATTCCTTCCTCGAGCTTCAGGTTGTTACTCATGAAGGCTTGGAGCGTTGCTTCTATATTTTCATTTGTCTGCTCAGGGATCCCCAAGAAAACCAGGTTGTCTCTCATACTGCGTGCCTTAATGTCCAAAACGCTTTCATGGATTTGTTCATTTTCCGCAGTTAAGCGAACGACATCCTCAGAGAGAGATTTCACTTTGCCTCTGAGCGACTCGTTCTCTTTGGTGAGAGAAACCACCTGTTTGTGGCAGAACTCGAGTGATTCCCGAAGCGCAGAAAACTCTCGGTGCAAAACTTCGACCAGAGCCAGACGCGCATCGAAGCTCGCAAGTCGCTGCTCGATTGACTCCAGTATGTCCCTGAAGCCTCCGTCAGCGTGGTCTTCAGCTGGGGAATCGGATGGACGCGATCGTTTGTTAGCTGGAGTGCTAACTGGAGTGCTTGACGGAGTGGTTTCTGTAGACTCGGGACTAGCTTTCTTCTTGGATTTTCCCATCGCTACTTTGTCAAAATACTCGTCAATAAAATTCTCTAAGTGATCCAGATTGTCGAGGTAAGTGATTCCAATTTCACAGGTTAGATAAATTATGTAATTTTACAACCTCTTGCTGGTTATTGGGCACAAAGTTGAATAAGTTTGTTTGGAGTTTAGCTGTATACGACTCTGCACTCTGCTACTCTGTCTTCCGTTTGCAATGCAGATATTTTTTGCAAAAACATGCAACCATTTAAACTCCATAGTCTTACTGCCAGCAAGCTCATAATTTTTTTCAAAGAATATAAAGTAATAAGTAAGTAGTCTGGATTTTCATAATGTTTGCGTAGCTCCCTCATACCATATTGTTTAGGTTGCTTTATGTTACTTTGCTTTACACAGAGTCTCTGCATCTTTTGCAATTTCACATCTTCACATTGACTCTTCCCAAATCATCCACATTTGTTGTGTAAGCACCTTAATATTTTAATTTAACATAACTTGATACATTTAAGTTTATGCATTTGCCAGACGCTTTACAGTCATGGAGAGACAATATAAAATTGTTCATAATAGAAAGTATATCAACTGTTCAAACAACCATACAAGGAAGACAAAGAGAGAAGAGGATTTTTTTAATAGCAAGTGTTTCCTGAAGAGAAGAGTTTACATTTGCTTTTTGAAAGCTGTTAGGGTAGCATTTTATAATAACTACACACTATTTATAAAGCATTAACAAATAGTTTTTAAGTGATCTATAAAGCATTGTTTCTATGTTATTACACATTTATAAGCCGTTTATAAATATAATTTAAATCAGTTAATCATTTATAAATTAAACATTTCACATTTAAAAACCAATTAGTTGTAAGTAAATTATGAGATCATTTACAACATGCTAATAAATTATTATTCAAATATTTAAAAGCACATTCATACATCTTACATTATTCAAACATATAGTAACTGTTACAAAGTGTGATAATAAATTATGCATTAACACATAATTCTATTGTAACTCATGATTAGATCAGGTAGTTATACAGCATTTACTAGCTACTAGTTAACTGTTTGTGTGATCTCATCTAAAGTGAGGACTATTTATGCTTTATAAAACATTAATAAATAAGATTTAAATGCTCGGTTTTATTCTAAAACAGCAAAAAAACGCCCAGCGCAGATGAACCAAATCATCACATCCTCACTTTAGAAGAGCGCACACAAACAGTTAACTAACAGCTAGTAAATGATTTATAACTACCTGAATTACAGTAGGATTACTGTAAACTGTAAAGCATTTATTAATACACTTAGTAATTGTTACTATTTATCTGAATAATATGAATAAATGTGCTTTTAAATAGTTTAATAATAATTTACTAATATGTTCTAAGTGATTTCATTAATCACTTATGTAATGGAAATATTGATACTCATGAGACATGATTTATGAGCACAATCGCAAACAGCAATTTATTACTTTCCTCAAACATGAATTCAGCTCATACCTTGATATCAACGAAGCAAGTGATCACATAGCAAACATCATGAAGAGAGAAAGGGAGAGGAAAGAAGAAAGAGAGGGAAGGGAGAGACAGAAGAAAGGAGAGAGAAATGAGCAGCCCTTCTCTGAGCAGACTCGGGAGCAAGAGACTGGAAACAGGGCCTCCCTTGAGATTCCTTTCAGTATAAATCCCACCCCTCTACGTCACTTCCTGTTATATCCCAAATAAACTTTAGGACATTCAAACTCAATCTTATTGGATAATTAATTACAATGATTAAATATTCTATAACACTTACAACTAATAGCTAACAGGTTTTTAAATGCTGAAAAGTGTAATTTATAAATAATTAACTGATCCTTAATAAAGTATGTATTTAATGTTATTAATCAAGTTATTTAGACATTTATAAACCAGGAATAAAGTCTTGAGGCTTGTAATAACACATAAACAACACTTTATAAATTACTTAATAACTAATTGTTAATGCTTAATAAATGATTCATAGTGTGTAGTTATTATAAAGTTCTACCCTGTTAGGGTTGCTGCTTTCTTGACTGGATCAGGGAGTTTGTTCCACCAACCAGGGACCAGGGACCCTTTGTGAGACGGAACCACGAGACGCTGTTCTTTCTCTGAGCGCAGGCTTCTGGAGGGCATGTAGGAGTGTAGGAGCTTGTGGAGGTAAACAGGGCCTGATTTGAAGATATTTTTTTAAACCAGCATCAGTGATTTGAATTTAACACAAGCTGCAATGGGGAGCCAATGAAGAGTGATGAAGAGGGGAATAACATGAGCTTGTTTCGGTTCCTTGAAGATAAAACTAGCTGCAGAGGTTTGAGCGTGTTTGCTGGAAGTCTTGCTAAGGAGAGTGTTGCAGTAGTCCAATGGTGAGAGTACCAGAGCCTGAATCAAGAGTTGAGTTCAGTTAAGAAGGGCCTGATCTTTTTAATGTTGTGTAGTGCAAACGTACATGCTTGAGTTGTCTTGGTGATGACTGTTCTAAAAACGTGACTATGATGATTGCTCTAAAAACAATATTTTTTCTCTCTAGGATGAAATGGAGAGTGAGTTCCTAAACAGATGTGCAGTTTGTTCAACTACAGCTGCCTTACAATCACCTTCCTCAATAAAGAAGGTTCACCTCCATGAACCTGTTAAGACTGCATCCTGTACAGTCCGGCCTTTGTCTACAGTGCTCAAAAGGTATGAACCCCTCCAAATCGCACCCACTCGTTGTCTCTCACCCTCGTCAAGCTCCTCCAGACAGACCAGCAGGCATGAGTACTGGGACACAGCCACACAAATACTTGACAATGGAGAAAGCAGGATTTCCATCAGCATAGCATCTGTACATGAACTCTCAGTCAAGAAATCTGGGCTTCAAAGGGTGAGTACGTTAACTTTAAACAAGTTATCTTGATTCCCTTATCATTTGTGTTATTTAAAGCAAAGCTTTTAAATAATTCTCAAAGGATGAAATAGCATGATAAAGTAATGGTTACTTGCATAGCCTATCGTTACCTATACAGGGAATGTAAATGTATTTTGAATGACAAAATATTAACACGGCCTCAGAGTGGGCCAATCACTCAACATACTATGAAAAAGGCCAGTGGTTCACACCGATGGGTTTCACTCGAGGCTGACAATGACTCAGAGGCCTGCCACTTGGATGATGGTTAGTGGAGAAGGAGGAGTCAGGTGGGTTTCTCAGGTCTCTAGCAGACAGTGGGGAAAATACCATGTCTCCTTTTGCACAACATCTTAGTTCACATAGTCTGTCCGCCTGCTTCTTGATCATGAATACCCGCAATGTAAGTTCACCCATGGGGACATTGAAGAGGCCATATGGGGCCACAGGTACATTTAGATGTCATTTCTGAACCCTGAGTGTGGACATCGTGCAACCGAACAAGCTTCAAACAACCTTCATTGTCTTATGTACTAAGTAAGTGGCAACTATCAGGTCTTCAGTATGTCTCGGGCAGCAACTCCTGCAGCTGGCATGATGGCAGCCTCACCTTATGTCATTAGGTCACATATGTACTACAAGGGCCATACAGCTGCCATGCAATCAAGGAGAGCAAGAGAGGGGAGAGGGACTAATGTAGTGAGGGACAGAAGGGGATCGGGCCAGAAAAAGCATCATCTATGGGCAAATCCATGAACCATGGATCTAAGTTGAGGGGCACAGCCACCTATAGCCAGATCTCTCCATCAGCCCAGGTAAGAAACTTGGCCATCTCCTATATGTCACTGTTGGTTTCAAATCAAAAGTAGTTGAACGAACTCTCTCCAATGCACAGTAGTTGATGAACCAAGCAGCATATCATCAGTCATTTCACTGCGGCAATGCCCAGCGCTCAACTTGGGACCCGACACCTTCAATCAGACTCACATTCGTCAACTCTAATGAGAGTTACAACATCTCTGGTGGTGGCCTGAAATTAAGCCAACCTCGATCTAAGCAATTTGTTGGTCAGAGTCGTGCAATCCACGCACTTTGAACCCCCAACCGCTGCCTCATCATGTCAGTTTTCATTGCCTTGAATGTCTGCTTTCTTTAGCTTTCTCTGCAGATTTTGTCACTAGCAGGTGCCTACAACATTTTCAATAGTATGTGGAATGATTGGTTTTCATGATGTTATTCGACTTATGTTATTCGACATAAGTCAATGACTGAAGAGGAACAATGTTTCTTTGCTCCTGTGGTCGCTTCTCCCATAGTTTCCCCATGCTTTTCAAATAGTTGTGTTTCATTGTGCATTGTTAAACTGGATTACTTAGTAGCTTACTCCAAATTTAACACCTTCACTCTGGGAGAAGAGAGCAGTTGTAGTTGACAAAACTCAAATTTCCAGGACCAAGCATATTTAGCAAATTCTTCAGGTAATGTAACTTAGTCACACATATGTATCGTTACTAAAATAAATTAAAACGGTCATGGATGACCAGGTGTTATGTTGTAGTTTGTGTTTATGGCAGGTATCCTACTCTCCAATTAGTCAGTTCCAGTCCTAATGCTGTGTGTTTGTGTGTAGTATTCTGCTCTCCTATTGGTTGCCTGGCGCCCCATGAAGTCTTCCCAGAAGAGCTTTTGTGTTGGTGTCCTAAATTCGCTGTCATGAGTCTGAGATCGTAGATTCCCGTAAGGTGATCGACTCGCTTGTGGCCCCGGTTAACGACCTTAGCCCCGCTCTCCACAACCTTCGGGTCGCCCATGCCGGCTTCAGCGGCTCTCCTGAGCCTCGAGTTAACAACCCACCCGTATATTCTGGCTAACCTGAGCACTGTAAAGCCTTCATCACTCAGTGTGAGATTCTCTTCTCCCTCCAACCAAGCACCTACTGTTCGCATTAGTCAAAGGTGGCGTTTGTTTTATCCCTCCTTTTCAGGCCTGGCTCGGAGCTGGGGAACTGCTCTGTGGCGTGCCAAGGCTGAGTGCTGTCAGTCATTTGAGGCACTCAAGGAGGAGATGGTACGAGTCTTTGACCGTATGGTCTCAGGGTTTGAGGTCTCCGGGTCCCTGGCTTAGCTGCATCAAGACTCTCGCTCGGTGACGGACTACGCCATAGAGTTCCGAACCCTGGCAGCTTCGAGCAGGTGGAACAGCTCTCATCACTCGCTTTCTGGAGGGGCTCCACGCTGAGATCAAGGAGGAGCTGCTCATGCAAGATCTCCCGCGCTCCTTTGATGGTCTGGCTGAGCTGGTGCTACGAGTGGATTTCCGCCTTCACTCATGCAACGCTCGCAGTACACTCCCGGAGATTTTCGGTGTTCTTTGGCCGTTTCTGGCAAATCAGCCCATCCCACTTCTCTCTATGAAGCCTCTCGGGCTGAACCGATGCAGCTGGGGAGATTTCGCATATCTCCAGCAGAGAGACAGCAAGGGGTAGATCTCCAACTTTGCATTTACTGCGCCGATGCTGGTCACCGCCTCCCTCAGTGTCCGGGACGAGACAGATCCGCTAGAAGGAAGAGTCTTCGGGTGAGCACCTTGTCAGTCTCTCCTCCTCCCACCCATTCTCAGACTTTGTTACCTTTCACTATTTCTCTTGGTCTGTCTGCTATATTTGTAAAATGTTGTAAAATATGCATTTTCTACTTTATTAAAACATCTTCTGTAAGTCCATTTTAAAAACTAAGCTTACTACTTTATTTAGAACTTTAAGGATTTCTTTAAGATTCTCAGATTGGAGATGTCATTTTCTCATGAAGCTGTATAGAGGGGAGTCTAACAGCAAGTGTTTTACTGAGGTTCTACATTGACAATGGGGGTGGGTTTTCTCCTTTAAGTAGTTGGTGGATATCTTTCAGTAATCCATACCTCCAGGTAGTGTCATAGGCCTTTTCTAAATCAAACAAGACTACTACTACATGTTCTTTACTGATGTATTCCCCCTTACGCAGTGTTATAGTCTGACCAGGTGGTCTAAAATAGCCTCTTCCTTTTCTAAAACCACATTGAATGTTGTTGATAAAGTGATCTGATTCTAGTAGATCATTTTCTCCATGATCTTGCAAACACAGCTCTTCATAGCTATCTTTTGAGGTTTGAAAAATCCTTTCCTGGTTTTGGAATTGGGATGAGGGTGGCTTCAAGCCCTGTTTGAAGGATTATTCCTGTCTTCCAAATTCCATTATAGAGATTCAGCAAGATTATAAGGGAATAAGGAGGTATGTGTTTCAGGAATTCATAATGTATCCGGTCCGGTCCTGGTGCGATGTTATGGCAGGATTAGTTCTGTCATGATAAAAGGCAGATTACAATCTTCAAAATTCTCAGAGTCAAAATTGATGGTGGTTATTTTGTTGATTGTTCTAGTTTTTTGAAATTCCAGTTGATAGTTATTTGAAGAGGAGCTTCTTTTGAATGTTTTAGCGAGGAGATCAGCTGTTTCCTTTTTCTGTGTGACAAGGAGGTCATTCTCTTTAAGGTGACAGATTTGATTTCCTTCTCCTTATCCTTCCATACGACGAATAAACCCCCAGATTCTTCTTAATGGAGTGTTTCTTGTAAGGTTGGTACATATTTTCTCAAACTTAGTTTTTTGACATCGCGTTCACATATGTTCTGGCTTGAGCTCTGCATATTTTCATTTTGTTGAGGTTTCTAATGTTGAGTGTTGGTTAAAGGTTCTTAGTGACTTTTTACTTTCAGCAATTAGTTCTTTGCATTTTTCAACAAACCATGGAATTCATCTCTTTTGGACCTTTCCAGAAGTCTTTGGGATGTATTTTTCTGCTGTTTTAATACATTTATCCGAGAACCAGGTTATGTGGTCTGTCTGATCCTGGGGGATTCCGTTTAGTTCTTTATGACATAGAGACTGGAAAAGTGGCTTTGTGAATTTTCCATCTAGTAGGATTTAATTCTACTTCTTCCTTCTTTGGAGTAATTATTATTGGGAAGTGGTCACTGCCACAAAGTTCTTTCCAAAGCTTCCTTAGAAAATCAAAGAGGAGTTCTGGGGAACAAATGGTTAAATCCACTACAGAAAAAGAACCATGTCCTGGATGTAGGTAAGAATAACAGCTATCATTTAATAAGCTAAGGTTATGGTCATTAATACTTTTTTCTATTAGCTTTTCTCTTGCATTCAGTTGTTTCTCTCCCCATAGGAGACTATGACCATTAAAATCTCTCATAAGAATAAAGGGTTGAGGAAGTTTTTCAACTAGATTATCCAATTCTGTAGAGTATACTTCTGAATATGGGGTAAGTAGATTGAGCAAATGGTGCTATCTCTTTGTAGAGTCAGATGGATTTCAACTGCTTGAAGACCGAAGTTCATTTTGATTTGGCTATGAGCTATGCCATTCCTTACTATAATACTTACACCTCCAGAAGCTCATTTATTGCTTGGACCATAGACATTATAAAGAGTGTATTGCTTAAGTGATATTTTACACTTCGCTGTAAGACAAGTTTCTTGGAGACAATAAGCTACTGGGTTGATTTTGCTTGTTAGCTACTGTAATTCAGAAAAATTTGCTCTAATTCCTTTACAATTCCATTGGATCAGACTGTTCATCATAGTTAGGTTGGTAGCATCATAGGTGGGCCTTTGATTCAACTCTTTAGGGATGAGTTTCTGCTCAGTGACTTTGAACAATCCGACACCTCTTAATCTCTTTGGTGTTTTCCTGGTTATTCTCTTTACTCGATTTAGTTTTCATGTGATGATGTCTTGGGGTTTTTAATCTTGTCTGCTGTTATTCCTTCTTTTTGTGTAGTTTATAGTGGAGGGATTTTGATAAACTCGAAGGTTGTTCGCCCATCCATGTGATGTCAATGTGGATTTTAATTGATTTCTTCTAAGGTTTTAAGATTTCTGCAAAAGATTTGCCAATGGGGGACCTCTAATCGACTCCACCATTTTTTTGGCTTCAATATAGCTGATTTTCTTCTCACATTTAGTTTTTTGGATTTCCTTTTCCTTCACCCAAAAAGGCCCGGTTTGGAGAATGCCCGGAGGTTTCCCAGACAGTTAAAACATTTTGGTGGCTTTTGACACGCATGTTAAACCTCTCGGCATACACCACAGACTGCCTTCTTACAGTTAGAAAATCCATGACCAAATTTTTCACAGTTGAAACATCTGAGAGGGTTCGGGATATATGTGTCAACGTGTATGTTTAAATATCAAATTTGAATTCTGTCTGAATGGGAGGGTTTCTTAAAAGTTATGATATAAGTGCCTAATTTTATGGAGAGGCTTTTTTTAATGGAGATCAGTTTTACGTCGATGACATCTTTTGGTACACTTGAGTGAAGGATGTTGAAAGACTTTCAAATTTACATTTGCTATTGATTTTGACTTTGAAATTTTCAGCTTATACTTTATTGGAGCATTCAACAAGAATCTGGCTTGATCTTTTTTTTTTATATCTTTCACTGTGCCAGCTATTCCTGAAATGTCACTCCAGAAAGGCTGGTACTGTGGATTCCAATATAATGTATCTCTGCCAGTTGTTACTCTTATTATCAATAGACTTCACAAATTTGCCAAGTCCCGAGTTTGCGTCGTGATCCAACATGCACTGTTTGTTTGTGTGGGTATCCATATTTATTTGGAATAAGTTTCATCATACCTATTCTTCGCCCTCCATGTAGTCCAACTGGGATATGCAGAATCCACTGAATTCCAGTGGTTGCAGACCAAAGATATAGTGATGGTATACTCAAGTATAGAAGAACTAGTAGTATTCTATACTTTATTGACCCTTAGCCAGCTCTTAAAGGATTAGACAGTCCTGACCAGCTGATTGATTGAGTCAAGCCAACTAAGTGAAATCTGAGCCAAATTGACAATCGCAGTATGTCAATACCCTCAATCACCAGGATCTCTTCTTCCACTGACAGGGGTTGCAACTCAAGGCAAACAAGTCACCCCATTTATCGCCTCTTACGAAAGGCAAGGGGGTGCCGAGGTCCTATTCTATCCAGAGACCTCACGAGAAATCTGCTTTATGTATATTTAGAAAAAGTCCTGTGGAGTATTTCAAAACATATTTTGTGTTTTGTTTAACAAAAAAAGTCACTCAGGCTTGAAACTACATCAAGGTGAGTAAACAATAGCCTGACTTGTCTCTGATGGAAGGATCCCTTTGAGGAATGGTCACAAAGTTTCGGGATGGAAAAATGGGCTTCAGATTGAAGCAGACATGTGCGTTTTGAGGAGTGAAGCCACACAAATCTTACAGCCTGTATTTATGGTGATGAAATGTTTTCGAGCATGGTGAGCAGAGTTAGAAGGATCAAACAAGTGCATACTTCAGTTGAATTGGTGCACTCCAACAGAGTGGCTTACTTTTAAGGGCCTCTGTTTCTTATTGAAATTTCAGGACTGGTGTGGTTCTTCTCATCTCAAGAGCCTGATTATTTTAATAATCATCTCTCATGAATTTACAAAGTGTATGCAAAATCTCTTCTTTTCGATATCATGTTGTTTCGTTTCTGTACTTTCAAAAGGCAACGTAAGTGGAAATCCAAAAAGTGAATACATATAAAAGCACACTGCGAAAAAATGACTGCAAATAAAAATCCTGACTATAAATCAAAATGCAAAAGTTAAAGTTGCTAGTTTTCTCTTTCAACTTTTGGCTGATGTAGGTAAATATATTTCAAATATTCTCTACAATTGAAAAACATTATGGATGTTGGTTTGTAGCATGTTAGCCTGTGTATTTAATGTCAGGTTTACAAATAGTTTGAGGATTATTAACAGCTAACTGCGTTTAATTAGCTAACTTTAAGAATGCAGTAAGTGACAATATTATATATAGTCAAGACTTTTATTGTATCTATTAGCTAGTTAAATGAGTTAACACTCCACTGTGTTTTTATGTAATTGCAGTGACAGTTTTGGCCATCAATTTACAGCACTCATTATATACGACTGTGAGACAAACTCTTATGTTGTGTTCACACACAAAAAAACCCAGTGTGTGAAATAGTAGTGAACGACTAATGCTCTGATAATTGTAAAGCATCTTTAAGTGTCTTTAAACCTCTAATTAAATCGAACATCTCTTGCACCTCTTCCTGCAGCATTCTCCTGAAGTGTTTTACCGATAGGGACACTCCACAGGCTCTAGGTAATTTATACTTCAGTAAGTGTTTTTCTCTTTCTAAACCTGAAATTGTGCTTTCGGCATACAACATTCCACCCAGTCTTTGAAGCATTGAGTCTCTTCTACGCGCCTGGCAGGTCCTCCAGGGTGACACCGGTTTGGAAGAACTGTTTGTCCTTCCAAAGATGGAGATGAAGATGACAACGAGCTGTCATGTTCACCTTCAGCTGCCCTAATACCATGCTCATGACGGAACTCAGAACTTGAGCCAAGCTGTAGTTGTCTCATATGCGGAATAACCACTACTGCGGAATCCATATGCCCACGGGCACACTGGTAGTATACTAACATGAAGTACACATCCTTTAAATCACTTGCGGCGAACCAATCCTCTGGACGAAATGAATGGACTGTGCATCTGGAGACATCAACCTGAAGAAATCTCAGGAGGCAAGCATTCTGAAAACACAGGTTAACTGGACTTGAGGGCGGGGTCCTACCTGGACTTTCAGGCTCGGCCTAGGAGCAGCTTCCGGTTCCAGCCGAGGAGGTATCACTTGAGGTTCACTCTGACATGGAAGCTGTGAGCCATCTGAGTTGCACTGCATCAGACACCATGCTCTGGTATGTGTCTCTAGGGTTAGGGTCATGCTTGCATCTGCTTTGTGTGTGGGGGCATGGTCACGTGACCTTTAGCGTTGCTGCTGTTTGGCATTTTAAAAAGAGTGTGGAGAACTCCTAGCGGAGTTCCCATAGTTGGCACCGACATAAGACTTACTGACTGACTGATGGGGAACATGATCAAACTATCTAATAAGTACTCCGAACTAAACACAAATGAAAACAACAAAAAAAAACTTTTGAAGCAATACAGGCACCTTACTCGCTTGAGCATGGCATTATGAGATGTATGTTTTAAAGCAGCTCTTGTCATGGAGGTTCGTGGTCAAACACAGAGTAGTGAGAAGCTGCATACTTTTATAAAAATCTGATCTGATTATCACATTTCTTCTCAGTTTCCCAAACCCCATAAGAACACTGCCATTCTCTCAGTGTTCAGCAAGCAGCTAAGAGAAAGACATTTAATAGATCTGTTTATCAGTACCATGTTAAGGCAAGCAAACTCCCTCGACAGTCCAGTCATGCCCCGTATACACTGAATAAACATACTATCTAAAACAAATCAGCTAAACACTCTACGTGAAGTGTTTATATTCTAGATAATTTAAACAAAAAGGGGAGAGCACATTAACTTTTAGGTAGTTAATCTTGCAGTATATGTTTTCCAAAAGTTATTCCTCCTTCTGAACTGTTGTATAAATCTTCACTTTTTCAAGTACACAAAACAATGTATTGTATACGATATCGAGCATAATTTGCCTCCTGTGTGTTAAGAGATTAACTGAAATGATGTAGTAAAAGAGGGTTGAGCATTAAGTTTACTATAGCATTTGTTCTTCCATTGTTTACTTTCACCTGCATTCTAACCAATCGAGAAGCAGTGTCGGACACGTGCAATGATGTATTTGACCAATGCGTGGCCTGTATGAGGTCACATGGCTCTGTAATATCTAGTGTGGACCAGAGCATCCAGTGTAATTTGAACTTGATGTGATGCTTTGATTATTTATACGAGGCAAGGTAAGGCAAGTTTATTTGTATAGCACATTTCGTACACAGAGTAATTCAAAGTGCTTTACATTGGAAATAAAGAGTACAAAGAAAGTACATTTGATAAAATCAAGCATAAAAAAGTCATATAAAATCTAATTGATTAAAAACTGAAAATTAAAAACATTACAAGGATTCACCAGCAAATTTCCCTTTAAATGCGCAGTTGTCTTTATATCACCGTATACTAGGTTGGCACTACCCAGGTATGTATTGTTTTCTTTTTTCCTTAGTGGCAACTTTTCTATTTAATAATTTATGTTTGGTCTATTGGTTGATTTGTAAAAAATAAAATTTCAGATTTAAGTTTCATTGGTTTTGCCATTTATTTTCCAGTCATCACCTGATCCATTTACTTCCACTCCAGTCAAAGAAAACTTTGAAAAAGATTGGGGTCACTTATTAAATGTTTCTGCCTTTTTTTTTTACCATCTCGGCGTATATTACATAACAGTTTCTGAACACCTTCTTTATTATAAATGGATTCTTATATCTATCTTGTAAGACTCTCGGCGCACCCTGAAATGAGTCTGATCTGAGTTCTGAGTCTAATTTTGTCTAAAAAATATCCCTCAACAGCTTTATGTGCTGCTCTCTCCTTGATAATTTCAAACATCTCATAAGCTGGGAGAGGTTTCTGATCAATTATAGACATGAAGAGCATTTATAGCAGCCACTTACACATATTATTTACAGTATTTGTTCTGCTTTTCAGTGAAAGTTTATCACATAATCTATAAGATTATACAATGGTAGCATTGTGCCACAAATTCAAGAAACAATAGAGATGAGCAGATTACATTTGCATGTCATTTGCTCTTTTAGTAAAAAAAAAAAAACCCTCCTCCAAAAACCCATCACAACTTCCACAGATGCAAATTAACACAACATATTGTATGGTTTCATCCTGCCAAGAATCTTTACAAATAACACAAAATCTATTTTTCTCTGATTTAAGCATGGTTTCTTTCATTCATTTTGATGAAGTTTCTTAAGAGCATCTGGAAGGTTACTCAGAATCCAGGTAAGGCTTGGTATAAGTAGATTTCTGAGCCGCAGGAAGCAATTCCTGCTGATTTAATGGGGGTGCCAATTAGCTTGCATGCTTTGATTGATTGATTTCTAATTAGCTAAGCCCATTAATGATCAGGCACATTACAAGGTGGAACTGATGAAGTAATGAGATTTTGTGGCTTTACAGGTGACTGTGGATGGTAGGGGTCAAACACTGAGCTTCAGCAGGTGTGATCTGAAGAAAAGTGGAGATGAAGAGGAGCTACTGATGTTGGCCAGTCTGAAAAGGGGAAACACGGAAGCAGAAGACGCAGCTGGTCCAAGTCTGACTGCATTGCAGGTATGGGAATGTTTTTAAACAGTAAATTCCAAGTTTTTTTCAAAACTTTTTTCTTTTTTTTCTTTAATGATTTCATTTATGGTATATACGTATGGATAAATTATGCATTGTGTATTACACACCTATACATTTGAAATGTTTATATGTGACTGTACACAAACCATATAATTAAAAAAATTATTTCAAATAAATAGTTTACATTTTTTCCATGATTAGAATCTCTGTTTAATCTAGCCACAGGGGTTTCTAGCCAGTGACTTCTGCGCCGGTCCCAAGCCCGGATAAATAGAGAGGGTTGCGTCAGGAAGGGCATCCGGCGTAAAACATGCCAAATCCAAATATGCAAGTCATCAATTCAATTTCCATACCGGATCGGTCGAGGCCCGGGTTAACAACGACCGCCACCGGTGCTGTTGACCTACAGGGTGCCGGTGGAAATTGGACTACTGTTGGTCAAAGAAGGAGAGGAGGGAGAAGGATTCGTAGGCAGAGAGAGAAGAGGAAAGGCAAGAGTATAGGTCTGAGAATAGGGACTCTCAACGTTGGTACAATGACCGGGAAAGGTAGAGAGCTGGCGGACATGATGGAGAGAAGGAAGGTAGATATTCCGTGTGTGCAGGAGACCAGGTGGAAGGGTAGCAAAGCGCGTAGTATTGGAGGGGGATACAAACTGTTTTACTCTGGTGAGGATAGGAAGAGAAATGGGGTAGGAGTGATCCTGAAGGAGGAGTTTGTGAGGAATGTTTTAGAGGTGAAAAGAGTGTCTGACAGGGTGATCAGTTTGAAGTTAGAGATTGAAGGGGTGTTGTTGAATGTAGTGAGTGGTTATGCTCCACAAGTAGGCTGTAAGCTGGAAGAAAAGGAGAGATTCTGGAGTGAGTTAGATGAGGTGATGGAGAGTATTCCCAGAGGGGAGAGAGTAGTGGTGGGAGCAGACTTCAACGGTCATGTGGGCGAGGGCAACAGAGGTGATGAGGAAGTGATGGGCAGGTTTGGTGTTAAGGAAAGGAATCCAGAAGGACAGATGGTGGTGGACTTTGCCAAGAGGATGGAAATGGCTGTAGTTAACACGTATTTCCAGAAGAGGGAGGAACATAGAGTTACCTACAAGGGTGGTGGTAGGAGTACGCAGGTGGACTACATCCTAAGTAGACGAGCCAATCTGAGAGAGATCACTGACTGCAAAGTAGTGGTAGGAGAGAGTGTAGCCAGACAGCATCGGATGGTGATGTGTAGGATGTTTCTGGTGGTCAGGAAGAAGAGGGGAGGAAAGATGGAAAAGAAGACCAAGTGGTGGAAGTTGAAAAAGGAAGACGGTTGTGAGGAATTCAGACAGAAGCTGAGACAGGCTTTGGGTGGTCAGGAAGAGCTTCCAGAGGACTGGGAAACTACAGCAGAAGTGATCAGGGAGACAGGTAGGAAGGTGCTAGGTGTGTCAGCAGGAAGAAGGAAATAAGATAAGGAAACATGGTGGTGGAATGAGGAAGTACAGGACATCATCCAGAGGAAGAGGCTAGCTAAAAAGAAGTGGGACATCGAAAGGACTGAAGAAAGTAGACAGGACTACAAGGAATCACAGCGCAGGGTGAAGAGGGAGGTGGCAAAGGCCAAACAGAAGGCATATGATGAGTTGTATGCCAGGTTAGACACGAGGGAAGGTGAGAAGGAATTGTACAGATTAGCGAGACAGAGAGACAGAGCTGGGAAGGATGTGCAACAGATAAGGGTGATTAAAGATAGAGATGGAAGGGTTCTAACAAGTGAGGAGAGTGTGCAGAGAAGATGGAAGGAGTATTTTGAGGAGTTGATGAATGAGGAGAATGAGAGGGAAAGAAGGGGGGAAGAGGTGAACATTGTAGAGCAGGAAGTTGAAAAGATTAGAAAGGATGAGGTGAGGAAGGCTCTGAGGAGAATGAAGAGTGGAAAGGCTGTTGGTCCAGATGACATCCCTGTGGAGGTGTGGAAGTGTCTAGGAGAGACAGCAGTGGAGTTCCTATCTAGGTTATTCAACAGGATTCTAGAGAGTGAGAAGATGCCTGAGGAATGGAGGAGAAGTGTCTTAGTGCCAATCTTTAAGAACAAGGGTGATGTGCAGAGTTGTAACAACTACAGAGGTATAAAGTTGATGAGCCACACAATGAAACTCTGGGAAAGAGTAGTGGAAGCTAGGTTAAGAAGGGAAGTGGATGTTTGCGAGCAGCAGTATGGCTTCAAGCCCAGGAAGAGCACTACTGATGCAATTTTTGCTCTGAGAATGCTAATGGAGAAGTACAGAGATGGTCAGAAGGAGCTGCACTGCGTCTTTGTGGATTTAGAGAAAGCGTATGACAGGGTGCCGAGAGAGGAGCTATGGTCCTGTATGAGGATGTCAGGAGTGGCAGAGAAGTACGTCAGAGTAGTTCAGGATATGTATGAGAGGAGTATGACAACAGTGAGATGTGCTGCAGGTCAGACGGAGGAGTTCAAGGTGGAGGTGGGGCTACATCAAGGATCGGCTTTGAGTCCCTTCTTGTTTGCTATGGTGATGGACAGGTTGACAGATGAGGTCAGACAGGAATCTCCATGGACAATGATGTTTGCAGATGACATTGTAATCTGTAGTGAGAGTAGAGAGCAGGTGGAGGGACACCTGGAAAGTTGGAGGTCTGCTCTAGAAAGAAGAGGAATGAAAGTCAGTCGTAGTAAGACAGAATACATGTGTTTGAACGAGAGGGAGGGAAGTAGAGCAGTGAGGTTACAGGAGGCTAAGGTCAAGAAGGTGGAGGAGTTTAGGTATTTGGGGTCAACAATCCAGTGCGATGGGAAGTGTGGAAAAGAGGTGAAGAGGCGAGCGCAGGCAGGTTGGAGTGGGTGGAGAAAAGTGTCAGGGGTGTTGTGTGACAGAAGAGTGTCAGCAAGAATCAAAGGAAAGGTGTACAGAACAGTAGTGAGACCAGCTATGATGTATGGATTAGAGACTGTAGCAGTGAGGAAGAGACACGAGGCAGAGATGGAAGTAGCAGAGATGAGGATGTTGAGGTTCAGTTTAGGATGGACAAGATTAGGAACGAGCACATCAGAGGAACAGCTCAGGTTGGTTGTTTTGGAGACAAAGTCAGAGAAGCCAGATTGAGATGGTTTGGACATGTGGGGATATTCAATCAAAAGTCACAGAGGTAATAAAAGTAAAAGTCCTCCAAGTAAAATGTCCAGACAATCTAGCTTGTATTTAATAGCCTATTGTAATCAAATAATCAAATTAGATAATAATAAAAACTTTCTTAGTATTAACTCTTTGTGTAGACACAGCTGGGTTCTGAACAAAACCATTTTCATACAAATAATCATGCAACATTCTGTTCCAGTTTCTCTCAGATTGTTTGAGTCCATACAGTGACTTTTCAAGTTTATACACCAGTTTTTCATTTGTTTCAGACTTTGTCTCGTAACCTTCTGGCTGGTCTAGATACATTTTACACTCTATTGGGGCATGCAAATATGCAGTTTTAACACTCCAACACTGGTCATGTTTGCAGTAGGTAAAAAAGTCTCATCATAGTTCACCCCTCTTATCTGACTATAGCCTTTTGCTACATAACGGGCCTTGAATTTTTCTGACCCATCAGTATTTCTTTTTACTGCATATACCCATTTACCTCCTACTAAAGGGAAAATGTCTCGTTCGCTTTCAATAACTGAATCTTATATCATCCATAGCATGAATCCACTCATTTGCTTTAGATGAAGTTACAGCTTCCCTGAATGTTTAGGTACATTGCACACAAGTTTGTTGCAATAGTCAACATTCACCATTTCCTGGCCTTTAATCCCACACACATAATCCGTCAGATGGACTGGCTTTTTCCTTTCTCTCACAGAAAAACTTCTCCCTTCCTCTTCTGTTGTTAGGTTCTCACTCAAATCAGGTTTACTCTCAGACACCTGCTCCTGCACTTGAGCGCTGTCAGGGGTTTTCCTACACTCTCTCTTCACTGACTCAAGCTCATCATTCATCATCATCATAATTATCATCATCATTCAGTATCACATCTATCTCTGCACTTGATTTGGACTCAAACTCAACTAATCCGTGGTTCTTAATAATCCAGTTGTTGAAATAGTACAAAATATACACTGGACTGTTCTTGTCGTATCCCATAAAAATGCCCTTCTCGAATCTTGAATCCAGTTTTCCTTTGTTATGTTTATAAGCATAACACTCAGATCCAAATTTCTACATTCTAGATATGTTTGGTTGTCTCCCTTTAAGTAAAAATTAAGCAGTCGGTTTGGTTCTGTTATTAAAACACATTTCTAATAACAGCAACAGGCTGCACTGCATAGGTCCACATCATCTTTGCCAATCCACTTTCTAATAGCATACATCTTGCCATGTCAAACAAGATTCTCCAGTTATGTTCAGCTGTACCATTCTGGTGTGGGGAGTATGGTGCTGAAGTCGCATGCCTTGATAGCATTACGTCTCAGTAAAGTTTGGTACTCACTCCCTGTGAATTCTGTTCTGACCGAATACACTTCACCTTGTCGGATGGTGCTGTGTCTGCTAGAAACTTTTCTGTTGCTTACACTTTGTCACTCTTATTTTTCAGAAAATGTGCAAATATTACACCAGACTAATCATCAGTGAATGATACAAAAACATCTGTTGCCACCTATGGACACTGGATCTATAGAACTTGCTGTATGCACAAGCTCTAGAGCTGCTTTGGTCCTCGCATCTGGTCTTCTGTTTCTAAAATTGATAAATTTTTCTTGTGTGGAAATTTTACAAGTTGGAAATGGTTTCAGTGATCTACCATTGATTTCCCACCATTGATCATTCACAACACTCTCAAATTTCAAAATGTGCACATTTCATGCATTGATCTGCTACCTGTTTCTCTACAATGTGCAGATAGAAAAGATTATTGTGCACTTGAATGGGAAATTTTGTACTGTCCTTGTGTTGCAGATAGTTCTTCTCCTCTTTGAACACCACGGTAGCTTGATTTGACATGGCTGCCTTCACAGAAAATATGTTTTGGGGATATGTCGGAATGTAGAGCGTGTTCTTTAAAGTTTTTTTAATGCTGCACCCTCTACCGTAAATCTCAAATACCTGCTGTAATTTGATTGAACACTGAATCAATTGTGAATCTATTCGGAATCGGATGTGGTGATATGTAGACTGTGTACATTTTGCTACTCATTGAGGTAGTAAGTTAGTTTTCTCTCATCATTTCATGGGCACATCAACCAATCCGAAGCTTCCTAGAGTAATCATATGAGGAAAAACCCAGAAACCAGTAATGACAGTGGGCGAAGTTTGCTCACGGGAAAGGAGTAAGTGTAGCATTTCTAGCATTTATTCAGGAACCATCCACTAGTTTTCCTATTCCTGGTCTGAAAAAAACATTAGAATTCAGAAACATTTGAGAAAGGGTGCCTTACAGACCAGGGGTGTGCAGTCTCAGTCCTGGAGGTCCAGCCTAGCACATTGTCATTGGGTGTGTTGCATGTTGGAATTTGTATCAATTTGCAAACCCCCATAAATAAATGATGAATGCATGAACTTTTATATATATATATATATATATATATATATATATATATATATATATATATTAGGTACACAAAGTGTGACTATATATTAAATACAACATGCATTACTCAGATTTAAATAAACTTGTAATGTGCAGTAACAGTATTTTTCTGTTATATGAGGTTTATCACTGTGATGTAAGTCTGAGTGCAAGCAGCGATGACATCTCAACCTGGACCCAGTGTATTCCTTTGGTAAGGTTACAAACACATACATAACAGATATTAACGACTAATATAAATATATGAAGGCAAATGTATGGCCAAACAATGACAAGAAAATTGTATTCTAATTAAAATCATTAGGCTCTTCAGTCATACAGCATGCTTTGAATGTATGGACTGCAGCCAGCAGTAAAATAATAGAGTGGATAATAAACCCCACTTTCCCATGAAGAAAGCAGGTCAAACATTTTATATGAAAAAAAAAACATTAATTTAAGTGTAGTAAACCCCCATAGCATTACATTAGCTGACCTTGTCCATCAGTTGTTGATGTTTTTGTAGTCTGTTGTTTAGAAAGATATGCTGGAGCTATTAATCGTACATGGAGTGTTTTGTATTGAAAGACACTAAAGAAGTTTGAGATTGAGAAACAAATTGAATTACTGTCAGGTGACAGGAATGCTGCCAATCTCATGCATTTCAGATTTGCTTTTGTTTTGTTTGCTTTTGTTTGATTGTTTGCAAATGTTTACTTCATTTACAGAAGGAGGTACATTTAGGTGTTAATTTAGAGGTGCTGAAAATCATGAACTCGACTTTTCAAAAATTTCTAGCATGTTTCAGAATTGTTCTCTCATCAAAAACATGCCTCAAGTCATATTAAGATTGGTTTATGCGTGTTTGTCTAATCATATTTTCTTAATTATGGCCATTGGCTAAAGCATCGCCCACTAACTAATCAGATAAACCTCTAATGCATTGGAATGACAAACATATGCAGTGACTAGCCCAGAAGTCTAACCATAGTAGAACCTCGTCGATAAACAAAAGAAAATAAAGTTTGTTTTTGGATGTACCATGCCAACAGTGTTTTTTGGTTTACCAAACTTGAATGTATTAGTGAAAAATGGGTGGCTTTTCTGTGTGCCAACAAGCAAAACCTAGCAGGGGGCATTGCAGGAGGAACAGGGGGTACTATTAAAAAAAATACTTATATGTAATAGTCTGGTTAGAATTATGACTTTTGTGTTTCAAAGCAGTTTATTTTAGATTTAAAGCAAAAATTTGATCCAAAACTGAAGTCACAAGTGTATTGTCAGATTACACACTGAAAGCTAGCTCTTCTCCTAACCATGCCGTTCTCGTTTTGTGTGCTTTTCCAGAATATAGAGGGAGATTCTGTTACACTATACATTACTCACTTGTAATCTCTAAAGTCACTGTACTACACAATGTACCACTAGTGCTTGAAACATTATATATGTAATGCAAATCTGTATTTATCTGGTAAAAAATTTAAGATAAAATAGAGCCAATTAACTCATTACACTTCTGAGAGTAATATTGTAGTTTAAGGAATTACTTTTAAACTGTAGTAATAAGTATGATGTATTTATGTTACATTCCTTTTTATTTCCTAAATTATTATGTATTTAGGAATTTATAACAATTTAGGAATTCACTTTTATCAAATTCCTAAATTAATGTGAGTTATATTTAGCACAAACACTGAAATATAATTTGCCCAACACTAATTATAGGTGTACATTACTTACATTTTTGAAGATTTGAAGAAGAATTTGTTATGCTTTGAGGTGTTTTTATGGTTGAAGTGCAATGCTAAGATTCTGAATATTCTGTACCTTGACTATTTAACTATTTGGTTAACATTATGTTCTTTCCTACTTAACGTTAACAAATGATAAGCTGATAATAGAGTACAGCATTTATTCTCTTTGTGATTCACAGCCCGTGGATCAAGGCCAGCACTATCAGAAAGAAATGAACCCTCTTCTTCACTCTAATCCGAGGTATGAGAAAACTCAGTATAATACTTAGAGTTACACCTCAGAGACTCATAGAAACTAAAATTACAAAGCTGACAAGAGCTTTAGGCGCAAATTAACCTCATCAGGATATAATATTTCAAGTTTATATGAAGCCATTCTCAACACTACAGCTCAACTCAACTAATTCAATTCAGAAAGAGTTAAGAACAAAAGTAATACATTTGATAGCTTTGCAGAGAGTTAAGGGAGTCAAAGAAGGTAGTTTTATTGTCTACAATTTGTTTTAAGACAAGGAGATGAAGCTGCCATCCTGAGAGAAACGAATCCAGCCTGTTCTATTTTTGCTTAGTTTTATTTTATTTTTTAAATCAATAAATTATTGTTCTCCGTGAATAGTCCACTACAATGTATGCCCTATGAGATGACTATGAGATTGGAGCAGCTTGGAGTGGAACGATCACATTCATACACACTTGAGACAATGAACGTGCGAATGGGCGAAGATCCTGCAAGCTATAGAAGTCGACTAGAGTGTTTGAGCTGCTGAACCCCGCAGCTCTACAGTCATCGATACCTTACTATCCTTAAAGAGTTTTTTTCTCTTCTTTGTCATTGTCTTTGTCTTTCTTAAAGACAATGTCTAGGCCTTGTAGGTTTTCTGGATGCGAGCAGTCCTTCACATTTTGGAACTGCGGACACTACCTCGAGTGGTTGGGGTGTTGACATGCCAAGGCAGCATTGGACATTGGACAGACTGTGTGTTCTATGCTTCTTTTTCCAATAACACTCTTGGATCCAGGGTGGTGGCCTCAGATAGCTGGTGAACCCAGAGATCTTTTGAGTCGAGCAAGCAGGTTAATAACTGTGCTCCTCCCTTAGATTTGACCTAAGTGTGATGAGCAAAGTAAGTTGAGCTGGGTGGCCCCTCACTCCTCATGCTTACTCTGTATGTAGAAGTTGATCAAAGCTCCCTAGCACTCACACTGTCCTTGCTGCAAGGGAAGGAGTCGGTTCCTCTCAGAGATCGCATGAACCTGGTCTGTCCCTGTGGATTGATAGTGGATGGCTGTAGCAATGAAGACATTGCTTCCAGGGTGGCCAGAAGATGTCTCTGTCGTTCGCACTTAAGATCTCCTGGCTAGATGAGTGGTTCGGCTCAGAGTGAGGATTTCCTTCCGCCAATCCTCGTGTTCCCGGATGTGCAATGAAAGCTGACAAAAAATATGGTAGGCCCCTTTTACATTAAGGGTAGCCAGATTCTCTCAATCCTTGACTTCCCTTTATGGTAGAAGGATTGGACACACTGCGTGCGGTTCAGGCTGCATCTGCCTGCACGCCATAGCTGTTTTTTTAGCTCTTTCTAGCCAACATGCTGAAATTGGTACACAAGGGGAGTTGTGCCTATAGTTTTGATAAAGATATATTAGCTGTTTCTGACTTCACATTAAAACAAAGGAAGCAGCGACAAGCTCACTTGTCGCTGCTTCCGCTGTTTCTGACTTCACATTAAAACAAAGGAAGCAGCGACAAGCTCACTTGACAAAGTGTCTCATGAAAGAGCAGCATTCATGCGATTTTTGATACAATGCAGCCTGTATGGTGAACATGATTCGCTATGATACGCTATGGCTATGTGATTTGATTAGAAGTCAAGTCGCCTAGGTTCAACGGGTCCCTGACTCCTGTATGTTGTCTGAGGACTGTTTCCATCCACCAAGAAGGTTAATAAGGCCGTGGTTTCTGCTCATCACTAGTTGATTAAAGGCAAGACTCTGGGACACACCGAGTTAACAGACATGGTTCCTTTACAATTTGAGCCTTGTTGTCCTTAAGCTTGGTTCCCAAAACTTCCCAAACATACATTAAGTTTTGGACATGAGGCAGAGGATGACTCATATGGCGGCAAATCAGGGTCATAATTCAAGCGCGCGAATTTGATAATCACGCGCGCATAATATTAAAATTTGAGCGAGCAGAAACAGATCCGCGCGCGCAGAGAAACAAACCGCGAGCTTTTTTCAACCCGCGCACGCGCGCGACTGAACCTGAGAGCAAAACACTCTATCGCACGCGCGGGGAGGGGCTTACCTGCTCGCTCGCTCTTAAATCTCCCTCCCTTGCTCGCTCTCAATCTGAACCTGCGCGCGCAACTCATTCCTGCGCGCGCGCTAACATGATTTTTGTCCAAGATTGGGCGGGACCCTCGTTTCCCGGAAGTCAGCTGTGATTGGATGCCTCTTTGTCAGTCAGTTCTGTCCCTTTAACGCTCAGTCTCCCCCAACAAAGACGTTAACCAACTTATAAAAGTGACTCTTTAATCAAACAACAACGACAAGCCAGACATTTACAACCATTACAACAAAAACAATAAAGATGACTACAAGAACAATATAAATCTGACCGAATATTACTCCAACAGCTTAAAGAATACAAATAAAACAATCCAAGTTGCTTTTGTGTTTAAAGGATAAACTCTAATCAATGTTTTTTTTTAAATCCTGTCTCAAGAACAGTTGTTAGTTGTGTTCATATCTGGAATATGGATGTATGAATAAATACTTTTTGTTAATGTCAAATTAGACGACTGATAAAGTTGACGTTGTATGGCATGTTTCTATCATTAACATGTTTTTAAGTTTTTGTGAGTTCTCGATTAAATAGTAATTACATTTTACTGTTTTGACAAAACTAGGCCTGTATTATTACATTTTTGAGTTTCTAGAGTCTAATGAAAATGTATAATTATTTTGAGTTCTGACTGCTGCTTTTGCAAATAGAGATCACTCAGCAAGAAAAAGATGTTCAACAGCATGTTTCTATCATTAACATGTTTTTAAGTTTTTGTGAGTTCTCGATTAAATAGTAATTAAATATTACTGTTTTGACAAAACTAGGCCTGCATTATTACATTTTTGAGTTTCTAGAGTCTAATGCAAATGTATAATTTCAGACTTGAATCCTGGTTTTGATTAATTTGTTGAGTTTGGGGTTTGAATTACTGCGTTAGTTTGATCATTTATTTCCACAAGAAACTGTATTTTTAATCTTGATTTTAATGCAATCAAAGTTACTTTTACAAGCGGGGATTAATGGTCAAATTAATTTAAATTCAGATTTTACTACTATTTAAATTAATATTAATTTTAAAGTAGCAAAATATAGTTCATTTAATTTAAATTCTGACTGTACAAAGTTAACCTGTAGCATCAGGTTTAGCGCAATATGTTGAGTACTACCCCGCTAGCATTTTTTGGTTCAAAAGAGGTTTAATAAACGTTTATTGATAGCCTAGACTTCTAGGCTAAATATGGGCTGTCAGTGAAAGTTTAAATGACATTTAACTGTAGACAAAATATAACCTAGACATTTAGACCTCTAACAAACAACTGCATATACAAGTTTAAAGGACATACAATCTGTTTAGGCTACACAATAATCAAAGTAACATTACAATTTTAAGTTGAGATGGTTATCATAATAAGCTAAGGTAACACACGCAATAAAATGTAATTCATTTTCATTTTAGTCAAATAAGATTGGAATGTTACACACACTTGTGCCTATGCAAATACACATAAAGGTAAAAGCAATTAAAAATAATAAGACATTTCAAACACATACATGCAGTTAAAAAATTAAAATTAAAAAACACTTTATTTAAATGCTGCTATTATAAGCACTGCACAGCTGCTCTCTGTGCTGCATGAAGAGATTTCTGACTGCTTTCCTGAGATCAGCTTCCACTGAGAAACTAGTCATTGCAGATCTGTGAAGTAGAGAGGAAAAAGTGTTAGAGAAAACACTATCATTGTATTAGCATGCAATGTACTCCATGTACATCAGGGCTGGAGAGCATTATGCTGCGTTTCTTCTTAAAAAATAAACCATTTACCTGTATGTTAACATTATAAATTACGGCTGTGTATTTAAGTATTATCGGTTTTTAAGGTAATTGAAATAGAAAACAATTATAGGATCCACGCTTTAGGGATGCTAAGGTTAACTATAAAGAACCTAAAACCGCGTTTGTTAATTAATGAAATCTGTCTCGTGAACGCAGTCATGAAGAGTCGCGTTCAGCCTTTCAAAACATCATCAAAGACCTGATAACGTCTTTTATTTACCACAACATGGACACAACCGCTTCACATTTGTTCTTTAAACATGGCTTGACTTTAAGGAGAGACTTTGTCATTTTAAAATGCATTTACTGACCTGAAACGTGACGACAGAAGGGGCGACATGAGCAAACTTCTCTGTAAAATCCGGAAAGGAAGGCGTCAACTCAACGTTCCGGGTAACACCAAGCACTGCAAGGAAAGGTCCGGCTCATATGTTGCCTTTACCGCTTTTGAAAATCAATTTAAACTTAAATGTTTGTTGACACTATGTAATCATTGCAGATTATATAAAGAAATATTATTGAATTTAGTTTATTTTTAGCTGTTTTGACAACAATGTAATAAAAACAAAATGTAAGGTTTTTGGACTAGATTTGGGTTACATGTTACTAACGTAACAGGTTAACTTAGAAAAATAAAAATTTAATTAAAATAATCTCTTTTTCGCTGCTTCTAAAATTAATATTTAAATAGTAGTAAAATCTGAATTTAAATTAATTTGACCATTAATCCCCACTTGTAAAAGTAACTTTGATTGCATTAAAATCAAGATTAAAAATAGTTTCTTGTGGAAATAAATGATCAAACTAACACAGTAATTCAAACCCCAAACTCAACAAATTAATCAAAACTAGGATTCAAGTCTGAAATTATACATTTGCATTAAACTCTAGAAACTCAAAAATGTAATAATGCAGGCCTAGTTTTGTCAAAACAGTAAAATGTAATTACTATTTAATCGAGAACGCACAAAAACTTTAAAACATGTTAATGATAGAAACATGCTATACAACATCAACTTTATCAGTGGTCTAATTTGACATTAACAAAAAGTATTTATTCATACATCCATATTCCAGATATGAACACAACTAACAACTGTTCTTGAGACAGGATTTTAAAAAAAACATTGATTAGAGTTTATCTTTTAAACACAAAAGCAACTTGGATTGTTTTATTTGTATTCTTTAAGCTGTTGGAGTAATATTCGGTCAGATTTATATTGTTCTTGTAGTCATCTTTATTGTTTTTGTTGTAATGGTTGTAAATGTCTGGCTTGTCGTTGTTGTTTGATTAAAGAGTCACTTTTATAAGTTGGTTAACGTCTTTGTTGGGGGAGACTGAGCGTTAAAGGGACAGAACTGACTGACAAAGAGGCATCCAATCACAGCTGACTTCCGGGAAACGAGGGTCCCGCCCCATCTTGGACAAAAATCATGTTAGCGCGCGCGCAGGAATGAGTCGCGCGCGCGCAGGTTCAGATTGAGAGCGAGCAAGGGAGGGAGATTTAAGAGCGAGCGAGCAGGTAAGCCCCTCCCCGCGCATGCGACAGAGTGTTTTGCTCTCAGGTTCAGTCGCGCGCGTGCGCGGGTTGGAAAAAAGCTCGCGGTTTGTTTCTCTGCGCGCGCGGATCTGTTTCTGCTCGCTCAAATTTTAATATTATGCGCGCGTGATTATCAAATGCGCGCGCTCGAATTATGACCCTGATTTGCCGCCATATGAGTCACTCGGCTTGACTCAGAAGGATCTCAGTTGTGGCATTTTCAAAGGGTGTTCTCATAGTCGTGCCATGTGATGCCTAAGTTTACTTATTTAACCCATACTCCCCGAATAGGGAAGAGATTTGTACGTCCCTTTGCACCAACATAGAAGTTTTGAGTAAGTCTTTGGATTGCCAAGGGGTGAGGGTTGTCTCCAGAAGCATTACAGACAAAAGTTACTCGCTTTTGCATTTATACTCAGCATATGATAAAATCTGGTCATGAGCATTTAACAATCATTGGCTCCTTCGAGTGTGTGTGGCGTTGAGCGCTCTGCTCCGAGGTGGTCCTACACTCTCAGAAAAAAAGATACCAATCTGTACCTTTAAAGGTACAAAGGCTTGTCACTGTGGCGGTACCTTTTAAGGGTACAGTTATGTACCTGCATGTCAAGGTACATATTTGTACCTTCACATTTTGTACCGGTAAGCGTCTGATTTGTACCCTTTTGAAGACAGATTTGTACCTTAGTCTTATGTTCCCTACAGGGCCTGGTTTGTACCTTTTGAGCATGTACCTTTAAGGTCCCAATGTGTTCATGTGGAGGCACATTTGTACTCCAGACATAAGTACCTTTTAAAGTCTGGTTTGTACCTTTTGAGCATGCTTTTAAGGTTCAAATTTATACCTTTCTTATGTACCTTACAGGACATGATTTCAATGTTAAGGATTAAAATTTTAAACTCGTATTTTAGGTGTTCTATCAGTGACTAAATGAAAAACTTTACTTGCCACAAACCACCACTGAATATTCACTTTTTTAATTACCACTTGGCTTTTTTTTCTTATAACTAATTTCTATTTCAATACACATTAAAATGACAGTTTCAGAAAAAAATAAGTACATACAAAGAAATGTTACAATCAGAACATGTATATTTGACATACTAAATAACACAAAAACTTCTCCACTGCCACTATAACTCCACAATCATGAACTGCATTAAACCTTTGCATAGAAACTTCACAGACTTACAATAGAAGGGGACAACAGTTAGTTAATGTAAAAATACATTCAAAATATATTTTAAATTGTCTGGCGGTCAGGTTCATACCAGAATAAACTAATTCATAGAGACACACAAATAAATAACTAATAACTTCACAATCAAGGGAACTGCATTAAAACATTTGAAAATAATTGTGTTACACTAAACCACAATAGAAGGGGTCCATATTTAGTACATCTAAAAAGTGTATGGTGGTTAAGGTAATCCCCCCTCAAAAATCACAAATGTACTTTGAAAACCCTAATACATTTGACAGTGAATATGGTGAACTATAATTGCATAAGATATTAATAGTCATTTTCCCAGCGATGGGTTGCGGCAGGGAAGGGCATCCGCTGCGTAAAACATATGCCAGTGAGTTGGCGGTTCATTCCGCTGTGGCGACCCCGAAAGGGAATAAAGCCGACATGAAGATGGATGGATGGATTAATAGTCATATCTACGTCCAACAAATAGACAGTCATCTACAGCATAAAGGTCAAGTGCTTGATGATCAAATTCATCCTCTGGCATCATGCAAAACCAGTCTTGGTCAAATCTAACATGAAATGCATGAAAATGAGTATCAAAAGATTGTGGCACCAATAACTTTCCACATAGTAACCATAAGGTGTCAACATTAAAGATATATTTTATCTGAAAAAATATAGGAACGCTTTCTGTGTGTACCACATCAACAACAAACACATCTTTGATTGAATATTTTACACTGTTTACACGCACCTCTTTTACACTTTCAAGAGTTTTATCTGTGAAGTGAATTGCTTGACATTTTGCATGACGTTTAAGAGTACACTGAAGTTCTTTTGGTAAAGAGGTGAAAGGAGTTTTTACACTTGTACCAACTACTTTTTCAAAATCACTCAACAAATTTCTTGTGGAAAACTCCCAGCACTGTTTGTATTGGTGCCTTTTGCTTAATGTTGTTGTAATGTTAATGAAGTTTTTACATGTACTAGACAAATTCTTAAAGTACTGATGCTTACTCTCAAAACGCATACACCATAGAGGACGCAAAGGACCAAAAGACAAAATAAGTCTCGCATAATGTATGAGATAGTGACATTTTGGTGTGATAATATCAAATTCATCCTTTAACTCTTTCAAAAACTCTTGTACTTTTACATTAAGAAGAGGTAAGGTTTCTGTTTTTATAAAAGGGGCCATAACAAAGTCCATTATTTCTCGAGACTGAAGATAGACATTCCAATACTTTGAATTTGGTGGAATGCGGTGTGCAATCAAAAAGGGTAAAAGTCTAAATAAGCACCATTTTTGTGATGCTGATCCTGAAATGTTAGAACTGCGCAAAATTTTCTCAGACTGCAGTGATGGTTTATTTGCTTTATCATTTTGACCTAAACAGAAAGTACTTAATTCAGCATTTATTTCTTGTATGGTAATATGCTTTTCTCTATGAGCCTTGCATATAACTAATTTGAGTACTAAAGGAATTATTCCTTCTAAAACATCATGCATTATGTCTGGTGGCAACCCCTTTTTAACATCAAAGTAATCAAGTGAATCAAAGGGACAGGTTCTCTCAACACCATATAATGCAGCATTGGCTGGGTTCTCATGTACAGCAGTTAAATGATGGCGGTGAACTTCTGAGGTTCTAATTATGAATTTCTCCTCACAAAAAAAAGTATTTTTACTTGCATGAGTAGCCATACAATATCTACAGATACGTCCAGAGTTAAAGGACATGCTAAATCCACCCATCATATGTGCAGATAAATTATCTCCAGAGATAGAAGAAAGAGCAGCATAAACATTTTGGAGCTTACCATTTATGAAAAGAGTAAATCCATCAGTTGAAAGTAATTTTAAATCATCAAGCAAAGGCTCGAGAATCAAATCCATATGCTGCCTAAACAAAGAATGTTTGACGAGTAAGGCAAGATGAATATGTTTGAGTTGTGATCTATATTTTATGTCAACATTACCAACCATGTAATAGATGGCACAGAGTTTATGCTTAGTTCTTTTTGACCCTAAAGGATTTACTACCTCAAATTCATCTTCATAAAAGTGCAAACGTAAAGATTTAGGATATTTGGTAAAAAAAAAGGATGTTCTTTAAAAAATTGCCCATCAATATAGTCTTTTAATAAATGCTCATTCCTCGGCTGGTTATTTTGGGTCTGTATAGAATCCCATATGTCTTCATGGCTGCAGTACTTCTTCAGAACATCAATAATAGGAACATACGCAAAATGTCCTATTTTCTGGCCATTCATGTTTTTCAAAGTGTGTTGAACTGGTTCAATCATATTCAGATTTGAAACACAATAGTCTGTAAACAAATGTTCAGAGTCAATAACCTTACAAGCCTCTGCAAAAAAGTCAACAGACTGTAAATGTTGCACAACTTCAGGAATTTCTTCAACATTAAAGCCATTTTCTTTTAGATGGTAATTTAGCAAAGCATCATAGTTCTCTTTGAAAAAATTGAACAAAAACTTCACATCACTTAAAATTTCCTGCTGGACAGACTGGGGAAGGATGTTTTTTTCTCTGCATTTTAATATAAACGACACTAGATTTCCTCTAAAACTTGTGAGTAGATCATTTAAGTTCAAAATATCAGCAGGCATTCCATCATCAATACTACATTCAGAGTCGATGTCATTTGTTGTCATCTCACTTGGAACTCCCTCCTCCCCAAAGTTGTTGGTATTTGACAAAATGAGATGCCTGTGCTTTCTGTAAACATGTCGCCTGAAAGACTCATACTTTGAAAAAAAGGTTTGACATCCATTTATTCTGCAGCACATAGAAAAGTCATGGTCATGTCCATGAATATGTCCAATGTGTTTCAAAAGTTTGACAACGGTGAAATGTCTCCGTGTACATTTAGGACATGCAAAAGGCCGGGGCATCCTCTTGGTCTACATTAAATTATTGATTACCCGCAGTACAGTGGTTGGCAGTGTCTTATCACCAGGAGCAGAAAATTTTAACACATAGCGCTATAGAAAAAGCAAAGTGTTCTTACAGTGGGAAGGATACTTTAGGTTGTAGACAAAATAGGCACAGAAAGCAGAAAGAAGCCCATCCTCCACTCCAGTGGCTCTGCAAATGTCTAAACCCTCCATTTTCACTACACTGCATGCCCTCTTCTCAGTGAAAACCTGCTTCCAGTCAGAGGTTTTTTGGAGCCAGACAGTAGGATATGGTGTAGAAGGTTCGGTCTGAAAAGAATAAGAAAGAAAGATGCACCAATGTTCTCAGTATCAATTGGTGAGTTACCTAGCAAGTAAAACTAAACTTTAATCGATTTTGGTACCTGTCCTATTACGATGCAATTCTCCACTCGTTCTCTAAAAAGCACTGGCAGTAAAACTAAAGCAGCACGGAAGTCAATATCTGAACAGAGAAACAAAAAAATATACAAGAAAATCTATTATTTGGCTTACTCTGGTGTTAACAACAGGAACATTTTAGCGCCACTCACATAGGGATTTATGGCTGGGTGAAGACCTGAAAATGTTTATAGGCTTTTTTTACACTGGAAAATTTTTTAACCCATAAAAATAAGAGAATCGGTTAATATACTTAGTCTAAAAATTATGCTTATATTCTACATTAATGAGCACAACAATCTTTTTTTCATAATGTTAAAACTGTTCTGTTAAAAAATTACAGGTTCATCTCCATTTCCAACAGAAATTTATCAAAACTGTATATTCATATTAGGTTTTTGTGAAGATGCTATGAAACAATTACAAATAGAACTGCACAAACCACATTCATTTTAAATAGTCTTTGTGTGGTAATTATTGTGCTATTAAACATTAATAGCACAATACTGGCTGGACAACCACTTTTTTTATCCACCCTATTAAAAACTAAAGCAAAAAACAAAACACCATTAAGTTGCTTTTTGAGAATTCAACCAAAGATCACAGACCACACCTTTAACTAACATTCATTACAAAAAAAAGACGTACCAGAAAGGCTCTCCAAAAGGGCTTAATTTCTGGCAACCATGTAATCCGCTTCAATAACCGATTTCCCCTTGGTCAACCTCAAAACACCCGACACAAAATGAATGTGGCTAAATGAATCCTGAAAACGGCGACTTAAATCAGCAATGGCATTCATGCGTCCCATTTCATGGAACAACTGAAAAGCAAATACAAAAAAATAATATAACATTGTTGAATAAAACAGTAGACTAATGTTTTATGTTCTATTATATAAACCAGAAATATATGTTACAGTAATTGCAAGATTTCTTTAGCAACTACAATAAGTGGAATCAAACCTCCATTTGCACTGACAGTCAAATGTGACCCAACTTTTACATTCACTTGACCATATGTGAAAGATTGGATTTGATTTTTGATACAGCACATGCATGAAGGTATTTTGAGGGGTTCAGGCCTCATACATATGTAGAAATAAATCAGATCTGAGACAATCCGTAAACAGGTCAAACTTCATTTTCTGATGCACTTCAAACTCAACATCATTTAATTGAGACAATTCAGTATGAGATTTACAGTGGTTTAATGACATCGCATGATAATTGGAAAGTATGTGTCTTGTGCATGTTGCTTTGGTAGGTGTAAACATATGAACATGTGAAAAAAACAGGTGTAGTCATCAAATCATAATTGAGCATTAAGGTCTGTAGTATTTCAATCTATGATTTTATTACAAATGCAATGAAATGTCTTAAAATAAACAAACACACATTCAAGGCATATTTTTTTTATGAGTGAATAAAAAAACTCACAGCTGAAGTTGTCCTGAGAAAAGGATATTTTTGCAAAATTTCAGCAACAGGAACGCTATCTGTTACTTCTCTCCTCCTCCAAGAATATGTAAGTTTCATTTTTTCATCGACAACTGTTGAATCGGGTTGGGTCTTTCTAAACTGGTCCTGTAATGTGTTTACATGGGAACTAATAGATATCGCATCCTCACCAACAGAAGACTCATGGTCACCCTATGAAAAAAAATACTTTCCTCAAAAAATATATATATTTTATATTTATTAGCTTACAATTAATTCTAACAATACAATAAGCATCAACTACATTTATTATTACTTTACTTACCAGAGATCTGCTTGTTTGTTCACAGTCAGTTGGATCATCTTGACTTTTCCTCACATTGTGGCCATATTTCTGCTTTATCCTCTTGACCTCCTCTTCATGAACAAGTGGGGACCTTTCCGTCTTAAATTTTCTTTTGAGTGACATGTGCCAGGTATGCTGTTATGGCAAGAGAAATTTTAAATAAACTTTAAGTATATAAATAAAAAAAAAATTTTGGACTAAAAAAAAATAAAATAAAAAAAAGATTTACAGAGTCCTTTAATGGTAAAATACCTAAACATTGATTGAACACTTTACTGTTTGTATATGCTCATTTCTCTCGACAATGCAATTGGACAATGAGCCTTTGTTAAAAAAGTTTAGTGTTTCTTAAAACTAAAAACGATTTTGAAGGAGACTTACATATCCATTCCCTTCTGCATCCCTAAGAAAGGGGTATTTTGAGACAAGAGCCTTCACTACAGCAACATCATCACTATTTGAAGGGTATCTATTAGAAGAAACAAACTTCAAAGTATGCACTTGGCTGATTTACGATTTACATACTTTTTATACATGTTAAAAACTTACAATGTATACTGGGCCATATTTTCCTGCAGAACTCGAACTATTTTTTGCCGAAACAAGTTGTTCATTTGTACTAGCTCTTTGTTATCCAGTTGAGTTTGAATATCAATTGGAAATCTTGGTAGCGCAAATACACCAGGAAACTGGAGTCTGGCCGGTTTTTCTTGACTGCTAAAAAAAAAGAATACAGATGGAGCGAAAATATCCCAAAATAATTCTAAAAAATATATATATATTTCTATAATTACATTAAATATTATTACACAAAATATTTGTTCTGTCAGATGTATCACACATGGTGAGATCTAAATTTATGAGGAAAAAATTGAGAATTTACATTTAACATGAACACATTTGTAAAGGGGATAATCGAAGATGCTGTTAATCAAAGTCAAGCACAGCTTTGCTAATCACTGAGTACTTAGTCTGGACTAAACATTACCTCACTGCTGAAGATTCTGAGAGTGTAGTTGAGCAAAGAGATATTTCTTTGCCTTGTTTCTCTTTCAAGTGATTAACAAGTTTGATGAATTTAACCTGCTTCTTAAAAGACGTCTCAAAAAGCTGCCCAATCATGTGATCTGTGAGCCCAGTACTGACTGTTTCACCATCAACTTCAAAATCTAAAAAAAAGGACAAATAAGCAGTTACAAAAAATAAACGTTAATCACTGATATTTTATTTAATGAATTAAAGCAAGAAGCAATCACATATCGGTTAGGGCCTTTACAAACTAGCGTCTGTATGACATTTCCAGAAACACTGGGTTTCACAGTTTTTGCTGCTATTCTTTTGTTTATATCAACCTTTAATAAAACCGCTTCCAGCGGTAGTTTTGGAAAATGCTTCAAGCAGTTAAACACATTTTCTGAAACCTTCAGTGTTTTTTATGCACCGAACACGTAACATTAACTTAATGTTAACGTAGACTCCGGGTATTTCGGACACTTGGAAAAAATCAGCATTTTGCGGAATCGAGTCTTTCCCACCCCAGCAGCTACCTCGAGGGGGCACTCTCCGTAAACTGACTCAGATATCTCTCGAATGACTGAATGAAACGCCTCTCTGATGGTCGTGAATGAAACAACACAAACGAAAGAACCCCGGAAATACTTTTGCGCTTTGACATGTTACCATTTATTTCTAGAATTGACATTAAAGTCGAGTGTTCCGAACACCGTTATGCACAGTGAGTCTACGTTACACCCACAACAGCTAACGTTACACAAAACTTTAGCATAACAAACAAAAACGTCATGTTGGCCTTACCTTTAAATTTCCTTTTCTCCATATCTGTGAAATCCAATCCCATCTCCGTCAGTTTGGCCACCAGTTCCTCAGAGGTTAAGGTCTCTAAGGCCATGCTGAATATGTTGCCGCTCGATCTCAGCCTCAGGAAAATTCCACTGTTTCCCGCTCTCCGTTTTCCCGCCCACAGTCTGTGGACAGTTCCACCCGAAAACAACGACGAAATTTATCGACAAACTGTTCATTACAACAAAATAATTACCCAGTTATGTTTATTTTCATTATTAATATTACATAATAGAGTCCAAATCTTGACCATAACGTAATAAAAACTTGTGAACAGCGTCGTTCGTCTAACGTTGAAACCGCATTCCCTAATAAAACACTTTAAAATGTTTGTAAATAGTAAAAACAACTCACCTTGTCGCCTTTAAGTATCCTTTAGTGGTTTTCGTCATAAATATTTGTTCCGCGGTCACGGTTCTTGAAAGCTAACACAACCTCATATGTGAATTCTTCAGTGACCGAAAGTCGCGCCTTTGAATTATATTTAACCAGTTCAACCAATCAAAACACCGTTGCTGTGGATTGTCACTAACACAGCAACCAATCAAGGAACCTTCATTATGTACTGTAGGAACAAATTTGTACCTTTTTGTCAGTCGTACCTTACAAGGGGCTAAACAGTACCATTACAGGCGTAATATGTACCTATAAAGGTACGGCTAATGAAAAGGTACAGATGTGTTCTTTGAGGTACTTTATTTGTACCACCGTGTACCTTTTTTCTGAGAGTGTATAGTGGTCTCATAGGACATACAACTCTGTTCCTTTTTTCCATTTATTGGTCAAATGCATGGGAGCCGATTTATTGAAATTGTGATTTTGATGTCTAAAATTAAACACACCCTTAAACAATGCAGTTATGCTGTGAATTTGCCATAAAAAAAACTCCCAGAGTCTAATGTTTCAAGCACCATGTTTGATGGTTGTACTCCAGTTGCCCTACCATGAGAGGCCAGTTAGCTTTATAAAAGATAACCGGAAACTAGAAATCTTGTTGATGGATATTGTAGTAGAATTTTTATACTCATGAGACATGATTTATGAACACAATCGCAAACAGCAATTTATTAGTTCCGAACATGAATTAAACTCATACCTTGATATCAACGAAGCATGTGATCACATTGCAAGCACCATGGAGAGAGAGAAAGGGAGAGTAAGGAAATAAGAGAAGAGAGAGAAGGAAGGAAAGGAGAGAAAGAGAGAGAAATGAGCAGCCCTTCTCTGGCCAGACTCGGAAGCAAAGAGCCTGGAGTGGACACGGGGCCTCCCTTGAGATTCCTTTCAGTATAAATCCCGCCTCTCTACACCACTTCCTGTTTCCTCCCAAATATACATACAAATACAATCTTCTTTGAGAATTACTTACAATGATTAAATATTCTATTACAATATGGGTTCGAATACTTTTCAAATTCATCTTTTTGTTGTTTAGTCTAGCTGTTTTGATAAACCTGCACTGAATCCCATGGACTGTTTTTTTTTTTCAAAAAGAAATAAAAGTTAATTTGTTAGTGTGGTTTCTTCATCATTACTAGAACTCTTTACAAACATGTTTTAGTTTCTGTTTGCATTTTTGTATGTTCTCTGAATTGATTAATTACTGAATTACCACTTTCATTTAGTTTTTTTTCTGAAATAAAGTGAAATCTTTTTTTTTTTTTACTTTTTTAGATAATTATGTCTTGTTTATTAATATGGCTATTGTTTTACTTATTAATGTCTTCTTATAGTTATTATGTTATTCACATGTTTTCATTCATTATTATGTTTAAATAAAATATTTTTTTATTATTAAATCCCTTAATATTACGGAAACGTTATTGAGGAACTATCGGATCCCTCATCAATGACTTCCCAAGACAACATTTCATTCAGAGTAACTAAGACTAGTTTCCTTGGGGAAACTTCTCCTGCCAAGGAAAGCAGCCCACACTACCATGCCTCGATGATTAATTAAGCATGGTTGTCAGGGACAATGAATAAGCAAGTTGTGAAGCTTGCATGTGTCACCTCACTGTCATGGCTCTCTGGGAGGTCATCATCTTCCTCTCTACTGCCTCACCAGGGAGCCTGTCAAAAATCTCCTCAAGTGGCCTACAAAATTGTCAGACAAATGAGAGAATATGAAAAAGAGACACATGCCGAGAGGGGTTTGTTTATAAGAAGAGAAAAGCTGTTGGTGATGATGAGCTTTACATAGTAAAGTCATTCTATTAATATCTTTCATTTGTATTCACATTTTAGGTCAAGGGTTTTCTTTACAAAGGAATATGTTCTGAATGGCCTGTCACATTATTCAAGATAAAAAAAATATTTGTTGAGGATTAAATGGGTGTTTAAGCCTTTGATGTTTGCGAAGCTGTTCTTTTCTTCTGTAGAGAATGGATGGATGTCATCAGTCCTCCGATAGTTCATCTAAATCAACAGATGGCAGATAGTAAAAGGGATGACAAATTCTCAAGTAAAGGTAGGTGGCAACACAGATCTTTTTCTTACCACTTTGCAACAAATGTAGTCAAGATTTTTGGTTAAAGAAGTTATTTTTTACATTAGAAAAAAAATGCATGCATGAATGATTTTAATTAAAACCATTGAAAAAATATTGAATCTGTGATCTTTGGTTCTCATTGGTATGAGTAGATAATATAGATACAATTTCCAAACTTAAAAAGCTAAATATATTTAAAAGTCTGAAGTTAACAGGATCATGTTTTGTGATTGATGCTATTAAAATGATGGCAAGAAAGGAAATATATAGTATTTCTAAAATTACAGATTTATGACATCTGCTGTGAAAGAAATTATTTCATAAGTGATAACCACACTGAATAATTACAAAAATAAACAAGTAGATATAAAGGTTTTGCAGTAGAAACTATAGAAATATTTTTTAAACATCTGTGAACGTTAACCTTTGCTAACTCTGATTTTATCCATGTTCATGCTAACTTTTAACACTTGTTTTTGTCTCCCACAGGGTCGAACTTTAACAGCAAAGAAGAGTTTCTGAGTTTACTGTATGATTCCTGCCTCAACTGCTACTTTGATCCACAATCTGGGAAATATTACAAACTGCACTGATCTCAATATGAAATTAAGTTTTTTGGTAAATGCCAATTTTTGTAAATATACTTTAATGGGATTTTATTAACTTTGATGGCTACTTCTTCTTCTTCTTCTTCTTTCGGCTGTTCCCAGTTTAGGGGTCGCCACAGCAAATCATCTGTTTCCACCTAACTCTGGCCTCAGTATCCTCTACTCTTGCACCAATTACCTTCATGTCCTCCTTCAGCACACCCATATAACTTGTCTTTGGCCTTCCTCTCGCCCTCTTGCCTGGCAGCTCCATCTCCAACATCCTTCTACCAATATAACTACTATCCCTTCTCTGCACATGTCCAAACCATCTCAATCTGGCTTCTCTGACTTTGTCTCCAAAACAACCATCCTGAGCTGTTCCTCTGATGTGCTCGTTCCTAATCTTGTCCATCCTTGTCACTCCTAAACTGAACCTCAACATCCTCATCTCTGCTACTTCCATCTCTGCCTCGTGTGTCTTCCTCACTGCTACAGTCTCTAACCCATACATCATAGCTGGTCTCATTACTGTTCTGTACACCTTTCCTTTGATTCTTGCTGACACTCTTCTGTCACACAACACCCCTGACACTTTTCTCCACCCACTCCAACCTGCCTGCAGTCGCCTCTTCACCTCTTTTCCACACTCCCCGTCGCACTGGACTGTTGACCCCAAATACCTAAACTCCTCCACCTTCTTGACCTCAGCCCCCTGTAACCTCACTGCTCTACTTCCCTCCCTCTCGTTCAAACACATGTATTCTGTCTTACTACGACTGACTTTCATTCCTCTTCTTTCTAGAGCAGACCTCCAACTTTCCAGGTGTCCCTCCAACTGCTCTCTACTCTCACTACAGATTACAATGTCATCTGCAAACATCATTGTCCATGGAGATTCCTGTCTGACCTCATCTGTCAACCTGTCCATCACCATAGCAAACAAGAAGGGACCCAAAGCCGATCCTTGATGTAGCCCCACCTCCACCTTGAACTCCTCCGTCTGACCTGCAGCACATCTCACTGTTGTCATACTCCTCTCATACATATCCTGAACTACTCTGACGTACTTCTCTGCCACTCCTGACATCCTCATACAGGACCATACCTCCTCTCTCGGCACCCTGTCATACGCTTTCTCTTGGTCCACAAAGACGCAGTGCAGCTCCTTCTGACCATCTCTGTACTTCTCCATTAGCATTCTCAGAGCAAAAATTGTCAGAAGTATGAATCAACATTCTCCCGGGGAAAGATGGATTGTGGAGAAGCCACTGAATTCATTCACAAAATCCATCTGGTGGATGAGAAGCCATTTCGACTACCTTATCGACGTGTGGCTCCCTGCTATTATGAAAAGCTGCGTACTGTTTTGAACGAGATGGAGTTGAAGGGCATTATAAGAAAATCTCAGAGTGAATATGCATCTCCACTTGTTTTAGTCTGGAAAAAGAATGGTGACCTTCGTATCTGTACAGATTTCAGAAGGTTGAACACCAGGACGTTGAAGGATGCTCACCCTCTTCCACACCAGTCAGATGCACTTGCAGCTATGGGAGGCAGTGTCTTCTTTTTCACCATGGACTTGACGTCTGGTTTCTATAATGTTCCCTTGTTTGAAGAACACAAGAGGTACACTGCCTTTTCTTCCCCCTTTGACTTGCATGAATACAATAGATTACCGCAGGGCTTGACCAACAGCCCAGCAACCTTTATGAGGATGATGTTGTCTATCTTTGGTGACGAGAACTTCACTAGTCTCCTCTGCTACCTGGATGATTTGATGGTTTTTGCTCCAAATGAACAGATAGCGCTTGACAGGCTTGAACTTGTCTTTTCATGCCTGGCCAGACACAACCTAAAGTTAGCTCCTAAAAAATGCATGTTCTTGAGAAGATCCGTGAAGTTCTTGGGACATGTCGTTACTGAAAAAGGTGTACAAACGGACCCAGAGAAAGATAGAGTCATCAATGATATCAAAACTGAAGATCTCATGGAGGCAGATGGGCGGACTCCTTTCCAAAAAAAAGCTCAGGTCTTTTCTCGGCATGGTGTTATGCCATCAACATTTCATTCCAGATTGTTCTGCCAAAGCGAAGTCCCTGTTCAGCCTTTTATCATATCAGCCACTGAAGAAAACAAGAAAGAAAAATTGTTATACAAGAAGACCAGTCAATGTTACTAAGCTACAAACTGAACAGTGGACTTGTGAATGGCAAACTGCTTTTGAGACCCTGAAGCACGATCTGTTAACCAGTGTGACCCTAGCACATGCTGATTTCAGTCACCCCTTTGTCCTCTCTGTTGATACTTCGTTTGATGGCATTGGTGCAGTTCTATCTCAAGTTCCACCTGGTGAGAAGATTTCACGTCCAGTAGCATTTGCTAGTAAGACACTTTCTAAGTCCCAGCTAAACTATCCAGCCCATAGACTAGATTTTTTAGCATTAAAGTGGGCTATATGTGACAAGTTCAGCCATTGGCTCAAAGGGAGACACTTTACAGCATGGTCTGATAAAAACCCACTGACCTACATTTTGACCAAACCCAGACTGGACGCATATGAACAGCGATGGGTAGCGAAGCTTGCTGCATATGACTTTGACTTGAAGTATGTCCCAGGATCAAAGAACGTCATTGCAGATGCCCTGAGCAGAGAGCCCTTTGTCAAGTCCTGTGTCAGTCATCATCTGTTGAAGGAACCATATGTTTCCCTTCTGGAAGAGGTTCATGGTGTTGTTACGGGTACTGTCCAAGATGCCTTTCGTGTCTCTAACCACTGTCAGAGTGTGCAGGATCCCAACCAAACTGGAGCAGTCTATATTTCTCAGGACGAGGGAAGCAACGAATCAAATTATGGATTTCTTGATGCAGATGAAGTTTCTGTTGCGTTGAGCGCACATCACAGTAATGAGATGTGTCACATGCATACTGCCAGTCCAACATTAATCGGTTTTCCTTCTGAAGATCCATCTGTTGCTATCCAATTTTCCAGGCTGTCAAACCTCCAAGAACAGGACGACACAATTGGCCGAGTCATGAGCTATGTTCTGAGACATAAACGCCCCACAAAAAGCGAACGAGCAAAAGAATCTAGATCTGTGGCTTACCTTTTGAAACACTGGAAGAAGCTGAAGATCTGCAATCATGTGCTGTACAGAATAAAGAAAGACAGGCTAATGAATAGGAAGCTCTTCCAGTATGTTGTCCCAGACTCATTGAAACGCGATGTTCTGTGTGGTGTTCATGACACTGTCGGACTCCAAGGGAGTGCACGGACTCTTTCTCTGGCTTCTGAAAGGTTCGTCTGGTCGGGAATTACTAAAGACATCAAACTCTATGTGAAGAACTGCCAGAGATGTGTTGATGGGAAGACTCCCGAGCCAGATGCTCGTGCACCCCTTGAATCCAATCGAACCTCTGAGCCCATGGAGCTCATATGTACTGATTTTTGGGGTGCTGAGAAGACAGCAGGGAAGGTTGTTGATGTCCTAGTGGTCACCGATCACTTTTCAAAAATGGCCCATGCTTTCTGTTGTCAGAATCAATATGCAAAACAGGTTGCTCGTCGCCTTTGGGATGATTTCTTTTGCATCTACGGATTCCCACAGAGAATTCATTCAGATCAGGGTGCTAACTTCGAGAGCAAGCTCATCAAGAACTAATTGGAGATGGCCAGTGTTCAAAAATCTCACACAACCCCATACCATCCTATGGGGAACGGAATAGCTAAACGCTTCAATAGGACCCTTGGAAGTATGATCAGAGCACTTTCAGATGAATCCAAAGCGAGATGGCCACAGCTCTTACAATCCTTGACTTTCAGTTACAATTGTACAGTACATGAGACAACTGGGTTTGCACCTTTCTACCTCATGTTTGGTCGCATTCCAAGACTCCCAATTGACATCGCATTCCAACATGTCCTTTGTGACTACCGAGTAGACAGCCATCATTAGTTTGTCACCAAACTGAAGAAAGTCCTAAGTTCAGCTGTTGAAATCGCCCGCAAACACAGTCAAAAAGAACAGGATCGTCATGCCACTCTCTATGACTGAAAAGTCAGAGGAGACAGTAGTAGTAGTAGGAGACAGAGTTTTACTAGCCAACCATGGAGTGAAAGGAATGCGGAAGATTGCTGATAAATGGGACTATGTTTTGTATGAAGTACAATTAGTGAAACCTAACATCAACGTGTACAGAATCCGAGACACTCAAACTGGCAAAGAAAGAATTGTGCACAGAAATCTTTTGCTCCCAGTGAACTTCTTGTCATGGGACAATGATGAAAATGAGTCAGTTCAGTCAAGTTCCACTTGTGCTACTCAAAGAAGTGTTCTGAATTCGACATTGATGGAGGAATCTGACCCTGTTCAAAAATCATCAGAATGGTTACAGCAACTTGACGAGACGGACACCATGGATGAAACAGACAAAGAGGATGAAACTCAGGACTTGAGTTGTGAGGAAGTTTCAGACATCCCTCGTGGAGATGTTTCAGTCCCCTTGATGAATGATCAGTCTGATCCAATATTTGAACACATTCCTGGAATTGTTATGAGTACAAAGAGCTTACCTGTCAATGAGTCAGATAATTCATTCAGTTGGGAACAAGAACCTACCAATACTATTGACCCTGTAGTCTGTAAGCAACCAATGCGCTCCAAATTAAGCAGACTAGTCCGACCTCCAAATAGGCTTATTTGTGAGATGAGTCAACAAAAAGTTGAAAATGATCCAGTTACTGTTTCACAGATTATTTTTCAAGGAACAAACATTGTTGATCTCTTAAAGAGTATTTTTGTTTAAGTGTATTGAGTTAAGAGTAATAAGTTGGTTAGCTTTAATGAAGATTTGAGCATTTTTTTTACGAGAGTCTTCTACCCGTGAAGTCTAGGTGCGTTAGAAGATATTTAGAGAGCGAAGATACTACCTTAATTTATGGAGTATGTAGGCCGCACATCCTACAGTCTGTGTTAGGTATGAGACTTGGTACCATCTCATTCTTACATACTTCTAGTGAAGAGATATACTCTGACATTATGTATTGTTAAACTCTATAGTCCATTTTTTTTCTCCTTCTTCTTTCCCACTTTATAGTTCCTTGTTATTTACTGTTCTTATTGTTACAGATACTTACACTGATCCTATTTTTGCACGATTTATGGGGGGTGTATGTAACAGGGTTAAAAGCACTGTGTTAAATCATGCCCAAATTGGAGACATGCATTTGGTTGCTGTGCCCCTGGCAGTGTAGCACACTAGGGGGCGGTAGACAGTCTTCACCAGCAGTTACGTGAAGATCTGATGCTGGTAAGCCGTCTCGATGAGTGCTTCGTCCAAATTATTACAATTTTATTATTTACAGGCACACAGTTATGTTTTTATGATTTCACAGTGTAGTATTATCACTTTATTAGTATTTCTGCTCTGTTAATTACCAATTTAAGTTTAATTAGGAAAATATGAGCAACACGTGTGAAACCACATACATTTTCTTATTTTAGTTTGCCTTGCACCATCGAGCTCTGTCTGCATTGTAACCTGGATCGTGTTCTCTGCAGTTAATGACCAGCAGTTACGTGAAGATCTGATGCTGTTTGCCTTGCACCATCGAGCTCTGTCTGCACTGTAACCTGGATCGTGTTCTCTGCAGATGCTAGCAATAAATCAACCGTTTGTGGAACCGCTGACTCCCTGATTCTTCAATGAACCAGCATAGTCACATATATACTAACAGACCAGAGATAAGTGTAAATCGTGTAGTTTAGACACTGCCATGGCTTTCAGTGTTTTGATAAAAGACTGGAGACACGTTTTCAGGTACTGAGTCATTCAAAAAAGCTGTATCTCCCCATCTGGGTATCAACCCCGGTTTTCCCTGAAACAGGCAGAGATACAGTCCACTATACTAACGAGGAACATACATAAGCAACCTGCACATTGTATAGTTTAGACATGCGATGGCATTCAGTGTTTTGATAAAAGACTGGACACACGTTTTCAGGTAGTAAGTCATTCAAAAAAAGCTGTTACTCCCCGTGCGTGGGCACCTCCGCTCGTCTCCGTGCGTGCGCGGGCACCTTTGTTTTAATTGGTTTAAAGGATGTGTCTTTGGGTGACTTGAAAGGTGCTAGTAAAACGTATTTCATATTTATTGCTGTAAGCAAATTTAAAAAAACTCTCTCTCTCTCTCGCTCTCTCGCTCTCTAATATTTTGCAGCGGTGCAGTTTTGCAACCTCCATTTTCTTCTGTGCATCTCCTTGAGTAAAAGAATACATTAAAATTAGGAATTAAATTGATCCTTTATTTGTCTTAAAAGTTGTCAATGTCCTTTCATTAGCAGCATGTTTTTCCTACATTTATAGTTGTGTATTGTATTATATTTTAAAGGCATCAAAACATTCCTAACTGACTATATCCTGTGAATTGTTTCTGTCTGGTCCTAACAAGCCATGTGGAATATTAAAACCTGTATGTATTGTTCAACTCTCTTACCTATTTAACATTAAGTTTCCAAGTTTGTTTACTGAATTAATAAAGACTTAAGTCCAATGTGTTTTTATCAAACACTCCAATAAGTATACTTCGCACTCTTGTTCATAGTTCCAACACCAACAAATCTTATAAAAAGATCAAATGTTGGTTTTGATCAGTTCTTGAATTAAATTGAATATGTAACTCTTTCAAAACGTCAACGTAATCACTGCAAATTTAAATTCTGTTCATGTAAATTATTGAATATTTAACTTTGAGGATTCATATATTTCTATTTTCACTTGCAAATAGGTGGACTAGGATGAAATCATCTAAGCGTAAAACAAACAATTAAAATTATTTGTATTATTCCATAAAATTATTAAAACCATATATTATTAAAAGTAACCAAATGTCAAAATGCCAAACTTTCGACAAAAGAACGTTGTGCTGATGTATTAGTGCATAAAGGTAATGCAGTAGAAATAATTAACATCATCTTTGGACCAAAATCATATGGACCATCACTCATTTGCTGAGCTTTAGTGACCCCTACTGTTTAGTACAACAAGCCAAAACATGGCATTGCCGTGTTGAAAATATTTAAAAACATTCTCTTACATCTATTATACTGTTGTGACGGATGTATATATACATATATACATTATCTTTAATGGTGACCGGTTTTTGGGACTTTTATTTTGATAACTGTGCGAAGTTTACTTATTGGTATGTGTCTGATAAAAACTCATGGACATTGGACTTATATTTAAGTCTTTATTGCTTCAGTCAGCAAACTTTCAAACTCAATGATAAAAAGTAAGAGAGTGGAACAATACATACAGAAGATTTTGATATTCCACATGGCTTGTTAGGAATGATGAAATAAATGTTATTACGTTCCTCGAAGTGGACAGTGTTAATTAACCAAAGAACATAATATGATGCCTGCATCACAAGCTGAAAAGCACCTCATCTTCAAAAATATACTTTTTAGGTTTATCAAAAGAATAAATGTTTGTTGCATTTGATTTGTGAATTAGGTGGCGCAGTGGTGGAGTTGGTCGCCGTTCGATCCCTGTTAGGTCCATTCTGCCGTTTTGGCCCTTGGGAATCCACTTCATCCAGTTTGCCCTGTAGGGATGCGTGTGACTGATGGGGTGTGTTTGGTGGATGAGAGTGACTGGTGGGGTGTGTTTGGTGGATGTGAGTGACTGGTGGGGGTGTGGGTTTGGTGGATGTGAGTGACTGGTGGGGTGTGTTTGGTGGATGAGTGGGACTGGTTGGGGTGTGTTGGGTGCGATTGAGTGTGACGTGGGTGGGGGTGTGTTTGGTGGATGAGTGGTGACTGGTGGGGGGTGTTTGGTGTATGGCGTGTGAACTGGGTGGGGGTGTGTGTTTGTGTGGATCGATTGTGGACTGTGGTGGGGTGTGTTTTTGGTGATGTTAGTGACAGGTGGGGTGTGTTTTTGGTGGATGTGAGTGAGACTGGTGGGGTGTGTTTGGTGGATGGTGTGACTGGTGGGGTGTGTTTTGGTGGATGAGTTGTGACTGGTGGGTTGTGTTTTGGTGGATGACAGTGTGACTGGTTGTGCTGTGGTTTGATGGATGCGTGTGACTGGTGGGGTGTGTTTGGTGGATGTGATGGCTGGTGGGGGGTGTTTGGTGGATGAGTTTGACTGGTGGGGTGTTTTGGGTGGAGTGTGTGACTGGTGGGGTGTGTTTGGTGGATGAGTGTGACTGGTGGGGTGTGTTTGGTGGATGAGTGTGACTAGTGGGGTGTGTGTTGGTGGTTGGGAGTGACTGGTGGGGGTGTGTTTGGTGGATGAGTGTGACTGGGTGGGGTGTGTTTGGTGGATGAGTGTGACAGGTGGGGTGTGTTTGGTGGATGTGAGTGACTGGTGGGATGAGGTTGTTGGATGTGGTTTAATCTATCTTCTCTGTGTGATATTTAGACTGGTGCCAACAGAGCAAAAAATGTTGACACCGTCAAACAAAACCCCTCCTTCAGCTGGAATCCTCAACAATCACCCCTTGTCCTTTAGTTAATAGTCAGAGGGATTCTGGACAAGCAGTTGTCCTTCGAAGACCTCATCGCCAAGACAACTTGAGCGTGTAGGTTTGCACTACACAACATCAGAAAATTGGCCCTTCTTAATGGAGCACGCAACTCAACTCCTGGTTCAGACTCTGCTCCTCTCACGTCTGGACTACTGCAAGGCTCTCCTAGCAGGACTTCCAGCTCAAACCTCTTGCAGACGATCCAGAGCTCTCCATCTCATCTTCTCTTCGAGGAACTGAAGAGAGCTCATGTTCCTCCCCTCTTCATCACTCTTCACTGGCTCCCCTTCAAAGAAGTTCAAATAATTGATGATTTCTCGCACATCTTTCTCCTGTCTACCTTCACAAGCTAATACCAGAAGCTCAACCCAGAAGCCTTCTCTCTCTCTTTCTCTCCCAAAATGAAATGAATAAAACGTTATTTATTGTTCAAATTACTAAAGTGTGTTTGGAGTTACTTTTAATTGTGCAAATAATCCTACACAGTTTTACTTATTTTTAATCATGTTTATTGAGCATTTATTAACTGATTTAATATAACCCAAACTTTAGCGACCACTACTGTTAAGTTCTATGAGGTGCAAAAAGTCACATTGTTGTATTTCCCACTCAATGCCCTGTTGAAACGTAAGTGTATTCATAATCCTTATTTAAAACAAATAAATGAAAGAGTTTCTATAACTCGTTTTTGTTAAATTTTCAAAAAAAAAAGCCTGGTAAGTCAAAGCATTGCTGTGTTAAGGTTAGGGTTAAAAAATTCGTTTTCGTACTTAGTAACGTGTCAGTATACTTATTTATATATTTAAAACAATCTCTTGCATCTGTGAAACTGTAATCAACATTTAAACTAAGGCGCTCGTGCACGCACGCAGAGGAGCGGAGTATGGCGAGCGGAATGGGCCATTAACGCGCTCATCTCAAACGCGTTTATTATTAAAACGGCGTTTTAAACCACTTTTGCGCCGCAAAAAACGCCGTTTGCAGTTTAAACGCCGTAAAAAAACGCGCGAAAATCCGCCCAAAATGCCGTTTTTAACGGCGTTTTTGTTGTTATAAAAAACGCCGTTTTAGACGGCGTTTGTCCTCCATAAAACGCCGTTCACAACGCCGTTTTGGGTGCACGAAAACGCCGTTTTAAACGGCGTTTTCTTGTCTGCATAATGAGCTCCTCCCCCTCATTTCCAAAACGAGTAAGGCCACCCCTATCAGTGACGAACAGAGCCAGACCAGACTAATTCACAACAGAGCGGTTTAATGGGGATGGCTTAACTCGAGTACAAGAATGAACTTTTGCTACATCTACACACCCAGTAAAGTTAAAGATTAGTTTTAATGTTGATCACAGTTTAACAGACGCAAGAGATTGTTTTATATATATAAATAAGTATACTCATACGTTGCTAAGTACGAAAACGAATGTTTTAAGCTGTACTGATGCTAAAACCATGCCTTGCATTAAGCAGCAATGCATTGACTTATCAGGCTATCTTTGAAAATCTATCAAAAACGAGTTATAGAATCTCTTAAACTTGTTTGTTTTAAATAAGGATTATGAATACATTTACGTTTCAACAGGGCATTGAGTGGGAAATGCCACAATGCCACAATTAAAAGTAACTCCAAAACACACTTTAATAATTTGAACAATAAATAACGTTTTATTCGAGAGAGAGAGAGAGGGTGGGGGGGGGCTTCTGACTTGAGCTTCTAGTATTCGCTTGTGAAGGTAGACAGGAGAAAGATGTGTGAGAAACCATCAATTATTGGAACTTTTTTTATGGGGAGCCAGCGAAGAGTGACAAAGAGGGAAGGAACATGAGCTCTCTTCAGTTCCTCGAAGAGAAGATGAGTTGCAGAGCTCTGGATCTTCTGGGCCAATTTTCTGATGTTGTGTAGCGCAAACCTACACGCTCAAGTTGTCTTGGCGATGTGGTCTTCGAAGGACAACTGCTTGTCCAGAATCACTCTGACTATTAACTAAAGGACAAGGGGTGATTGTTGAGGATTCCAGCTGAAGGAGGGGTTTTGTTTGACGGTGTCAACATTTTTTGCTCTGTTGGCACCAGTCTAAATATCATACAGAGAAGATAGATTAAACCACATCCACCAACCTCACCCCACCAGTCACACACATCCACCAAACACACCCCACCAGTCACACACATCCACCAAACACACCTCATCAGTCACTCACATCCACCAAACACACTCCAACAGTCACTCTCATCCACCAAACACACTCCACCTGTCACTCACATCCACCAAACACACCCCACCTGTCACTCACATCCACCAAACACACCCCACCAGTCACACACATCCACCAAACACACCCCACCAGTCACACGCATCCACCAAACACACCCCACCAGTCACTCACATCCACCAAACACACTCCAACAGTCACTCTCATCCACCAAACACACTCCACCAGTCACACACATCCACCAAACACACTCCAACAGTCACTCTCATCCACCAAACACACTCCACCTGTCACTCACATCCACCAAACACACCCCACCTGTCACTCACATCCACCAAACACACCCCACCAGTCACACACATCCACCAAACACACTCCAACAGTCACTCTCATCCACCAAACACACTCCACCTGTCACTCACATCCACCAAACACACCCCACCTGTCACTCACATCCACCAAACACACCCCACCAGTCACACACATCCACCAAACACACCCCACCAGTCACACGCATCCACCCAAACACACCCCACCAGTCACACACATCCACCAAACACACCCCAACCAGTCACAATGCATCCACCCAAACACACCCCACCAGTCACACACATCCACCAAAACACACCCACCAGTCACACGCATCCACCAAACACACCCCACCAGTCACACACATCCACCAAACACACCCCACCAGTCACACGCATCCACCAAACACACCCCACCAGTCACACACATCCACCAAACACACCCCACCAGTCACATGCATCCACCAAACACACCCCACCTGTCACTCACATCCACCAAACACACCCCACCAGTCACTCACATCCACCAAACACACTCCAACAGTCACTCTCATCCACCAAACACACCCCACCAGTCACACACATCCACCAAACACACCCCACCTGTCTCTAACATCCACCAAACACACTCCACCTGTCACTCACATCCACCAAACACACCCCACCTGTCACTAACATCCACCAAACACACCCCACCAGTCACTCTCATCCACCAAACACACCCCACCTGTCACTAACATCCACCAAACACACCCCACCAGTCACACTCATCCACCAAACACACCCCACCAGTCACACTCATCCACCAAACACACCCCACCAGTCACACGCATCCACCAAACACCCCCCACCAGTCACACTCATCCACCAAACACACCCCACCAGTCACTCACATCCACCAAACACACCCCACCAGTCACTCTCATCCACCAAACACACCCCACCTGTCACTAACATCCACCAAACACACCCCACCAGTCACACACATCCACCAAACACACCCCATCAGTCACACTCATCCATACAGGGCAAAGTGGGTGAAGTGGATTGCCCAGGGCCAAAACGGCAGAATGGACCTAACAGGGATCGAACAGCGAACAACTCCACCACTGCGCCACCTAATTCACAAATCAAAGGCAACATTTATTCTATAACAAAGGCATTTATTGTTTTGATAAACATAAAAAGTATATTTTTGAAGATGAGGTGCTTTTCAGCTTGTGATGCAGGCATCATATTATGTTCTTTGGTTAATTAACACTGTCCACTTCGAGGAACGTAATAACATTTATTTCATTATTCCTAACAAGCCATGTGGAATATCAAAATCTTCTGTATGTATTGTTCCACTCTTTTACTTTTTTATCATTGAGTTTGACAGTTTGCTGACTGAAGTAATAAAGACCTAAATATAAGTCCAATGTCCATGTGTTTTTATCAGACACATACCAATAAGTAAACTTCGCACTGTTGTACATAGTATTATCATCACATGAGAAAGTAATCACTGCCTATTTCAGTTCTGTTTATCTAAGTTATTGAAAATTATTGAATATTTAACTTTGACGATTAAAATATTTCTATTCACTTACAAATAGATGGACTAGGGTGAAGTTATCTAAGTGTAAAACAAACAATCAAAGTTATTTGTATTATTCCATAAAATTATTAAAACCATATTTTATTAAAAGTAACCAAAATTCCTGCAAATTCCCTGTCCAAAAATGCCAAACTATCGATTTTTTAACATTTTCTTATATTGTCTAATTATTCAATTAAAACACATACTCTTGAATTTATTGCACTGCAATGTACTTGAGTTTGGCCATCCGCATTAAAACTGTCGAGATTGTCATTATGCATACAAGCAAAACGGCGTATTAAACGGCGTTTTGGATTCCTACAAAAACGGCGTATTAGACGGCGTTTTAAACAGCTTTTGCATCGCAACAACCCGTTTGCAGTTTAAACGCCGTAAAAAACATGCGACAATTCGAGCAAAACGCCGTTTTTAACGGCGTTTTTGTTGTTATCAAAAACGCCGTTTATAACGCCGTTTTGAGTTCTCGAAGACGCCGTTTTTAACGGCGTTTTGCTTGTCTGCATAATGAGCTCCTCCCCTTCATTTCGACAGTTGTAATGCGGATGGCCAAACTCCACCAAAAACTTTAGCAACATCCACACACCTAGTAAAGTTATAAATGAGCTGTAATGTCGATCACAGTATAATAGATGTAAGAGAATGTTTTTAAATACATTTTTAACACTGCAATGCCATGTTGTGGCTTCTTGTACTTCATCAAAATAAACAGTAAGGGTTTCTAAAGCTCAGCAAATGAGTGATGGTCCATATGATTTTGGTCAAAAGATGTTGTTGTTAATTATTTCTACTGCATTACCTTTATGGACTAATAAATCAGCAGAACGTTTTTTTTGTCAAAAGTTTGGCATTTTGACATTTGGTTACATTTAATAATATATGGTTTTAATACTTTTATGGAAAAATACAAATAATTTTAATTGTTTGTTTTACGCTTAGATTATTTCATTAGTATTGGAGGGGGATACAAACTGTTTTACTCTGGTGAGGATAGGAAGAGAAATGGGGTAGGAGTGATCCTGAAGGAGGAGTTTGTGAGGAATGTTTTAGAGGTGAAAAGAGTGTCTGACAGGGTGATCAGTTTGAAGTTAGAGATTGAAGGGGTGTTGTTGAATGTAGTGAGTGGTTATGCTCCACAAGTAGGCTGTAAGCTGGAAGAAAAGGAGAGATTCTGGAGTGAGTTAGATGAGGTGATGGAGAGTATTCCCAGAGGGGAGAGAGTAGTGGTGGGAGCAGACTTCAACGGTCATGTGGGCGAGGGAAACAGAGGTAATGAGGAAGTGATGGGCAGGTTTGGTGTTAAGGAAAGGACCCCAGAAGGACAGATGGTGGTGGACTTTGCCAAAAGGATGGAAATGGCTGTAGTTAACACTTATTTCCAGAAGAGGGAGGAACATAGAGTTACCTACAAGGGTGGTGGTAGGAGTACGCAGGTGGACTACATCCTAAGTAGACGAGCCAATCTGAGAGAGATCACTGACTGCAAAGTAGTGGTAGGAGAGAGTGTAGCCAGACAGCATCGGATGGTGATGTGTAGGATGTTTCTGGTGGTCAGGAAGAAGAGGGGAGGAAAGATGGAAAAGAAGATCAAGTGGTGGAAGTTGAAAAAGGAAGACGGTTGTGAGGAATTCAGACAGAAGCTGAGACAGGCTTTGGGTGGTCAGGAAGAGTTTCCAGAGGACTGGGAATCTACAGCAGAAGTGATCAGGGAGACAGGTAGGAAGGTGCTAGGTGAGTCAGCAGGAAGAAGGAAAGAAGATAAGGAAACATGGTGGTGGAATGAGGAAGTACAGGACATCATCCAGAGGAAGAGGCTAGCTAAAAAGAAGTGGGACATCGAAAGGACTGAAGAAAGTAGACAGGACTACAAGGAATCACAGCGCAGGGTGAAGAGGGAGGTGGCAAAGGCCAAACAGAAGGCATATGATGAGTTGTATGCCAGGTTAGACACGAGGGAAGGTGAGAAGGAATTGTACAGATTAGCGAGACAGAGAGACAGAGCTGGGAAGGATGTGCAACAGATAAGGGTTATTAAAGATAGAGATGGAAGGGTTCTAACGAGTGAGGAGAGTGTGCAGAGAAGATGGAAGGAGTATTTTGAAGAGTTGATGAATGAGGAGAATGAGAGGGAAAGAAGGGGGGAAGAGGTGAACATTGTAGAGCAGGAAGTTGAAAAGATTAGAAAGGATGAGGTGAGGAAGGCTCTGAGGAGAATGAAGAGTGGAAAGGCTGTTGGTCCAGATGACATCCCTGTGGAGGTGTGGAAGTGTCTAGGAGAGACAGCAGTGGAGTTCCTATCTAGGTTATTCAACAGGATTCTTGAGAGTGAGAAGAATCCTGAGGAATGGAGGAGAAGTGTCCTAGTGCCAATCTTTAAGAACAAGGGTGATGTGCAGAGTTGTAACAACTACAGAGGTATAAAGTTGATGATCCACACAATGAAAATCAAAGGAAAGGTGTACAGAACAGTAGTGAGACCAGCTATGATGTATGGATTAGAGACTGTAGCAGTGAGGAAGAGACACGAGGCAGAGATGGAAGTAGCAGAGATGAGGATGTTGAGGTTCAGTTTAGGAGTGACAAGGATGGACAAGATTAGGAACGAGCACATCAGAGGAACAGCTCAGGTTGGTTGTTTTGGAGACAAAGTCAGAGAAGCCAGATTGAGATGGTTTGGACATGTGCAAAGAAGGGATAGTAGTTATATTGGTAGAAGGATGTTGGAGATGGAGCTGCCAGGCAAGAGGGCGAGAGGAAGGCCAAAGACAAGTTATATGGGTGTGCTGAAGGAGAACATGAAGGTAATTGGTGCAAGAGTAGAGGATACTGAGGCCAGAGTTAGGTGGAAACAGATGATTTGCTGTGGCGACCCCTAAACTGGGAACAGCCGAAAGAAGAAGAAGAAGAAGAAGAATTAAATAAATACAGCTCTCAGGGCAGGATAACATGGCACCCTTCATACATGTTTTTGAAACTCTTCTAGCTACAGCAGAATAATATACATGTTATAGGTTTAGGTTGACACGTTTCCTTTTGTTGCAATTTATTATAGTTAATAGTGGATAATATCCAAGATAATAGTGACTAACAAACACAAAACGGACCAAATGGAGAATATTGAATATCATATTGATTGTGCAAATGTAATGATTCATCAATGGATGTCAATCAGGTGATAACATCTGTATGAAAGACCATATAGATATGATATGTCTTTTATATGCGTGAAGCAGCAGAATAAGATATGTAGATTTACAGCTTCAGTTTTGTACAGGTTACTCCAGCAAAGATTTAGCAGTAAGATTAATCAGTAATCACCTATCCCGAAACCAATGTAACAGGTATAAAATATATGAATAATGTGGATATAGAATTACACTGAAAATGCTTGAAGTTCTGTTGGGTTGTTGGAGTGGGTGCCTTCCTCTTTAAGGGCATACTTTTCGTTTTGGGGAAATCCCGAGAGGAGATATTGATGGGGCCGTTTGCTGTGTTTTTCTGTTTCCTTACTGTCAGGAATAAACTGAGGTGAAGATCATCTGATGACTGACTGGTTCACTTTTAATGAACAAAAAAAGCAAACACAACGCAGATCCACCGGTTACACCAACAATAGCTTTGTTCCTCCTCGGAACACTGTCTAGATATTTTGGATCAAAACATGGACCAAAAGTAAGCAATTGCAGCCATTTTGACTCTGGTTGTGTTGAATGGCCCAATAACTGCAAAGCACACAACTTACTCCTCATAGAAACAGTTAACTCTCTCTGCACCCAGGTGCACAGCTGCAGCAAGAGATTGCATTCACAACTTTTCTCACGAGCCTCGAATACTTTAATTCCAATGAATTTTTTAACTAATTGAAATGTTTTAACTATTTGAAGGTAGTTTGTATTTTTTCACGTTACCCTTCAGCTTCACAAAAAATCACACACAGTTTTTCAGAAGAACACTGAAGAACATACAGGCATACTTGTTGTTATACACAGTATAATCACCATAAAAAAAAACATAAAAACACACATTTAAAAAATACATATAAAATATATATATACATAAATAAATTTTAAAAAGTACGAAAAATCATGACTCCACCCACCTCCCAACAAGCAAGAGACAGAAGGTGTAACGTTACCCGCCATTTTGCCTGGCTGAGAATAAGGTATGTAGATGTGTTTTCGTTGTTTTAGTTTAACCATTGTAAGGACAATACCATGTTATGTGGAATGTGTTGAGGAGTTGCTAACTAATATTTCTGTCAGGATTGTTATAAATTCATCATGGATGCGCATTTTATAAAGATATAATTTTACAACTTGTGAACGGAAACTCGTTTTCGTTCTTGTAAGGTTAGCGTTTGTCAAATGTTGAATTCCCGTCCGACTGTAAAGTGTGTTAAATCTGTCAGAGAAGTTTATTTTAAATTAGATGCGCGGGAGGCATATGTAAACAGATAATTTTTGAAACACAGAGTTTTGCTACTTTCAAACCGGTGTGTAGGAACTAGATTTTGTCTCCGTGGCTGGCGTAGGGATATGCCTCGTGGTCTGTGATGAGTCACCTGGCTCGGTTGTTCCGCTTGTTAGCCCGATGCTAACGTCAAACATTGGTTGCAAACTTCCGATAAACAACCAAATAAGTTTAAGGCAAGTGTCGTGATGTGAGTGATTTGTTGAAAAATGTTAGTTTTGGAATATTCTCTCCGTGCATCGAGTGAGGTAAGACACTTTTTCGAGTTGTTGTTAAACTGCACGGTAAGACTCTGATCGTGGGCTGTGCTATGTCAGTGTAATTTTATTTATTTATTTACCACCTCACGAGATGTAGCCAATGCTAACGCTTGTAATTTTATGATGACTACAAATGTCGCCGCCGTTAAATGACCCAATAATCACAAAAACAAGCCAAACTACGTGACAAGTACGTTCAATTTAAAAGGATTTCGAAATGTAAGTTAATCTGACAAACGGTTACACCTAGACAATTTGATCTGAATATGATAAAAAATAATGTGATACCGCAGTCAGGTTACAGAATGAGCCCCTTTAAAAAATGAACATTTATAACTTATTGTTTCCTATGACTCTTTGTAGCTTATCCAGAAAAACCTGCAGACTAAACCTGATGGGTGGGGAGACAATCATCAGGGAGAATGGTAAAACCAAAAGCTCGAAAGAGAGAACTTGAATAAAGAAGATAAAGATTCATACTGCAGCTATGACTGAAAAACTCAGGTAACCCGTGTAATAGAATATTTAATCATTGTAAGTGATTCTCAAAGAAGAATGTATTTGTATGTATATTTGGGAGGAAACAGGAAGTGATGTAGAGAGGCGGGATTTATACTTAAAGTAATCTCAAGGAGGGCCCTGGTTCACTCTTTTTGCTTCCGAGTCGGCCCAGAGAAGGGCTGCTCATTTCTCTCTCTTTCACTCCTTTCCTTCCTTCTCTCTCTTCTCTTATTTCCTTACTCTCCCTTTCTCCCTGCATGATGCTTGCAATGTGATCACATGCTTCGTTGATATCAAGGTATGAGTTTAATTCATGTTTTGGAACAACTAATAAATTGCTGTTTGCGATTGTGTTCATAAATCATGTCTCATGAGTATAAAAATTCTATTACAATTGGCGACGAGAAATGTGCCTAACATCAGCTTAGCAAAACGGACGAATGCGTGTAAATTTATATTATTGTTAGCCTAAACTTTTGCGATTTGTTGCCTTGGGTATAATGGTGGATGCGTTTGTTGCTACGACATGTGGTTCCTTTGTTATACATTGACTAAGATGGCGGACGGTTCAGGGGTGTTTGTGTCCCTGCCTGATAAGAATGCTTTAGTTATTCAGCTGTAGCGAGCTGTGATTAACACCGAGAATTAGCATGTGTTTTTGTTTTTTCTGCGGTAATGCCCTAGCATTAGCCGTTAAGAAAAAGCATAGCATGGATGCTAACAATAACAAAGAAACTAGCGAGTTTTACCATGTGTGCTCGTCTAAGGTTAGTAAAGTTTGGGGTGATTAAATACGTTTAGACATAACATACGACAGACCCGACATGTGAACATTATCAGCTATGATATTTCTTGATACTTTTTATTGCGTGAGTATTCTTGTTGGTGCGTGTACGCGCGTGCACGTTGAGTTGTGGCCTTTGTGGCGAATCAGCAAGGAGAAGGTCGTGTTTTGTTGAAAATAAAGGGGATAAGTTCTTCTTGTACGGCTTGTTGTCTTGGAGAACAAGTGGGAGACTTATAATTATTTTCATGACTGGGGAAACACGACTGAGGGGATAGTTTGTGATGAACTCTCCTGTACAAACCGCGCAGGTTCCAGGAGAAACGTGGGGGGAGTGCACAAATTATTTTCTGCACACGGTTGGCGCTGCTGGACTCATTTTAAGCTCTGAGAAGCAGTACAGTGATAGTTGACCGGGTGTTTGTATCGACAGTGTAGCGGTACGGATAGAATCGGCGATATTAACCGGTTCGATTCTGGCTGCGAAATGTAGGTACCACGGGGAGTTTGACGAAATTCCTGTGTGACTTTGTGCAATGAAAGTGTTAATTAGCATTATGGTGAATGTTCTCTGTTGGATTTCTGTGTATAATGTTATTTCTAAAATAATGGAATTGGGCCACTTACTCTGAGCATGACATGAATGCAATGGCAAATGAATTTTTCAAGAAACAGCTGATCAAATTGAAAATTAAATTGGCAAACCAAATTCCAAATTCTTAATTTGAAAGAGAAACTTGGTTGAAACTACACATATTTCTATATATGTTATAGCGCATGCGAACAAGTGAAAGCCCAGATTTTCATTACATATAGCACATATGTGTGATAAAATCTGTGTCTGTGTTTGACTGGGAAGCCTGAGTGTGGCATCTGTGCTTGAATGCAGTGGGAAGTGCTTTCCTGAAAACACTGGGGAATATTATTAAATTTTAGAAGTATTAAGCCTACAATTTAACATGTAGTTACTAAATTATATAGAGTATAATCTCAATCAAATAACTTAGATTAAATTTGTGGAAGTAAATTATTGCTAAATAATGAATAAATAGATCTACAAATTGGGGAAATTCAACTAGAGGTTGAGGATTAAAAGGGGTAAAACTAGCAGAAGAAAAAAAAAAGCGTAGATGAAAGCATTAAACTTACTGCTTTAGTAGTGAATGAAATTCAGCATAAGACAAATCAAATAATCTCTAGGAGAGAAAATCTTGCTACTGTAGACATGACATTCATGATAGTTATGTTAAAAAAACATCTAATTTGACTCTTTGAGGTGACTTTTCCTTTTTGCATAAGTTCAATTGGCTTAGATGTGTGTTAAATGGAAAGGTTGTGGTTACAAATCCCTAAGAGGGGTATTTTAGATAGAGAGGGAATTTTGGTTTTAAACAATGCACACTAAATTTAAAGGAAAATGTTGATTGAGCATATTATTATTGTGTGTAAGTAAATCAATGCAGAGTTTAATTTACCAACTCAAGATATAATCTGAATAAGAACTAACTTGTTTGTTTTGTTTATTTTGAATGAGATCTTTATCAATTCTGAGCTCGAAGCATGATAACATTCTGAGAGTGGAGATGATGGAGTTCTTCAAGCCCCTGGGATCATCATGGCCGTGTTCAGATCTGCCCCATGGACTGCAAAGACAACTTCCAGCCTTGTCCATGTATGCAAACATCATAAGCATGCGAACGAATCATCTGATACAAGTACTCTTCTATTATTCTCTCCACCCACACAAACACATCCTTCCGAAAGACTTTTCTTCCTCCAACATGGTGGTACACCCAAGGAAGGGGTGGAGCAGACTGTGACATTGGGACTGTGACAAGCTACGCTAGATTGTTTTTCACACACTATCCTGTAAGTCCATTAGGAGTTTCTGGCCTGGAGTGAGCAGCTTGAGGGAAAAGGAGGAAGGATGCATCTCACGAGGAGGTGTGGTAGAGAAAAGGGGAAACGGAGAGGAGAGGGGTCAGATCTGAGGAAGAGACAATCGAACTGTGCAAATCACTCGTCTGACAAAGACATCATCACAGGCCTTCATCAATCATCTCCTGATCTCTCTCAGAAAGGTTCAAAATCATGAAGGCTTCGGAGCTGAGAAGTGGAAAATGGCTACAAAATTAGACAGCAGAGAGCCTCAAAACTGTAAATTTCTGCTCTACAAATCATCTTGCTCCGATGTGATAAAACGGGAGAATTGAGTTTAAGATCAGGGTCACTTTTGGGCTTTTCTGTCAAATTTATCTTGCAGTAATCCGTTATAAACCTTGAGCTAAACACCAGGAAGCTGCTCAGAAAGCAAAGGCTCTTAAAAAGACCATGTCTTTACTGGCAGCTACTTTTCTAGCCTTTGTTCAGAACAGGACACTACGTACCAGTTTCTTTCACGTGATGTAATCTGACAACAACAAGTTATTTTAAAACTTTATATTATAAAATTAATATATATATGTATTTGAGCAGGATGTAACTTGCAGTATGCATTGTTTACTTCTTGTGAAAAGAAAGCTGGATATATTAGTGTGGTTTCATGATAAAACTGTAACATTTGTTGTTTTAAATGACCAACTGGTCCATTAAAATTCTGTCTCTAAAACAGTGTGTTTACAAAATTGAGAGGTTATTTGCCAAAAAAAACAAGCGCGTCAACCTTGTCTGGTTCTGGTTTTTGTCAGGTTAGTGTCCTCTTCCTCTTTAGCCAGCACTGCACTGAGGTGTGCGGAAAATGCAGAGTAGGATTTACACAAGATATGCTAACAACACGTTCACCCGACAGGGCATCTGTGAAGTCCTGGAGTGGGCTGAAGGCCTTGTTCACTGATTCCAGGATCTCAAGATCCTGCCATGAGGGTGTAGATGTCGAACTTTGTGGTCTACAGATGGAATCTTTGACAAGGCGTAAATAGACTTCTCCAAAAAACAGGCATTGTTATCAGTATCTGTATAGACGAGTACCTGGAAAAAAAGTAGTTGTACGTAAAATTTTGTATCAGTGCTACCCTAGTGAATATACTCATTTTGGCACAACAAACAGATTGACTCAATTTTTTTGTTCCAAAGGATCATTATTACGTTCCTCAAAGTAGACAGTGTTGATTAACCTGTTTTATGGTGTTCAATTAATCCTTTAATCTTTTACACCTTCAACCATTTTATTTAGTATTCTCAGGTTAGGTTAACTAAGTCGAATCTGCCCTAATTCTAAGTTTTAAACGCTTAGAGCTTGGTCAGAAGACTCCTTTGTGGTCAGTTCTTTCTCTTAAGCTTTTACATTAAAAATCTTTCATCAAAGACTAAAAATTAATTTTAAATCAAAAACTCGATAGTCAGTAATTGCAATTAATTACATTTCTTTTAATTAATCGCTTTTTAAATATATTACAAAACATAATAAGCATCATAAAGTAAAATAGTACTCATCCATCGTGGATAAAAATTGGTTGGTTGGTTTCTCAAAGCAAATGTCTTTTCATTGTCTTAAAAGTTTTTTCCTCGCTCGGTCGTCCATCATCAGGTGTCTCCTGACTCTGGGGATGCCGCCGCTCCGCTAGCAAATCCATCTGCTCTGTGCATGTCTTCATCTTGTTTACCCGTTATGACGCATTCCGATCTCGACCGTTCATTGGCTCGTCTTTCATGCGTTCTTGGCATGTCCAGCTCGTGTGCAAATCATGTAGTGTTCATGATCACACACACTACCTCTTTTGCCCACCAGGCAGGCTCACAGATGCACAGAGTTAACTTTTGGCCTACTTACTTCACCTTTAACCTAGATCTGCTCTACGCATGCAGAATACAGCTCAGAGATAGCTCTCTTACAAGCACATCCTCATTTAGTACCGTAAATCATGTAATGTCTTTAAATTAGGCATGAGAATGAAGTTATTAAAGGAAGGAGGATTGCAAATTCTTGAAGTTATACAACAAACCAAAGAACAAAATATTATGTCTGCATCTCAAGCTGAAAAGCACCTTATCTTCAAAAAGATAAATTTTATGTTTATCAAAAGAATAAATGTTTGTTGCATTTCATTTGTGAATTAGGTGGCGCAGTGGTGGAGTTGGTCATCGTGGGACCCGAGGGTTGGCGGTTCGATCCCTGTTAGGTCCATTCTGCCGTTTTGGCCCTGGCCAAGCCAATTCACCCACTTGCCCTGGGTGTGACTGGTGGGGTGTGTTTGGTGGATGTTAGTGACAGGTGGGGTGTGTTTGGTGGATGAGAGTGACTGGTGGGGTGTGTTTGGTGGATGAGAGTGACTGGTGGAGTGTGTTTGGTGGATGTGAGTGACTGGTGGGGTGTGTTTGGTGGATGAGTGTGACTGGTGGGGTGTGTTTGGTGGATGCGTGTGACTGGTGGGGTGTGTTTGGTGGATGAGTGTGACTGGTGGTGTGTGTTTGGTGGATGCGTGTGACTGGTGGTGTGTGTTTGGTGGATGCGTGTGACTGGTGGGGTGTGTTTGGTGGATGAGTGTGACTGGTGGGGTGTGTTTGGTGGATGCGTGTGACTGGTGGTGTGTGTTTGGTGGATGTGAGTGACTGGTGGGGTGTGTTTGGTGGATGTGTGTGACTGGTGGTGTGTGTTTGATGGATGCGTGTGACTAGTGGGGTGTGTTCGGTGGATGAGTATGACTGGTGGGGTGTGTTTGGTGGATGCATCTCAAGCTGAAAAGCACCTTATCTTCAAAAAGATACATTTTATGTTTATCAAAAGAATAAATGTTTGTTGCATTTCATTTGTGAATTAGGTGGCGCAGTGGTGGAGTTGGTCATCGTGGGACCCGAGGGTTGGCGGTTCGATCACTGTTAGGTCCATTCTGCTGTTTTGGCCCTGGCCAAGCCAATTCACCCACTTGCCCTGGGTGACTGGTGGGGTGTGTTTGGTGGATGAGTGTGACTGGTGGGGTGTGTTTGGTGGATGAGTGTGACTGGTGGGGTGTGTTTGGTGGATGAGAGTGACTGGTGGGGTGTGTTTGGTGGATGAGAGTGACTGGTGGAGTGTGTTTGGTGGATGTGAGTGACTGGTGGGGTGTGTTTGGTGGATGCGTGTGACTGGTGGGGTGTGTTTGGTGGATGAGTGTGACTGGTGGGGTGTGTTTGGTGGATGCGTGTGACTGGTGGTGTGTGTTTGGTGGATGCGAGTGACTGGTGGGGTGTGTTTGGTGGATGCGTGTGACTGGTGGTGTGTGTTTGGTGGATGCGTGTGACTAGTGGGGTGTGTTTGGTGGATGAGTGTGACTGGTGGGGTGTGTTTGGTGGATGCATCTCAAGCTGAAAAGCACCTTATCTTCAAAAAGATACATTTTATGTTTATCAAAAGAATAAATGTTTGTTGCATTTAATTTTGAATTAGGTGGCGCAGTGGTGGAGTTGGTCATCGTGGGACCCGAGGGTTGGCGGTTCGATCCCTGTTAGGTCCATTCTGCTGTTTTGGCCCTGGCCAAGCCAATTCACCCACTTGCCCTGGGTGTGACTGGTGGGGTGTGTTTGGTGGATGAGTGTGACTGGTGGGGTGTGTTTGGTGGATGAGTGTGACTGGTGGGGTGTGTTTGGTGGATGAGTGTGACTGGTGGGGTGTGTTTGGTGGATGTGTGTTTGGTGGATGCGAGTGACTGGTGGTGTGTGTTTGGTGGATGTGTGTGACTGGTGGTGTGTGTTTGGTGGATGCGTGTGACTGGTAGTGTGTTTGGTGGATGCGTGTGACTGGTGGGGTGTGTTTGGTGGATGAGTGTGACTGGTGGGGTGTGTTTGGTGGATGCGTGTGACTGGTGGGGTGTGTTTGGTGGATGAGAGTGACTGGTGGGGTGTGTTTGGTGGATGTGAGTGACTGGTGGTTTGTGTTTGGTGGATGTGAGTGACTGGTGGTGTGTGTTTGGTGGATGAGTGTGACTGGTGGTGTGTGTTTGGTGGATGCGTGTGACTGGGTGGTGTGTGTTTGGTGGATGCGTGTGACTGGTGGTGTGTGTTTGGTGGATGCGTGTGACTGGTGGGGTGTGTTTGGTGGATGAGTGTGACTGGTGGGGTGTGTTTGGTGGATGTGTGTTACTGGTGGGGTGTGTTTGGTGGATGTGTGTTACTGGTGGGGTGTGTTTGGTGGATGCGTGTGACTGGTGGGGTGTGTTTGGTGGATGCGTGTGACTGGTGGGGTGTGTTTGGTGGATGTGAGTGACTGGTGGGGTGAGGTTGTTGGATGTGGTTTAATCTATCTTCTCTGTGTGATATTTAGACTGGTGCCAACAGAGCAAAAAATGTTGACACCGTCAAACAAAACCCCTCCTTCAGCTGGAATCCTCAACAATCACCCCTTGTCCTTTAGTTAATAGTCAGAGTGATTCTGGACAAGCAGTTGTCCTTCGAAGACCTCATCGCCAAGATAACTTGAGCGTGTAGGTTTGCGCTACACAACATCAGAAAATTGGCCCAGAAGATCCAGAGCTCTGCAACTCATCTTCTCTGAAGAGAGCTCATGTTCCTCCCCTCTTTGTCACTCTTCACTGGCTCCCCATCAAAGGAGTTCAAATAATTTATTTCTCACACAGCTTTCTCCTGTCTACCTTCACAAGCTAATACCAGAAGCTCAAGCCAGAAGCCTTCTCTCTCTCTCTCTCTCTCTCTCTCTCTCTCTCTCTCTCTCTCTCTCTCTCTCTCTCTCTCTCTCTCTCTGAAATGAATAAAATGTTATTTATTGTTCAAATTATTAAAGTGTGTTTTGGAGTTATTTTTGATTGTGCAAATAATCCCACACAGTTTTACTTCTTTTTAATCTAATTTATTGAGCATTTATTAACTGATTTAATATAACCCAAACTTAAGCGACCACTACTGTTTAGTTCTATGAGGTGCAACAAGTCACATTGTGGCATTTCCCACTCAATGCCCTGTTGAAACGTAAATGTATTCATAATCCTTATTTAAAACAAACAAGTTTAAGAGTTTCTATAACTCGTTTTTGATAGATTTTCAAAGATAGCCTGATAAGTCAATGCATTGCTGCTTAATGCAAGGCATGGTTTTAGCATCAGTACAGCTTAAAACATATATAAAACAATCTCTTGCATCTGTTAAACTGTGATCAACATTAAAACTAATCTTTAACTTTACTGGGTGTGTAGATGTAGCAAAAGTTCATTCTTGTACTCGAGTTAAGCCATCCCCATTAAACCGTTTTGTTGTGAATTAGTCTGGTCTGGCTCTGTTCGTCACTGGTAGGGGTGGCCTTACTCGTTTTGGAAATGAGGGGGAGGAGCTCATTATGCAGACAAGAAAACGCCGTGTGAACGGCGTTTTATGGAGGAAAAACGGCGTTTTGGGCGGATTTTCGCGCGTTTTTTACGGCGTTTGAACTGCAAACGGCGTTTTTTGCGGCGCAAAAGCGGTTTAAAACGCCGTTTGCGGCGCCGTTTTAATAATAAACGCGTTTGAGATGACCGCGTTTATGGCCCATTCCGCTCGCCATACAAAAGCGGTTTAAAACGCCGTTTGCGGCGCCGTTTTAATATTAAACGCGTTTGAGATGAGCGCGTTAGTGGCCCATTCCGCTCGCCATATCTCCGAGCGTACGCCAGCGCTTCCGCGTTCGATACCGCCTCCGCTCGGAGGCGGAGGCGGGGAGGCGCGGAGGCGGAGGCGGAGGCGGAGGCGGAGGCGGAGGCGGAGGCGGAGGCGGAGGCGGAGGCGGAGGCGGAAGCGGAGGCGGAGGCGGAGGCGGAGAGGCGGGGAGGCGGAGGCTTAGAAGAACAAAGAGAATGTTAAGAAATGTTGTTTGTCAATTATTTTAAATTAATGTGTGTGTGTGTGTGTGTGTGTGTGTGGGTGTGTGTGCGTGTGTGTTTTGTGTGTGTTAGTAGAAGTGTGGAGTGCTACTTATTTTCTGTAATTGTGGGAAGGAAAGCAAAACTGGATTGAATAGTTTATGTGTGTAGATACACAAAAAAATACTGTCCAAGCTTAGTACTCTCCTTTTAATGCAAGTTTGTCTTTTTTAAAGGGCACCCTTTTGTAGTTAATGTTTCCACGACAATTCCACCTTTTAAAATAAAATTTTTTATTTGTCAATGTACCATATAATGTTTTGACTTATTAATGTTATAAAAATTAATATTTACTCACTTTGTAATTTCGCAGATGCTAATAATCTTTTTCATAAAAACTGGCTTCATGTCTTTGTAAGCCAACATCAAAACCTTCAGCTCTGCCTCTGAAATACATGCTTCAATTAAACATGAGCTATATTCAACTAATTAATTTTGGAAAAAAAAGTTAAATTCTACGCTACATCAGCATTACTTTGAATCAACACTTTCGAATTATGGCGTATATGTAGTAGCCAGAATAACAAAGGCAACACAATGACAGTTGTAAAACATATATATTTAAATTTTTTAAATATAATACGTTTTTTTTTTGTTGCTTGACTAACTTACTTAACTAAGTGAATCGTAATCATTTATTTATTTTCACGTGAAACCTTTTCTCCTTTACTTGTAATGAGAAATCAGAAAGTCGGCGATCTATTGACGATGTCGATGAAATAGACTTTGACGGTGTAACAGATTGCATATTGTCTCTCCCCTAATGTAAGTCGCTTGGTGCAAAAGCCACCGCTAAACGCATACAACGTGACTGTAACTGGATGGGGATGGAATTAGCTTGAATGGTGAAGCATAGCTTGTTATTGATGGCCGCATTCACTGAATCATTGCCTTTATAACCAGGTGCGTTGACAACAGCCGAAATAGCTCAGTTGGGAGGGCGTTGGACTGAAGAGTTAAAAGTACCGGGTTCGAACCAAGGCTCCGGCGAATGTGTTGATCGCTGTGAAGGCAACGTCTCTGCCATTCAGAACTGCTTTTTTTGGGTCTGACTAAAGGTGTCTGGCTTTTCTTTTTATGGTTAGTGTGATTTCTGCCTAGTCATTTTATTATTTGAGGGGTTTTTTTTAAGGCCAGCTAGTTCAGTTGGATAAAGCTTGGTGCTAATACTGCCAAGGTCACGGGTTAGAGACCCGTTTAGGCCAGTGCCGAAGAGACTCACTCACTCTCTCTCTCTCTCTCTCTCTCTCTCTCTCTCTCTCTCTCTCTCTCTCTCTCTCTCTGGCTGTGCTGCGCTTTTGGCAAAAAAGAATTATGCCGTTGGTGAGAATTATGGAGTTTAGTTTGGTGTGCTTTCTCCAAGGGTCACGGTGGCGCAGTGCATAGCACTGTCGCCTCACAGCAAGTAGGCCGCTGGTTCTAGGCTCGGCTGGGGCAGGTGGCCTTGCTGTGTGGAGTTCTATTGTTCTCCCCGTGACCCCGTGGGGTTTTTCTCCGGGTGCTCCGGTTTCCCCACCAATCCAAAGACACGCGTTTTGTACGAAATTGCAGGGTTGAGTTTGGCATATTTTCTCCAGTTTAGAAATGACAACGTAGGACTGTTGAACAATGAAGGGCCCAATGGAGAATGCGGCCATCAATAACAAGCTATGCTTCACCATTCAAGCTAATTCCATCCCCATCCAGTTACAGTCACGTTGTATGCGTTTAGCGGTGGCTTTTGCACCAAGCGACTTACATTAGGGGAGAGACAATATGCAATCTGTTACACCGTCAAAGTCTATTTCATTCATTCATTAGAGAGAATAGGAGGGTGTTTATGACAAAATTTGATGAGTGTTTTATGACCCTATTTGACATGTCTAGTTCATGACCTTTGTTGAACTTTGTATGACCTACTAGATGTGCTCGTACCCCTCCCATCGGGTGAAATGGTTTTTAGGGATTTGAATAAAATGTAGTTTAATTTCGATCTGTGAATGTGTTTTTCGTTGTAAAACTCTTCAGAGAGAGAGAGTGAGAGAGAGAGAGTGAGAGAGAGTGGTGGTAAAGTGTGTGTTTCAGTGTAAAAGTATTGGTTTTTTTTAAAAACGGTCTTTTTTTAGGCGTTTTTGAGAAATTTTGAGGTGTTTTCAGGGTTTGAGTCTGTGCTTTGTGATTTTGATAGTGGTGGCAGCCTCTGTGTGTTCCAGTGTGCCCCCACCTCTCCAGACTGGAGGGGTGTAAATCAAATAATGGCTCTTGACAGATTTCCTGATTGGTTGAAACCAGCAAGCTTATACTCCTAGCCAGTCAAAATGGTTAAGGGGTTGTTCCAAGCTATCTTCATGTCTGTGGAAGCTGATTGGTTAGATCGGTGAGGGCTGGTGTGACTTCAAACTTACACCCTAAAGCTTTACACTGTGAATGTGGATGATACTGATTAATGTTAGAATACAGTGCTGGTAAGATATTAGTTTTAGGCTAAAACAATTGTGCCGGTACACATTTTAAATGAGATTATAAAATAAAAGACTGTTTTTTAGCAAAGATCTTTTTCACATAAACTTAAAACCACAGTGCTCTTTTTCAGATGTGTTCTCTAGATACACACCTAATGTTTGACTCTGTAAGAATAGGGTGCTTCACAAATTTAAGATTTTTCTCACATGGAAAAATACAGCAGTCAAACAGTGAAACATCATTTTAAAAGGACATCTACAAAACATTAAGGAGAGTTCTATCCACTATATGGTTAAGATAGAGTAGGTTATACCAGAATTTCACCACTCAGTGCTGAACCTCCTTGGTGTTGTGTTATGGGTTTTTGTATAGAAGGAAACCTTATTCTCGTTTGTTTCATGAATAAAGCATTATTCTTGAATGGTTAACAGAGAATTCTCTGTGTGTGTCTGTGTGTGTGTGTGTGTGTGTGTGTGTGTGTGTGTGTGTGTGTGTGTGTGTGTGTGTGTGTGTGTGTGTGTGTGTGTGTGTGTGTGGTTTTAAAAAACCAATATGTTTTAAAAAACAATGTTTGGCTCCTCTTTGATGCCTGCCATTTAGTGGTAATCTACGTAGACTCACTGTCTTTGAAGGTCTGGAACATAGTGTTAATTAAATTATCAAGCCTTGCGAGGGGGACCTTTTGTTGAACTCAATCAGTATCAACACAGTGGAGGTTTTCAGCGGTAAAGATTGTGTGTAGGATTACAAATGTAAGATAATTTGTAAAACATGTAAATTGTCACCTTTATTCTCTTTCTTACCTAGATCGGCGCCTCTTTTGATGTTACCCATTTAGTGATAACCTAGTGAGACACACTGTCTTTGAATGTCTGGAAAATAGTGTTAATTAAATTATCATGCTGTGAAGTGAGACCTATTGTTGGATCCTATCAGTATTTTAACTAGTTAGATTTTTTTGGGGTTGGAATGATACCTTCAACATAAAATTGTATGTATGTGTGTGTGAAAGGTATCGTAAAGTAGAGTGCGTCACTAGTCTAAAAACGCCCCTTGAGTGTACGCCGGCCTATCGGGGGAGATAACTACACGTGGAAGACCCGACCCGGGAGACTCAAACTCTGTGTTTTAGACGTCGCATCGGTGTAAAATGGCTGGTGAGTGGAATAGTGTTAAATACGTTATTTAAATATCTCAAAATCTAACGCTTATTCGTTCCGCAGGTTGGGAGCAAATGCGAAGCGCGGAGTCTTTAAATCACCTCTGTATGTAAGTTTACATACTATATACTGAATATTGTGAAGATTATACCTGATCAATTATTCCTTTTTTTGACATAGTAAATGGTGAAATTAGACGGGACGTTGATGAAGAAGAAGAAGAAGGTGAAATATTTAATATATTTATTCGTTGTTATCCTGTTTAACCTATCAACTCATTCCTACTATTTTTCACAGCTTTTTTCCATAATGTCTTCATTTACGAGGCTGACGGCGAACGCCAACAAGATGTAGCAAATTCGGGTAATCACCGAATCTGTACGGTTATAATGAGAAAAATGTTTTTTTATATATTTCTTTTTTAAACTTTTTTTTTTTTCACCAGATGACGGTCATAATCAACAAAACTTTTCTGACGGTGAGTAAAACTTTCAAAAATTAAAATTAAAAAAAGGATTTTACAATAACGTTATTTTTACTTTTCTTAGAATTGTTGAGTTTCATTACGCCACAACCTTTTAATTCAAGCCAGCAGCCTCCTGGACCTACACATGGTGGTAAGTTTTAATATGTTTTTCTCTATATACAAAGTTATTTAAGTATATTCATAATGATGTAAAATAATAAAAACCTCATTCCTGATCTTACAGATGTGTTACCCACGCCGGTTATACAAGTGATTGAACCGAGGGAGGCTGCTGAACAACATGATTGTGAGTAATCTATTTTAAAATATTTTCTCATTTTAGTTATACATGTTCTAAAGCTGTTTTTTTTATTTTATTTTATTTTACAGACGCGGACGATGTTGAATGGACGGATGAATTCATCGCTAACTGGGACGCTGCAAGTTTCATGAGCGCGGAGAGCACAACGGGACCGGACCGAGAAGTTAATATCAGTCTTGAAACCGTCTTCTCCCAACGATTGGACACAATTGACAAGGGACTCTCTAGAGTACGTCAAAGATCAAACGCTGTGTGCAGAGCGGTGGAATGTTTGACTGAACATCTCGACGAGGTCCGTACGGAATTAAATGGAAACGTGACAATAATCGGGAGCATCTTGTCAGCCATCGAATTTGTCAACGTGGGTATTGATAACCTGAACACGAACTTTGGGAAATTGTCCGATATCTGCGCAGTATTAGAAGAGCGTTCAAGAGAAAGTCTTCGCGAACGCCGGCTGATGGTGAGTCTTTTAGCGTCATTATCAGCTTCAGTGCAGATCGGTACGCGTGATTTACCAAGAATGTGAAAGCAAAGTTGGCTGTATGTGTTATTTTGATTTTTTTCGATCAAATTGTGACCAAAAAAAAAAAATGGCTGTAAACGAGAATCTAGATATTGCACGTCAGCTTGAACGATTGATTGAAGACAATCCTGTAAACATATGTGAAATTTTGGAACAAATACATGTCAATCACACTAATTCCATGCCATCAGTGTCATCTTTACCTCAGTTTATTCCTGATTTTGGGATTGGGTTAAATAATGTGGAGTGTTTAGAACGGTTGTTAGCAGACTTTGGATGTGATAGAGAAATCTTTACACAACCCAGCCAGAATGTGTTATCACCAAATTCTGATACCCCTGAAATGGTGGTTGATATACCTCAGGCTGCACGTTTTGTAAAAGGTCATGCATTGGACGAGATTGATAAACTCACGGCTTCAATACTTTGTGATGGAGCAAGGGTTCAAGTAACACCCAGTCTAAACGCTTCAACACCATCATCATCTACTGGTCAAAATGTGCTTCACAGTCTAAACGATTCAACACCTCTATCTGGTCGTCAAAATGGGTATGGAGGGTCAGAGTTAAGCGTAAATAATCAGCAACATAGTTTAGATGAGATCGATGCCCTACTGACTATACTTCTAAACCATGATGGTTTTACAGATCCCTCTACCGACTATGCTGTTCAAAATGAGTACGATGCGGTGGAATTTGAAAATGAAACTTTATTTACAAATTCCCCTTTCTCTGAAAATAATGATACGGTGAATAATATGGTTCAAAGAATTCAAAACACACTCTCATCTGATTTAGAATCTGATGATGAGAATGTGATTATAAATCCGATCGAAGGAATTCAGAGGTTAATTGACTCTCTGGATAATGAACATCACCCAGAAAATAATCGGTCACCACCTCCCAATGATGCTGTTCAAAATGGAATGGGTGAAAATCAATATCAAATTCGACAACTACCACGATTTAATGGTGTTGAGCTACGGAGATCGTTCAATTTACGAGATGTAAGATCGCAAGATTTTGCCGATTATCACAACCGAGTACATAACATTATGAATGAGGTGATTAATGATGCAAGAGAGGTCGGAGGTGACGGGTGTGTAATTAGCGTTGGTCTTAGAAGCGCTGGTCTTTCATCCGACATCAATGTCGTTCTAACAGAGAGAGACCAGTATGACATCAACCGATTCACAGATCAGATCTCAAACGCTTTACAGAGCAATGAAGATCTTGCAGCGGACTCTACATTCGATATCATAGTGAATGTGGCAAGGAGACGGGCGGGTGGAGGGAATCGACGTCGTAAATGTACAGATGTGGCTCTTGATCTACTGATCAAAAAAAAAAAATTGTGTCTATTTTCACCTACCAACATCTCAAATCAGCTCTGCTTCTCCATATGTCTGGCAAGATTTATCCAGCCTGACATTCCCGAGCATCAGCTAGAAGCTGAAGCGGTCTCGATCCAAGCTAATGCAGGCTTCGGACCGCATGATAAGATTGGTCTCAGTGATATTGTGAAGTTTGAACATCTACTCGGTATAAAAATTGTTGTAATGTTCAGATCCAAACCAGGAGCGTTAGAATGTTATCAGAATAACTCAGAACCCCATCCAAAGACTGTCATTCTATACTTGCAAAACGAACATTACCACACCATATTGAATCTAAAAGCATTTATCGGTACAGATTATGTGTGTCAATTTTGCTACAAAGGTCACAACAACGCAAAGAAACATAGCTGTAAATATGTCTGCGATGTATGTCACCATGCAGATTGTTATAAACGCAGGAAAAAGACAGTCCGCTGTAGAGATTGTGGGAGATTTTGCAAATCTCACTTCTGCCATCAAATGCATAAAACCATTCCCGAGGGTGAGGAGCGATCACACTGCGATGTTACAAAATACTGTAAAAAATGTAACAGACGTTATACAACTGAACCAGATCAAAAGGCGCACAATTGTCAACCTTCTAATTGCAAGTTTTGCAGAGAGGCCATTTTTGATGAAGGAATCCATCAATGCTTCATTCAACCCACCAGATTGAAACCGACCAGCAAAAAATATATTTTCTATGATTTTGAAACTATGCAGCTTGAAGGTAAACATGTGGCTAATTTCGTCTGTGCCATCACGTTTGACGGTGAACGTTTCACAGCTAAAAGTTCTGATTGTATAGCAGTCATGATGAATCATTTCAGAAAACCGAAATACAATGAGTACTGTTTCATAGCTCATTATGCTTCTCGATTTGATTCGTTCTTAATCCTCGAGTATTTCTGTAACGCCGGGATTTTGCTGGATATCATAATGCAGGGGTGTAAATTAATCTTCATGCGTGACAAGGGGTTCAAACAACGTTACATCGACAGCTATGCATTCATGTCCATGGCTTTGTCAAAAACGCCTGAAGCCTTAGGTTTGACTTGTCAGGGTAAGGGTTATTTTCCGCACGGATTCAACACGGTTGAGAATCAAACTTATGTCGGTCCCTATCCTGATAAGACATTTTATGGTTATGACAACATGACTTTGAAAGATCAGAAGGCGTTCAATGTTAAGTACCAAACTGTGAAGGGTAAGGAGTTTGACTTTGCAAAGGAGCTCGCAGAATACGGTATAAACGATGTGGTTCTCCTAAGAGAGGCGTGTATGAAATTCAGATCTGAATTCATTACGCACACTGAGATCGACCCCTTCACTTACACAACGCTCCCTAGCTGCTGCATGGGTATATTCAAAACACATTTTCTGAAAAGAAACACGGTGGCCCTGACTCATGATAAAGCATACCTCACCACCACGAAGGCTTTTTCTTCAGGGTCCATAGAATGGCTCGAGTTTTTGAAATCGACTAGAAAAATCGATATTCAACATGCTCTAAATCAGGGTGAAGTTTCAATCGGTAGATACTTTTTAGACGGCTATTATGAAAAGGGTGGAGTCAAACACGCTCTCGAGTATAATGGATGTATTCATCACGGTCATTCCTGCCGTTTTGAACCCCACAGAACACATCCGTTATCAGGCATACCTTTCAGCGTTCTTAGGAATAAATTTAATGACAAGGTTGAAATTCTCAAAAATTCTTATGGTCTGGAAGTAGAGGTGATTTGGGAATGTGAATGGGATGAAATGAAGAAGACAGACCCTGCTGTGATTGAATTCATGACCACGTATAAAAAGGTAGAGAGGCTTAAACCTAGAGATGCTTTATTTGGTGGTCGAACAAATGCTTATAAACTTTATCACAAGACCGAAGAAGGTGAGAAAACTTTCTATCAAGACGTCATTTCTTTATACCCTTACACTATGGACAAGTATGATTTTCCAATTTCACACCCCACTATTATTACAGAGAATTTTGAGCCTGTAGAGTCATACTTTGGACTTGTTAAAGCCACTGTATATCCACCACGCAGTCTGCTACACCCGGTACTCCCTTACAGGAGCGGGGGGAAGCTAATGTTCCCACTATGCCGTATGTGACCCGAGGGTGTAAGGCCCCCGCTGAGACTTAGGTCTCGATTAACTAGAATTAGAACACTCAGGATCGCCCACTCATGGAAAAGGATAAATGGAGGCAGAGACCAGAAAGCTCAAATTCAATACAATAGTTTATTTCAATTTAGACACCAATCCACACATCGTTAAAATAACAGTGTCGCTCAGCAACCAGCTTCAAAGAGGAATAGAGGAGAATACACACGCCCGGACGGAAAGGGTGGAGTCCTAGCGGTCGTAATGGAGTAGCTCGTCATGCAAACCTGTTGTTCCCAGGAGTGGTAGCCTAACCTGGAGGGCCAGCGCTACACCGCACTGCACACTACAAGAAATCACTTTCCCAAAGTGCTCGTACACTTCACAACCTCACTCTTGCAGGTGGTTCCCACACACAGAGCCCAGCACCCCTAAAATTACTACTGCGCCCTCCAAGCCTAGCGTACCTTTAACATCAGACAAGCAAAACCAGGGTAACGTGCACAGCTTGGTTAGTGTAACTCCTCCCCCCCCCCCAGAAGCGCCGTTGCACCAGAGGACCAATCAACACTTAAAATAATCCCTGAGGGCAGGGGAATGCCCGCCCACACACACACACTTCCACTCACGGTTAAACACAGTATAATAAATAAAAAAACACAGTTTTCCTGTGCAGAGGTCCTGCACTTGCCCGGAGTAGTCTGTTTCAATAGTTAGGGAAAGGGCCGCAACCTGGTCGGGCCGGTGCGATGGGTAACCGAGCCGCTGCCCCAGCGCGTTAGGAGAACAGTCGCCGCGGCTGAGATGAAGAACTGGCTGCGCTCCAAGGGAAACCCCCGATCAAAGCGGTTACGCACAGCTTCACTGTGGGCGTCGCAACCTTCGTTCCAGCGGAAGAATCCAACGGGGAAAAGAGGGGTGAAAAAGAAAGGGAGGATGGAGAATCCTAAGAAACAAAGAGTACTTAAGCTTACGGGTTCCTGTTCCCTCTCAAATAATAATGTTCATACACGGAGGGATTTACTCACCCGAGTTATAGTGCACGACCAATTCCTCTCTGCTTCGCGAAGCAGCAGAAATAATCCCCAGCAGCCTCCTAAAGCCACGAGTGGACGTTAGAGCTGCGCGCTCACAAACACAACAAACACTCGACTGCTCCGGTAACCCGGAAGCACCTCACCTGAACACCCAGTTCTGCAGAGTGCTCCCACTCTGTCGAAGATCATCGACCGGATGCGGCTCCCGCAGAAGTGACGCATACCCGACGGTGATCGAGGGCAGTCTAAATACACTAAGAAATTCCACCGATTGGTTAGCGCCTGATTAGAGACTGCCGCCCGCTTGTTAATTTATGCGCCCGGTTACAATCCACCCCCAGGCTCTTTCACCGGCGCCCCGACGGTGCATTCTCTCACTACTGGAGCCCCTAGATCCAAGGTCGGAAGCAGTTAACACTAGCAGTACCAGAGGCGGTGGTCCCCGCCACCACAGATCGGGGAAGATGGTACCTATTAGTATGCTGCCCGGCATTTTGCCGGCCTGTTCGTCGGACAGCCCCCTCCCCAGTTATGGATGGTCCCTCCGTACCTGGGGCTTCTTGCGAGGGCTCACCTATAGCAGCATTTACAGGGTGTGTGGAGTCCCTACTCCCCTGCAGGACTGGTCCTAACTCTGCTGGGGTATCTGGGACAACAACAAACAGATCCCCGTTGGCCTCTACCTCCTCAACCTGCGGCTGAACTAGCTCCCCACCAAACGGTATTGGTGATTCTGCTGCGCTCGGATCCTCGCTTCTGGGCTTCAGCATAGCACGATGCACGTGTTTAACTTGACTCGGGTCTGACACGGGTGCAATAGTATATACTACACCTCCCGGGCCAGGTGCCCGAACCACCATATATGGCACGGCACTCCAGATGTCATGAATCTTGTGCCTTCCCCGGACATTACAGTCCCTAAGATAGACCCGCTGGCCCTGCCCTAACGGCTGCTCACGCACCCGCTGGTCATACCGGGCCTTTCGCTGCTCTGCTGCCAACCACAGGCGTTCCCGAGCCCCTGCAAATGCAATCTGCAACCTGTTCTGATGCTCGAGGACCCACCTATGGATGCTACCCGGCATTGGCTCTTCCACCCTGCCCAGCAGGAAATCCACTGGCAATCTAGGCTCCTGGCCAAACATTAGAAAATGGGGCGACTCTCCAGTTGACTGGTGTGGGGTCGAATTGTATGAAAATATCACTTGGGGAAGGCATGTTGGCCAGTCTGCCTTTTGCGTCTCCGGTAGAACCCGAAGTAAGTTATGGAGGGTTCTATTATACCGCTCGCATTGTCCATTGCCAGATGGATGGTAAGGCGTAGTCCGAGTCTTTTGCACTCCATACAGCTGACACAGCTGACTAATAAGCGCAGACTCGAAACAACGCCCCTGGTCCGAATGGATGCGAGCGGGCACCCCAAATTTGGAGAACCATTCCCCCACTAAAACCTGAGCCACTGTCTCTGCTCGTTGATCTAAGGTGGGTACTGCCATTGTGAATTTGGAGAAAATGTCTGTCAGCACCAGAACGTTCTCCAGCCCTGTTCTAGATGGCTCCAACAGGGTAAAGTCAATGGCCACCACTTCATTGGGCCGGGCAGCCATCAGGTGCCCCATGAACCCCGCTGGCGCGGCTGGACCATCCTTAGCTTGCTGGCACCTTTCACATGCCTGGCACCATTGGGCAACCTCTGAGGTCATCCCAGGCCAGTAGCACCGCTGACTCACTAGCTGGGTCGTTCTCTCCACCCCTTGGTGCCCATGGTACTGGTGCAGCTGCCGGAGCACTTCATCACGCAGGACTGCAGGAAGCACCACCTGGAAGACCTCCTCTCCTCCGTCTGGTCGCAACACCCTCTGGTGTAACAGGCCCTCACGCACCACCAGCCGATTCCATTGCCGCAGCATGACCTTTGCAGGCCGAGATAGTGCCTTCCGCTCTACTGGGCCAGGATACGACCCAGAACTCAAGAATGGTCGCAATTCCTGAATAACTGGATCTGCCTTCTGTAGTTCCTCAAGTTCACCATTAGGGGTACAAGGGAAGGAAATTATCTGGGCAACCTGCCCCTCAGTGCGACTGGTGACATGCCGCAACACCTCAGGAACCGAGGACCCAACCTCGAAGAGAGGGACGTCCTCCTCACCATGTGGCTGCCTGGATAGAGCATCCGCATTGCGGTTAGATCTTCCTGACCGATACTTGATCTCGATGTCAAAGGAAGCCAACTGAGCGACCCACCTGTGCTCTAGAGCCCCCAGCTTAGCAGTGGCCAGATAACTTAAAGGGTTATTGTCAGTGTAAACTATACACCGATGACCCAGGAGATACTCCCAAAATTTTTCAGTGATTGCCCACTTCAGGGCTAAGAATTCCAACCTCATTGAGCTGTAATTGATGGGGTTACGCTCCGAGGGTCTTAGACTACGACTGGCATATGCAACTGGGCGGATAATGCCCAGCTGCTCCTGGGAGAGGACAGCACCCAGCCCTCCATGGCTGGCATCGATCTCCAACACAAACGGCAAGGCAAAGTCTGCATATGCCAAAACGGGTGCAGAGGACAGTCGTGCTTTCAAAGTCTCAAAACTAGTCTGGCACTCTGCAGACCATGCCTGTGAAAAGCTCAGTGCGGAAGGTCTTGGCCCCTTTTTGGGGGTGCCAGCCGCCACCAACACATGCAAAGGGCTGGCCAACTTGGCAAAACCCTCTACAAAACGCCGATAGTAGCTTGCGAAACCCAAGAAGGACCGCAGCTCAGTGATGTTAGAAGGGCGAGGCCAGTGGGCTACCGCCTCGATCTTACCAGGGTCTGTAGCTACCCCCTCGGGCGATATCACGTGACCTAGGTATCGTACCTCCTGCCGAAAAAATGCACACTTGGCCAGTTTGGCCTTCAACCCTTCCCGCTGCAACCGACTCAGGACAACCTCCAGTCTTTCCAGATGTTGTTCAACTGAAGTAGCGAATACAATGATGTCATCAAGATACAGTAATAGAGACCGGCACTGCTGATCCCCAAACAACCTTTCCATTAACCTCTGAAAGGTGCTTGGAGCGTTGCAGAGACCAAAGGCCATCCGGTTCCATTCAAACAGGCCGAATGGTGTACAAAACGCCGTCTTTGGCCTGTCCGTCTCTGTCACTGGTATCTGATTGTATCCGCTGGCCAGGTCTAGTGTGAAGAACCACTGCGCCCCTGCCAAGGAGTCTAGGGTCTCCTCGATACGTGGCAAAGGAAATGCATCCTTCCGGGTTTTGGCATTTAGCTGGCGATAGTCCACACACAGCCGCAAACTCCCATCCTTCTTTTTCACCAGAACGATGGGGGCTGCATATGGGCTACTGCTCTCTCGGATGACCTGGGACTCAAGCAGCTGGTTGATATGGGCTTTGACCTGCTCATACTCGGAGGGAGGGATCCGCCGATACCTTTGCCGCAATGGAACCTCATCAGCTAGAGGAATGTCATGGGAGATGAGGCTAGTACAGCCTAAATCCCCATCGTGCTGGGCAAACACAGAGGAGTACTGCAGTAATAATGCCCGCACTCGCTCTTGGTCTCTAGTTGCCAAGCCCGGCAGCTCCAACTCCCGGATCTGTTGGACAATCGGCGACACTTGGCTTCCCTGCGCATTCACCCTAGCAGTAACAAGGGGAGACTCTGTAATCCCAGGTGGGAGACTCACTATGGTTGCCATAGTGACCATGCCCACCGTAGTGCCAGGATGTAACAAAACATCATTAGTGCCCACGTTGACTATGGGTACATAGGCAGTGCCCTGGTAGACTTTTACCAAACCTGGGGAGGCTAGCAGCCCGGCAGGTAAGCCAGTGTCAATAGGTTCGAACAGGGCGACTGTCCCGGCATATTGAGCCGAACACGTAGCGGCACACATCCGCAGGGTCCCCCCTGGGATCCGACATATTTGTCCCCGACGTAACTTCACCCGCCCCATCCTGCCATCACTGGACTGACCCGATAGGTGATGGCAGTGTTGCAGGGCTTGAAACAGTGGCCCTGGAGCTGCTGAAACTGACGGTAACTCGAACAGTTGCATACCATGTCGGCCAAAGAGCTCCTGGTAACATCGGCTCAAGACATTCATACCCAGGACTCCTGGGACCTGGGCACACATGCCACCGGGGGGGTCTTTAACAACCAAAACACCACACCGTGGCACCAATCGACCGCATAGGCCTATGTCTAATTCTAAATAACCCAAGTAGGGTATATCGAGCCCATTGGCTGCTTTCAGCTGTAGTCAATTACATGATGCCAGTTGCTCCTGTCCCCATTTACCCATATTGGCTCGAAAATAGCTTTCGGTTAAGGTGGACACCATGGAGCCAGTGTCTACTAGACAAGGGACACTTACACCTCCCATCTCAACAACAAGAAGAGGGCAGGTCGACATTAAATGGGGTCGGACATCAGTTATCTTAGAGCCCAATACTTCCCCAACTGAGCTGTGGGCTTGCAACTCAGTGGGGGCTAGTTTTTCGTTGGCCATCTGGCAGCGGGCTGTCCATTCTGAGGTGCGATGGGTCCCCGGACTACTGGAGGTTGACGTGCCTGTCTGCGTCCCCCATCGCAGTCCCTAGCAAAATGGCCTGGTTGATGGCATCTCCGACAGAGTGGTGGGTTACCGTGGGAATGGCGTGGCCGAGGATCGTCATTCCGCAGCTGAGCTAACATCTGCAATAATTGGTCTAATTGCTGCTGCTGTTTGACAAACATTTCTCGGAGCTCCTTCACCTCAGGGCCACCTGCCCCAGGGGTAGCACCCCCTTGCGGATACCCCTGCACCCCGTAGTCGAGGCCGTACAATGTCGGTACTGACTGGCTTCGGGCTCGTGCACCCACTGGTGTCCCCTCACGTTCCCAGCGCAATGCCTCACTGCGTATTTGTAGCAGGGTTAAGGTAGGCTCGCGGCGTACAAGCTGCTTCAGCTCGCGCCTGAGGTTGCGGTCACTCACATGTTCTATGAATTGGTCGCGCACTAACACATCGGGGTTTTGTATCACCACCGGCGATTGGGCTTTTACCTTACCCAGGAGACCCATGAGAGCCAAAGAGAATTCTAACAACGACTCCCCTGCTTGTTGTTTGCGAGAGAAAAATGCCTCTTGCAAGGCTATATAGGATTTTGTGCACCCATATAGCTCTCTCAATGCTCCAATTACTTTCTCAGGATCCTCCCGATCCTCCCTTGAACGATAGCGAATTTCCTCCTTTGCCTCACCCTCTAAATGGTCATATAGAAAGAACGCTTGCTCTGTGGTCGTGAGGTGGCGGAGTCGCATACAGGCTCGGGCTTCCTCCACCCACTCCCCAATGCTGATGCCTGCCCGGCCATTAAATTTAGGACACACACGGTCTCGCGGCACGAAAATTAGTCTCTCGGAGCCCGGGGCAACTGCAAAGGGGCGTGGGGGCTCTCCTCCTGGCCCAGCAAGGGCCTCTCCCGCTCCTGCATGCTCTAACGGACTTCCGATAGTCCCACGACCTCCAGCGACTTCTAGACGCAATTTTTCATTATCAGTTTGTAATTGAGCCACAAGTTGGCGTAACTCACGCAACTCGTCTTCCATCTCACAAGGCCTAACTGGTGACCACCGCACACAGGAACCAGGTTGCTGCACTCACCACCGCCACTCCTGGTCAATCACACACAAAAAGGAGTTATACACTATACGGGGGTGTCACATACACTTAAAAACTTCCAGCTCTTGCCTCCATTTTCACTTGAGTGGGACCCTGCCAACTACGCCAGATTGTGACCCGAGGGTGTAAGGCCCCCGCTGAGACTTAGGTCTCGATTAACTAGAATTAGAACACTCAGGATCGCCCACTCATGGAAAAGGATAAATGGAGACAGAGACCAGAAAGCTCAAATTCAATACAATAGTTTATTTCAATTTAGACACCAATCCACACATCGTTAAAATAACAGTGTCGCTCAGCAACCAGCTTCAAAGAGGAGTAGAGGAGAATACACACGCCCGGACGGAAAGGGTGGAGTCCTAGCGGTCGTAATGGAGTAGCTCGTCATGCAAACCTGTTGTTCCCAGGAGTGGTAGCCTAACCTGGAGGGCCAGCGCTACACCGCACTGCACACTACAAGAAATCACTTTCCCAAAGTGCTCGTACACTTCACAACCTCACTCTTGCAGGTGGTTCCCACACACAGAGCCCAGCACCCCTAAAATTACTACTGCGCCCTCCAAGCCTAGCGTACCTTTAACGTCAGACAAGCAAAACCAGGGTAACGTGCACAGCTTGGTTAGTGTAACTCCTCCCCCCCCCCAGAAGCGCCGTTGCACCAGAGGACCAATCAACACTTAAAATAATCCCTGAGGGCAGGGGAATGCCCGCCCACACACACACACTTCCACTCACGGTTAAACACAGTATAATAAATAAAAAAACACAGTTTTCCTGTGCAGAGGTCCTGCACTTGCCCGGAGTAGTCTGTTTCAATAGTTAGGGAAAGGGCCGCAACCTGGTCGGGCCGGTGCGATGGGTAACCGAGCCGCTGCCCCAGCGCGTTAGGAGAACAGTCGCCGCGGCTGAGATGAAGAACTGGCTGCGCTCCAAGGGAAACCCCCGATCAAAGCGGTTACGCACAGCTTCACTGTGGGCGTCGCAACCTTCGTTCCAGCGGAAGAATCCAACGGGGAAAAGAGGGGTGAAAAAGAAAGGGAGGATGGAGAATCATAAGAAACAAAGAGTACTTAAGCTTACGGGTTCCTGTTCCCTCTCAAATAATAATGTTCATACACGGAGGGATTTACTCACCCGAGTTATAGTGCACGACCAATTCCTCTCTGCTTCGCGAAGCAGCAGAAATAATCCCCAGCAGCCTCCTAAAGCCACGAGTGGACGTTAGAGCTGCGCGCTCACAAACACAACAAACACTCGACTGCTCCGGTAACCCGGAAGCACCTCACCTGAACACCCAGTTCTGCAGAGTGCTCCCACTCTGTCGAAGATCATCGACCGGATGCGGCTCCCGCAGAAGTGACGCATACCCGACGGTGATCGAGGGCAGTCTAAATACACTAAGAAATGCCACCGATTGGTTAGCGCCTGATTAGAGACTGCCGCCCGCTTGTTAATTTATGCGCCCGGTTACACGTACATGCGCTGAGAGTGAGAATCAGATTACATCCTGCAGCCACACAGATGAGGAACGTGCGCTATCCGGATGTTGGGTGTCTGTTGAATTGGTGAAAGCGATCGAAAAAGGTTATCGAATAGCTAAACTCGATGAAGTGTGGCATTTCCCTGATAGATCGGATAATCTTTTTTCAGGCTACGTTAAAAAGTTTCTCCGGTTGAAACAGCAAGCATCAGGTTATCCTCCCGGTGTAAAAACAGATGTTGAGAAAAAAGCCTACATCAACAGGTATTATGAAAAAGAGGGCGTGCGTCTCGATCCGAACCATATCAAGCATAACGCCGCTCAGCGATCGATAGCGAAACGCTGTTTGAACAGTTTGTGGGGTAGGCTAGGTTTACGACTACATCAGACGCAGAGCATTTTGATAAGCGATCCTGCTGAATTTGCCAAAATTGTATTTGGTGATCCTGAAACGGTAAAATTTTTTATATTTGTTTCAGATGATGTAGCACTCGTACAGTACTGCGGTCGCGACGAGGACCCCTCTTATGCTAAAGATGTGAACGTATTCATCGCCGCATTTACAACTGCCCGTGCGCGTTTGGTGTTGTATGAATTGATGGATAGACTCGGTGAACGATTATTGTACTCTGACACTGATAGTGTGATATTCACGGCCAGGGAGGGTGATTGGATCCCACCAGTTGGTGAATATTTAGGCGAGCTGACGGATGAATTAGGTGACGGTGATTTCATCACCGAATTTGCGGCGGCCGGACCGAAGTCATATGGATACCGTACATTTCAGGGTAAATCATGTATGAAGGTCAAAGGTATAACCCTGAATGCTGAAAATTCAAAGAATATCAGATCAGACAGTCTGATCGGATTGGTTGAAAATGATGTCAGATCAGGGGCTGATGCTGAGAGATACCTTTCAACAAAGTCTGACAGTATTGTGAGGGATAAAAGACGATTCACTCTGCACAACAAAACAGTTGTCAAACGGTTTCAAATTGTATACACTAAACGTCGGCTCTTGCAGAATTTCACCACGCTACCTTACGGGTTCTAGTCTATCATGCAGGGACGGATTAGAGATGTTGGTGGGTTTGATTTCAGACTTCAACACCCGTTTTCATGCGTTATTAGTGGTCCTAGTAACTCAGGAAAGTCATACTTTATAAAAAAACTTTTGGAGAATGATGTGTATATAATCTCAAAAAAATTTGAAAATATAGTTTTTTTGTATGATTGTTGGCAACCGTTGTATGCAGAGCTGTCTAAGGTGTGTAATATTACATTTGTTGAAGGGATACCAAATAATTTGAATGATGATAATTTATTACCCTGCAGTAAAACAAACCTTTTAATAATTGATGATATGATGCAAGCTGCCAGTGGTAATTTGGAGGTGGAAAGGTGTTTCACACAATATGTTCACCATAGAAATCTATCGGTCATTTATGTCGTGCAGTATCTTTTTGTTCAAGGAAAATCTAGCCGTACGATAAGTTTAAACACAAACTACTTGATTCTTTTCAAAAACCCTCGAGATGCAAATCAAGTTGCTGTTTTGGGGCGTCAAATGTATCCGGGGAATGCTAAATACTTTATCGAATCTTATCAAGATGCGACGAGTCAGCCTTATGGATATCTCTTAGTAGACTATAAAGCAAAAACACCGGAGGAATTAAGACTCAGAAGTAGGTTATTTTCAGACAGAGCGGTTGTCTATCTCCAGAAGAAGAAAAGACCCGCTTAAAATGTCGGGACGATTGTGTAATCACCTCCCTCTTTTGAAGATTCTTCATAAAGCGCGTCCTAAAGAACGCCGTCTTATTCTCCAGTCAGCCTCCGACAAGCTCATCTTAACCCTCTGTGAAGTAGCTCTTAATATTTTGTACGGTACAATTCCGATCAAGAAGGGTCAGTTGGGTAAACTTAAAAGAAGAAAGGCTGAAATAAAATTTTTTGCCAGCAAAAAAGTCGGTGTCAAAGCAAAGAAGCGTTTTATTAACCAGACGGGTGGTTTTCTACTTCCTCTTTTAAGCGTCGCCATCCCTTTTATAAGTAGCCTGATATCCTCCAGGAGGGAGTGAGGATGGAGTATACCGAGAAAATGTTTTTAATACCCCAGCATCAGCTACAGACGTTGACGCCGTCATCTATTCCTCGTGAGAACATTCAAAATGTTGTAGAATCTGATCTTGATACCTCAATACGGAATATTTTGCACAGGGAGAAGATGGATGATTATCAAAAGGCTAAGCTTTATGCTAGCGTTCTCAACAGGTTTCTAACAATTGTGAAAAAAGGTGATCAAGAGAGTAACATGTCGACGCTTTCTTTACAACCGCAACAGAATCAGCTCCAGGATCAAACTATTCCTGATTCTATAGAAAATGGTAGCGAGACTGTGGAGACTGAGGTGTTGAAAAATGTGCCTGTGAGAAATGTTAAAAACACTAAATACATTTTGGAGAAAATGTTGAAAGCAAAAGACGTGTCAGCATGGAATGAGTCTGGCGAGTTTGTGTTTAAGGGGCGAGTCATCCGCGGTTCCCACATGGTAGATTTATTTAAGAATTTAATGAGCACTCATAATGTGTCAGATGTCAGACGCCCTATAGGTTGGCAGGAGTTTTTACAGGTGTTTGAAGAAATTAACATTCCGGCTTCAACAGTACATAGTCATAACATCAGGAAAGTCATTCATGCTGCAAGAAGTAAGAAACGAGTCACGAGTTTTGATGATGATGATGGTGGTGGTGTTGATGATGATGATGATGCACATGTGATTTTGAAAAAAGTAAACAAAAAAAACAAAAAAATGGGTAAAAAATCAAAAAAGATTGGTCATGACGGGTGGTTAAATTTTTAATGTTTTTGTTTTCGATAATCCTGTGAAATGTGAATGTTTTTGATGATTCTATGAAATTGTATTAAAATGATTTGTATTACTGTGAAATTGTATTAAAATGATTTGTATTTACTTTTTTACCTTTTATAAAAATGTAATAAAAGACATGAAAATATACTTAGTTTTCAGAATCTTTATTTAATACATGATTAAGGAATACAGCATGATTGTACACAGAAAATTTTTTTTTCTCTACATAAAGGTTTAAACTTTTTTACAAACAATTAAACCATGGTATCATTTTTAATACAGTCATGAGAATACAACTTCATTACATCATTATAATCATAACCTAAGACAAGATGATACAGAAAAAATATACAATGCTGACCGCATGTATCAGTCGTGAAATCTTGAATACGCTTCTTTGAGTACATCACAGTAGACGTATTGTTAATTATAAAGTTATTTATAGATGGTGGAAATCGTTGACTGTCTGGTGGGTTACCGAAACTGTCAAAAAAACAACAAACTCCATTCTGGGTAAAATATGCTGCTAGCCAATGTTCTCCAGATAGTGTGGACGGGTGGGTGTTGATTATCACACTCATTGGTAGCGTTGTCACAGGGTTTTTAGGAAGCTGGTCACATGGTAGTACACCGAGAAAATATTCCTTACCGCACATAATCCTATCCATGATATTGGTCAGTTGAATAGTATTCATATTCAATAGTAATCAGCCAATACCTGTCTACGATTAGAGATTTCTATAATACTGTCAAACACAGCATAAACAATCAGATTAACCGTATTCGGTAGTGGTTCTCTGAAACGAGCTTCCAGTCTAATATTCCCTGATTTTATGAGTGATACGTGTTGCCCACAGTCTTCATCAGGAGTTAGATTGAACGCATACAGCGTGTAACCGTTTAGGAAGTCATCCCTGTCGATGGAGAGTGGTTGATTTCTCAGGTGCCTGCCAGTTGCAGTAGCCAGCTGGTAAAACTCCCTCACGGCTGATCCTGTCTGGAAATTCGGTTGTAGCGGTTTTGCTGGGAATTGCTGACCTTCTGAAGAGATGGTGAGATACTCCAAGTCACAATGTTTGAAGTTGAATGGGTTTTTATCATATGACCCTGTGAATGCGTCGTTATCAATAAAACCCAATACTAGCGACTTCGGGAGGATCCCTAGAAATATATTCTCCTGACTTAGGACCCGAGAACCAGCAGGTATGGAGAAATTTTTTACACACACTCTATCTATCGGGTACTTTGCAGTTGCAGAGAGAAGGGCCTGAGCGTGACCCAGCCTGACGGTGGGGGCGACCGACACCTTTTTGATGAACAAAGATGCTGACACAATGTGAAGCTTGTAAGGAATGTCATCACTCCTCATCAGACAGAACTCATCTTTTCCTCTGATCATTCGTATCTTAATATCAACACCATTTAGTATCAACTTCTCCTGAAAAAACATGTCCGCATGAATAGGTGCAAGTAGTTCTACAACTTTACTATTGCTCGTATATCCAGCTCTCTTTGTCAGACCGGTATTACGTCCTGCAGGATCGTTCACATCCATTTGACCGGAAGAATCTTTGTAAAATAACACTGTTGAGAAAAGAGATTCCAGAGCATCTCTGCTGTAGTTCATGAGAGTCTCGATGATGGCTCTATAAGGGTATGTATTCGAACTCTGTGATATTAGTCTGTCACCGAGGCTGATATCGACTTGTGAGAAAATAGTAGCCCCGGGATAATTGATTAATCCAACTTTTGTAGGTTCTGTGATATCGGTTCCATTTGGTTTTGTGATTTTAACACGTAGATATACCAACGTGTTGTTTAAATCCACATAATCTTCGCCATTACCGGCTATGAAAAATTCCAGAGGTGCTGTATCTGTTATGGCAGAAAGAGGGGGTACTTCCAAATATGTGCTTTTATCAATGACTGTTTGAGTCATTGGCACGGTGAATACGTCTAATTCTGACTTTACACACTCTCCCGATATACGATGAAGTAGCGCCATGTTAAAAGATTGTATTTAGACCCCTCTTCAGTCCTATGTGGCGACTCACACTCTTCTTTCGCCTTCTGGTCACGACTGATTTCTTCTTACCATCCCGCTTCTTTTTCTTTGATGGTGGACCACGCCTCCGTACACCGGGGGGTTTAGCAGATCTCTTACGAGACATGACCATCAGACCTTGCCCTGCCTGATGCCCCCCATCATCAGTATTCGGTCTTGTTAGAACATTTGTAACAACATCGGTGACAATATTTTTTGCAGCTGACTTCAGATGCGGTTTAGCAATGTTGAATCCTCTTTTTAATATCGGCATGGCTATTCTGAATAAGTTTTTAAATAAACCACCGAGACCATTTCCATAAAGAACCGGTACTGCTCGAAACCCAGATAAACCTCCTCCGGCTTGATTTCTGTAGTAATCTATATATTCCCCAGCATTCGTGTGTTGATGAGGCGTATAGCAGGCCATTTCTTATAATTATTTAGCCCGTCTAAAGTGTAGTTTGAGAATAACTTTTCAGTAAGAAAAGGCTATTTCGCTGTTTTGATCGTTCCTTTAATTCAATTTCGATATCGCTTATAAGTGATTTGTTGATCGGTGCGTAATGTGGGGTGTCATAACCAATACTAACGTTCTCAGTGTTTACCCCCGTTATATGTACACATCTCAGAAGGGGTACAAACGAATCACGAATGGCTTGGTGGTCTATAATGTCTGTATAAACAAACATTGTGTAAAATCCATCGTTAATATCGACATGATGTTTGGCATACGTAACGATCTCCTTGGTGAGGTCTGGAGGATCATGATTACTATAACCCAATTCGCTCATATGGTCTGTGCCTAAAATAATAGCCAACTTTCCATAGAATGTGAGGTCGACACTACCCGTTGATCGTAAATACACCTTATTTTTCACACGGTCAAAAAACATAATACCATAAGGTATAATGGTTTAATTTATTCTCTTGATTAATATCAGAATGTCGTTGTAGTATCCAGCAGCAATTGACTTCATCATAAAAGGTGCAGCAGAATTCTTCTGTGCTGGATCGGTTTTATTCTGCTTTTTAGGAGCGAGTGTTATTTTGAACGTTGTATCCTTCTTGTGGAGCGTATACCAGCTTCGAGGGTATTAAATTTCAGATAATCCAACTTCCCAACCTCCTTTTAAGTGAATGGGTATGGCTAGTCTTGTTCTGTAACATCCTATCCTATTTTCAGGATACGTAGAGAAGGATGCGTTGTATGGGAGTGTGACGTAGAAACCGTCCTTATCCATGATTATACAGAAAAAAGTTTCAGACCGTATCAAATAATGTTTTTTTGTCAATGTAACTGTTAAATTTAGACGGCCATCCTAACCATTTTTCTAAAACAAGTGTTGAGCGACCTTGTTTTTTCTCTCCTAAGATTTTCTCAACCTTAAAAGCTTTGTTTTTACTCACACTAATTTTTTGTATCTCTTGTTCATAAAACACTCCTTCAATAGCCTCATCGTCATAATCCCTCAATTTGTAGACGACTGGTTGTCTCGGTATGTAAGCTGAAATGGTGAAAAATTCTTCGGTGTAGTTCTGTTTATAACCTTTCTCAAATGGACCTCTCACTTTTGAAATTCTGACAACGTCACCCACTTTATATTTAAATTTAGCTTTCTCCTTCTTTATAGACCCATACAGGTTTTGAAACACAACATCTTCGTTATCTTTACACACATCCACAGGCCTCATTTTAATACTCTTGTGGAAGCTGGTGTTGTAACCTAACATTAAGTCTGGTAAAACTTCAATGTATCGTCTTGAATTTGTAGCGGTTAAAAATCTCCACATTCTACTCTTCAACGTTCTATTAAAACGCTCCACGACACTTGCTTTCAAGTCTGAAGCTGTCGCAAAATGAATAATGTCATGTTTTTTCACTAAATCTTGAAATTTTTTATTGAAAAACTCTGTACCGTTATCTGTCTGTAGTTTTTGAGGAATACGATCCTCCGCAAGAATTGATGCAAAAGCATCGGTAACGTCTTTACCGCTCTTATTTTTTAACACACGAGCCCATGCATATTTGCTAAACACATCTATGCATGTTAGTATGTACTTATTACCATCATTCTCCTTTGAGTATTCAGTCATATCGGCCAGATCAGCTTGAAACTGAGCATCAATCCCATATACCATCACCTTATTTCGTTTATAAGTTTTAGGAGCTGTCCTATGTAGTGTGTAAGCATCCTCCCCTGCTAGCCACTCTGAAACTTCACCATCGGTCAGACGAATCCCGCTTTCTTTGTAGACTGTATCTTTTAACCTTTTTTTACCTCCTAATGATCCAGGGTTCGACGGTGTGTAGTAGATCTCTCTCATAACCTCGCTCATGTTGATGAGTCAGGAATATTGAAAAAATGACGCTTTCAAGTTTAACTACACAACATTTTATTGGGATTTAGACATCACATCACCCAAAAAAAAAGTAAACTTTAATTACAGAGTATCCAGATAGTGTAGACAATTAATACATGAGGTTATGTTTTTATCAACCATGAAATTTATCGACGAATCAAGAATGCTACTCATACTACCCCTGTCATTTACCAAAGCTGAACAAACAGCAACCACATAGACCATTATAGTGAGGATGTCAGCAGGGCGAAATTCTTCAGAGTTTCTATAGGTTTCTTCTAAAACCATTTTCATGCCAGAGGTTTTACTCTCATCAGATTCGAGAATTACATTAATCATCATATCCCACGAACTTGACAGTAGCCGAACCTCTTTAACCAAATTCGAAAAATTTGTCACACGTCTTGGTTGAATTTTCATTACACCATCATCAAAGATAACTTGGTATATCAGTCGTTTCAATTGGCTTTTGTAATAAGACTTAAACAGGTAATCACAAATATTATTCACGCAGCAGATGTTCCCCATTCCGGATCAATCTGAGCTTTTACTCTTCTCCCAAGAATCGACAGCGTCGTAGACGATTTTTTCAAGCTTTTTGTCCAGGAGGTTCTTTCTGATCTCATCCAACTTTTCACCAATGTGTGGCTCGTCTTTCAACTCCAGCAAAATAGCTCCGGCAGTCCCGTGAATCCTCTGAGGGTGCGTCTTTAAACCAAACTCACCCAGGGCATGCGCGATGATGGACTGGAGTTCGGGTTTAAATAGTTTCTGACACAGTTCGTCAAAGTGTGAACTGAAGAAGTATAAAGGAGGATCGAAAACGCAGGTGTGTTGCATTTGACTGGGATGTTGAATCTCACATCCGTTACAGAGAGCCTTCTGCTTTATTTCGATGACCGTCTGCAGCAGAACGATTGTCACACCTTTCACGATTTTGAAGCCGACATCATTGAAACAGCCATCGGTTGTGTCAAAAGCAGTGGCGTATGCAGGTTTCCACAACTCCATCAGATAAGTCAGATTTCGATACCCCAGCTCTTTGCAGAATTTGTCCAACCATGTGGTGGTAGTGGCAGCGGTAGTAGTAGTAGCAGCAGTAGTTTTATCAACTTCTGCCCTCATAATATAATCCACAGCATTTTCATCAGCATTAATATCAAAAAGAGTGCTGAGTGCACGTCTTGCCTTGGGTGATCTCCTCTCACCCATTTTTACCGAAAGTATATTCAGGACAGTCCAGCCGGTGTTTAATAGTTGTATTGAATGGGTGGAGCTGGCAGGGATCCACACCCACTTTTCCGGAATCTTTCAGGGTGAAAGAGTTTGGTTTTCACTTTACTGTAACCATCATACATGTCGCACCAGCCAAACAGTTTATCGATGGATGAAAAAACAGAATCAACCAGATGCAGATCAAACCATTTGACCACAAACTGCATCTCGTAGAGCTCATGATGATCACCTCTCTTCGTGACACAATAGTCATCACACATCTTTGTCTTATCCTTGCAGAAAAATATGTAGATACACTCATCAGGATTCTTCTTTGAATGATCAGTCACCACACGATATCTGCTGTTAGGAATCACACCGTTCCAGTCACCAACAAATAACGGATTCTCCCCGAGCCCATGTAAATCACCCCAAACAGTCGAATAAAATAACTTCCAGTCTTTTGCATGGAGGATGAGGCAGGGGCTCTCAGGTGAAAAGACATCTTTAACACCAATCGTGTAGAGAGTCACCACTCGACCCGTCTTGTTAAACAGAAATCCTAAAACACGACCCCCTGACAAAGAGAATTCCTTCTTCACAAAGGTTGTATCCTCATGAAGAAATTTTGTCAAGGTAAGATGATCCATTGGTTTTCTAGGAGCATTTGAAAGAAAGTCAACCATCTCCTCATTCCACTCCTCAACAGGAGTTGTAGGAGTCAACACATCTTTTACCGAACCAGACTTTGCCATCGCTCTCGCTGAAGAGATTTTCCAACAAAAAAACACATTCACAGATCGAAATTAAACTACATTTTATACACATCCCTAAAAGTGATGTCACTTCACCCAATGGGCGGGGTATGAGCACACAGAGGCCGGGACCACTCTCTAAAATCACAAAGCTTCACACTATCACTTTATCACATTCACAGTGTAAAGCTTTAGGGTGTAAGTTTGAAGTCACACCAGCCCTCACCGATCTAACCAATCAGCATTCACAGACCTGAAGATAGCTTGGAACAACCCCTTAACCATTTTGACTGGCTAGGAGTATAAGCTTACAGGTTTCAACCAATCAGGAAATCTGTCAAGAGCCATTATTTGATTTACACCCCTCCAGTCTGGAGAGGTGGGGGCACACTGGAACACACAGAGGCTGCCACCACTATCAAAATCACAAAGCACAGACTCAAACCCTGAAAACACCTCAAAATTTCTCAAAAACGCCTAAAAAAAGACCGTTTTTAAAAAAACCAATACTTTTACACTGAAACACACACTTTACCACCACTCTCTCTCACTCTCTCTCTCTCACTCTCTCTCTCTGAAGAGTTTTTACAACGAAAAACACATTCACAGATCGAAATTAAACTACATTTTATTCACATCCCTAAAAACCATTTCACCCGATGGGAGGGGTACGAGCACATCTAGTAGGTCATACAAAGTTCAACAAAGGTCATGAACTAGACATGTCAAATAGGGTCATAAAACACTCATCAAATTTTGTCATAAACACCCTCCTATTCTCTCTCTTTCATTGTCATGAAATAAGATCTTCACTGAATCATTGCCTTTATAACCAGGTGCTTTGACAACAGCTGAAATAGCTCAGTTGGGAGGGCGTTAGACTGAAGAGTTAAAGGTACTGGGTTCGGACCCAGGCTCCGGCGAATGTGTTGATCGCTGTGAAGGCAACGTCTCTGCCATTCAGAACTGCTTTTTTTGGGTCTGACTAAAGGTGTCTGGCTTTTCTTTTTATGGTTAGTGTGATTTCTGCCTAGTCATTTTATTATTTGAGGGGGTTTTTTTAAGGCCAGCTAGTTCAGTTGGATAGAGCTTGGTGCTAATACTGCCAAGGTCACGGGTTAGAGACCCGTTTAGGCCAGTGCCGAAGAGACTCTCTCTCTCTCTCTCTCTCTCCTCTCTCTCTCTCTCTCTCTCTCTCTCTCTCATCGCTCTCCCTCCCTCTCTCTCTCTCTCTCTCTCTCTCTCTGGCTGTGCTGCGCTTTTGGCAAAAAATAATTATGCCGTTGGGTGAGAATTATGGAGTTTAGTTTGGTGTGCTTTCTCCAAGGGTCACGGTGGCGCAGTGCGTAGCACTGTCGCCTCACAGCAAGTAGGGCCGCTGGTTCTAGGCTCGGCTGGGGCAGGTGGCCTTGCTGTGTGGAGTTCTATTGTTCTCCCCCGTGACCCCCGTGGGGTTTTTCTCCGGGTGCTCCGGTTTCCCCACCAATCCAAAGACACGCGTTTTGTACGAAATTGCAGGGTTGAGTTTGGCATATTTTCTCCAGTTTAGAAATGACAACGTAGGACTGTTGAACAATGAAGGGCCCATGGAGAATGCGGCAATCAATAACAGCTATGCTTCACCATTCAAGCTAATTCCATCCCATCCAGTTACAGTCACGTTGTAATGCGTTTAGCGGTGGCTTTTGCACCAAGCGACTTACATTAGGGGAGAGACAATATGCAATCTGTTACAGCGTCAAAGTCTATTTCATTCATTCGTTGTCATGAAATAAGATCTTCACTGAATCATTGCCTTTATAACCAGGTGCTTTTACAAAAGCCGAAATAGCTCAGTTGGGAGGGCGTTAGACTGAAGAGTTAAAGGTACCGGGTTCGAACCCACGCTCCGGCGAATGTGTCGATCGCTGTGAAGGCAACGTCTCTGCCATTCAGAACTGATTTTTTTGGGTCTGACTAAAGGTGTCTGGCTTTTCTTTTTATGGTTAGTGTGATTTCTGCCTAGTCATTTTATTATTAGAGTGATTTTTAAGGCCAGCTAGTTCAGCAGTTGGATAGAGCTTGGTGCTAATACTGCCAAGGTCAAGGGTTAGAGACCCC